>CM069922.1:13058334-14258334 GCA_036172225.1 Cryptocoryne crispatula var. balansae | reverse complement strand
GCAGCAGCCACCTGCAGCTTTAGCCCCAGCTCCAGCTCCAGTCCCCGGCGGCCGCTACCGGCCCATTCGCGGTCGGGAAAACGAAAACAAAGGTGACTGCACGGAAAATGGGAGGATTTGCAAAGTTGAAAAAAACTTTGGGTTCCGGACCTTCTGGTACTTCAGAGATGGCTGAAGAGGTGAAGAGAAGGAAGCTAAAGGTCAGGCGTCGTGTCAGCCTAGATGACAGTACGTAGGCTCCTTCTCACTCCTCAGGTGATGATGACGAAGAGTGCATACCAGCGACGCAGCCATCAGCAGCAGCTGAGTCTCCTGATTCACGGCTTCCAAAGCCGTATTACACGCTAGATGAGCAGACACCGCATTCTTTTATTATGGAGCCACAGTATCCAGCATTTGGCCAGGCTGACCAGCAGTGGATTACACCACTAGCTCCACCATCCTCTGCTTATGTCCTGGTCGTCCCGCAGTCCGATCCATACGACCTTGATGGCATGGCATCGGCATTATTTTCATATGGATATGGTCTCGGACAATATACAAGACTGAGCACGAGGGAGGAGCGTCACGAGCAGCAGGGAGAGGAGGAAGACCCATATCTATATCCTGGATATTGGTAGTAGATTGATATGATGTAATTTTTTTTTATGATGTATCAACTCTTTGATTTTTGAATCAATGGAATTGGAATATGTACTTAACTTAAAGTCTTCAATTGGAGTTCATTAGTATTTATTCGATGTGGTCCTGTGGATGAATGCATTGGTTATTTTTAAAAATTTTTCTAACTCATTTCCTATTTTCTAAATTTTTTTCTGGTTTTTTTAATTTTTTTGACGAAAAAAAAAATTCGAAAAAAAAACCGATTCTGGACCGATCCGGAATCGATTCCCTTCCCAGGAATCGGCCGATTCCGGTCCAACCGATTCTGATTCCTATTCCGATTCTGGAATCCTTGGCATCTGCTGACCACCGAATCCATCGTACTAGGTCCATCCGGATCAGGTAAGCCATGATGGCGATTTTGGCCTTATTTTGGGGCTAAAATCGACCCCCAAAAGGAATCAGATCTAGCTCGTTATTTTATATTTTTTTTCCGTATTTTAAGGTCTTTTTAAAAACCAATCTTCTAAGTCCCAGAGAATCGACTAGATTGGCCGATTCCCAATCCATTCATGCCAGATAAGCCAATCCAGGGTCGATCCTACTGATTTGGACTAATTCCTCCCAGAGTCGACTCCAGATCGGTCCTTTGGGTCGAAATTGGATCGGCACATGTCGGTCTGATCTGAGAATCGGCCAATTCTGATCTAGATTGGCCAATTCTGTGAATAATGCTCAGGCTTGAGGAAGAGAGTCATTTGGTCATAGTTGTCAAGGTGTTAAAGGGTGTCAAATCCACTTAGGGGACAAAGTGTTCGTTTAGACATCACCTAGGTGGTCAAGATGGTAGTATTAGATATATAGATAGATATATATATATATGTATACACGTGTATATATATAAATGGATGTTATTACTATATATATGTATACATACAAATATATATACATAAATACAAGTATATTTATATGTTATAATCATAGTTGTCAAGACGACAAGGCGCCCAAGGTGTTGAGGGGTATTGATTCTGCTTAGGCGACAAGGTGGCCGCTTAGGCGTCGCCTAGGCGGTCAAGACAGTATTCAAGGAAGGCTGGGTCGGAGGTTGTTATATATAAAATTATGCATAAATTTAATTATAATTTTACGTTATAATCAAATATGAGTGTTTTATCTATGTATATAAGTAAATATGATGTGCGTGTGAAAGAGAAGAGTTAAATAGATTTTTATAAAATTTAAGTATATAACATATTTATGATTATAAAATTTATATATGTGCGATAGTATAAGTGATAGTGAAATATTGTTATAATATTATTAAATGGGGGGACAGAGTAGTCGTCTAGTAAGGTGCCCTAGCAAGGTGCTGTTGAAAAAGTGCCTTGCCGCTTAGTCGGCGTCTAGGTGGGCATCTATGTAAATATGGTTATAATTGAATGTGTGTTTATGTGTGCATCTATGTAAATATGGTTTAATTTTGTAATTATGTATGTATTGGTATATGGTTTATGGGAAAGTGCTAATCTCAATTGAGGGGGAAAAGAGGGTTAAGTGCTGTGTAGTTAGAGGCGTTCGCCTCAACCGCCTAGGCGGTGAGGCGAGGCGAGGCGGTTCAAAACCGCCTCGCGTTGGGCGATCTCGCCTGAGGCGGTCGCCTCCGGCGCCCCGGCCGCCTCGGCGGCCGCCTCCGGCGCCTTGTGCGCCTCGCCCGCCTCCTCCTATCCGGTAAGAACCGGATCCGTTTAACTTAAACGCCCCCCCACCCGCGGTTCTCTCTCTCCCCGACGCGCGCGAGCGACGAACGAGCGACTGGGGTCTCCTGCCGCCGCCGCCGCCCTGGTGCTGCCCGCCGCCGCCGCCGCGGAAGGTCTTCTTCTTGCGCCGCCGCCCGCGGAAGGCATGACCACCGCCGCCGCGGGGATCCTCTTGACACCGCCCCGCTGCCGCCGCCTGAAGGTGCACCGCTGCCCGACGCCGCCGCCGCCGCCGCCGGAAGGTCTTCTTTGCCGCCCGCCCGCGCGCCAGCCCGAAGATTTGTTGCCGCCGCCGCGCCGCCGCGGGGATCCCTCTTGACGCCGCCGCTGCCGCCGCTGTGCGGGGAAGCTTTTGCCGCCACGCGTCGGCGCCCGAAGGCTGTTGCCCCGCCGCCCGCCGCGGGGATCCTCTTGCCGCCGACGCATCTCCCGCCCGTGAGCCCTGTTGTCGTGGCCGTGGGTGGGTCTTCTGACTCTTAATTATTTTTGTTTATTTTTATTCGTTTGGTTATTTTCATTTAGTACGTATTTGATTAGATATTTATGTTCGTTAAATATTTATCATTTTTGCTTTGTTCTTTTGTTTTATTATTTTTGTTCATTTTAGGTTATATTTTATCATGTATCTCGAACACGTGAAGAACCGTAACGCCACGTATACACACTGAAAACACGGTTCCGTATCGAAGCACCTCTTAAATCGAAGATGTTGGATGGAAATATGGGATTTTAGTAGATCCTCGGAATAGGGATCTTGTTAGATGTCGATTTTGCCACGAAGAGTGCGAAAGGAGGCATCATCGTTTGAAACGACACATTGCGAGGCTTAGGGGACGAATGTATTTGCATGCGAAAGCAAGCATTGAGGCTAAGGAGGAGATAAAACTATGTATGCGACAAAGCGAAAACAAACGAGAGTTGAAAAGGCGATGAACGTTCGAGAGATGGAAGGGAGGGACAACCTCGCCCAGGCGAAAGAGTACGACGGATGGAGACATCTTCGAGATGTCTCGCAAAGTGTAGATGAGCTTTCACTCCGATTTCTTCCTCCGCGAATGAAAGGACCAATGGATCGTTTTTGTGCACCTCTGCGATGAGTCAGGCGAAAACAATAAAGGACGAAAGCATTTGAAAGAGGAAAGAGAGCGATGTATTCGGTACATCGCTAGATGGATATGCCGACGGGCATTTCTTTCTTGTCCGTCGCACTTAATAGTTTTCGAGCAATCTTAGAAACGGTTAATCGGTTGGACCGGGCTTGAAAGGACCTAGTTATAAATGAAGTAAGAGAGACTCTCTTGGAAATTCAAGAGATTGAGACCACCCGAAAGTTGGTGGAGAAGGAGAAAGGCGATTGGGTGAAATATGTTTGTAGTATCGTGTACGTGCGTGGACGGATAGAAGGGTAGATCGTTAATTAACTACAGTAGAAACACTCCTCTTTGAGTACAGTTTTCTTAAGATCGGTTGATGCTTCGTAGGAGGTCGAAGATGCCGGAGCTACTAGCGGGTCTTCTTGACAAGGTTGTGGAGGAGGTTGGTCCGTAATGTCTGCGATTGTTACGGACAATGAGGCGAGCTATGTGGCAGGGCCGCCTTTTGATGGACGCGCACTTGCCATTTGTTTTGGACACCATGTGTTGCTCGGCTTGCCTTGATTTAATGCTTGAAGATATTTCGAAGCTATCACGATAAAGTCCGCGATTCGACATGCGAAATATGTCGCGAGCTTCGTTATGCAGCCGCTGAGTTACAGCTCTTATGAGGAAATACGAAATGATAAGAACCTTGTTCGTGCGGTACATGCTTAGATTTGCGACTAACTATTTGAGTTTGGACGACTTAAACACGTACGAGGATGATTTGAGACGTATGTTCACCCCAACGAATTGGACGAATATGACAATCGATGGAGTAAAAAAGTTGAAGGGAAAAAGAGTTGTGAAATTGTATTGAAGACTACATTACGGAAAGGAGTGGCTTATGCTTTGAAGATCTTGAAACCACTTTGTCCTTGTATTAAGGCTAGTTGATGGTGAAAAGCACAACGATGGGATATATATGAAGCCATGGATCGTGCGAAAGAAGGAATAAAAAAGGCATTGGATGATAAAATAGATAAATATGGCCCGATTTAGGATATGGGTGACGGAAGATGGGATTTTCGATTACATCGTCCGTTAAATCTTTGCGGGGTATTATCTAAATCCACGGTTTCGCTGCCAATCCCGATATGGAGAGCGACAACGAAATCGAGCGAGGTTGTATGATTGTATTGAAAAGTTGGTACCTTTGCGTGAAGACCAAGATCAGATTTTTAGGCGATTAGCGATGTATGAGAGCGCAAGGTATGTTTGGTAGGGACATGGCTATCGGGCTTCGAAAAGACATCTACTAGGTATGATTATTTGCTTATTGATTTATAGCATTGTATCAATCACTCAATGTATTTTAATATCAATTTGTTATTTTGTAGCGAAGGTGGTGGGTAGATTGAGGAACGCGACCCCTCGATTACGAAAGTTGGCAATACGCGTATTGAGGCTTAACATGTAGTGCCTCTGGCTTGTGAACGTAATTGGAGCGCGTTTGAGCGAGTAATATTCCTTAACACGTTTCAGGCGTTTGAAGTAATCCGATATCATTTATTTGATTAATAAAATCATATTTTCATTTTTTTTGTTGTTGTATAGATTTATACAAAAAAGAGGAATAGATTGGAACAAAGAAGTTGAATGATTTGGTATTCGTCGATACAACCAAAGGCTTAGGGAAAGACATCTGAGTTGGAGAAATTGGTCTGAACCCGAATCTCCTTAGATGACATTGATGAATCGAGTGAGTGGATTGCGAATGAAGATGAAGATCTTGTCCGTAAGGCGAAGACTTGAGATGGAGAGATGTAGAAGTTCTTTGTTGGAATGGATGAAGAGGAGGGGCCAGTAAATGCGAGGTCAAATATTTTAAACACTACATGTCTTAATTCTAGTTATTGAGTTTGGTTATTTTTTTGTTAATTTTGATGTTATGTTTTTACGTATTTTGAAATTAATTTCTAGGTCTTACGGGAAAAGAATTCGTCTTTAATGAAGATTCGGACGATACCGGTAATGATGATCGAGAAGCTCCGCGATCTTGATTCGATAGTGATTGCTCTTGGTAGTGAGTGATGTTTGAATTTGTATGGTTGTATTGGAATTAGACTTAGTTTATGTATTATGTTTGGTTGTATGGTTGTATTCTTTTCTTATTGTATGGTTGAATTCCTCTTTCTAATGTTATATTTAATTGTCACTCATTTTAGTTAATGATTCCATGTTTTTTATGTATTTTTTCAATTATCTGATATCACATATATCATTATTAAAATATATATTATTATAATATTCAAAACGCCTCAGGCGCCTGAGGCGCCCGCCTTAGGCGCCTGAGGCGAGGCGCCGGGTCCCTCGCCTCAAGCGTCTCACGCCTCGGATAACATAGGTTAAGTGACAACTTTATAAGTTTCAAGTATATAACATATTTATAATCACAAATTTTAACTATATATAATATCATAAGTGATAGTGAAATATGTTTGCATTATCATTAAATAGGTGCCCACGAATTGTGGGGGGGTGGGGGTATCATGGCCAGTAGGGGGCAAAGTCCTCCAAAAGAATATTATTTTTAGTTCTGAATGAGACCTTGAGGGCCTAGCTAGGCGCCTTGGGTGCCAAGGCGAATGTCTTGGGCACCTTTTGGGCCCCCAAAAGGCACCTCTTGAGAACACCATGCCATCTAGGTGTTGCCCAGCTTAGGTGGGCATCTTGACAACTATATATTTGGTCAATTACCAAGCACTAAAAAAAATAATCAAAGAAGTTGAATTTTGTGGCTCGTGCATTGGAAACAAAGCATAGGCATGGGAAAGATAATGAAATGTCACCTTCTTGTCATCAAGGACAAAAAAGGGTGCAGGGGGTATTCCTTTTTGGTTCTACTCAACCAAGGATCTGAAGGAACCTGCAATTGGGCAATTCAGTCCTTGTATTGTACATCTAAGAAGACCAAGGTATCATAGATTAGAGTGAGAAAAGGAAGTAGTCCAGTTGCTGCTAGTGAAGAAGAGAGAAAGAGGTCTTTCACTCCAAATATGGAAGCATATCAGTTGTTGTCGATGGAGAAGAGAAGAAAGAAGAGCCTTCACTGCCAATCTTACTCAATCGATGGCCTACGGGCAAGGATTTTGGAATCGGAATCGGTCGGAATCGGCTAATTCCTGGGAAGAGAATCGATTCCGTAATCATTTTTTTATTTTTTTTCAAAAATTATAAATACATCAAAAAAAGTTAAAAAAATAGGAAATGGCCTAGAAAAATTTATATAAAAGGAATTGTAACATTTAGCATGCATCTGCATGTCATGGTTCACAGAATCGACCGAATTGGAATGGAATCGGCCGATTCCGAAATCATGTGAGGAGGTTTTTTACCTTGTTTCTTGGATAAGAGTAAGATGTAACATGATAACAATAAGATGCTAATGATTGTAACATTATAATCAGACAACATGCTAATAAACTTGAGAAGATGCTAATAACATGATAAGATGTAAAAAGTATAATAAGATGTAACATGATCATATGAAAACACGAAAATAAAAATATACATTTCATGACATGTTCACCATTATCCATGATATTGACCATCATCATCCATTTCCTCCTGCTGTTCTTGCCACGATTGAGTTGTCCCTATTCTTCTTGTCAATGTTGGCGCATTTCCATATGAAAATAATGCATTCGCCATGCCACCCAAATCGTAGGGATCGGACAGTGGCACGTAGGTAGGCTCAGGTGGAGGAATCCACGTCTGCTGAGGATAACATTCTAGATAAGCTGGCTCCATATAATGATACTATGGTGGCTGTTGCTCCAGGCTGAAATATGATTTGGTCACCGTGAACTAGGTGACTCTAGAGTTGCTGCACTTGCATCTGGTCCATGCACCTCTCCCCCTTCTGCTAGCTGCGTGGTCGGTATGCACTTCTCGTTATAATCAACTGAGCAGTGAGAAAGAGCCTGTGTATTGTTATATGGGCTCACATGACGTCGCTTGATGTCTAGTTTCCTTTTTTCAGTTCTTCTGTTATGTTTGATGTTCCACCACAACCCAAAGATTTTTTCAATTGTGAAAATCGGTCCATTTTTTATGATGTCACTTTTGTTTTAATCCTATTTGGACTGCGAATGGGTTGAGTAGTTACGACTAGGGCTGGAGTTGGGGTTAAGACTGAAGGCGGTTGTTGTACGGCTGTTGGGGCAGAAATGGGCCTACTTGAGCTTGAGGAGTAGGTGGAACATCCTTAACCTCTACGCCATTCAGCTTTCCTTCTACCCATGCACGGTCATCAAGATCAAACTCAGCTGGATGATCCCTGGCTGTCCTCTCCTCTATCCAAGAAGCAAGTGCATGTTCGTCCTGAAATATCTGATATATGTCAACCTTCTTAGGTGGTGGTGTCTGTGATCTCTGTCTTTGTTTATATGGACTACTTGCAAACCGTGTAAATCTCTCCTTCGAGATCTTCTGTCAGTTTTTTATGTTCTTGATGCGTAGCTTCATGTTGTAATGACAAAAGACATCTTTTCCAGCCTGTCAGAGGTCAACCTATTCCTCCTCTTTATATGTAGCAGGTTGAATATATTCCAGTTCCTCTCACAATGTAAAGAACTAGTACTTTGGCTCAAAATCCTGATACCAACTATGACAAGTGGATTCCATCCACTTCTAGTCTTGACTTGTGCCCACCACCCAGTTACAAAAAAGAAGCAAACAATCAACCCTCTTTCACCTGAATTAATGGACTTATAAGTTATAAAATAAGGAAATAAAACATGATCTTAAATAAATATACCAGGAGAGACTTTGCCACAAAAATATCTCAGATCAGCATCCGAGTATACCCCAACTCTCATCTTATATCTCTGCATCTGAAAAATGATAAATAAAAAATGATTAGTTTTTCTCAATTAATTATTGACTCCTAATTATTAATATAACTCCAACTTATTTCTAACTTAGCTTCTACCCTATCTTGTTGAGATCTGCACAGGTGCTAAATAACTGAGAGTGTATCCCGCATCACCTCATTATCGTTCGACACCTATTCTCCATATACCCTGCAGTCATTTAAGTATATTACATTATGAACAAATCAAATATTGACTAAGTAGAAAATAAATGATCACAAAGAATTTATTCACTAACCAACCTGTAGCACGTATATCATGATGCAAAGTTTTATCCCATCGGTCATCTATGATCTTCCACTATTTTTTGTAACCTCTGAAATTCTTCTCTTTTATTTTCAATTTGGCCCAGTCCATTGCATCGTACAAGGTGCCCATCTGGTTCTTGTCATCTGAGTCTACCAACCTCAGCACAACTACCAGTGGCTTTATGATTGCCAAGTAGTAGACAATCCTCTCCCAAAATCTCTTGTCCGTGATCTATCTCTCAGACTTGATAAGAATCTTTAACTGGTCCTCTTTATTATGCAGGTTGTCCACCATATATTAATAGTACTCTTCAGATTGGGTGAACCTGACCAGTACATGCCTGTGCCGATGCAAACTCTCTGGTGCTATAAAGTTTGTGGCAAACCGAGTAGGGCCTGGCCTGACAAGATCATGCCCTCTAGTGTACGATCTCATGATGTGTAGCAGACGGAGATGTGAATAAATACAGGAAGTGATAGTCTATACTTGCCAGACAAGTGTGGGAACTATCTCCTCCTTGCTTATATCCTCTAAGATGAGGTCAATAGAGTGTGCCACGCAAGGTATCCAGAAGAGATGTTGTCTTTTCTTTATCAATTTTTTTTCTGCCGCCTTGTAAGATGGTTCATTGTCAATAACAAACTGAACCACATTCTCCTTCCCAATCTCCTCCGTTATGGTATCCATCAAGGAAAAAAAAGTAGTCGGCGTTCTTTTTCTGGCCTGAAGCATCAATTGACTTAAAAAATGCCGTGCCCTTAGAAAATACACCAAGAAGCTTATTATACTTCTCTTAGTGATACCTATCCACCTGTCACACATTACTGTGTAACCCTTTTCCTTTCATACCAATTTAAAACAATTTATCCACTCTCTCAACTCCTACACTTTCACCTCCTCATCTAGTCCACTAACATATGTGTCTGCTGGTTGGGACTTACATTCTTGGTACAGTCTCAGCCACAACATCAACCATGATCTGAAAGTAAGGACTGTTAGTTACATGTGTTGGGATGATTACATTAAAGTAAAAAATATATCAGCAATAAAAAATATTAATTAAATAAAACATACATACATGACATTTTAAGAGTTATACCTACATGTAAAAACTACTTTACAATATGCATCATTGCTCTCTTTGTAGTTGTTCTTGTTGTCTTCACCCTTTTCATAGCTTGTTTAATGTTTATCTGTGAGATACTTTGCTTCCTAAAAAGATACTCATTAGTTGATATAAATCTCGTACTATTAGACCGACGAAGTGGTTCCTGTCTCCCTCCCCTAGTCTCTTGGGTAGGTCGAGTTGATGTTGATCGGCAAAAAACAGGGTTAACTCTGGACCCTCCTGCTTCCCTCTTCCTCTCTTTCTCCATTGTTGATGCATCCTTGTTAGCATGCCTAGCTATTCTAAGCACGAAGTCTATAAATGAGACCTCACTCTCTGACTTTTATTCGGCTCTTGCCTTTCCCTTTGTGGGTTGGCACCTCTCCCCGCCTCTCAAGGAGCTCATCATACAATTCTTTTCTCTGTTCAATCATAATCTCCCGTTGAGAGGCTCTTCTAGTAAGGTAGCATTTCACCTCTTCGCTCTTCTCCTTAGGCACTTTATCACATTTCTTGACATTGCCACCTACTCCGGTAATGTGCTATTTTAACTGAAACACACCCCCGTTCATCTCCTTTCCACATTATTTGCATTGGACCTTCTTTTTTGATAGGTCTATCATGTGTTTGTGTTCCCACTGACGTCAGAAGGATGTGCCGGTACTACATCATTGCCGTGATCGGCTATTGCTTATACCTATAGCATATGTAAACAATTCATATCGGCTGTTTGATATGCATACAATTAGTTTAAGAGCTGTTCAGGAAGAGAACAACCTGTTAGATGTGCTTTTCGATCTGTTAAAACCACTTTGCAGTCATCGAAAACCCACAAAAATTAATGTATATGTATTCCGGCGCTGAAATGTTATTAATAAGATATTAACATTGAAGAAACGGCTTGATCGGAGCAATTCGGGAAGAGAACAACTTGTTGGATAAGCTATTTGGTTTGTTTAAAAGGTTACGGAATCACCGGAAACACGTAGAAATCAGCATATAGGGATTCTGGCAAATATAATTTATCAAGAAGATTCAAATGATGAGGAAACAACTTGAACGGAGCTGTTTGGAAAGAGAACAGCCCGTATAACTGATTACAGAGTCGTCATAAATGCATAGAAATGAGCATATGAGGATTTCGGTGAAGACATCTTACCAACTTTTAAATGATGAAAGAACAGTTTGGACGGAGTTGGAATCGACTTTGGATTGCTGGAATCGGCTGAAGGAATCGTCGGAATCACTTGAAGGATCGTCAGAATCGTTGAAGGATCGTTGAAATCGTCAGAATCAACTGATTTTGCTTGGATCGCGCTGCAGGGGGTTGGATCGAGTGATTCTAGCAAGAATCGCCGCAGCAATTGTCTTCAGCCAAGTGCTTGCAAGGGTTCTGGCCGTGAAGGGGCAGGCCAGAATCGGATCCATACCCCAAATCGGATCCGGTATCGAACCGTTACCGAAAGCCCTACCTTCCGCCAGAATCGGTCGAATCGACTGATTCTAATTTGAATTGGTCGGAGTCATATCGATTATGACTAACTCAACCGATTCGGATCCATTCCCCTGAACCTTCAGTCAATAATTGAATCGACTGATCCGATTATGGAATTAGCCAATTTCGATCTAATTTCGGGGATTCTGCAATCTATGCCTATAGGAACCTATAGTTGAGCAATTCATCCCGAAACAGCCAGAAGCATCACAAAAATTAAAAATAAACAAATAGAAAGAAAGCTCACTTGTTGCTGTTGAAGAAAAGAAGAGAAAGGAACTCTTTCCCCGAATTCTTATACAATCGAGGCCAACCAGATGCAAAGAAAAGAGGATCCAGGTCTTGACAGGGCCGAGGAGGCTAAGGCAACCGAGAGACTGAATGGATAGGGGGAGGTTTGATCACAGCCATGGCCAAGAGGGATGAAAGAAGAAAGAAAAGAGAAGCCGAGGGTGTTCTTGAACCGAAATTGACAAAGGACATGATTATTTAAATTGTAGAAGAGTTTGAATATGAATAGGAGTCAAAGCCAAGCCCAGTTCCTACTCAAATCGAAGGTGGGTTGCACCGCCACTCCCAATCTTAGTTGGATTGGGATTTGGGATAATTTAAATAAAGAGGGGCCAAATGTAATTTCTGATCATTTACCCAATACCAAGGTCCATGTTGTCTCTAATTTGTTTGAAATATTAATAAGATTCAAGGCCCATTTGTGCAAACTCAGATCGTATGTTAATCGTGCAAAGTCCCAATGGGAAAACAGGCCCAATTGGGGTTCAATTTAGGCCCATATAACACCATATTTTGCAGCAATTCTTGTTCTTAAAAACCAGGACCTGACATGGTTCGCATAATTGGCCGATCTGGATCGGATCGGTAGTCACTGATCCGATTCCGGACCAAACAAGCGATTCAGCCGGGAGTCCTGGCAGGATCGGTTGAAATTGTCCGGATCGGTCGATCCTGGACCGATCCACCTGGATTGATCTGGGAATCGGTCGATTCTCCGGAAAACTGGAAGACCCAGAATCGATCCGATTCTAAAATTGATTTCGGACCATTTTAAGGTCCGATCTCCCCTAGAAACCCCCTTCTTGCTTCCTCCCCTTCCCCAGTCCCCTTGGGAGATCTAAGGCAAGGATTGCCGGCGATCCAGGTGAATCAAGGCTGATCCAGGGCTGAGGGACCGATCCGCCCCTACAACAAGTTTGTAAGGGGGGGCGGGAGACCTCCGATCCCCCCTTCCCCCTACCCCTTCCCACTCCTCGGCACCCCTACAGGCTACAGGGGTGCCTCCAGGCCCTCCTTCCCCTTCCCCCTTCCCCAGCCCAGCACTACAGGGCTTGCAGTGTAGGCTCCCCCTTCCCCCATTAGGGGGATTATTTCACCCCCCAATGAGGGTTGAATTGCACCCTCGATGGGGTGCTAATCACCCCTTCGGGGGTGTTGAATAGTCACCCTTGAAGGGGTGACTGTTCAAGTGAACAAACCCCCCTTGGGTAGGGAGGTTTTAATTCCCCCATTGGGGGGATTATTTCACCCCCCAATGGGGGTTGAATTACACCCCCGAAGGGGTGCTAATCACCCCTTTGGGGGTGTTGAAGGGGTGACTATTCAAGTGAATAGACCCCCCTTAGGCAAGGGGGGTTTTAATTCCCCCATTGGGGGGATTATTTCACCCCCAATGGGGGTTGAATTGTACCCTCGAAGGGGTACCCCTTCGAGGGTGTTGAACAGTCACCCCCGAAGGAGTGACTGTTTAAGTGAATAGACCCCCACCTTGGGCAGGGGAGTTTTAATTCCCCCATTGGGGGGATTATTTCACCCCCAATGGGGGTTGAATTGCACCCCCGAAGGGGTGCTAATCACCCCTTCGAGGCAGTGTGAACAGACCCCCCTTGGGCAGGGGGGTTTAATTCCCCCATTGGGGGCCTGGCCGGCTGGCCCTAGGGGTGGATTTCATTATGTGTATTTCACCCTCCCTTCAGTGGGGGGTGGATTTCATTGGCCTAATAATATGTATGATTTTATGTGGTGTAGATAAGATGTCGGACGAGGAGCATGGCACCGGCTCCGCGGAATTTCGTGACATTGGATGGCAACGTGGTCATCTCCTTGATTTAGAGAAGAAGATAGTTAGATGCAAGTGGTGCCATAAAGATTTGAAGGGAGGTGTGTATTGGCTAAAGCAACATATAGCCGGGATGAGTGGCAATGTAAAGAAGTGTGATAAAGTATCGGCTGAGCCTAGGGAGGAGATGAAGGTTTATTTAACTAGAAGAGCATTACAAAGAGAAGTGAGAATTGGTCAAAGACAAGGGCTACACGACGAGTTGTTAGGTCGGAGAGACGTTAATCTTATGGTCGGGAAAAGTAAGAAAGGGGAAGGACCAGTACATGACAGGGTCCAAGTTCATTCTTCATCTTCGGCAGATGAAGAGGATGCTCAGGTCAGGAGAGCTGTACACTAGAGTAGGGCTCAAGCCCTTGAGGATGAGGAAAGAGGATGAGGAAAGAGGACGAGGGACGAGGAGCGGGAAGTTCGGCGGCTCCTCATCCATCTAGATGTTCTGATGTGGGGGCGGGCACACGCCTTGTTCCTCCAATTGAATTTCGTCAGACACATTCTGTTCGGCCGACGGAAAACACCGCCATGTATAGGGAGAGTGGCAAAGTTCAGAGGGGTATAAAACAAGCGTTTAAAAGGGTGAAGGCCTCGACTAGGGTTGCGAAGAAAGCCTAAAGCATATGGTCAAGTTCTTTCTACATGCAGGTAAATCTTTGATGAAGTTGTGGTTAGTATTTGAATGTTGATATGAAGTCCTTGTTATACATTTCTATAAACAAGGATCACTTCTTCTTTTGTTTTTGAATTTGTAGGTGTCCCGGCACATATAACCACGAGTCCATATTTTTAGACTATGGTTGATGCGATTGGTGAGGCCATGGTTTACAGAATCGGTGGAATCGGTCCGATTCCGACCGATTCCGGAATCGGATAGTTGGATTCCGATCCAATTCCATGCGGAAGGACCGATTCCGGTAGGAATTCCGCGGAATCGGTCAGAATTGATAGGAATCGGTCGGAATCGATCCGATTCCACCGATTCCTTGTGGAATCGGTCGATCCCGTCGGAAGACCGGATCAAGTGGACCGGTTCGATTCTGGACCGGGAATCGAACCGGAATCGACCGCCGCGGTCGATTCCGTCGATCCCGCGGCGGAAGGCTTCGATTCCGGCGATTTCCAGGCGATTCCATCATCGATTCCGGCGATTCCAGCGTCGATCCCAGCTCCCAGCACCGATTCCACAAGGATTCCAGCGATTTCAGCACCGATTCCGACGATTCCTTCGGCGATTCCGGCGATTCCAAGTTACATCTTCAAGGGATTCCGCCGATCCAAGCTCCGATCGGCCTCGAATCAACCTCTTCTTCGATCTTTATAAGATTTTTGGTAAGATTTCTTCGCCGAAAACTTCGTACGCCCATTCTTACGCGTTTTCGACGAGTCTGAGCGTTGTTAAACGTTGTGATTTCCGACCGAACAAGTTCGTCCAAGTTCTGAACTATCCGTTTAAGTCCATTTTGCATGGGAAAAATTCCGGATATCCCGTACGTCTATTTTTACACGTTTCTGACGACTCCGAGTAGAGTTAAACTCGGTGATTTTTGATCGAACAATTCCGCTCAAGTTGTTTGAACATCGATTGGATGTTCTTTGTACGGGAAAAATTTCGGATACCCCGTACGTTAATTTACGACCATTTCCGGCAAATACGTAACCCTTTAAACATACTGAATGGTGTGTTACTTGGGCTGTCTGCTTCCCCAATAGCGTCTAAAGCAATTTTTATGTTATCTAATCATTTTTAGTGCATTGTTTACAATTTTTACAGATATAAGTAATGGCCGATCAAGGTGATGCAGCACCAGCACGTGCTTCCGACGTGGGTTGGGAACACGGGCAGATGGTAGACCCAGTCAGGAAGAGGGTACAGTGCAAATGGTGTGGGAAGGAGATGAACGGGGGGGTGTTTCGGCTGAAACAACATATTGCCGGAACAGGTGGGAATGTCAAGAAATGTGACAAGGTGTCCAGGGAGAAGAGTGAGGAGATGAGAGGCTACAGACAGTGTAGAGCCTCTCAACGGGCCGTTAGGATCGAGCGAGAGGGAGGAGTTGCACGACGAGCTACTCCGAGGAGGAGGGACCGCGATTTGCCTACCTCGAAAGGGAAAGGCAAGGGGAAGGCACCACCGAGCCGGAGCCGAGAGAGCGAGGACGAGTCCTCGGACTCCGAGCTTAGACGTGCTAGGCACGCTAGCAAGCGTGCATTTGCTAAGGAGGAGGACAGGAGGAGGGGAGCAGGAGGGTCTGGGTCCAGAGTTGACCCAACTTTGTGCCGATCAGCATCGGCTCGCCCTACCCGGGACCGAGAGACTGACCCCAGGAGACAGGAGCCATACCGCCGTTCTACTTCTACCAGCACTCGATTTACATCGAGTGATGAGTATTTATTTAGGAAACATAGTGCTGGGCAGATGGGGATTAAACAAGCAATGAAAGGGGTGAAGACAACAAGAACGGCTGCAAAGAGAGTCGCCCGCCACATTGTGAAGTGGTTTTTGCATGCATGTTTCACTTTTAAATTGACATTTATCTATGTTTTATTTACTTAAACTTAATTTTAGTCTGATCCCAATTTTTTTTTTAACTTAATGTAGGCATCCCAGCACATGCAGCCACCAACCCCTACTTCTTGACGATGGTGGATGCCGTGGGTGAGGCTGGATCGAGTTTGCATACCCCGGGCATCAGACATATATACGGCGCTGGCCTAGATGAGGAGGTTCAGGAGTTGAAGGAGTGGATGGATAGTTTTAAATTGGTGTGGAAGGAGAGGGGTTGCACAATTATGTGCGACGGGTGGACATGTATCACCAAGAGGAGTATGATAAACTTCTTGGTGTATTGTTCTGAGGGGACAACATTCTTGAAGTCGGTAGATGCTTCTGGGAAAATAAAAAATGCCGACTTCCTTTTTTCTCTGATGGATGCGGTGGTGGAGGAGATCAGGGAGGACAATGTGGTTCAGGTTGTCCAGAGGAGGAGCATGCACTTGCCTCCTGGATAGAGGAGAGGGAAGTCAGGGATCATGCAGCTGAGTTTGATCCCGATGACCGTGCATGGGCTGAAGGAGAGTTGGATGGTGTTGAAGCCGAGGAGGATGCTCCAGCTCCACCTCCACCTCCACCTACTTCTCAGGCTCAGGCAGGGCCTTCTTCTGCCCCAGCAGCTATGGAGCAGCCACCTGCAGCTTTAGCCCCAGCTCCAGTCCCAGCCGCCGCTACCCAGCCCATTCGCAGTCCGGGGAAAACGAAAACAAAAGTGACTGCACGAAAATGGGAGGATTTGCAAAGTTGAAAAAAACTTTGGGTTCTGGTACTTTAGAGATGGCTGAAGAGGTGAAGAGAAGGAAGCTAGAGGTCGGGCGTCTGTCGGCCCGATGACAAAGACGCAGGCTCCTTCTCACTCCTCAGGTGATGATGACGAGGAGTGCATACCAGCGACGCAGCCATCAGCAGCAGCCGAGTCTCCTGATTCACGGCATCCAAAGCCGTATTACACGCTGGATGCGCAGACACCTGATTCTTATATACAGGAGCCACAATATCCAGCATTTGGCCAGGCTGACTAGCAGTGGATTACATCACTAGCTCCACCATCCTCTGCTTACGTCCCGGTCGTCTCGCAGTCCGATCCGTACGACCTTGATAGCATGGCATCGGCATTATTTTTATATGGATATGGTCCCGGACAGTATACTAGACTGAGCACGAGGGAGGAGCATCGAGAGCGGCAGGGAGAGAAGGAAGACCAATATCTATATCCTAGATATTGGTAGTAGATTGATATGATGTAAATGTATATTTTTTTTTCGTGATGTATCAACTCTTTGATTTTTGAATCGATGGAATATGTACTTAACTTCAAGTGGAGTTCATTAGTATTTATTCGATGTGGTCCTATGGATGAATGCTAATCTTATTTTTAAAAAATTTTCTAACTCATTTCCTATTTTTAGAATTTTTTCTGAATTTTTCGAATTTTTCTGACGAAAATTTTTTAAGAAAAAACCGATTCTGACCGATCCGGAATCGATTCCCTTCCCAAGAATCGACTGATTCCTGGAATCGAAATCGGAATCGGGACCGATTCCGATTTCGATTCCAGAATCCTTGGGTGAGGTTGGGTCGGAGTTGAAAGCTCCCACATCAAAGTACATATATGAGACAGGCTTGGATGAGGAGTTCGATGAGTTGACCTCATGGATATATGGATTCAAAACCATCTGGAAGGAGAGGAGGTGCACTGTAATGTGCGATGGGTGGACTGGAATCACAAGGAGGTCACTTATAAACTTCTGTGTATTATTCTGAGGGTACCATATTCTTGAAGTCTGTTGATGCATCTGGTCAGGTGAAGAATGCGGACTACTTATTTGGGTTGATGAACAATGTGGTGGACAAGATAGGGGAAGCCAACTGTTGACACCCAATTTTGAACAAAAAAAAAGAGAGAAGAAATTAAATCTGATTGACAAGGCCAACTCAAAAAAAAAGAAGGCAAGAGAAATGGCCTGCTGGACAAACCCCGTGACAGACCTTGATCGGTCTTAATTCAGCCCATCTGCAATACCCACCGACATAGCCCTGGACAGGACCCCAATTGGCCCAATTCGGTCCCCCGTCCGTGTCCATTCAGAAACCATCTCCAAGGCCCTCGGCCTCGCTCGAAAATGGGCTGGACCTGCCTTCTAAATGGGCCGAGGAGAGCCGTCCGTTGTGCCAGACTCGGGCTCGACAAAAGAAAAAGAAAAAAGAAAAGAGGATTCGGTCGAACCGGCAAGAAATCGAGCAAAGAACAAATCCGCACCGCATATCGGGACAGCCAATAAAACCTCGATCGGTATCCAAATTGATGGCAAGTCCGAGTCCAAATTTCGGCAATGAACGAGGCGGCGATCGACGAGGCCATCCCGGCTCAAAGGGATCCCGATCTCTCACGGATTTCGGGGGAGGAGAAGGTGGGGCAAGTTCCGAGTCCCTTCGGGACCCGGAACCACCTCCCCGTCCTAAAGCGTACCGGCCGGAGCCTATATAAGGCCAGCCGGTGCCGCCGCGCAGAGGGACGGAGGGGGCGCAAGGAGAGGGAGAGAAGTCGGAGAGAGCGGAGCAGCAGTGGAGGAAGAGGGAGAGGTCTACCGGTCCCCAGAGTCCCGCGGAAGCCGCACGGAGCTCCCTTTCTTCCTCTTCTTCTTCTTCCGGACGTCGCCGCAGTCCGCCGCAAGCCGTCGAGTGCCGTAAGCCGGAGGAGCCGCCTATTACAGCCGGTGAGGCCCCTCCCTCTTCCCCTAAGGCCATCGACTCCTTCCCCTCCCTCTCGCGCCGGGCGTCGTCAAACGTGCCTCGGAGCCGTCGCCGGAAGGAGCCGCGCTGCCGTCACGGTGCCGCAGGATGCCGGAAGGTCTCGCGCGGGACTGTAGCAGCCGGGGGAAATATGTCCCCCGGACTTACGTCCAACATGGAAAAGGGGTGGGGCCCACCGGGGAGAAGAAAAACAAAAAAAAAGGGGGAAGAGAGGCGCGACCGGGCGAAGCCGGCCGGCCCCTCCTCCTCTCCTGTTGCTGCCGGGTGAAGCCAGACCGCCGGCCCTGTGGACTTGAACCGGCCGGGTCAAGCAAAGGCCGGGTCCCGTCCAAATAGTGCCCGAAGCCCTTCTTCAAGCAGACGTGCCCCTCGCGCACAAGCGTTGTGGGACATTCTTCAAAAAAAAAATGTTTTAAAATAAACAA
This sequence comes from Cryptocoryne crispatula var. balansae, assembly GCA_036172225.1. Classification (NCBI taxonomy): domain Eukaryota; kingdom Viridiplantae; phylum Streptophyta; class Magnoliopsida; order Alismatales; family Araceae; genus Cryptocoryne; species Cryptocoryne crispatula. Next base: position 14,239,251 of record CM069922.1, on the reverse strand, counting down.
AACAGTGGAAAATAAATAAATAAATATTCTTAACTCAACAAACCGGACTAGTTGGGGGGTCGACTAACCATCCGCCCCTACGTCTCGGCTTAACTCAAAATAATTCAATAAACCGGACTAGTTGGGGGGTCGACTAACCATCCGCCCCTACATCTCGGCTTAACTTAAAATGATTCAACAAACCGGACTAGTTGGGGGGTCGACTAACCATCCGCCCCTACGTCTCGGCTTAACTTAAAAGAATTCAAAATATGGACTAGTTGGGGGGTCGACTAACCATCCGCCCCTACGTCCTTAAGGTAGACATACAAAGATCTATAAAAGACCCCAATGTCCTACCAAGTTCACCAAGCTATGTAAGGCTCAAGCATAATCAATATGCTATCATGCCGGTCATATGCTAGTGAAATCATCAAAATAGTGGGGGATGCCCATAAGTCTATCAAGATCGGGTACATGCCGCCCATGGATCGACAAGTCCATCAAGGACTCAAGCAGACTGATTTTCCAAATGTTTCAAATTGCCTCATGAAGAGGAGGGAAATACCCATAAGTCTATATCAGACCGGGTGTATTCCTTTCAGAGGACCGACAGACACCACATCATCAAGAGTGGAGCAAGAACATTCTCAAAACAAGTTGTATTTTTCTGGACTATGAACGTCCAAGACAGACAGTCAAGAGATTGTACTTTTCAATATATCATTGAAAGAGTCAATGATCCCATTGATTCGGTGGGATGCCAAGCACTTAAAAAAAAAGAGAAGAGAAAAGAAAAGAAAAGAGAAAACAGAACATAAAATCTGTAATTTAACTTGGAATTAAATTCTGTCCAACCAGGTTTGGCTTCACATTGAAATTTAAACCCCATAAATCACATTCCGTAGAGGAGCTGAGCTGAAGTCCAGGGATTTGAAGTAGGCAGAAAATTGAAGAGAACAAGTCTGAATTGCAGGAACTCCTGTGAAAGTTGGAAATCTGGAAATTAAAGATCAGGAGTTAGAAAAATGCATGAATCAGAAAATCTGAGGTTGTAAAATTCTGCAGGATGGTCGATTCTGGAAATTCCAGATCCGAAGGAAATCGAAATTTTGGACCTGTAGCTTGTAAAATCTGCAAAATCAGACCGGAAACTGAAATTCAGGACAGGGTCTGAAAAATCTGGATCCATGTGCAGAATTCACAGGAAGCCTGAAACTTGAAAGAAGTCCGAAATTCTGCAATCTAGAATTTGAAGATTCAACATCTGAATTCCAGGAGATTCCAAAATAAGAAGAGAAGTCTGGATTGCTGCAGAATCTGGAGGCTGAGAAGTGAAAAAAAACAAAAAAATCTGGAATTAGGAGTGGTGCAGAATCTGAATTCTGGATCCGTACACAAATCTGAATTCTCAAAACTTAAGGCCAGACTTAGATTTGTGACTCAAACCTACAACGAACTGAAAATCAGAAATCAGAGCTCATTTCAAAAATCTGAAATCTAGGAGATCTGGAATGCTGAAATATAATGTCTGCAATTGGAACATCTGGAAACAGGAATAAAAAAATCTGAAGTGCAGAAATCTGGAATTGGAGCTGCAAAAATCTGAATTTCAGGAGTTTCAAAGTCTGAAACTCCATATTTCTGACGTACAGCAAAACTGAAATTTACAAGAGGTCTAGAGTTTGGAATTTGAAGAAATCAAAATCCGGGCATTGCAGGGAGCCGAGGCCTAAAATCTGGAATCTGAAAACTGAATTTGAATCTCTTTAAGAGTCTGCAATCCGGAAGTTTGATAGACTGCAAATCTGAAATGCAGAAATTCAGAGTTTGAAGAAGCAGGAAATCCGAACTTTGCAAGGAACCGAAGTCTGTAGAAATTGCAGAACCCAGATTCTGAAAATTTATGAAATCTGCAATCTAAGCTTAAGCCAACAAACTTCATTGTAAACCAAATCTGGCTTGGACAAATCAATTAATTCAAACAAGGTTGACTTCAAAACAAATAAATCTTCTAACTCAAATAAATCAACCCAATTCAAATTAAATCCCCCAAATCCAAACAAACTTAAATCAATTAAATTCAACTCAAATCAAAATCAAACCAACAAATTCAATTCAATTCAATTCAATTCAAATCAAATTCAAACTAAAATTGAGTGCTTGCATTCCATCAAATTTCATGGGATTGTTTTCTCCTATGTCCATGTGTGTGAATGCTTATTTGGTGGATGTATGTTTTCTATTTTCATGGATTGCTATGACGCTTAATCAAGGGTATTCGAGTTATCTCGATGTAATTAACGTCGGATCTTCGCACCATCCGACGGGGAGAGGTCAAAATAAATTTCAAAGAACCTAACAACCTCAACATAAATTTCGACCCTAGTTAGTACTTTTATGAAATATCATCTATTTTCTTACAAAGTCAATGCTAAGGTCTAATTCAAATTCAAAAGGAAAATGAATTTCCAAAACAAAAAAGATATCAAATCTTTTTTGAAGATTTTGAGGTTACATCACCAACATTGTGCAGTTTGTCACAGACAATGAGGCATCATATAAGACTGTAGGAAAGAAGCTCATGGAGGCTCGACCTCACTTATTTTGGGTGCCCTGTGCGGCACATTCCATTGAGTTGATGTTGGAAGACATTGGTAAAGATCCTAATGTCAAGTCCTTGGTCAACCAAGGACAGCTGATCACCTCATTTATCTATGGCTATCCACGACTTTTACATATCATGAGGCAGCACACTGATGGTCATGATTCGATCAGACCGGATCCCACTAGATTTGCCACCCATTTTGTTGCTTTAGAGAGCCTTTACAAATACAAGGCTAGTTTGAAAAGGTTCATCCTCTCCACTGCTTATCAGGAGTACATGGATACATACAGGAGCTCATTGGATTAGTATGAGGTATTGCTAAAGATGGTGCAGCTGATAGAAGACAACAGGTGGTGGGAGAAGGTGCATTACTACCTGTCTGTCATAGAGCCTTTGGTACATGTACTTATGTTGGTGGATTCAAATGATAAAAATCAGATGGGGTACCTGTATGATGCTATAGATAAAGCTAAGTTGAAGATTAAAGAGAAGCACCAAGGGTATTAAAAAGTGGTGGAAAGTGATTGACAACATATGGGACAAAACCCTACACCATGACATTCATGTTGCTGGTATACTTTAGTAGTGTAATTTGTTGTATTACAACTTATATTCTATGTATTACCCCCATTGTCTTTATACTAATGGAGTATTAATGCCGTTATAGGGTACTTCCTGAACCCGAGGATATAGTATGGTGGCCAAGTATGCAATGATGGTGAGGTATAATCAGGCACACTATCTGTAATTAAGCGGCTCTGTAAGACCCAGAAAGACAGAACCTGCGCTAAGGTCGAAGTAATATGTTTAATATCTATTAAACTTAGAACTTTATCCTAGGCATTGAAGTTAACTGGTTTATTTTGGATTTTCAGATGACTTCATACAAACACAAGATTGGGGTGTACAGTGATCTTGATTTGCAGTTCTCACGTGATAGGGTCCTTCCTAGTAATTTGCTTACCCAAATTAAAGTCTTTTTGCTTACCTGAATTTTTTAAATAAGTTACTGATGCATGTATTTCTTGTCTTCTTTACAATTACAGCTGAGTGGTGGATTATGGTGACCAACAGGACTGGATGGAATCCACTCGCATCCGTTGCAATTCGGGTGCTAAGTCAGAGCACTTCTTCATCCCAGTGCGAGAGAAATTGGAGCACCTTCAACCTTATTCTCACGAAGAGGAGAAATATGTTGAAGATAGAAAGATTAAAGAAGCTTGTCTATTGCTATTATAATATGAGACTGAGGATCAAGAATATCAAAGATAGGCAGAAGATATCCGAGCAAAGATTTGCACAATTTGCAGGTGAATTGTACCAAGAAAGTGCCTAAGCCCAAGCTACTCAGGACTTGTCCCAAGGGGATGTGGACTTGGAATATCTATTCCAAGAAGAACATTCACTTGCAGCATGGGTGGAAGACAAGGACGCTGAGTAAGAGCCAGAGTTCGACCCGAATGACAGATCATGAGCCGAAGGAGAGCTTGACAGCGTCGTTGGTGAGGATGAAGACATGCAGGAAGGTCAAAAAAGTCAAGTTCCGTGCACAACTCCACTTCCTGATCCACCCGGGGCTACAGCTTCTCTAGAGAGACATCCAACTCCTCCCCGGCCGCTATAGCTCCAACTCAGATTCCAGTTGTGGGTCTATCTACCACCACCACTACCACTAAGAAGAATGGTAGATTATTCAGGGCTTTAAAGAAAATTTGCTTACCTTCACAGTAAAGTAGTCAAGGAGATCCTACATTGAAGAGGAAGAAGACAAGTATCAAACGACGACTGTCCTTGACACTGAGACCACTCAGCCACTTTCATCAGATGAGGATGACGAAGAATTTGTGCCACCCACACAACAACAATGTACAGGGGGTGGAGGTGGAGGTGGAGACGGAGGTGGGGGTGGCAGCATAGGTGGAGGTGGCACCTCAGGTGAGGGTGACTCTATTAGTAGTGCATGTACGAGTGGAGCATGTCCAGATGATTTGAGTGACAAAAGACACTCATGTTCGAGTGGCAGGGATAGCGGACATTGAACGAGAATGAATGTTTTTGACGAGTTCGCATCTTCCTATACAGAGCCTGTCTCAGACAATGAGCCTTGCTATCTACCATCTTTTCCAGCTCCACCTCCGACTGATCATGGAGCTTATGAGTTTAGCGATATGGCCTAGTCTTTATTTTCCTATGGATACGGGTCAATTATGACTGACCCAAATCAATGGAGATTTCAAGACAATCAAGATGATCAGGACAGAGATCCAGATCCACCATACTCAGGACATTACCATAGTTGGCGGTGATGACATATGTATTTGTTTATTTATTTAACGCAATATAATATGAGTGTTATGAAGAACATGTATTGTACTATTGTGTGATTGGGTATGATTGATTGTATGATACAAAGATAAGGAATAAAAATCTTATGTTCGATGCTATTTTATCTTGAAATCCTAAAGAGCCTCACAAGCTTGATGGAATTCAAACACAAAAGATAAGGAATAAAAATATGAAATTCTGAGTCAAAAAAATCTTTGCACATTGCTGGATCCGCAGACTGCCCTGTTTTCAAATCCCAGGACTCAAAAAAAGAAAGAAAAGGGGGAATTTGAGAATCAAAAATCAGAAAACCAGAAACACCCCTGAAACCAGAAATCAGCAAATCCTTAAAATCTTGAGATCTGAGGGGTTTCCGAGTCACCAGACCTGAATCAAATCCTGATAAAAACAGGAAAGTTCAGCGAATTGCCAAAACAGAAAAAACCAAGCAGTTAAAAAAATTGGAAAGCCAGGAAAGTCCAGAAGCTCCATTGATTCAGAAATCTGGGGATATGATAATTCAGATAGCTTGGGAATCCGAGAACAAAAAAAAATCTGAAGATTGACACAAAAAACCAGAAAACCAGCAATTTCTGCAAGTCAGATTAGCTGGAGATTCTGAGGGCTCAGCAGAAATTTGAGAATATAATCATTCAAAAGGAGCTCAAAGCTTGAAAGCTCAAGCTCCAAACTCAACAAGGGAGTAAATACAAGAGAACTGACCTTAAAAATGAGAGATCTAAGGCCCTAAAACTCCCATAACTGGAAATTGAAGACAATAATTTCCAAATTTTACTTCCACAACAGAGAAAACCCCAATCATCAACTTCAAGTTAAAAACAAGAGAAAAGGAAGGTCAGAATTTGAAACTTAATAAAAAGTCTGAATCTAAAAATCCCCCCCGCCCTCAAAAAAGAAAACATAAGAAAACACTGAAATTTAAAATAAAAATGTGTGTAAAGTCCAGGAGATCACAATCTGAAAAAAACTGAAATGTTGAAGCATCCATTCCAAATCTCGAAGTTCAAATCCAATTCTTAAAATTAAAACCCAAGTCTGGTAATCAACAAAATCCGAATTATATATCACCTCTAAAACCCACGTTTCAAAGAAATATCAAGTTCCCAAGATAATACATTACGAAGGAACCAAATCAAAGTCATTTGGCGATGGAAGCAAACACGAAAAGTCCCAAAAACTAGATCTGGGACTTCAAGTCCATAAGCCCCAAAACTTAAACCCAAAAACAAAAATAAGTGCTTGGATCTAAGTTTTAGGATAAAAAATAGAGAATATTCGGATCTGAAGTCCAGGATAAGAGATCCCAAATATGGGAATCAGATCCTAGAAGAACCAGTAAGCTGCAACAAATGTCGAAGTATGGAAATTTGGAGGACTCTTAAGTTCCGAAGTTCAGCAAACCTGAAAACCTGAATTTGAGAATCTTTAAGAGTTGCCTAGAACCCCGGTAATCTGCAAATTTTATAAATCTGCAAAGCTGTCCAAATCTGAAAATTTGCAAACCAGATCCTGGGAAAACCAGGAAAGTGCAGCAAGTTGTCAGAACATCTGAAAAGATTGAAAGCCTGGAAATCATATAGTGCAGAGAATCTAAAAGTTATGAGAACCTCGAAAAAAATCTGAAAACTAATCAGAATCAGAAGAACTGGAGTTCTCAAATCTCAGAAATCTGAAATCTCACGGAACTAGAAATCTGAAGATCCACATCGTAAACTCCAAATTCTGACAAACTGAAACAAAACAAAAAATATATCAAATCTGAAGCTTAGCAAAAATTTCAATCCAAAGGTCCTTGAGCCAACATTTAAATCTGAAACTTAATGCAAGATCCCAAATCTTAAAATCCTCGAATATAAGTCCAAGAATATAAAATATTAATCTTCAAAGTCAACTCCTTTCTTGTTTGGGGTCGGGACGGGACCGGATCCTCTGTGCACCTCGGTGTGCACCACTTCTTAAATTCATCTAATTATGTGATCAAATTAATTATTTTAATCATTTTTAAGACTGTGAATATAAATATATATTATGTATTGATAAAAAATAAAATAATATTAATATTTTTCAATTTTATACTATTTTGTAAGTTAATTATATTTTTAATTTAAATAAATATGTATAAAATATATTTAATGTTGATTTTCATAAAATATAACATCACATAATATATATTTATATTCACAGTCTTAAAAATGATTAAAATAATTAATTTGATCACATAATTAGATGAATTTAAGAAGTGGTGTGCATTGAGGTGCACACCGAGGTGCACCGAGGTGCACAGAGGATCCGGTCCCGGTCGGGACCGCCCATGGCAGAGTTAAATGAACAAATGTTAAATGAACAAAAAGTTCAAAAAAAATGAATATACATAAAAATCAATAACAACTATGAAAAATTAAGTGAAAAATGTAAAAACAAAAAATATAGATAAATATTATGGGCAAGCCTAAGATAAGCTTATTTTCTCAATTTGCTTAAATACATGTTAATATATTATATATATTGTTTTGAATGTTGCTATAGTGGTTAATCAAGGGTATGTGAGTATGCGGTTGATTTAATTGACACTATACTTGTTCACTAAGGCATGATCGTCTTCAATGTTTTAAGTATTAATCTATATACAACCTCACATAATCTATAAATCTTCTAAAAATGCTGTTAAAATGATGTGTACACGTGTGCCTTCAAGTTTTTTTAATACATTCTTGTCTTTTATGCAGACTTTGTTTTTAATATTTCTTTCTTTTTTTGATAGACATGAGTTGACTGATGATGGATTCAGATCCAGGATGGGCTCCTGGAGTGATACGGTAACCTCTCAGCACTTGGATGTGTGATCCATGATTTCTTGGTGGTAGTATCTAACAATTTTATGCAGGGTCTTTGCCTAGTAGACTGGGGGAGGGGTATAGACTTGCGTCTCTTTCCCACCGGAACACAGTTTCAAGGAGATTCAAGAACTTCTGGCTTTCGTTGCCCCGAGATGCAGGAGAATAAATCTTGGACTTACCAGGTCTGTCTTGTATAACTAAATGTTGATTTATGTCAAAGTGTCTGGACAGATTCCCTGATACATGTTCCCTTTGATCGCCAGGTTGATACATACGGACTCTGTGTTATTGTCCACATGATGCTTCATGGTGTTTATATGTGCGTTGAAAAGAAGACAAATTCAGATGGAAGTTCTCATTACCAACCAAAATCACGTCTAAAACGGTATTGGTGAATTTCTGTTTTTTTTCCGTAAATTAAGATTGTTTGAAACCCTACGATATCTTTACTTTATTTGCATCTTACTAATGCTGATATATGGTGATAGTGCTTGTAGCCTTTTCTTGCTGTGTATGCCATCCCTGTAATATTATTGTGCAATTCTTAACTCTTTCAGGTACTGGAATGTGGAGCTATGGAATAATTTATTTTCTAAATTGCTTAACACGCGTTCAAGTGAGACAGATGTTCCTCTGCTGCAAAGCTTGAGAAGAGATTTTGAGGATTACATGTCCGAGAGTCCTCATCTCATAAGGAAATTGAAAGAGTCACTGGCTAAGCAAAAGAGTTCTCTATGTTCTGCCTAGCAAAGACATTGCAGATTAATAATTCTCGGTACTAGAAGAAATGTTCAACTTCAGTTGACAACTATGACGTGTGCTTGGAAGCTGGATCAGGAAGTGTAGATTTCTACTTAACCAAACATTTCTAAGTGACTACTGTCAATATCAATTTTAAAATTGATAGTGATAGAGACATTTAATAATGTTATCAAGTAAGGCCGAAAACTTAATGTCCCGCTTACTGACGAGGAGAGGCGTAATGATGTCACAACTCGTGCATTGGAATTGAAGAGTTGAGCAAAGCAGCTGCTTGAGTCCGTGGCAGCCGTCAGGTTGTGGATGTACCGTATACCCTAAAAGCGGAGGATGCAAATAGGTTAGGGTTGTCATGAAGATGGTTATCTCGTTCTTATATTAAGATCAACTGAGGTCTCGTTTGATTGAGCTTAATTAAGATTTAATCTCTGAATTGGTCAAAAGTAAGATGCTATACCATGTCTGATAAAATGGCTGAGTCCACTTCTACAGCAACGTCTAAGTTCTTAAAATCCTCCTAATGGTTTAGATGGTGCATTTAGCTTTTTCATTTTTTGCTAGGAAGGAAGATCTCTAGCTAGGCTGATGGAAAGGAGAGGTCAAGGGGAGCGGCACGGAGTGCGAGGGTGGCGCTGCTGGGTAGTGGCGTGACCCTTGAACGTCTGATTCACTTTTATTATCAAACAACAAATGACTTACATCTTAAGTGTTTTTTTTTCACTTATTAAGATATTAGACAAGAAATTAGGAGTTTAAAATTTCGGATTAAACTTAATTAAATGTCACCTGAGTTTGACAAAGTCCTATTAGCTGAGAAGTGAGAACTTATCCCTCTCCCGCCTTCGTTGCTACGGCCTCAGGGATCTCTGTTGGCTAAAGATAACGTAACAAATCGGCCCTTGTGTACTTGAACACCTGGTATACAATCACGGGCGAGGAACGTTAGTTTCCTCCCGGATGAAGCTGGTCATGTTGGATGTGCCCTACCAAGAGGGATACCAAAAGTAAGGCATAAACCGGTGGACCTTGGACGTGGTGTTTGTATGCCTTCGTCGGAGGATGGCCTGATTATCAGCGTCGGCTGGAGATCAAGAAAGAAAATCTGTTTGCTTTTCGGAAGTTATTGATAAATCAGTTATTCAAGGAAGAATTTGTATTTCACGGGTGGAAGTCCCATGGGTGGGGATTACTTAAGCCCCATCTATTAATAATAGTATTAGACATTTCTATCATTGTCAGTTTTGAAATCGACATTGAAAACAAACATGCTATGTAATACATTTGTCCACCTATGTTTGATTTTTTGATATTGATAGTACTCCTCTAGAAACATCAATATAAAAATTGATATAATATCATTTATACATGTTAACCAAAGTGGGCGTTAGGTATGAAAAGTTTGCACGGTCCTCACGCTAGTTCTGCTTGGACCAACCAGCGATTTGGAGGGAGAGTGTTCGTAATCAAACCGAATATTGTCCCCGCGCTCGTAGTGCAATGGACACTTTCGATCAGGGTCTTGAATTGTGCCCACCCCGTTGGGGGAGGCTCCCTCCCTGTAAGTGTGCAGAGCCTGCCACACTGTCCCCCTCCCCCCCAAAAAAAACAAAAACAAAAACAAAGCATAACAAGATTAACATAAATATTTACGGTAAGCGTTAACTATAGCAATAGCATTTGCATTTATTCTATATCAAAACAAATACTGAATAGTTTTATTAAATAGGTTGTACATTTAAATGATTGTATTTTATATAAAATGGTTTGAACCAATTCAAATAGAATAGCACATCCTTGGCTTTGTTTGATTTGATTTAGAAGTTAGATTTGGTTTGACTTAGAAAAAGGCTTGCTAGGATCAAATCAAACCAAACCATGAACATCGCATTAGTACATTTTTGACTAGGGGTTAAGGTAAGCTTGAATGGTTTCGCCTTTTTATATCTAACTACAAAGAGAGACTAGCTAGGAATTTCCACTTTTAATATTAGTGACCATAGGATTAGCTCACATGCATCGGTCACAGTTCTAAATTTGCCTGGATGAACTGACGTTGCTTGCTGTTAAAGAATCTTAGCCCACGACAATTTAAATGATTTCTTAAGTCTAAACACAGCAGAAATATGCGACCATGTAAAAAATATTAGTCAGGTGATCCATCACTATGAAATCATTTGAATGCAGTCTTACTTAGATGGATTCGTTAGTCGGACCAACTGTGTTCATATATACCAAACATGCGGCGCTCATCTCATGGAAGTCCACATATATAGAGCACTAGCCTGCTATCTAGCTAGTAAAATTTCTCCATCTTAAGTGAGATACTGGGCTGAGAATATTTATAAACTCAATACCATGATCTTATTTCGCTTATATGATAAGGAACCAGTCATAAATACGTTCAAGGAAGATCTGTACAGTGGCATGCCGTTACTCATGAATGCTATTGGCTGGTTTTGAAGCCTCCTCAATCTGACAAAGTTCCCATTGGAAGTAAGTACTAAGTAGAGTATCACCTTTGCTTCTTTCCCCTCCTTTTTTTTCTCCTTGGGTCATTTTTATATTTTTACTGTGCTTGATCTCACTTCGGATTTTATTTTAAAAATAGAGTTTAATCATTTTGCCTTTAGTACTAAGCAAGGAAGGCTGGGTCGGGGGTCGGTCCGGAGTCGGTTAGCCCCAAAATTGACCTAGTTGGACCAGGTCGTGACCTGGGTCGGATAGAGTCGAATTTATTTATTTATTAAAAAATAAAAAATAAAAATAAAAATAAAAAAATATTTTTATATTATATATTTAGGTATACATAAAAATATATGTAAATATAATTATATTTTTATGTTATAATTAAATATGAGTGTTTATCTATGAATATAAGTAAATATGTTTTTTTGTGATTATGTTGTATTAGTATATGTTGGGAATGAGTTAAGCTCAAATGAGAGAGTAAAAATAGTTAATAATTAATTTTATAAATTTTAATTATGTGTCATATATTTATAATCACAAGTTTTAACCATATGTAATAGTATAAGTGATAATAAAATATTATTATACTGTTAATAAATGGGGCGTAGAGTATTTATGCATTGACCTGCGTAGTCAGGTCGTGGGGGTCAAGGGGGTAGCATCCCTTGTGGGGGGGGGGGTATCAGGAGGCAAACACCCCCCGAAGAAAAAAAAATTAAAATCTAAGTTAACAAATTTATAACAACCCGGTTGGATCAAGGTAAACTTTCTTGTATATTCTTAGTTGTTTGGTCCACGAGAGTGGATCCTTAGTGTAGCTTGATTGACACTAGGAAGGCTCCTAGCTCCCCTTTTGGGGAGGAAACCTAGGCGATCACACCCGTCATACATGTCCTTGATGGTGTTAATAAATCTGGTGGGAACCATTTTCTTTTTTAACACTCACAAAAGAACCTCTCTCGAGACTAGGTCATAGGTTTTTTTCTAAATTGAGAAAAAAACATAAGAAGATCTTTCTTCGAGTCTCTGTATTTCTCCAATAAGGATCTAACTAAGAAGATGACCTCCATATTCGATATATCTGTCATGAATCCAAATTGGTTTCTCGAGATCTTAATACATTTTCAAAGTCTCCTCTCCGTAACTTTCTCCCACACTTTATAGTTTGACACATAAGTTTGCTATCTCTATAATTCCTACAATATTTCTTGAACATCCCTTTTTCTCTTAAATAGTGGGATGATGACGCTTTTTTTCTATTCATTTGACATCCTTCCGAAGGTAACTATTTTATTAAAGAAAAGACTTGGCCAATCCTCTACTCTCATCTAAACACTTCCATATTTCAATCGGGATGTTATCGGGATCACAAGCCTTTGAGGTTCTCATTCTTCCTAGTGTGAGATGCATTTCTAGAGAGATAATTTTTTAGGGAGAACTCTGCCCTTTGCCTCCTATCCCCTTCCAACTCCGCTATACTTTCTAGAATAGGCTCATTGAAGAGCATTTCATAGTAACATTTTAACCATTCCTGGATGTCCTCATCCCTCCCTATCTTTAATACACCGAACCTATCCTTGATCTCGAGATCTCCTCTCCCTCAACCTGGCCAGTCGGTAAATATCATTATCACTTTCCTTTATGTTCAATTTGTCATGTAACCTGCTATATGCTGACTCTGTAGTTTATCTAATTGTATTTTTACATTATATTTAGCTCTCTTATATTGTTCAAAGGCCTTGCTAGTGTTACAATTGGGCCAATTCCTTCATAGGTGGATCTCGCCCAGTAGACTCACCGAAAAATATTTTTTCTTGTCACCTTGATCTTCGATGTCATGTTAGCCCACATTGACTCGACCTCGTCGTTCAAATCTTATTCCTTGAGTTTGGAGGCCTCATTCCTTAATACCTCCTGCTTAATTCTCCTTAGTTTAGGCCATTTGATTCTAGAGGTGCTCTTTTACTGCACCATTTTGCAACTGCCCTAGGACCTTAAAATCCAAGAATAGGAACTTATGTTGAGTTAGTAACGTTTTACTAGGTATGTCTTCACAATCTTTACAAAGAGTACAACTCATTTTCCTAGTGAGGATAAAATCAATTTGGTTCCTACTCATCCCGTTCTTAAAAATTATTAGGTACGAGTCTCTATTGATGAAGTGAAGATTTACTAGGATCAAGCCATAGGCCACCACAACTACCAAAATATTTTTTCCCCTCTTTGTGTTGCTTCCCACAACCAAAGCCCCCATAAGCCCATCCTTGGGACCTAACATGACCATTGAGATTACCACCAATCAAGATACTCTCCTCATTCGATATCCCTCACATGATACTGCCTATATCCTCCCATAATTGAACTTTCAACTCACTACTGATCTCAATTTGGGGTGCATATGCGCTACATTAATTACCTCTTGATAAGTAATCACCTTAATTAGAATGATCCTATCACCCACTTGAACCACAGACACCACCTTGTCTTTGAGGGTACTATCCAAAATGATCTTAACTCCATTTTTGTTAGACATCTACCTTGTGTATCAGAGTTTAAAATCCAACATTCTCACCTCTTTGACTTTCTCCCATTTCCATTTGGTTTCTTGAATGCAAATGATATTGATCAGATACCTCTCCATCATGTTTACCAACTCCATCAATTTATCCATGATGGTTCATATATTCCAAGTACTAATACGTAATCTTGTCTCTGACTTAACCTAACTAGGGGTCTTGCCCTAACCCAACCCACGGTACCCCTAATACTCAAACTCTATCCTGGGCTAACATAAGAATAAATAGGATTCGAATCCATAAAAATAGAAATGACATAAATTTTACCATAAATTTTACGTTGGTTGTCACCTACCATAGTTATCTCCTTTTCTCATTCTGGCTAGGGACCAGCAAAGATAGGAGAACTAAATATTAAATACTAATAAATAAACAATAAATATGAAGTCACGGCTATCCATTTGCACTATACCAAGCTAAAAATAAAACACTAGCATAATGTAAAAGTTTTCATTTAAACAACAAACAGTGACAAATTTTATATGATTTGATCAATTACACATGTTCAACTTTTAAATAAAAAAAATGCATGAACAAACAAGAAGCTAATCAAATGATTAAGTTCACAAAAAATTAAGTATACAATCAACCAACTAAGAATTAAATTAACACATCATAGATACAATCATACAACAACACTTTTATCGAAGTATGCACAAATCTCCAAATCTATATAAAAATAGAGAAATAAGTTTAATATCTGATAAACATCAGCAAAATATGTACGTAATTTAATTTATGTGAAAATATCCAAATACAATTAATTATAATGGTGCATTAGTTAAATCGGAAGGGCATGTAGACAAGACCAGTAAAGTTTCTAAATCTATCTATCTTGTCCAAAAAGGCAGCAGGCCACACAAATAATCACAACCGTGAGAGGAGCACCAGCTTCTCGACGAAGCAGCTCAATGAACAAGGGGTAGAAGATGGAGAGAGGGGCATGGAGGGATCGGTGATGATCCTGAGGACAGGAGGCAACTGGGGGCGGGGTGGGTGGCTACGAGAAGCCGGGAACAGTGGACGAGCCGTGAAGGCTGCTTCCAAAAAAGAATAATGCCAGATTTTATTCGAGAACATAAATGCCAAACCAGATCGATCAATTGGTGTAGAACCTGAATTTCTTTTTCAGATATCCAAATCACTCGTATAATAGTTGCCGGTGATGGCTGCTGTGGGGAGATCTAGACTGCAGCCCGGACGACGAGCAAGAACCGACAACCAGGTGCATCACATGCATCCCCGCCTATAAGAAAAGGCTGTAAATCTTGTCAAATACCCGAAAGGTTACATCACATGCATCCACCCGTACAACCGGCCCTCTCTAGATTTAAGTAAAATAACCATTTGCTCGTCAAAACGGGAAAGTCGTCCAACATTTGGGTATGCACTTGCCATTAAATCATGCTATGTCGGGAAGAAGTGTGCTTCGCCATTGAATCTTAAGCTTTCCTCTTCTGCTTTTCCATGAGGGCATGAAGTTTTGCTCCGTGTGCGCAAGGTACTGGATATGATGTCCGAGAAAAGCGGTAGAGGAGGATAATCAACAGGAACCACAGATCCCCTATATGCAAAGGAAGCAAGTTCTGCTTCTCCTGCATGAGAAATGGAGTGCAGTCAGTTGAAATTCACATCCCAAAGGCTTCTTGTAATTAGAAGATTTCATTCTCGACTGTCCAGACTAACCATGAAAACTTTGGGAGAAGGTATGCCTAGACGATTTTTTTTTCTTTCTTCTTTTGGTGAGGGTTTATATGCAAACACAGTAGTAAGGAGATGAATAAACAAGTAATTACATCTTTTCTCAATGGCAGTCAAATACTTTTACATTTTATCATGACACGGATACAGAAACTTGTCATCAATCTGACATTTATTTGAAAATTTTCTTTTTAAAACAAGGCTAAATTCAGTGCAACATAAAAATCGTTAAAGACAGCTTTAGAGCATCTCGTATGAACGAGATTCTTGATCATGCATATCAATCTAGGATATATTTTCGACATCAGGTCTGAAGTCCTATGCGGGCAATATCCTGCGAAGGTGACAAATTAGATAGTGCAGTATTGTCTTGTTCGGTAGACAACATACGAGCTCATCTAATAAAGAGGGCCATAGGGGTAAGCATATAAAATGACAAACATACACATGATTAGCATTGATAGTATGCCAACCTCATAGTACAATTTCTATGATAGACCATCATATTAAATGCAAAAAAATAACAGATTGATGACAAGTTTCATGGTCCAGGAACCATGATACCCGTGGAACCCACTGTGTTCCTATCATGACAGATTTTTCCATGAAAAATGGACTAACAGAACCTTTGTTATCAAAGGCACTTGAGGCATCTGCCTAGGTGAGGTGGCTCCTCTCTGCCACGATTCAGCCAAGCTCACCTAGGCAGTCCCCTCCCATCACCGTGGGGAATGCCACAGGTCCATGAGTTTGTCTCCACCGGTGGAGAAGATGGAATCTGATGACTTAAAATGAACCGGCCCACGAAACATGGTTCTTTATCCATGGGAACCCGAATCATCTTCCCCACCCGATGAAGCCCTCGCAAGACTCTGGCAGGAGTAAGCCTCTGGTGCAGTTTCTGTCTTTGGTGACCCTCCCCCAGAAAAATCCTTCTACCCTTCTTTTGTCTCTACTGCCTACAGTGGTTGCCTAGGACACCTGAGGCAAGGCGATCCCTTCCATGTCTCGAGCCCCTCATGTCTATGACTACATAGAACAAGACTTTCAAGAGTGCATAAACAAAAGTACAGTCATCATCATGTACGTAATTACCAACTAAGATGATGAGAATAATTCACATTCTCAGCACCTTGATCAACTTTTCTCAAGAACCAAATAACAACCATTAGTAAGATGAGGATGTCACACTTGTGGGAGTAGAACTAAGTTATGGCCATGAAATCTACGGTCTCTAGAACATCTTGGATTTGGACAATCTGATAAAGCATATTAAATAGGATATAATAAAATTGTGTGCCATTTCACTGACCGGAGCATCCTGAGTCAAGTCTGCATCAAAACCGCCTCGATTTCTGCTGTGGAGGATATCCAGGATTCTGCAACCCCATTCCTGGGTCTTTTCTTCTTAACTGCTTATAAACAGTACAAGTCAGAATGTAATATTAACCAAGATGTAAGTTGAAAGATAGATAAAGACTTGTTGATGGGCAACCTGAGCAGCAGGGGCTCGTTGCATAGGAATTGCACCTGGATTCATATTGCCCATGCCACCTTGAGAAGAAATACCATAGGCTGTCATGCCTGGGGCTGACATCCGCATGCCAACCATAGGCATTGGACGAGGGACTCCTCTAGGATTCACAACAGAAGCAACCCCCATACCTCCAACCATATTACTAGGAACCTGAGACAAGTGAATATCAGTGTAGAAAATAAAGGAACCCGTGCAGTTTTTCCAAACTTAATTAAGTTATGTAAAAGGTGTAAACAATGAAATAGAGGCTATAGATTAATTTGTTAAAGTTTCCCCATTACATGATGCTCAGAAGTTGACATTCACAAACTTTAAGCTTGACATTTTGAGACAGAACATCTACTAATGACATTAGAAGTCATGAAGAATCATGATGACAAAACAAATATGATGCATAAGCACGTTATACAATGAATGGTGCCACAGTTGACATGTTTACTTTCCTCCACCAGTGAACAATCGAAATTCTATTTCATGAGATTTTTTTTGCTCTCATCCATATATAGGCCAGAGATACATCTAACTATCAAAACGACACAATCAAAAGCAGCACCTATGTTTTCCTATGTCATGAAAGCAACATAGCATCAAATTCATGAACAAATCAAATAAACATACAAGGACAATAAGACTATGGGTAGCATGATAAGATAGGCACTGTATAAACCTTCTATCTTATCCTTCTACTATACTACAAGTTCTACAATAAAAAAGAAATGGAGCTAGATGCATTACATGATCATAAGATTTCATTGAAGCTAAAAGGAAAATTTTGTCACGTGATAATAAGGTCCACAATATGATATCGAGTGTTGGGTGGTGAAGAGATAAAAGGCTTCCGGAAGGAGCGTTGCCAACAAGACATTTAAGGTGAATGCATGGATATATACTTGAACAGATGCAATTCCCAGCCAGTGTACTAGAAAACCTGGGTATAACAACAACTGAAGACAAATTAATAATAGAGACTCTGGTAGCTCGGATGCCAATCATCAATTTAAAATACAGCGGAGAAATTAACTTATCACCATCAAAGTAGGGCAGTCCTCAAAGGAGTGAACAGTAGTAATGAGCTCATCATCCTCCTAGAACTCTGATAAAAGGCTGGGGTCAATACCAACTATATAAGATGCCTTCTTGGAGGCAACAGGCTGTGGCTTGACATACGAGTCTTCTATCTATGAAGTTTATGAGGGGCATTGAGACTTTACATGCCCATGACCTCCCAATTTGTAGCAATGGATACAATCAGAGAAATGGGATGACTCACCATGGTCCTTGCCCTTATCATCCCTACACATGGAGCGAGGTGTGGCCTATTGATGAGCTACATGGGGGCAGGTAATGGAAGAAGGGCATTACTCAATGGGGGAAGTAGAGCCTGGGGTGCAAACGAGCCAATACACTCAGACAAAAAGTTCGAAACTCAGCTCATTGTTCTGTTAAATGAACAAACTTGAACAAAAAAATAAGTATCGATTCATTAAACGAGCTAAGAATTAACAAACTCCTACATGATGTGATAAGCTCACAAATAGCTCGATTAAATACTCAATTAAACAATTATTTAAAAAATCAAATTATGAGTAACATGAGATATATATTACCACTTAAATATATGAATTAAGTTGAAATAAAAGTTGATTTGAATTTAAACTTTGATCAAGGTACATAAATAAGTTAAAATTAGAATTTCATGAATAATTTTTGATTGATTTTGAGTTTTTTTGACGAGTTTGTATTGAGTTTGAACTGAACTTGAGTCAACCTACAATTCGAGATTAAGCTTAAACTCGACTCGATAAATAACGAACCAAGCTTAAACAAGAGTTCAACATACTCATAAAGCTCGAGCTCGACTCAAACTCGTGAAAAATAAACGAGCAAAGTTTGAATATGTTACTACTTGGCTCGACACAGCTCGTTTGCACCCCCAAGCAGAGCCCTAATTGCAGAGAAATGAGGTTGAGTTAGGATAGGTTCCTATTGCCTAGTTGAAGGTGCATGGGATAAGAGCAAAAAGGGTATGATGGATATGGCTGGAGTAGTGAGGGGGCGGGGGCGCTTAAAGGACTGAACTCTAGCCTTGATCCCAAATCATTTGGGGGTGGCCATATGTATTTTATTTCTCTACACATCAATTTCGAGTTACTTCATTAGAGATTTTTAAATTATTCAAATTGTATTGAATTATCCTCCTCAATATTAGCTTATGTCTACCATGTCCCTTTTTTACTAATTTGATATTTTTTAATGTTTTTTAAAAAAAGTTTCCTGAAGTCTAAATTTAACATATCCGAACCATCTCAACCTCCCCTTTTTGTCAACAATTGTTGTTAATCTCATATTTTATTTAATATATTCATTGTGTATTTTATTTAATCATAGGACTATTGTTTTCATTGTATGATCTCATATCCATCTTAACATTCTTAATCATAGGACTAATGTTTTCATTATATTTTCCATTTTTTAAATAATTGAACCCAGATAGTTAAATTGAGTACTTTAATATAATTTTACTCCATCCAAACTAACTCTTTTTTTCTGTTGACTTTCATTAAATTTATAATACATATATTCTATCTTAATTCTACTTATTTTGAAACCTTCACTCTAAAATATTTCTTCAAAAGCCTAATATGTGATTCACTATTTTTTGTCTCATCTATCAATATGATATTGACTGCAAACATGTTTGTAGCCTTCAAACTGCATGGGTTGCTTGGGCTGCGTCCCACATCTGCTACCAGCTTGGTAGCTTTGGGGGCAGTTGAGTGGTGCCTTGGTTTATGTTGTTTTTTATCCTCTCCATGTTGTACTCATTTTCATCAGTATTAATGAATTGTAACTTCGTCACACTAAAAAAACTATAACTTATCCTATAAAGAAGTTAATATTCCAAGAATTGTTTTATATAATAATGTCTATTTGACTTTAAATTTGTCTTAAAACTTATGCCTTATGCCTTGCTCCACTATATGGACTAGTTTCTTTATCCACACTCATCTTTGATGCAAGAACCATTTGCTTAGTTAACCTCATATTTGGGTGTTTATGTGGCACATCACGTGGGGAATGACTTTCACCTTCATTGTTTTTTAATTACATCAGAACATAGGTACAACATGTCATGAGAAGATAATGTTCCAAATGTTTATATCATTTAATCCATATCACTAGATGTGATAATATTTTTATGTTAATATGGGATGTTCTACAGAGAAAGTAGGTCCCAAGTGGGGATAGGCGATCATAAAAACAAATGCCTCCAGTTATAGATCCTGGAATCAGAGTAAGGTGTTTAAAGTGAATAGGCAAGGCCAAGGGACACTTTCTTCCAGAAGTCAGAAAACGTCATCACACTCTCATCCGAGACATCACACTTAGCAGATAGTCATCAAGGTCTGCAATGTATGTAGCAATAGGTCAATTTCCCAGGGTGAGACTACCACAATCAACAAGATGTTGGCAGCAGGTCGACTTCACCTCCATCTCATCCCATTTTTGAACCGACTATTGGGAGGCATCAATGCACGTCTAATTGACCTAATTCAATGAGATTTGGATCACACCACTCGTACCCGCCATGGACATCCTGCTTTTCTATGTTCTATGGACCAGTATGTAACTATTAAAAGTCAAGATATTCTCCATAATGTAAATATTCCCCCCAAAAGTTGGTTTTAGTTTCAAAATGATCAATACATAGAATCAAAACAAGTGGTTGCTGAAATTCATGCTAAAACATCCACTTTAATTTTTAAAGAGAAAATTCGAAAACATATTTAGTTTTTATCAAAGGAAGTTTTTAAACATAATTTTAATGTCAGTGTGAATTTATGTAGTGGATGAATATAGATATATTTACATTTATTTGTATATATTTATTATTATTAAATTAAATAAAAATAAAAATCTAATTTAAAAAAAATATTTAAATTAAATTTAATATATAACTTATATCCTATGTTTATATTATATCTTATGTTTATATATTTTATATTATATTTAAACTATATTTATCAGCTATATTTATTATATTTGTATATTTGAATATTTAAATTTAATATTCAATTTAAATATGAATACATAGAAATTGAAATAAAATCTATATCAAATATATAAAAATTGATTTACTGATTGGTAATCATCCTTGAATGAAGAGATTTATCTTTATTGATTATGTCAATTTGAGTTGAATTTATAATTGTTTGAATTGTGTAATCTCCTGTTATCGATATCGGTAACTTGCCCAATTCAATTTGATTATAATTCAATTTGTGGTAATTATAAGTAGAAAGTTCATATTCTTCAGTAATTGATAAACATTTTGTCGGACAACACTCAAGAGACAGTTACCACAAAATATACAAATACTATAGTTAAGCAATTGTGGCCCACCAACTTCATCTTCACCAACTTGACTGATCAATCATTTAACACATCATATAACTCAAATAATAACCCATACATGTGCCCAAATCAAGGTATAGCTTAGATTCCAAGGATAAATGTAAGAAAAATCTCAACATGGCCGATCCAGTTGGGATTGTCTGAAGCGGGATTTGTTGCCGACCTGATCCCAGCAGGGGTTTCCATTGGATCAGGAAATTCTGGACCAATCCAATCAAGGATCACGGAATTGGAATCAGAATGGCTTGGTAGATTCTTATCCTATCTGGATAAGATCAGATTGGCCTAATCCTGGCCGATTCTCCAGAAGAAAAACCAATCTGGAATCAGTCCAGATCGGTTTGTTAAAAGTCTTAAAAACTGAAAAAAATCCAAAATATGGGCCTAGATCCTATTCCAATATGATATATGCCCTTTTGGAGCCAAAATCAGCCCCAAATGGGGGCCGTATGTAAAGGCCCCCGCGGCGACATTGTGCCGCCACGGCAGTCTTCCTTGCCCTATCTGGCGGGGAATCGGGACCTGATATTGCTGGATCTGGTAACTTCCTTGCTTACCGGGTACTAGGGCTGTAAACGGTATCCGATATTCCGATAATTCGACCCGATTTCGATTAATTTATCCCTAAATGGAGGTTCGATAAAATTACCGATAAGTTATCGGAATCGGAATCGGATTTCCGGTAAGTTATCGAAATCGGAATCGGAATCACTAGATACCGATTCCGATAAATACCGATACCGATAATTATTTGAAAAAAACAAATCTAGACCGTTGATCTGTTAGATCGAACGATCGTAGCGCGGTGGTAAGCTGGTAACCCTGTCGTCAATGCCGCAGCCCGCAGCCCCGCAGCCCCAATCGCGAGGTCGTCTCTCTCGTTCCTTTCCTGCCCTAGGCATTCTCCATTTCTCCCAATGGCGACTCTCCCGTCCCTGCCCTAGTTCCCTTTCTCATCACTCAGAAGCCAATCGCGAGGGGGCGAGCAGAGCAGCCGCGGAGTGGCGGCTGGGTTCTTCAATAGAAGAAGGCAGCAGTCAGCAGATCTTCGGCTCTTCCGCGAGTTGGCTGGGTTCTTCGACAGACGAAGGCAGCAGAAGCCAGTCGCGGCGCCGAGCGGGCCAAGGGAACACAGACACAGAGGATCCCTTCACGACGCCGGCGCCAGGACCAGGTGCGTTGCCGGCTGCGTTGGCCCCTGAGCGGCTGAGTTCTTCTTTTTGTGCTTTCCCTGACTGAGACCGAGACCATCCCCTTGCCCGCCGGCTAGGAAGCTTATCCAGTTCCTCCGATCACTCCCTTCGCTGGCCCAGTCCCAGATCTTGCAGGTTGGGGTGGAAAACGAGCAAGCAGCAGCTGCTCCAGGTGAAGCCCATCAAGCCATCACCAAGAGGCCAAGGAACCATCGGGACGTCAGCCACAGAGGAGCCCTTTGCAGCTTGGACGCGAACTCGCGAAGACGGCGTTGCTGGCTGCCCTCTCGCCCAGAGGTCCTCTTGTCCCCTTGCCGCCAGGCGCGGCCAAACGACAAGGTACGGTTCGTATAGAAGCATGAAGGGCTTCTTTTTTTAGTTAACGTTTTTTGTTCAATTTTTTCCAGATTCTTGTTGTACCGGCTAGTATTTGTTTTCCAGTGATATTTATGCGCAGATCTCGGAAACAAGAAAGGCAATTCTCGAAGATCACAGAGAAACTTGAATTTTCGGAGTATCACGAGACTCGGTACGGTAATGTTTATAACTTCTTCGGTGGTTACCTTGCGCGCATGTCTCTTAAGTCTCCATATTATAAAATTGACATCTACTTAGGGTATGCGACTACATGGATCAAGTCCTTATATCTATTTTATCTTTGGAGGCATTATATGCGTATGTATTAGAGATTTAAATTTTTTTTCTTGTTCTTTAAATATGTAGATATTATTGGTGTATCACAACCAGTGATAGTTTGAGAAGTAATGGACACAATTTCTATGCCTCAAAATGAAAGGTAATTAACTTTCTTATCTCTTATTGTTTGTCGTACTTATAAATTTCAATATTAAATTACACATAATTTTTTCGGACCATGCGAAAATATTGATGTAGAAGTTGAGAGTAACTTGCAAGTCGTCCCGTACCTGAACTTCATCTCAACTTTGTTTTTGAACGTACGAAAAAAAAGGAAGTTAAGATCTCTTGTTTGGAATGATTTTGATAGAGTTCAAGGTGAAGATGGCAAATTTATTGCTAAGTGTCGATATTATCAAAAACAATTATCGAGGAGATAGCAAGCGAGGGGCTACGCATTTAAAATCTCATTTAACTCATTGTTTTAAGTACAAGAGAAGTAATACCAAGGCTCCTTCTATTGGACGATTAGTGTTAAGAACAAGTGAGGGAAGTAATGATGAGACAAGATCCTTGGAATGTTTTCGGTTTACCCAAGATAACGATCGGAAGAGTTAGCGAAAATGATTATCGTGCGTTAAGTTCCATTCTCTTTTGTTGAGCATTCATTCTTCCGTTCATTTTGTAGTTCTTTACGGCCGATTGAATTCAAGTCCAGTAGAACAACGATAAAGGCTGATTGCTTGAAAATATATGAGAAAGAGAAACAACAAGTGTATGACATGCTTAAGGAGACCTCATCTCGTGTTAGTATTCTTGCTTGATCTTTGGACATCTATAAGCGTGGTCTCTTATATGTCATTAACCTGTCATTTTGTTGATAAAGATTGGAACTTGCAAAAGAGAATTTTAAATTTTGTAAATGTTAAGTCTCGTAGTGGTGTAGAGATTGCCAGAGTGATAAAAGCAAAGCTATTTGATTGGAATATTGATGGTAAGCTATGCAGTATCGTGTTGGATAATGCATTCTCCAACAATGTGCTTACTAGAGAGCTTTGTCAAATTCTAAAAACTCGTGGTCGTATTTTACTTGATGGTGCCCTTTTTCGTGTAAGATGTTGTTGCCATATCTTAAATCTAATTGTCCAAGTTGGTTTACGATCTTTAGAATTGACTATTTCAAAAATTCGTGAAAGTGTAAGACATGTCAGAGGTTCGCATGTAAGACTAGAGTATTTTAAGAAAGCTGCTGAACAAGTAAACAAGTAAATGCACCAAAGAAGAAGTTGATTTTGGATGTCCAAACAAGATGGAACTCTACTTATATGATGTTGTCTGTTGCTTATGAATTTCGTGATGCATTTGACCGTTTATCATGTTTTGATAATGAGTACAAAGGTCCTCCTAGTTTTGAAGAGTGGGAGAATGTGAAAGACGATCAAAAGTTGTTCTGATTGTTTTATCGAAGTTACAAATAGATTTTCGGCACTAAATATCCAACTTCAATTTGTATTTCAATGATGTTTGCTTGATTCACAAACAATTAAAGAATTGGTTAAGAGATGAACGACCTTTCATTGTTTCTATGGCCACCAAAATGTATGAGAAGTTGATAAATATTGGGGGCACTTTGAGTTTGGTTTTGTCGATAGGATGTATTTTAGATCCTCGGTACAAGATGAAGACCATTGAATATTTTTTTGAAAAGAATTTATGACATAGAGGCCTCTACTGAAGAGTTGATGATATTTGCGTATCTTTTAAAGTCTATCAAGCATATGTGGAAGAACAAAGGAGAGGTTCTCTTGATAGAGGTAGAGGTGGACCAAGCAATATGACAAGTGGTAGCGGGGTGCCTCTAACTTGATAGTGGTAGTGTTGATCTTTCATGTTCTTTAGTTGTGGATGAATTACTTGAGCTTGATCTTTGGCTTAAAGAAAATTCTTCATGTATCGACCACAAAAATCAGATTTGGAATTATATTTTGAAGCTCAGGTTCTTAGCGATGATATTGTTATGCAAAAATATGGAGGAAATTTTGATATTTTTAGCGTGGTGGAAAGAGGAAGAAGGAAAATATCCGATTCTTCTTAAAATGGCTCGTGACATTCTTGGAATTCCTATTTCAACTGTTGCTTCTGAGTCTGTGTTTAGTACTGGAGGGAGAATATTGGATGCTTATCAAAGTTCTTTAAAGCCTAGTACGGTTGAAAGTTTGATTTGTTGTCAAGATTGGTTGAGAGCAAAACAAAAGGTATTGCTTGAATTATTCTCCATATCTTTGACTTATTTATATTTGTTTTTTTCCTTTGTATTCTAACTTTTTTAAAAATCTCATTTGGCTTAGTGAATATATCATGCGGACTTGCTACTATTCATTTGGCTTCAAATTTGGATGGAGAAAGAAATGAAGATGATATATTGCTAAATGCTCCGTTGTTTGATGTACACAATAATGACGATGAAAATGAGTTAGTAATATTTGTATCTTTTTTATTAGTTAAATGCCACTCATATTATTAGTTAACGTGTTCTTATATTTGTAGGGAATAACTTCTTTTGACTATGGAGAATGCGAGGAGAATGTCATGGCGAGCTAAAAACTATTTTGGTAAGTTCTAAATTGATAAAATTTAGTTCTTATCTATTAGTTCCGCAGAAGAATGGACTTTTAGTTTTTAGTTTTTCATCTATTGGAAATGAGAGACTTCTTATCTATTAGTTATTTAGTTTCTTATTAATTAGTTCCGCTGTGAAAAACATTATCTATTGATCAGTTTCTTATTTATTAGTTTTGAGTTTGAAATTGATAAAATCATATAAATTACGTGACAGAACAGATTTTTGTTCAAAGATAACATAATTTTTTTCTTCTATGAATGGTTTTCAAACATAACATATAGATTACGTGACTAATTTCTTACAAAATTCAAATTAAGTCGACTATTTTGTTTTTTTTGCAAGGGTGAAGGATGTATGAAAAATCTAATATTTTCTTGTCTTTTCGGTACAACTTTGTTAATATGTCATCTTCAAGTTGCTCATTTCATTTTTGCTTGGTATCTTAAAGGTGAACAAGAACAATTAAAAGAGCAAGGGTAAGGAAAATGTGATCTCTCGGGAGTGATGCGACCTACAAGATGGCATCGATCCACAATTCTCAACATATTTTGAATCTCTGTTGCAACTGTTGTTAATTTGGTTCTTATGATCAGACTAAACTTTCATCTTATGTATGTCTATATATTAAGATGTTTGTTAGTGTTTTGTATTTTATTTGAGTTTACCAAACTGAAATGTGGTGCCAATGGTTAGTGGAAGTGTTGTCAAAAATAATTTAAGACATTATTGTTCTATTTTCTTTACTCTTATTTTATGCTAAATCAGTCTTATGTTAAGTTCACGAGTTATCGGAATCGGTATCGGAATATTCCGATTTCGATATCGGAATCGGAATCAAATCAGAATCGGAATTAGTCATTTCGATATTATCGAAATCGGAATCGGAAACACTAAATTCTTATCGGAATCGGAATCGGACTCTGGCAATACCGATACCGAATTCGACCCGTTTGCAGCCCTACCGGGTACCGATGGGCCTGGTAACATGGTCTTTCCCGCATGACTCTGCAGTGGCAGCTTCCAATGAGAAATTGCCGGAATCAGTTGAATTGGCCGATTGGCCCGATTCCAGTCCCAATTTGGCTGATTCCGGTCCCAATTTGTCCGTTCTGGGCCGATACTGCTAGGATCGTATATTGGATTGGTACTCCAGCCGAAAATCGGATCAGCAAGGGCAGATCTGATCCAAGAATCGGCCGATCCTGATCGAGATTGCTCGATTTTGCGAAATATGAATCCCCCCCAAATGGGCCAAATCAGGGATGGAACAACACTGGGAGATGGCAGAAGGGCAGTGGAGATCGTATTGGGTTCAGAGAACCCATACAATCAGATCCGGTATATTCAACAAAGAATGTCCGATAACTTTAGTTACGAGGTCTGGGAATATTGGGAATATAGACTCGATATTTAACAATCTGGTAACTTAAAGTTACCTAATCTGATCATATCAGATCTTCTGGACCCGATACTTTTTCCAGCACCGCTGCACCTCTCCACCACAAAATGGCAGCTATCTCCATGGGGCATGGAACCACTCACTCTTTACCCTGGATAGTGTTTAGGGCCTTCGTTTTGTTATTTTTTGTTGTTATTTTCTTTTATGTTTTTGAAGGACCAATTCATGCATTGGATCGTTTTTTTCCCTTCCAGCGGAAAGTCCAAGCTGGCCAATCCAATCATGATATGGATCAGGAAATCTAGAAATTCTTGCTTCGGGCTTTTCACACAGCTTATGGATGATTGATGGTCTGCTCGCATAGAATCTGAATTCATCAGAGGCCAGCTTAACCATTCTACAGGGTAAAATAGTGTTCTTTTTGTTTAACAACATTTTATTCATTTGTCTTTGTTATGTTCTCTTTTATCTTTGCATTTCTTAACTTCTATATTTTTCTTAGAAGACTGTGTCTGTTTCTTATCTCAGTATTTAGAACAATGACCAATGGTCATTCCCCCACCCTAAAAACAAAATGCCAACAAGGGCTTTGCAGACCTATCCACCAGAAAATACTAGAGAACGCAAAATCATTCGTCACCCACTTTTTTTCCAAAACAAAGAATGAAAACAAGAAGTAGAAAAATGACTCTGTAAGAAGATAATAATGATTTTACTATTGGCTTTCATAAAAATCAATCTCAATGTTGCCATCAATTTTTTCATTAATTTTTCCTTGAAATGCCATCCAATGAGTTCACTGATGTAACCTCAAAAATCACAAAGAAAGATTTCTTCTGTTTTGGAAATTCATTTTCCTTTTGAATTTGAATTAGATTAGACCTTAGCATTGACTTCTTAGGAAAATAGATGGTATTCCATAAAAGTACTAACTAGGGTCAAAATTATATGTTGAGGTTGTTAGGTTCCTTGAAAATTTGTTTTGACCTCTCCCCGTCGGATGGTGCGAAGATCCGACGTTAATTACATCGAGATTACTCGAAAACCCTTGATTAATCGTCATAGCAATCCATGAAAATAGAAAACATGCATCCACAAAAATAAACATTCACACATACATAGGATAAAACAACCCCATGAGCTTGATGGAAGGCAAGCACCCAATTTTAGTTTGAATTTGATTTGGGTTGAATTGGTTGAATTAAATTTTGTTGGTTTGAATTTTGATTTGCTTTGATTAATTTGAATCTGTTTGAATTTAGTTTGAGTTGAATTTAATTGGTTGAATTGCTTTTAGCTTGGGTTGGAGTTTGATTTGTTCATTTAGTTAATTCAAGTTTGATTCAATTTATTTGTTTGTTGATTTAAATTTGGTTTGAGTTTGATTTAAGAAATTGATTTGGATTGATTAAAATTGATTAAAATTGAATTTGATTTGGGTTTAATTTTGGCTTGGTTTGGGGGAAATTGATTTAACCTGGGAGATTTGGCTTGGATTAGATTTGGCTTGTTCATTGAATTTATTTGGTTAAGTTAATCAATTGGGTCTGAGAGATTAAACTTTGAATTGAGAAGTATGATTTGTTTTGATTTAGATTTTATTTGAGAGGTTTGATTTGAATTTAATGTGTTTAATGTTATGTTGGATTCTGTGACAGATGGATTGAATTTGGGATTGAATTTTAATTTAAGAAGTTCGAGTTGCTTATTGATTTAAGTTTGGTTCAATTGAAATTTGATTGGAATTAACTTGATTTAACTTATCATTAGTTGAAATTGAATCTTGTGAGTTTCAGGTTTGTGTGAATTGATTTTTAACTGTCTTGAATTTGCTTAAGTTAACAATGATTTGAATTTGAGTTTGATTTGGATTGATTGATTTGAGTTTATTTAGAACAAATTTGTTCAGAATTTGATTTGTTTTAAACTCAATGGAATCTGTTTGATTTCTAGATTCAGTGGTTGGAATTTGGGTTTTGATGTGGGCTTTGATTTGTTTTGAGTTTCATTAAGTTGAGTTTATTTGAGTTGGTCGAAATTAATTATATTTTGATTGTTTGATTCTGGGGAAATTCAGATTTAGTGGATTTGACAATTTCTGTATGCAACTTTTAAATTTACGTGAAATGATTTGGATTGGTTTTAAATTTGAATTCTCTTACCAGCTTGAGTTCACTTGAATTCCACTGATTTAACTCTGCTTACGGATTTTGACTTGGGTGCATATCCCGTTCTAAATTTGATTTTGTTTGAGCTTTATGGGCGGTCAGATTTGAGTTGATTTGGAAGTTTATTTTCACTTACAGATTTGATTTGCAGATTGACTTATCATTTGATTTTTTGTTGGATTTGAATAGAATTTGCTGGTTGTATTTGGAACAAGTAGGGGGCTGCTGTACAGATTCTGGGGGGTTTACAGTTTCTGGATTCCGGATTTGGAGTTAGGATTCTGCACCCTTTTTTTCTTTAAAGACTTTCAGATTTCAGACCTTGGAGTTCAGATTTTGAATCTTTGAAATGTAGATTTCAGATTCTACATATTTCAGATTTTTACACATGTTTTAGATTCTAAATCTCCAGATTTCAGACTTCTTTATGGTGATTCCGCACATTACAGATTCCAATTTCAGTTTTTCTGTAGGTTTGATTTCAGAATTTCTATTTATTTCAAATCCACGGCTCTGCCTGAATTTCAGATTTTCAGACTTCAGATTTTTCTTTTTTTTTTGGACTTTGTTTTATGTCAATTTTTGTTGTCTTGCCTTCCAGAGAATCTCAAGTGGTTGTTCTCTCCTTGTAGCATCAATCTATGTGCCGAACATGAATTTCATTTGTTCTCTCAAAAATATGAGACATGATTTACAACTTGAATAGCAATCCGGTCCTTTTGAGTCCTTGATGAACATGTAGCTTGTTTGATGATGAAAAAAGCACCCGGTCTTTGATAGACTTGTGGGGACTCATCTCATTGATTTGAGATTAAATACACCCGGCTTTTGATAAGCTTGTGGGCAATCAACTCACTGATTTGAGATTGAGCACACCCGGCTTTTGATAAGCTTGTAGGGACTCATCTCATTGTCTTGAGATTGAGCATCCCGGTCTTTGATAGACTTGTGGGAAATTAGCTCATATCTATCTTCATGGCTCCTTCATGAGTTGATGAACTTGTCAATTCACGGGCGGCATGTACCCGGTCTTGATAGACTTATGTGCATCCCCCACTGTTTTGATGATTCCATTAGCATATAATCGGCTTAGCGGCATGTTGACCGTGCACGGCCTCATATAGCTAAAAAAAATGGTAAGACATTGAGGTCTTTTATAGACCTTTGTATGTCCACCTTAAGGACGTAGGGGCGGATGGTTAGTCGACTCCCCAACTAGTTCGAATTCTGAATTCTTTTAAGTTAAGCCGAGACGTAGGGGCGGATGGTTAGTCGACCCCCCAACTAGTCCGGTTTGTTGAATTAAATGTATTTTTTTATTTATTGTTCACTGTTTTGTTTGTTTTAAATTTAAATCTTTTTTTTGAAGGCCTGCGTACGCAGGATTCTGTTTCAGCTGAGATGGGGCCCGGTCCACTGTTTGGACCGGGCCGGTTCTTCTCCTTGGACCGGCGGATGCGCCTGCGGGGGCCGGCCGGCTTCGCCCGGTCGGTCTTCCTCTTTTTTTTTTTTGACGCGGCAGCCTCTGGTGGGCCCCGCCTTTTTCCACGTGGACTATAGTTCGGAGGGGGGATTATTTCCCCCGCAGCTACAGTGCTCTCCCGACGTTCATCCGGCACCCGACAGTAGCGCGGCCTGTCTCCGGCGGCTCCCGGCTCCGTTCGACAGCTTCGGCGCTGGCAGAGGAAGGAGAAGGGGCCGTCGGCCCTAGGGGAAGGCTAGAGACCGTCTCCGGCGACGACGGCAAGGGCCAATCGGCTCGACGACATCCGCTGCGGCCCGAAGAAGAAGCAACGGCTTGATAGCTTCCGGCGGAAGACGAACCCGGCGGAAGAAGCTGGCGATGGCAAGGAGACTTGAGGAAGCTCTCGTCGGCTCAGCTAGGGGAAGCAGAGGCCCTCTACGATGTTGCTGGAGGAGGTTGCAGGGTTTTATGGTATCTACGGCGACCGGAAAGGGGCACGGCGGCTGCTGGAAGGAGAGACTGGGGACGCCGACGCGACGGGGATGAGAAAGAGGGCTTCGACGGCCTCGATGACCATAACAATGGCGACGAGTGATGTTGGCGATGCCGCCGGGAGTTGCAGAAGAGGAAGGAGGCCCAAACAGAGGCGGCAGGAGCTTCCCTTGACGGCTACGGCATTGGAGGACAGGGGACGAGACGGCTGTGCTTGCGGACGATGGAGAAGGTCGACTCTCCTCCCCTCCGGCCTTCTTCTCTCTCTCTCCCTTCTCTCGATACCGCATGGCTTCTCTTATAGGCCTCGAAGACCCCTTCTTCCATTTAGAGACCTTCCGGACATGGCATCCAGCTCCGATACGGAATCGGAGGACTCCCAAAATATTCGGAATTGATTCCCTCCTTCACCGGCCTGCCCATTTTCGGTAGATTTCCTCTCCTTACGGGACTCCCTTCCTTTGAGGAGTTTGGCTTGTAAATGGCCCGATTAAAAGTTGATTATGTTGCCGGAGCCTCTCCCCTTCCGATTTCCTTCCCTTTTCACCATTTCTTTCCTCTCCGGTGGATTCTCCTCCTTCTGTGGAAGGCTAGCAGGGCTTTGGTCAAATTGTGCTTTGACCCCACGTCTGATAGTGTTGTTGATCAAATTTAGCCGTAGACATGAGATAAGAATGGGTTATTAAAATGAGGTTTGATTATTGCAAAACTTAGGTGCCAACATTCACATTCTTATTCTTTTTTCTGTGTATGATTTGCCTTTCTTATTCGTGGCTATGCAGCACGAAGATAAACTCCTGATGATTTTTGTGCTTTTATTATCAGCTGGAATATAAAATTACTGGAAACAATGACCGGCAAGTTAACAATCTGACAAATCAGATTTATTCACACCACTGACTGTTTCGCTCCTTTGTACCATTTTTCTGAAAAAAAGGGGCTGTGCACATTTACACCATGAAGGCGTGATTTAAATCATGCCATTTGATAAGGTCATTTTATTTTGGGTTTTCTTGAAAATTTTTAACCCTATTCCGTAGCTCCTCTCCAAGTCCACAATCGTAACCCTCTCCATCTTGTTACAAGGCACCGTTCTCCCCTTCCCATAAACCTCCATCATCCATGGTGCCAAGGTGACCGCACTTACTCCATCATCCACAGTGCTCCACGTCCACGATTCCAAGGAGACCACAACTACTCCATTCATCCAATGTACACCAGTGCCCAAGTGACCCGTTGATCCATTGTCCATGGTGCTCCACAGAGCCAAGTAAACTGCACCTTCTCCATCGTCTATGGCGCCAAGCTCCACAGTGCTCCATGGTGCCATTCTACCCATCTTGTAACCAGGCAACAACACCTGCTGTCCTGCTACATGGTGCCAAGCTCCAAGCAACCACACCTACAGTCCTACTCCGCAGGCCTGCTCGACCTCTTCGACGCGATCAACCAGGTGCTCCACACATTGCTCTTGAGACCCACAACAGCAAGCAACATGCCTACTACTTGTCCTCGTTGATGACAACCGGCGTTGGGACCTGGGGTGGACAACGCCATAGGCAGAAATGCAACACGACACAACAAAGGGGAACAGAGATGTGCCTTATTCATCGTCGACCTATTGCTTGTCCATCATTTGTCATTGTTGTCAAT
This sequence comes from Cryptocoryne crispatula var. balansae, assembly GCA_036172225.1. Classification (NCBI taxonomy): domain Eukaryota; kingdom Viridiplantae; phylum Streptophyta; class Magnoliopsida; order Alismatales; family Araceae; genus Cryptocoryne; species Cryptocoryne crispatula. The sequence continues at coordinate 14,206,394 of CM069922.1, read as the reverse complement.
GCCCAACACAATCTATATCTATATATTTTTCTTTTTGATCCTTGTTTGTTCTTGTAGACTATATTGAGGTGTGCATTGACAATAAAGCACAAATTTTATTTTTATTTTTTTTGTATTTTCTCCGGGAATAGCTGAAGAATGTCAGCAACATCTTTAGTTGTTCTTTGGATGTCCCATTGCGACTCATTTTACCATTCACCAACAACTTTATAGGTTCTACGCAGATCAAGAGATCGGAATCGGAATCAGGATTAGAGAATGATTTAATCCAATCCCGACCAATTCACTGGAAAGATGACTGATCCAAATTAGTCGATCATTTTTTTTCTTTCAAAAAATGTAAAAATCAGGAAAATTGTAAAAATATGTAAAAAATGAGAAAAAATATTAAAAAATAAGAACAAAAAAATTTGTGTCGTCAACCACATTTTCATGTAACTTTGAGTTTATGAGAGATTTTAATTAAAGTCAAGCAGATACAAACTAACATTAATATTCATTCTACTGAATAAAGAAGATGATACAAATCATAAAAATACACCCTTCAATGATCCAATCACCACCAACTATGAAAATGCCCTGGATCGTTATCCTGCTCGTCCTCATTTTCTTGTATTCTCCACTGACTTTGATCACTAAGATCGAGATCGGCCGATTCTTAGATCGGATCAGCCCCAGCCAATCCGATTCTGGCGGAACCAGCGATCCAAACCGGAATTCCAGCTGGATCAGTCAAAAATGACAAGATCACCTAGGATCGGTCCGATCCTAGATCGAATTGTGGATCGCTTGACCCCAAATGATCCACGAACTCTAGAAACATCTGGAATCAGGTTGATCTGGGACCCGATTCCTAGATTGATCCCCGCAATAAGGGAGAGATTGACCCATTCTCCCCCCACCCTCAATTCTCATCTCCCCCCTCTCCTTCAAGCCCTTGCAGTCCCCCCTCGGCGATCCTCCTTTGTGACCACCAATCTCCCCTTTCTGGTGGCGATCCCCCTTAAAATAGATGGTTTTTGGTCCCCCCTGCCGATCCTTGCTTTGGGCCCCTTCCCCCCTTCAGCCCCTCCAGCTCTCCTAACACCACTATAAAAAAATTTCTTCGAGAGGCGTTACCCCCCAATACCCCCTATAAGAAGCGCTGCCCCCTTGACCCCTGTGACCTGATCGCACAGGTTGATCCGCGATTGCCAAGCACTGGTTTATGATAATGTAAACATATTAACTTATTTACTATCACATATTTAAATAAAATTCTTAATCATAAAATGTGTTATATACTTAAATTTTATAAAGATCTATTTTAACTCTCTTCTTTATCTTATACAATAGTTTGTACTTATATGACAGTTTCTTGAAATGAACTTAATTTGTATGACATTATTTGGTAGAACATCATCCATATTTTTTTTCATTTTTAAAATTTTTTTACACATTCCTATAATGTTTCTTGATTTTTTATAATTTTTTTAAAAATTTTATAATTAAAAAAATAAAAAATAGGCCGGTTTGGACCAATCCGAGATCGCCCTTTTGTTTGGAGGATCAGCCGATCCGGACCGATCCCGATCACTTGATCCTTGGTGAGGGGGAGAGAGAATCGGTGGGTGGGGGGAGAATCGGTCTAGAATTGGGTCCTAGATTGACCCGATTCTAGGCGTTTCCAGATTCCAAGGAATCGTCGATTGATTCCTGATTTGATCCGGCAGGATCGGTTGATCCAGAATTGATTTGACCGATTCCCACCAATCCGGCCGAAAGTTCTGACCGGTTTGGTAGTTCTGGGGGGAATTAGATCGGGCATGGCTGATTCGATCTAAGAATCGGTCAATCCTGGTTTAGATCGACCGATTATGCAATCTATGGTTATATGGTGACTCCTTCGGCCCCTCTCTTCTTAGTAGATTGACCATTCATGATAGATTTTCTTATTACTATGTTCATTTTACAATATGATAAATGATGAAATACTAAACATATTGTGTACATAGTGATTATTTGACAATGCGGAGAGTAAGAGATCTGTTAAGAGACTTTGCAACACTATAAGAAAATAAGATTAGATGCGCTTTTTGTAGAGAAGTGTTAACATGATGCACCGTAACAAGAATAAAATATCATTGAGCCAAAATTTCATTAAAAGATATGTGTACATTCTGGTGTTCCAAATGAAGTCTACTATATGTTGATAAAAAGATGAATGATTTAGAAGCAAGAGACAAGAAAAAACTTGTTGAATTTTGAAAGTCAAACTCAAGTTCAATCGGGTCTGCTACATCAATTTTGAGTGATATTCATGGTAATCAAACCCAAGGAAGGCCTATCCTTGATTAACCAAAAATTTACTCCAAACTTAAAGCAAAAATAGAGGTAGCACACTTCGCAATTGCTTGATATGTGGTTGCAAATAATTTATCAATTCATTTACTAAGGACATATGAGTTTAAAGATGTTTGTGTAGCAATAACTAATTGTGGCCTTGGATATGAACTATCGAGTGGTGAAATCGTAATGCCATTGTTAGATAAGTTGAAACAAGAAGCTGACAAGAATGTTGAAATGTTAAAAAAATCACGAAAAATGTATGGATGTACTCTTATGTTAAATTCATGGACTGATGGGAGACAATGTCCACACGTCAATTTGCTTGCATGTTCTTAGACACTATTTTTTTTAAGTTAGAATGCACAGTTAATAAAAAAAGATAAAAATTTCATAATGAGCTTTATATCATCTACAATTAATGAGATGAGTCTAGAGAATGTGGTCCAATTTATTTTAGATAATACATCTGTCTTATAGCCGGATATTTAATTGAGGCAAGGAACCCTCAAACTTTTAAGGTGAATTGTACATCCCATTGCATTAACCTAATCTTGAATCAGATTGAAACTCCTGAGATCATGAAGCTGATTTTGGATGATGTAAGAAATATTGTAATGTTTATTTATAAATATCAACATGTCTTGAATTTGATGAAAAAATTACTTAAAAGGCCATGTGCTACAAGCTTTGCTTCTAATATCTTAAGCTTGATAATAAAAGATGCATCGACTTTTATGATTGCTTCTGGAGAGTGGAGAGATTCACTAGTATGCAAAAGTGAAGAAGGGTTGCAAGAATGTGATTCAAGGTAACACATTTTGGAAATGTGGGAAAGAATTGCTTCATGTAATTGAACCTCTATTTAAGTGTTGCATATGGTTATGGTAATCGACCTACAATGGGTTATATATATTGGGATGTGTATGGCAAAAGAAAGAAAAATCAAATATACCTTCAAGGAGGATGTTCAAAAGACTCCTTTTTGGGAGATTACTAATGATAGATGGAGATAGTCAATGCATAGCCCCAAGGAAGGATAACTCGGGGGTCGGCCCCGGGTCGGCCGCGGGTCGGCCGGCCCCCAACCCGGCCCGGTCAGGCCGGGTCGCCGACCCGGTCCGACCGGGTCGGTTTTTTTATTTTTTATTTGAAAAAAAGCAAAAAAAAACATGAAAAAATCAGAAAAAATACCCAAAAATTAGAAAAAAATCAGAAAAAATACCCAAAATTTAAAAAAAATAAGAGATATGATTCAACATGATTCATTCAACATTCATTCAAACATTACATTAAATTGTTCTTCTACATAATGTATGTACTACGCAATGACATTGAGGAAGAGTACGACGCATTAAACGTATAGACCGATTATACTCTTCGGTGCCTCGTACAATTGTCCTACGATAATTCGAAAATGAACCACCATAACTATCATACGAATACGTCTTTAGAACTATCTAATGAAGGCCGCATCATCCCATAACCTGTCCTTGATAAGATGGGCACCAAGAACCACATGATGGTTCTAACTGCGTACCATACCCATGTTGTCTTGCCCAGCATGGTCATAATCTTGTGTTACGTGGGTAAACCGCTCCTCTTCCGTAAAGTGCGGTTTATTCTTTGTGAAGGGGGTGTACGTGGATTGATTCTCCCTTGACCGAAGTGGTGCCGGCGGTGCTTCCTCTCCGCCTCTGGCACATGCGTGTTGTCATCTCCGTCACTACTACTCTTTGAAGTTGAATCATCCGACGTACGATATTGCAATCGGATGTTAGGCTCCGGTGTATCTTTCCTTGTCTCGTCGGTGTGCAGTCAATATCCAGAGGTCAGTTGCAACCTGTTTACCTTTGCCCTTTGATTGCCTACTCTGACTAGAAGATTGTCCGATTTTTTGCCTTTTCGCCACAGGAGGGATCCGAAATTCCTCGGAAAGAGGAACATTGTCGAGCTCCCCTTGAGCCCAATATCTCATCTAAGTCAACCTCCAGTTCTTGTACAGTGGGCACCTCAATTCGTCTTCCACTTGCGTGTTGTACCCACCTTTGCTTCTCCATCTGGTTCTCTCTTATCTTCTCGGAAATTTCTTAGTTCCAACCTCACGTTATATAGTGATGGTAGACTCAAGTCTTTGTGATGTTAGCCTATTCCTTTGCTTTGTATAAATAAGGCTAAACGTTGACCAATTTCTTTTATTGAGCGCGGAACGTAGTTTGGCTTAGTACCGGATTGACAACACTAGCCAAGTCTTCATATCCCGATGCCCTTCCATGATCCATCCCGGTAACACGTACATTATCGAAAATGTCTTAGTACGTAATGATATTAATAAGTTAATTATTTAATTATAAAGTTGACTTTATTTAACTATACATACCCTGGACTAAGAAAGCATAAGCTTGCTCCGTTGCACCCTTCTTTGTCCCGAAATGAAATAACTCCTATGTCATGCATCTTATTTGTTGCGATAATTGAACGGTCATCGTCCCCAAGCATTCTCCGAATGACTTCCTTTCTGCCGTCGACAAATTCATGATAGGCTTGAAAGATTGGTGTCAAAGCGATATCTTGGGTTGAAAAAATGACACAGTAATTGACCGTACGGAAAAGTTTGCTATCGCATCGACCAAAAAAGCTAACAATTTGATTAAGAAATTTTATTTGATTAAGTTGTAAAAAACATATCTGTTGCGTGTATAGGATGGTACAATGTTCTCTCCCACCGACGTCAATGATATCCCATGCATGCTTTAAAATCGACACCCTTTTCGAAATATCTTCTTTTGCCCGCTTTCGAGTGCATCGTAAAGATATCCGTACGTCCGCCTTCTTATCTCCATCGACTATGCGAAGGACTTTGACTAATGGACCAACAATATCCATTGTCTTCTTTACGAGCCGCCAAAAGTCTCCACTCTCTAATGTTTGTTCCACCTTCCTTCGCTTTTCCGTTTGTACGATGGATTACTCTGTGAATCCGATTAGCCCTGGAGAAAGTATCATTTGGGTTAGGCAACGCCAATGTTTAAATAGGCGCTCGAAAGATATGTAGTGTGATGCAGACGGTATAGCGCTGGTTCGTAAGAGCTCTCGGCCCGTTGTGTGCTCTCTCATTAGGGGCAGAATGAAGTTATGGTTATAGATGGAGGATGCAATATATTGGCCGGCCTTATATGACTCCGATCAATTTGAGGATCTTTGCGAATATCCTGCAACGTTAAATCTATGGAATGGGCGGAGCATGGTGCCCGATATAACCTGTCTCTTGGCCGTCAACATTTGGCGGAGCTTTTGTAGGCTCGCATTGTCCGTCACCACAGACAACTCGATCCTCACTGCAATCTCCTCGATAATACCATCGATTAAATCGAACGGGTAAAGTTGCATTTTTTACATCCGGATGCATCCACCGACTTCGAAAAGACGGTCTCGGCAACCGATGAAACGAGAAAGGCGATCATTGTCTTCTGGTAATACCTATTAAGAGGATAAAATGTTATATCTAAACTTAAAATTCATAAAGATTTGTATCGCAATGTTATGCTCAAAAGGACTAACTTTGTCCAACCATCGGTCGTCGGTGTGCGTCCACGTTCGTCGAGATACGTTCGAACGTCTTGACATATTCTGCTAATGTTAGCTACCTCCGATGGAAGATATGTGTTGTATATCTCGCTTTGAGTCGGTCCCGGCACCCACGACCAACGGCGTCTGCTATTGTGTCGATCGTGGACTCATAGTAAGGCCGCTGCGGCGTTAGTGGTAAACTACTATGAAAGAACCATCTGAAGTTGCCCGCCCGATCTTCTCCGCACCTGATTTCAAGTTCTTTAATGTTGTGTTGATGGTGGTTTGCCTTTGACGCCTTGATCGTGTGATGATCGGATCTATATAGGGCCAATCGTCGTAGCCGGTCGTGGACATGTTGTTCGTCGGAGGGATTTGATCCTCTCCCACTTTCACTTCCACGTCCGCTCCCCGCTGTAACCTTGACCCATAAACCGCCGCCGGTACGTCGATACGTGTCTTCGTCGGCGACCTTCGGCTTGCCTCCGTGGCTCTTGCTAAGTCATCTGTTTGTTATGTTAAATATGTATATTTTTGTAAAATATCAAATAATAATTATTACATACCTTCGTCGATATCTTGGTATTCACTTCTTCTCGGTCTCTCTTGTCCGGTGCCGTATATGTGTAGCGAACGTCTTGCGAGTTCCTCGATTTCTTCGCGTACGGTGTCACGATGCCCTCTTTGAAGCTCCTTGGATCTTTCTAAGGATTGAAGATCTTGTCAAATTGGGCTCTTACCTCGAGCGAGTCTGTGTGCACGGTGCAACATCTCCCTCGATACGGCAAGATGATGCTTTAACCGATAAGTTCCACCGTATAGAACTTTGTCATGATACTTGCATTTACTTTCCTTTGCTCGTTGACACGACCGTGCAGGTACGATGGAGCCAAGTCTGGGTCATTCGGGTGGAGCGGGAAGTCTCGCTGACTTGGGAAGACATGTTAGAAAAATAATCCTGAAAATAAATAACACGAAATAAAATTGAGAATGACAAAAACACCGCTTTGACAAGGTCGAAAATAACGCTTTAAGAGTGTGAACGACACTTTAGGTGGAGCGGAAACTATCCCGGCGAGGGTGAGAATTGAGTGGAGGGACGAGCCGTTGACGGTGATGACCGAAAGAGTGATCGGTGAGAAGGGGGAGGCACCGAAAAAGTGATCGGTAGGAGAGGAAGACCGAAGGAGTGATCGACGAGTCCGGGAGGAGGTGAGGAGTGGAGTTGGAGTGAGTTGAACCCTCCCCCCGAGGGAGGGGGCAATTTGGTAAATGGGTGAGGGTGAGTGGGGGGGACTTTCCCCACCTCTCTTAAATGGGGGAAAAGCCCCCCCCCCAAGCCCCCACTAAGCTCTGGGGTGGGGGGGGGGGCGGCCAAAGCCCCGCGCGACCCGGGTCCGGCCGGGTCGCCGACCGGTCGCGCGACCCCTCGGGCCGGCTTGGAGTCGGCCCGGCAGGGTCGATTCCGGGCCGGTCGGCCCGGAATCCGGCCGGGTCGGGCGACCCGGGCGACCGGGTCGCCGACCCAGCATTCCATGCATAGCCCTTTACATGTAGTCGCTGCTTAGTTGAATCCTCATTTACACTATGATGGACATGTAAGAATGAACTCTGAAATAAAAATGGTCTTCAAATAGTTATTTTAAGAATGATACCTAATAAAGTTCATAGACAAAATATTTAAGAAAATACAACTCTTTAGGAGAAAAGATATTTGGATCGTTGTCCAATTCTTTACTCAGTGTATCTCATCCTTGTAAGTATCATAATCTTTGTCCATTTTATTTATGTAAATTGTCAGTACATTGCACTCAATTTTTTATTTTAGGTATTTGGTGGACCAATATGGGGGCAGCGAGATTCTAATTGTACAAAAATTAGCACTTAAGATGCTGATGTAACCTCAAAAATCTCAAAAGATTTTATGTCTTTTCTTTTGGAAATTCATTTTTTTTTTGAATTTGAATTAGATTTAGTTAGACCTTAGCATTGACTTTGTAAGAAAATAGATGGTATTCCATAAAAGTACTAACTAGGGTCAAAAATTATTTGTTGAGGTTCTTAGGTTCTTTGAAATTTGTTTTGACCTCTCCTCGTCGGATGGTGCGAAGATCCGACGTTAATTACATCGAGATAACTCGAATACCCTTGATTAAGCGTCATAGCAATCCATGTAAATAGAAAACATGCACCCACAAAAAACATTCACACACATGGACACAGGAGCAAACAATCCCATAAAGTTTGATGGAATGCAAGCACTCGATTTTAATTTGAATTTGATTTGAATTGGATTAAATTTGTTGGTTTAATTTTGATTGAGTTTGTTTAATTTGAACATGTTGGGACTTTTATGTTCAATGAATTATCTTCAGATTTCTGTAAAGTTTACAGATTCTGCATTTTCAGATTTTTTTTAAACTTCAGATTTTCAAATTTCGCAGGTCTCAATCCCTTGTGAAGTTCTGATTAGCAGGTTTTAATTTCTGGTTTCTTTTGAAATGGGTTCAGAGCATAAACTATGATTTTCGGTTTGGTGCATTCAGATTTTTCAGATTTTTACAGATGTTTCAATTGCAGATTTTATGTTTCAGCATTTCAGCTTCTAGACTCCAGCCCTTGGTTTTTTTTTTTGATTTTAAATGTGCAGGTTTCGGATTCTTCAAAATTTTTTATGGATTACAAATTCAGATTTATGGATTCTGTGCGCACGCAGATTTTAGTCTTCAAACCTCAGATTGCAGATTTTTTAGTTCAGCTCTCCTGCAGATTTCAGATTTTGTTGCAGATTCTGCACATTAAATTGGTTTTCAGATTTTAGACCTCGGAGTCCAGATTCTGCACTTTCAAAGGTTTTCGGACTGCAGGTCCTGATTTCTGATTTTTAGAGTTCAGATTTTGTTTATGGATTTAATTGAGTTTGTGATTTGTTTGGGAGTGTTTTGATTTGGGATTTGGTTGATTCAGATTTCAGATTTACAGGTTTTAAAATTTTAAAGTCTTTTACAGGTTCCGAATTTTCAGAGTTATTTGAATCATTTGTTAATTTTGTTGTCTTGCATTCCAGAAATTCCATGTGATTGTCTCTCCTCCTTGAGACATTGATCTATGTACCGAACATGAATTTCCCCTGCTTTCCTCAATATGAGACATGATTTACAACTTGACCAGCAACTTAGGTCTTTCTGAGTCCTTGATGAACATGGCACTTGTGTGATCAATTTGAGATGGAAAAACACCCGGTCTTTGATAGACTTGTGGGCATTCCTCTCACTGATTTGAGATTGAGCATGTCCCGGCCTTTGATAGGCTTGTGGGGACTCATCTTATTGTCTTGAGACTTAGCATATCCCGGTCTTGTGGGAAATTAGCTCATGTCGATCTTCACGGCACCTTCATGAGTTGATGAACTTGTCATTTCATGGGCGGCATGTACCCGGTCTTTGATAGACTTATGGGCATCCCCCACTGTTTTGATGATTTCACTAGCATATGACCGGCATGACGGCATATTGATTATGCTCTAGCCTTGCATAGCTTGATGAAAAGTGGTAAGACATTGGGGTCTTTTATAGACCTTTGTATGTCTACCTTAAGGACGTAGGGGCGGATGGTTAGTCGACCCCCCAACTAGTCCAAATTTTGGATTCTTTTAAGTTAAGCCGAGACGTAGGGGCGGATGGTTAGTCGACCCCCCAACTAGTCCGGTTTGTTGAATTAAATGTATTTTTTTTTATTGGATTGTTTGTTTTAAAACATTTCCTCTCTTTTTTTTTTTCGAAATACCGCGCTATGCAGGTTCTGCAGTGAGAAGTGGCCCGGTCCACCGTTCGGACCGGGCCGGTTCATCCCTCGCGAGGGCAGCCTTCAGCGGAGGGGGGCCGGTTTCCGCCGGGCCGCGCCGGCCCTCTTTTTTTTTTTTTTTTGATTTCCTCCACTGGTGGGCCCCGCAGGTTTTCCACGTGGACTAAAGTGTGGGAGACATATTCTCCCGGGTGCTACAGTGTCCGCCCGACCTTCCCTTCGGCACCCGACGGCATCCGGCGGTGTTCTCAGTCCCGTTCGATGGCGACAGCTCCGGAGGAGGAAAGAGAAGGGGCCGGTGGCCCTAGGGGATTGGGAAGGACTCTCACCGGCGGCAGTAGGAGGATCTCTCGGCTCCTACGGCAATAGCGGCGAGCTACAGGCCTGCTTGCGGCGTCCGGAGGAAGAAGGAGAAGAAGGGGGTGCTCCGTGCGGCTTCAACGGACCTGTGGGGCCGCAACCTTCCTCCTCCTCTCTTCTTCTCGCCGTTCTACCTTCTACGACTTCTCCTCCCGCTCCTCTTTTTCTCTCCCTCCCTCGCGCGGCGGCACCGGCAGCTTTATACGCGTCGGGAGGGCTCCGTATTTAGTCGTGGGAGGTGGTTCCCGGTCCGAGAGGGACTCGAACTTGCCACATTCTCCTCCCCCCAAATCCGGCAAGAGATCGGGCCTCCTTAGCACCGTGATCGACCGTCGTTTTCAATCGTCTCCCGAGTAGGACTCGGAATCTGCTATAATGCTCGTAATCCTACATCAACCGGGACTCAATGGATTGTCAATATCCTCGATGCGGATCTTCTTCCTTGTTCCGTTCGATTTCGTTTTTATTATATATTTTTTTCCGTCGAGCCCTGCTTTGAGCAGCCCGTGCGCCTTCTTCGGCCCACTTAGAAGACTGTCCGGACCTCTTCTTTTGAGCAGGCCTGTGGGCCTTGGAGATGGCTTGCAAAGGGACTCTCTGGCCAGCCGAATTGGGCAAATCGGAATCCCATTTCAAGCTCTGTCGATGGGCACTTCAAGTGGACTGAATTGGGCCACTCAAGGTCCTGTTATGGGCCTGTATATGCTATACACAGCCCAGACCTTCATGGAGGCCGAGCATGCCATTTCTTTCATTTTTATTTTGAAAATTTTTGGTTACAACAGATGCTTTGCCAACATTCTAGTGCATTTGCACGTGAGCAAAATTAGAGTGTATTTGAGGCAGCTCACACAAAAAAGTGAAATCATCTAGAACCAAAACAACAGGCACATTTGGTATATGTAAGAATGAATAACAACATGCGGAAGGTCAATAATAAAAGAGGAAAATAAGTTTAAGAACTAATTGACATTGAGAAGATTATTGTATTTTCTGATGTGATTGAGGTGGATGAGTCTTCTGAAGATATTGAATGTGAAGAAGAACAAAGTGAAGATGAAGAAAAAATTGAAGTTACTTCTAAAGATAATTTATTTACCTTTCCAAATTTTGTTTATTGAGTTTAGCTTCAAATGTTGATTGTTTTGTTGATGTTATTTTGTGTTCAATATTTTGTTTTTATTAGAATGGTTGTTATGTTTGAGAAAGATGATACATTTAAACTTTATGTTGTAATTGAACTTTTTGTTGTTATTAGAATGTTTATGTTTGAATTTAACTTTTGTTCTTATTTTAGGAAAATTGAATTTTATGTTGTACCTAATCTTTTTGTTCTTATTTTAGGATGATCGAAATTCAAGTTGTAATTGAACTTTTTTTATTATTTTAATATAATATATATTCTATTAAACATTTTATTTTTAGATGTTTTCCATAATAATTACGATGTTTACACCATACTAGATTTGTTAATCACACCGAATTTTTCTGGTATCACGACTTTGTTACATTGGATACATATGCAATACTAAAGTAGCATAAGCAATTGGTCTTTTTATACCACACGTAACCTGCCAAAGTAGTTTTCAGATTAGTGACCAAAAAAATTTACTAAAAAAATAAAATATTTATATGAAGACGAACCAAGATATTATACGCATTTGGATGCAAATGAACTGAGTGGGATATCAATACTGTTGAAGGCCTAGACAAGGTTGAGTATCCTCCTAACACAAATAAAGTTTTACAAGTCTAAAAACAATACGAAAGGAATTAAATAAACAAATGAAAGCTAAGTTGATTAAGATGATGATGGATTCTGTTTGCAGTACCGTCTGGGAAGATTGAAGATTTGTTGTTCCTTCAAGATCTGTGGTGTGATCAACTGGTCGAGCAGGATAGTTCACGACTTTCTCTACCGGTTGATTAGGTACAAGTGCACTGAGCATTTAGCACATTTACCTGGTCAAGTTAACAGAACGTCGCAGAATACATGCTTTATATGTCACAATACCTAGTCACAATTACATCATGCGATACCCAAAGGCCACTAATAGGGAGACATGCATAAAGAAAAAAAAATCTGCAAAAATGATTCTTAGTCTTAGACTTACTTGCGTCCAGGCAGAGGATCAACTCGAAAGTATCTGAAAACACGATGCAAACCTCCTGTTAAATAGTGTCAGAGAAATTTAAGTACGTACAAAGAAGTTTAGTACAAAAGACAATTCACATCAGTGAACATGGAAGGAATATGCTGAATACAAAGCAGCATGCAGAAAATTTTCTTATTCTGAAACCTCAATTGTAGTTGCAAACACGTGAAATGAAAGTGAAAGTATAAGAGAAATAAAAACAAGAAACAAGGCTTGCATTCTTAAGATCTTCAAAGCTTAACCCATGAAGTGAGAGATGCGAGAGACAAATGTGGCAAGCGAAGTGAGAATGAATGGGGCTGAGTTACACCCTGCAACAGTGATAGCACCAGTGATGGAATCTTAGATTGCATTTAAAAAAAAAGATTTCCCTAAGAAGAAATGAAAGGAGCACTGAGTACCAGCCTAATTTCAGAAAAAAGCATAAAAATTCGGGAAATTTTACAAAAATAGAAAAGCACAGAAAAATAAAGAGATTTTCAACCTCATTAATCTACCATAACTCAACTCTTCTTAAAAAAGCAAAATAATTAATCAAATTATGATATTTTGGGAAATGTATGCATCTCCTCAGAATTCAGAAACAATGAAGGATTGAAGAAGAGCACAGGAAAACAGTGATTAGCAGTGGTCACAAGAGGAAATGGGCTGCAGCCATCCACCCTGATTTGAACCATAGTTTCACCAAGAGCTATTATACCAAATAGCCAGAGGTTTCTGCTTATGGAGACCAACAATCTAGAAGTCTCACCCGTTAAGACACTTGTATGTACAAAGATTGAAGATAGTCATCATCACACGGATTCTAACAAAATGGGAAATCACAAAAGATGCATTAATGGATGTAAGATTAATGTTAAATGATTACACCCAAAAAAATCTGAGATTATACTCTATCATGGAAAGAAATCAACAGGTGGCACCGGTAAGCAACAGAGAAAAAGAAAAAAAAATTACAATGAAGGGCTTGTTTGTTTTATTGTAATTCTCTTGTTCAAAATCACTTGCTTAAAAACAAGATTCTTATTAGATTTTAAAATAAGAATTTTGTTGGGTTAACTGTGTAAAAGACATGAAAAAAACAAAGTAAGGGACCACATGATTAAGATAATTTCACAAATATAACATCTTGTTTTGGCTTCCACCCCCTCATCTAATTTAAAACAAGAACCATTGCTCCAAAATACAATGTTTTACATTAACCCAAACAACTAAGAATAGTGCAAATGAAACAAGTACACTATTTTGCAGAATTTTACAATCGACAACCAAACACTAGAAGGGAATGTGATTCAAGGAATAAGAGAATCAAGTATACACAATGAGAAAATATAAAAGAAATAAGGTAGATAACAAATGAATTACTCGTGATCCAGAGCTTGGGCTGCAGTAATACGCTTATGAGGGTCATACCTGCAGAATAACAGACAAAACAAAGTAATAATTACATATACATGTATATATGGCCCTACACAAAAACAGAAGTTATTAATTTTACTTTAGATATAGAGCAAAATGTAATAACTTTTGCCAAATACAGCTACCGTATAAATCAATTCTTCCTATTACCCCTAGTTATCTGGCAAAATCATGGTATTTAAAATGGTGAACAAGCTTGACGGATGCGGCGAAAGCCACCCTCACTGGAACCTGTCCCACTGACTCCCACCACCAGTCGTATGTTCAGATGCTTTTGGAGGGGGTAGGCCTGTGGCCTCGTGCTGTCTCGAGGTGTCAATCCCATTGGGGAGGGATCATTGTTAAAGGCCAATGCCGCTGGTGTCTAGGTAATGATCATCGAACTGTGGACTGTAGAGATAGATGGAGATGCAGATTGTGTTGGGGTGTCAGCCACTAGAGCTTCGTGTGCCCTTGGTTGAAGAAATGTTGGGTGCCTAAAAGAACTTCAGTTCGTCTGTGTGGAGACCTGTCTCAGGTTGCAGAGATTCCAGAGGCAGTCAAGGCAGAGGATATCCACCATCCCTGTTTCACCGCCACTGGTTACGAAGCGTTTGTGTTTATGGTTAGCAGCCCACGTAGCTGTAGATATCATGGGTGCTCCAGCGGAGTCGGTTTTGGAGCGTTGTCTCCGAGAATTCCTCTGTTCTCAGTGGCCATATGAGAATTTCTGGGGGGCTAAACCACATCGCCCTTCAGTGGCTTCTTTGTCAAGCATAATGCCTTTGCTGCCTGGAAAGAAGTGGTGATTGGCAGGTCTTGGAATGATGACAGAGGCATTGTCTTCAACTTCAAGGATTGGTATCTTGAGTTGGAAGTGAGGTTTGTCCGCCCAGTACTAAAATGGGCAAAGATCTCTGGCCTTCCAGCCTTTGCCTGGTCGGTATAGGCTGTTCTGAATTCTCAAGCTGGTCGGTGCTCTGCTTTACATCAATAGGAAGTCCTTGCACTGGCTGATTGAAAGGACTGTTGAGGTGATTGTGGAGTGTCCCCTTGCCAATGTAGAATGAAAGAAATTTCGTCGTGAACCTGGAGGGAAATAGGATCTTGATCTATGTGAAGGTCAAAGGTGTTGTTTCAGAGGAAGAGTTCACCAGGCTGCCAGAGTCAGATAAAAAGCTCAGTCGTCCTTTGGGGACCTCTTGGACAAGCTAGAGTGAATCACTTAGCATTGGGAAGCATCCCCTTGGCGGCGGGTCTCTCTCTGGAAGGAATGATGAGCTGGGGGTGTCAGTGGGAGGCAAAGTTCATTGGGTGGCTGTCAGCATGCAGGATGTCGTCGATTCGGGCAGGGAAAATGAAAGGATGTCCATTCTCACGGATCCAATAGAGGCCCATTTAGCCCTAGATCCAATTAGCTTACCTTTTGAACTGGGCCAATCGAGGCTGGCTCATGACCTGCAGCTGGAAGGGGTTGAACCATCTCCTGCAATCAGTAATGAACTGCAGTTTGAGGGCCTCTATCGGACCGGGCCACTAGTGGCCAGTTCTGAGATTGAGCCGATGTCATCTTCATCCCTGTGCCCATTGAAACAGTATGTGATGGCGACCAGGATTGCCACTGTATTGGATCTGGGTCTATCCAGCGAGCAGGTCCCTTGCTCCAATGCCCCTTCTGGGCTTAGGGACGAAGATTGCTGAAGAGCTGGTAAAGGGCCAGTCCTGCTGGGAGCTTCCGGTGCACAATTTGCAGTTTGGCAATGTTGGGTTCTCTATTTTCACACAGGCAGATACCTTGACTCTGGTTCCTACAGTGGTCAGGAGCAGTGACAACTTTATTTTGACTGATGGTCATTCCAGCTGGGACCTTTTGTCTCTCTACGATTAGAGTGGTAATTATGGAGATCTTGGGCCTTCTCATTTGAGGATTGCATTTGTACCTGTTCAGCACCGATTAAGTAGGATTGAGGAGGATCCTCACATCTCTGATGATGACATTATCATCAGTATGGGGGGGGATGGGGGCCTAACATTTGTAGGTCAGGAATAAGAAGTCAGGAGTTTCATTTGTGAATTGAGAAAGGAGATAGGCTTGACCAGCGAGCAAAAGAGTTACATAATTATTTATCCATCATGAAAATTGCAAGCTGGAATATTGAGTATCCATGGGAAGGAGAAATTAAGGGAATTGAGGATGTTGGTGTCCTCCCAGAAGCTAGACATTTTGTCCATTCACGAAACCAAGTGTTACTTTTCTAATAAGCAAGATGTAAGGTGGGCCCAACGTGGGGATTCTCCCTTTACGCTTCAGTTGGGAGAAGTGGGGGGATCTCGGTGTTGTAGAATGAGGACTCTTGGATTGTTGAACGTATTTCTTGTTGCAAGTTTATTCATGCCAAGAATTTCTCTTCTAAGGATAAGAACAAACAGTAGTTCCTGGATAGTGTTTACATCCCTCAGACCGAGGATAATAAGTTTGCTTTCTTCGTAGATATGAGGCTTCTTCTAGGGGAGCATGCAGATGCTGCATGGCGTCTGTGACAGCTTCAATGCAATTATGAAACAAGGTGAGAGGCTAGGTGGATTGAACCTTGGAAATGAATTTGTTCAATGATTGGGTGAATGATTGTGGCTTCCTGAAGGTTTCTGATACGTGGCTTCAATTCACTTGGTCGAATGCTTTATCAAAGTCCAAGCATGGCAGATTTTTTTGTGTCCACTCATTAAATGGACGTATTTGTAGTTCCTGAACCTTTTCATCTTCAGGCTATTTCCTTATTGGCATTATGCACAGGTATTCATTCAGATCTTTCATAAGAAAGTTCAGTTAAGAGTTGACATGGTGTAGATATCCCACTTTTTTAAATTATATACAGTTATGGTGGATTGAGTGCTCTATGCTTGCCTCTCCTACAGTGAAGTTTATCAGCAAGCTGAAATATGCAAGCACCCCAAAGATGGGCGAATTACATTTTTAAGCAGTTAAGTGTGGAAAGAAAGTCTCTTCTACAAAAACTGGAGGCCTTTGAGCAATTAAATGACAAAAGCATCATTTCAGATTGTCAAAAAAGGAATGGATGGCTACAAAGAACATGTACAATGAATGGAGACAGAGAATAAAATAGAAACAAAGATCTAGAGTTATGGTTAAAAGAGGAAGACATGAATTCCAAGTTCTTATATACTCAAGCTACCATCCAGAATAGGCGGAACACATTGTTCATTTTGTGTGTTGCAAGGTGTCAGAAGGAAGGGACCGATCAAATTAGCCAGGGAGAAGCTATTTTTTATGATGCTTTGTTTAGAGATCATGGTAGTTGGAGACTGCTTCTGAACCTTCACATGGCTAGCAAATTGTCAAAAGGATGATGCACTCTCTCTTACACAGGCTTGTACGGAAGGGGAGGTACTCGGTGCAGTTCAGTCTCTGGATCCGTTTCAGGCCCACGGGCAGATCGTTTGACTGTAGAGTTTTATCAGAAATGTTGGCACATTATCAAAGAGGACTTTATGGCAATGGTGAAGAAGTCTGAAGCTTATTCAGGTTGTATTAAACATCTGAACTCTCGCTCTCTGGTTTTGGTTCTTAAAAAAATATGTTGCCAATATTAAAGATCGAAACCTATTAGTTTTTTTAAACTCTTAGTCCCAAATAATTGAAGTCCACTACATGGATTCATCTTTTTCATTTTACACGGTTCTCCGCTAGCTCCTCCCTATGCCTAAATCTTCTATGTCATATTGGATTCGCCTATGTCAAGTTAACTAGGGTCTACCTCTCCGTGTGTTTTGCATCGGCAACACCAAGGCCTCAACTTGTCTGATTGACACCTTGAGAGAACGTCACCTGATATGTCCAAACTAACAAAATTTTTCCTTTTTCACTACATCCTCGATTCTCGCCACTCTCACTTTGTCACTAATGCACTCATTGCAAATTATGTCTAATAGTACGTGACCACACATCCACTGTAACATCCACATTTTAACTATACTTAATTTAACAATATGTTTCTTCTTAATTGTCCAACACTCATTACCATAGAGCATGACAGATATTATAGTCATGCGATAGAATTTTCTTTCAATTCAGAGGAATTTTACAATCGTATAAAATCCTCGTCACCTGCCTTCATTTTAATCATTTCACTTTAATCGTATGGTTGACATCTTCGTCACATTTTCCATCTATATGTAAGATTGAACCCAAGTACTTAAATTGAGTATCCAATACAAAGACTTTTCCATCCAATGTTACTTCAACCTCTTCAACTCTTGAACTTTCACTAAATGTGAAATGCACATACTCCATCTTTGTCTTGCTAATTATGAAACCCTTAGCTTCTAACTCGGTTTGCCACTATTCAAGTTTCTTATTAATGCCATCTTGAGTATCATTAATCAGAACAATATCATCTACAAACATCATGCAACCAAGATAAACTATCTTGTATATCTTTAGTTATTTCATCTATAATTAGAACAAAAAGATACGGACTGAGTGCGGACCCTTGATGAAGCGACTGACACTAGGAAGACTCATAACTCCTCTCCTGGGGAAGAATACTGGGTAGTCACACCCTCGTACATGTCTTTAACGATGTTAATGAACCCCCTGGGTACCTTTTTTTTCTAACACCCATTAAAGAACCTCTCTTGTGATTTGATCATATACTTTTTCTAAATTAAGAAAAATTATATGAAGATATCTTTCCGTAGTCGATCTGAATCCAAATTGGTTTCCTAAGATCTTTGTACACTCTCCAAGTCCCCTCTTCAAAATTGTCTCTCACACTTTCATAGTTTGACACATAAGTTTGATACTTCTGTAGTTCCCACAATCTCGTACATCTCTTTTCCTCTTAATATCGGGATGATCACGTTTTTTCTCCATTCATTTGGCATCTTTTCAGAGGAAGCTATTTCGTTAAAGAGGAGTTAGCCACTCCACTCTTCTCTCACCTAAACACTTTTAATCTTCAATCGGGATGTTATCATGACCACATGCCTTTGAGGTCCTTATTCTTCCTAGCACTAGGTGCAATTCTAGAGAGGAAAACTTTTGAGAGGAATTAGACCTTACCCTTGGTTCCTTTCTGGCTCCGTTAAACTTTTTGAAACATGAACACTGAAAAGCATTTCAAAGTATTGTTTTCACAGTTCTTAGATGTCCTCGTCACAAATTTACACCGTCTCATTCAAGTGTTTAATACACTGAACGTGTCTTAGGTCTTGAGATCAAGGAAGGCTGGGTCGTGGGTTGCGAGACCCCTAAGTCGACCTAATCGGACTGAGTCGCAACTCCAATTTATTTATTTATTTTTCGAAAAATTCAAAAAAATCAAAAAAAGTGCGAAAAAAATCCAAAAAAATATAGAAAAATCTGAAAAAAATAAATGACATGATTTAAACAAATAATACATCAACTTTATTCCAATGTGACGTGTTCTACATTTTGTAGGTAGTTTATGTACTCTCCCCATGTCATTTGAGTTGAGTACAAAGCTTGATACATGTACATATGACGATCATATTCGTCAGTCCCTCGGGAAACTATCCTAAGACTTGATCCAAACGAGTCACCATAGCTATATGTCGATTGGATCGAAGTATTTGATGACTCCACATAATTCATTCTATAATACTCTTGATCGTATGTAGGGAACCAAGAGCCTTGTGATGAATCCTATGCATAGTTGGAGATATCGTGGTATTCTGCTCTAGCTCCATGGCTACGGTGACCTCCTCCACCTTGCGGCTTTGTACCATGATCGGCGTCTTAGGTCACATGGGTATATTGCTCCTCGCCGGTAAAACGTAGCGATGTTGTAAGAGATATGGGAGGATCTAGGGTCCTTTGTACTTGTGAAATGTCCGCACCCTCGTATCTAGCACCAACATCGCTGCTACTCTTTGACGACGAATCCTCGAAAGTCTAGTACTGCACTCGGATGTTCGGCGTATCTTCTTGAGTCTTCGACCGTATTAGCATCTGCAATATCAAAAGCAAGGAGGGAGGGGTCGCGGGTCGCGACCCCATTTTTTAATTATTTTTTAAAAAAAATTCAAAAAAATAAGAAAACTGCGAAAAAAAATCTGAAAAATTACAGAAAAACTAGAAAAAATAAATGACATGATTTAAATAAATAATACATCAATTTTATTCTAAAGTGATGTGTTCTACACTTTGTAGGTAGTTGATGTACTCTATCTAACTAATCTTCTAGCTAACTAAATATGTAAGTAAGTAAATAAGTATTAAAAAGAAGAAACTACTTAACTAACTAATCAATGGAACAAATATTAAATAAATATACTAAATGAACTAATGAAATGCTTAATGAAATAATTAAGTAAATGAAGAACAAAATGAGAGCAATGAGAGCAAAATGAGAGCTTGGGAGTGAGTGGGGAGGTGGGAGTAAGGGGAGCCCCATGGGGGCTTTAAATAGCCCCCAAGGGGCTGAATGGGGGCCGCGCCCCCCGCGGCCGTTGGCGAATGGTCATGACCGCCGCCAACGGTCATATGACCGGGCCGCGCGACCCGGCCGGGTCACGCGAGTCGCGTGACCCAGCGACCGGATCGCGCGACCCCCGCGCGACCCCACGACCCGGCCAGGAGAGTCGGCCCGGCCGGGTCGGGACCAAACCCGACCGGGTCGGGGACCGGGTCGCGCGATCCGGTCGCTAGGTCACGCGACCCCCGCGTGACCCCGCGACCCGGCCAAGAGAGTCGGCCCGGCCGGGTCGGGACCAAACCCGACCGGGTCGGGGCCGGGTCGCGACCCGGCGAACACTGATCAAAAGGATCAATTATAACTAGTTTACCTTTTCTCCTACTTTGCGTTCTTCGACTAGTTCCTTCTCCGGTCCTCTATCGCTTTGCTAGGGAGGGAGGGATCTGGAATTCTTCGGCCAAAGGGACATCATCGAGCACTCCTTCAGACCATTGTCAGTCTTCTAGGTTGAACTCAGGTTCTCCCAACCCTTCTCGATCGTTGACCTAAGCTTCTAAGGAGTTCTTCTCGTAGAATATTTGATCCAAATTGATGTCCTCCTCTTCAATTTGCGACTCCTCGACTGGACGTCCTGCTGCCTGTGATATCCAACTCTTTTGTTCCATCTGATTTTGCTTCATTCTCTCCAAATTCTTCAACTTTAACCTCATGTTGTAGTGACAATACACGAGGTCTTCAAGTCTCCTTGATGTCAACTTGTTCCTTTGTTTCGTGTGAATCAAGCTAAATGTAGACCAATTCCTCTCGCAGACCGAAGCCGAAGTGGTTTGGCTTAAGACCCTGATGGCTACATCCGCTAAGTTCTCGTACCCTGGTACTTTACCATGGTCCATCTACATTATTATCTCGTACACTTTGATTAACTAAGTGATGAAAAATAATGCTACGTACCCGAACTTAGTAACATCACAGCTCGTTCAACTCTGCTCATTCCAAAGTGAAATGCCCACATTTTTGTAATCGTACATCTTGTTGTAGGCGATAATAGCCCGGTCGTCGTCACCGAGCAACCGTCAGATAACGTTATTCACGTCATCTAATAGCTCGTTCGTTGTCTTGAACTGTGAACTATAGCAATACCTTGGGTTGAAAAAGTAACCTATGAACCAAATAACATTAGTAAACAACTTATAAGTATCTGACATTTAAAAAAAAGATTAGTAAATGTTTAAGAAAATATACCTGCTGTATGTATGGGTTGATGTAACGTACGTTCCCAGCGGCGATCTATGATATCCCACCACTTAGTGAAGTCGGACACAATCTTGGAGATTTCTTCCTTTGCTCTCTCAACCGCACCGTATAAAT
Source organism: Cryptocoryne crispatula var. balansae (assembly GCA_036172225.1). Classification (NCBI taxonomy): domain Eukaryota; kingdom Viridiplantae; phylum Streptophyta; class Magnoliopsida; order Alismatales; family Araceae; genus Cryptocoryne; species Cryptocoryne crispatula. The sequence goes on along the minus strand of CM069922.1, from coordinate 14,184,955 downwards.
ACCCCATGTCTGCTTTTTCTATCTCCATCAACTATCCTTAGTACCTTCACTATTGGTTGGATGATATTTAACGTCTTTTTACAACTTTCCAAAAATTTTCACTCTCTATTGTCTCATCTACTTTTCTCCCCTTTCTTTTATCCGATTGGTTACATTTAGCTATCCAACTACCATAACCCGGTGAAATGACCATCTGAGTTAGAGCTCTCCTTTGACTCAACAAACTTTTTAACGAAATGTAGTGGGAGGCGAACCGGGTTGCACCGGGCCGTAGCAACTCTCGCCCCTTGGTGTGTTCCCTCATAGGTGCAAGGACAAAGTTGTGGTTGTAAATAAAAGAAGAAATAAACTGGACTATCTTAACTACCCTGTCTATTTGAGAATCCTTGCATATATCCTCCAACATCAAATCTAAGGAGTGGGCAGAACAAGGTGTCCAATACAACTTTGATCTTTTGACCACAAGCATCTGTCCGACTGATTTATATGCGATTGCATTGTCTGTGACTACTTAAACTACCCGGCTCTCTCATATTTCTTCTATCACTATATCTATCAATTGGTAAAGATACTCCACATTCTTTACCTATCTCAATGCGTCGACCGACTTCTAAAAAACCGTGCCGGCTTGACTGTACACTAAGAAATTGATCATTGTCTTCCTAGTTATACCTATTAAGTATAAGATATTAACTAAGTTATATTAAAAAGAATGTTTATACATTTAATTTAAATGAGTATAAACAAATTTACTTACCGATCCATCTGTCGGTCATTAAAGTGCAACCACATTTCTCCCATATTCGTTCAAATGATGCCAAGTACTTCTTTGTTTTTTGCACCTCCATAGGAAGATATATATTGTATATCTCCTTTGGGTTTAGACCAGGCACTCCCTTTCCCAGTCTGTGATCGAGTCAATCATGTTCTCGTAGTACGGTCCCCTCGTGGAATTTACCAGAATGCTGTGGTGAAAGAACCACCTTGACGTTGCCCGACCAATCTTCTCCTTACACAATTTTAGGTTCTTCATCGCCGTCGTGATTGTCGTTTGACGTTGTCGTGGTCTGGTGATTATAGGATCCACGGGACCTACTGTCAGATCGTCGTCTTAGGTGAGATTATGAATCTCATCTTGCGGTTGGTTGTTGGATCCTCTTCCATTTCCTTGACCACTCCCACTTCCAAACCCTTGACCCATTGATGGGGACATTTTTTAGCCTTTTTTTTATTGAGTCCTTAAATGGACTAGTTTGTAAATAGTCTTCTTAGGGAGTCCTTTTCTTTAAATTTTCTCCTCTCCCTCTATAAGAGGAGGACCGATGTACATAGCTCAATAGTAAGTGATATTGGAATTTTTGGAGCCTTTGGCTGATCCTCTCCAGAGCAGGGGCTCTGCCCCGTCCTCTTCCTCTTCCTCCCCCCCATGGCGATATCCCCTTGCTGCTCCCTCCACCCTCCGGCAGGTGGCCGTTCCTATCCTCCTCCTCATCCTCTGGCCTCCGTGCCATTCCTCCCTCTTCCCCTTCACAGGTTCTCATCGAGTCTAGTGGATCTGTTACTGTCCACATCGCCCTCTGTGGAGGAGCTTCCGGCGATCCCCGGAAAGACACTCCACCGTCGCCTCCTCCATTCGGCTACGCGCAGCCTCCAAAGGCTGTCTCTCGCGCACGCCCACGGATCCACGGCCTCGGCTTCCTCTCCGTCCGCCATTGGTGTCATCGAAGAAGAACCGTGAAGAAGTAGAAGAAGAAGGGGTTGCGGGAGGGGCAGATCCGGCGATCCCCGGATCTGTCCTTCCTTACGGCCTCCTTCCACGGCGACGGCAAGCTCCGCGACTCCTTCCCCTGCGGCCTCCTTCCACGGCGACGGCGATCTCCGCAGCTCCCTCCACCGCCGTCCCCTTCTCCGTTGTCCGCGAGGGAGCCGGCCGGACATCGTCGGAGGGGCCGAAGACGTCGCCTGCCCTCCTGCTCCACCCGCGAGGCCGCGTCCGGACGAGAGAGACGACGCGGAAAGGCGAGGACGACGCTGTCCTCGTCCCTTTGTCGTGGCTCGGGTCCCCGTGGGCATCCGGAGATGTCGCCACGGCGCCGGACGACGACGTCCCTCATGCGGCCACGCGACCGACTGGGAGGGGAGCCGGGATGCGCGAGTTTCGTGTGCACGCGAGCGAGCACGCGCCGGCCGGTCTGCGGCCAGACCGGTTCGCGGTCCAGACCGGCCAACCGGCCGGTTCAGCCGGGTCCAGACCCGGTTCAGCCCGGTTCAGGCCGGTTCAGGGCATTTTGAGCCGGTTTCGACCGGTTCAAGCCGGTTCGACTCGGTTCGGGGTCATTTCGGGTCTGTTTGGACCGATTCGAGTCCAATCCGACCCATTTTGGGTTCGTTAGGGACCTTTAGCGGCGATTAGCGGCGGTTCATTTCGTTTTCAGTCCGTTTAGCCCGTCTAGCCGGTTTGTCCCGCATCACCCATCATTCGGCCGGTGCGTTTATGTAACTCTTCGTCGGCGAATGATCTTCGACTTGCTTCCATTCCTCGTAAGAGGTCATCTATTTAAGAAATATTCAACTACTTAATTATATTTTAAAATAGAAGAATGAACTACGTTTATGAGTAAAATAAACATACCCTCGTACTATTCGTCTCCAAAAATATCCGGCCTCTCTTGTCCGGTCCCATAAATGTGTACGAAACGTCTCCCTAGTTGTAACAATTCTTCCCGGACGGTCTCCTCATGTTGTTTGCTAGTTACTTTCATTTGCTCCATCACTTGTAGGTGCCTATAAAATTAAGCTTTGACCTCCGGTGGAGTCCGTGTACAAGGAAGAACGTTTCCCTTTATGCCTGCAAGATGAAATTTCAAACGATAAATACCACCGAATATTACTTTGTCGTAATATTTACATTGCACTTTTCTCTCCGCCATGGAGATCAAGTTACAATGTAACCAACCCGGATCACTCCGGGTCGTGCTGGTAGTTTGGGTTGTTTGGCTTGGAGAAGACATTTTTTTACTAAATAATTATGTAAGTAATTAACTATGTAAAAAAGCTAATGACGTTAATAAGTGACCACTTATCTAAGTAAACTTTTAATTATGTAAAATAAATGACTAACTAATTATGTAACTAAGTAAGTAATTAACTATACCTTCTAACTAATTGTCTACTTAAGTAACTACTAAACTAAATATCTAACTAATTTTCTAGCTAACTAGCTATCTAAGTAAGTAAGTATTAAAAAGAAGAAACTACTTAACTAACTAATCAATGAACAAGTATTAAATAAATATACTAAATAAACTAATAAAGTACTTAATAAAATAGTTAAGTAAATGAAGAAGAAAATGAGAGCATTGAGAGTAAAATTTGAGAGCAATGAGAGCTTTGAGGGTGAGAGTGAGAGGTGAGGGTAAAGGGAGCCCCTTTATAGCCCCCAAGGGGTTGAATAAGGGGGGGGGGGCTGAAGGCCCCCCCATCCGTTGGCAACGGTTACATGATCGTTGCCAACTGTCATGTGGCCGGATCGCGACCCCGTGACCCGGCGCGACCCGACCAACTGGGTCGGCCCGACTGGGTCAGGCCCGACCGGGTCGGGCCCGAGTCGCGACCCAGCGAACCATGCTCGAGATCTCCTCTCCCTCAACCTGACAAGTTGATAAATATCATTCTCACCTTCTTTAGTGCCCAATTTATCATAATAAATACTAATAAATATACAATAAGTATGAAGCCACCGACAAAAAGGTTGCTCCTTCTTTAGTGCCCATGTTATCATCTGTCTTTTAAAAGGTTTTGGTAGTAGGCTCAATTGCTCCTTCCTTCTCCACACCCTACGGACAAAACCTCAGTTATACACCATGTAATCTATATAGTCAGAGGCGAGAGATGACCGAGACGAGCGAGGTCTCGCCTTACCTTAGGTGCTTGAGATGGGCGCTTGAGGGGACATTATTATTATTATTATTGTTGTTGTTGTTGTTGTTGTTGTTGTTATATAATTTTAATCTTTATGCACTTGGGGGTTATTTGAAAATGAAAAAAAACAAGACATACGTCTAAAGAGACCGGAAATACATGTAAAAAAGTATGAAATATTTTTAAAACACAAGTGGTACATTTTAAAAAGTAGCAAATATGTCTAAAAATGCAAGAAATGTATCTAAAAAAAATAAGAAATACATCAAAAATGCAATAAATACATAAAAAATGTATAATAAATGCACATTTTTCTATGTTACCGGACTTTGCAACAACAATTGAAGTACATTAATATGTCAAGTGACAACAATTGAACAATAATTCTAAAATAACCATGGAAGTACATTAATAATTCTACAATAACATGTGAGTAACAACAATTGAACAATAATTGTCAAGTTTTTGTCTTTTTTGATCTTAAGTTTTTTTGAATGTGACACAAGATCATTATTTCATTGATTTAAAAAGAAAAGAAATACAATGTATAAGATATGATCTTAAGTTGAGCTAAACAACAAACAAAAAATAAATCTGAAAATATAAAAAAATAGAAAAAGTATATGCAGTCGAGGTGGTCAAGGTGACCACCTAGGCGATTGAGGCGTAAAAAGCGACCGCCTGAGATGGTCACGCTCGCCTCGCCTCGCCTCAGCGCTTGGCGCCTAAGGTGGTCGCCTCTGATAACATAGCATGTAATGCAAAGTTTTGGCAGTAGGGCACTCTAACCCAGTGTTGTAACCTTTCTTTTCCCTTTCTAGTTTCTACTTTACTTTGTTCCACATACATAGTTCTTACTTTAGTTTCATGCATTGTTCCCTCACCAGGATGTCTTTAAAAAAGCAGGAACCAACTTTCACTCAAAATTCACAAAACAACTCTTGAAACTTTATAATAAGCTTTTTCTAAACCAATAAACGTCATATGTATATATGTTTATATCTATATATTCCCGAGTCAGACTCCGAATGAAAAAAATATCTTTCATCATACAATGCATAAAGCCAAATTAGCTAACTAAAATAGTTGTAACATCACGTAAGTGAAGTTTTATCTCTCCCACAATCTCCTAGCATGGCTCAGGAACTTAATTTCTGTATAGTTCGAGCAAATTTTGTTTAAGGCACAATCATGCTCTTTCTCCATTTATCAAACAATTTTTTAAAGATAGAGATTTATTAAAAGTTGAGTTAATCATTCCACCCGTACATCTTAGAATTCCATAGAAATGCTTGGACTAGAAATAACAAAAAGGTTTATTACATTGTTATGGATCCATGCTGATAAACACCAATAATAGTCAGTAACTAAGAGTCTAAAGAGTGGTGCATGAGATAGAGGACCCAAATGGCAAGAAGAGGATGCACAACAAGAGATGAAGTAAAAACAGTTGGAATGGGTACGCACTCAAGCATCTTAGAAAGTAAGTCATAGGCAGGACTCTTTTGCTGCAAATGCACATGGCTGTAGAGACCAGGGTTGTCACTGAAATACAAAAAATCAAGTAAATTAGAGCTAGACACAGTAAAAAAAGTAAAAGACTAATAAAACTTATGATGGTAAAAGATCCGCACAAAAATATTGGAACTTACTATTTATGTCCCTGTATATGTTGTTGATCATTTTGCCAACATGGAAGGTTTACAAGTGTTGGCCATTTTTCTTGAGTAGGGTGACCTGATAAACAATGGTTTATATTCACAATTTGTCATAGGAAATTCACAAAGAAGAAATAAAAGGAAAACTAGTACCTAGGACCTTAAATATCTTGTCAAGTTGATCCAGCTGAAAGGAGTAATCAATTGTGAGGAAAAAGGATGTCAAAAGCAGGTTGCAAACCATAGAAGCTATATCTGATTAGCCACAGGTGGCTTGATGAAAAGTTGTAAAAATCATATGGTCCATGAAATGGAACAGGATACAGACCTGAAATGGGTTTTGAGCAGCTTTGACTTCCACCCCTTGAAACAAAGGCTTCAAAGTAAGTAGCTCAGCAAAAATACATCCAACTGCCCAGATATCTATTTGTGTTAAAGAAAGTAGCTCATGCTATGATTCAAACATTATAACCCAAATAAATATTAGAACATAGAACTGTTTATGACAGGATACCAACAGCACTCGTATAGTGCTTTGCACCAAGAAGTAACTCAGGAGCACGATACCAAATAGTTACCACGACCTGTCACAACCAAAAAAATTTAAAAACTGACGTTAAAATGTTCATCCACAGAATACTTGAAGAATAACAGATTAATAACAATATATGGACAATACCACACTAAAGACTGAAAAAAAATCTTGCTTCAAGTACAAAATTGAGTGGGGTTTAAATACCAATAGTGAAACAATGCTAAAACCGAAGAGCCAATGGCTGGTTTTGATCCAGAAATGAATAGAAGCACCAAACTCTGCTACTTAGTATGTTGTTAAAAGTGTTTCAAAATCCCTGTTGGAGCAGAAGAGAAGTTGATTATGCACCCTAGCTAATCTTGGTGCAAGTTCCCTAGCGTGAAACCTTAAAAGTTGTCATAAAGTTATGATTAAATCTACTCTCCTTGGATTATGACCAAAAAGATCAATATGACTAGAAGATCCATCATAATAGCAAATCGACTATATTCGCAATTGCAAATCTGCCGACCATGTTCCACAAGACTTGGATGATACTGTAGTTAATAAGGAAGTCATTATGGTCATTGTCTGAAGGTGGCTTTTTAGTCCACAAATCATTTATTGATTGAAGTGAAAAGAAGAGTATAATGAGTAAAGAAAGAGCGCAATGTAAAGGAAGTGGTGGAAGAACTGACTGAAGATAACTAGAAAGACACTAATGAGGAGGCAGGATCCCACTATAATATCATCGCAATAATTTATTCCACTTAAAGAACAAAGGAAAAAATTGGCTGGTCCAGGAAGGACAATAGTAGGTAAAATACCAATCCCGAATATAGAGACTCATTGAAAAGGATATCAGCAAAATGGCTGTAAGAATCTACTAACATTCTTTTGTTGTTATCCAAATTGCCCATAGAAATACTGGTAAGGTAAGATCTTAGTTTGCCATTGTCACTCCATGGGTTCATAGTACTCCACTCTTAAAGGAATCTAGTGATATCATGGCTTCCAGCTTTTGAAGATAGTGCACCAAAGGCTGTGAATGATTTCACAATGGATGAATAGATGATTATCCTCTCTTAATTCCACAAAAGCAACAAGTGACTGAATCCAACAGGAAAAGTCTGTACAGGTAGTTCTTGGTAGAAAGTTGATATTTTTCACAAGAATTTTGATGACATGAAGGCAATATGTCCATGATAGCCAATATGATTATAATGACAATTGGCCTATAATGGTCTTAGACAAAAACATTTTAATCATATTAAAATTAAAATAAGATGACTAAGAGGCCAATCTATTAACTTAGGCCCCTCGTGATGACAGACAGACACTCGGGCAAGTCCTCGGCATGTACTGATCCTAGACGGATAGATGGACAGGTCTCCCATTCTATACTGATCTTTCCCAGACCCCCCCCCCCCGAAGTAAAAAGCATCCAACTCCATCTACTAAGAAAGAGTAATCCCAAAAAAAGAATTATCATCCACCCGATGCATGATATCATGTCAATTTAGGTAAGATCATGATTATATGTAATCGAAATATACCCCATTATATATGGATGGCATTTAAATGTCAATATACATAATATAGTTAAGGAGCATTCATATAACCCACATAGCTTATATGAAATGCAAATATAAAAATAAACTTAAAATAATCAAATCTAAAATTTTGAAATTCAATAAGATGATTTAAAACTGAGAAAATCAACTAGGTTTCAGATCTAAAAAATGTCAAAAAATCAAATCATAATTAAATCTGAAAATCATAATCTGGAACATGATAAAATCTTAAACAAGTGGGTCCAAAGTAAACATGCAAATTTCATATTTGAGCAGGTGCAAAGTCATGCATTTAGGTCATATATGTTCAACCTTACGAATCATATGTCCAAGTCTTATGCCCCGGATCCCCCCGATGTTTAGTGGTGGTTAGTCCTAAATCCAAAAATATGTTTTAATCCTAGCCTGACTAGGGATTTCGGTGATGACATAGCCCACATGTTAAAAACCAAAATAGGGTTTTGTAAGGCTTAAATTCTAGGTCACGATCATGTCTTATATCGGATTTCTAATAGGTTCAGATCTAAGAATATCATATGTTTATATAGAACTTGATGTCAAGAATGAGGGATTATCACGGTCTTAAGTAACTCACAAGTTCACTAAGTCTTAGTGACCCCAACATGAGAGATGGTCAAAATGAGGACCTCTAGATATGCTAAGTCCTAAGTCTCAATCATAATTAAGGGAAGAAATGTTTCGAATCAGATTTTGACATGTTTATTTTAAATTCATAAAATTCCTAAATCAAATGATAAGACTCAAAAAGAAGAAATGAATCCTAAGTATAACGTAGATAACAAAAAGACTTGTAACATAATACATGAATAAATAGTGAACATGTTTCAATTGGATGCCATAAAAAACTGATTTCACTAAATCTAAAAATGTCAAGACTTAGATAAAAAATGAGATTAAGGTCTTATGATCAAAATATATAATCTCATAATCAATTAAATCCGAAACATGTTTTTAATAGATCTCAGAATTAATGAACTTAACAATTCAAAATATGTCAAATGTTAAAACTTTGAATTAAAAGAGTTAATCCATGGTAATTAGAATCTGATTTCATTAAGTCCAAGATGTTAAGATCTAAATAAAAGGATGAATTGAAATGAAGATCATATAATCAAAATATATAAGGAAACTTGATCCAAATAATAAACTCTAATCAAAAGAGTTAAATTTATATCGAATATGTTAAGAATCTACTAAGGAACATATCTTTAAGATGTTAGAATCTTAAAACACATCTTCATTAAATCATAATAAAACTCAATCAAACTTAATATACTAATGTTTGCATTCTATTAAGTTTATGGATAACCCCCACATATGTTTGTGTTCTATGAATGTTTTTCTTTTTTCATTGTTATGAGTTGTTTATGATGGTTTAAACGGTATTTGAGTATCTTGATATAATTAATATCGAAAATTCACACATTCCGATGAAAATTCACACCTCATATATGTATATTTTATTACATAATATGTACTTTCAGCTAATTCTCCGGTGAGATACCACATGTTTTTCGTAGTAGTATATGCTAACCAAAATAATGAAAGTTCATTTTCCAAATGAATGGAAATAAAATAAATTTTCGAATGCTACACATATTTTTATATTTTTAGCTATGATGTTAAAAATGAGGTTTCACAAGCACATTTTAGACGGTTTAAATCTGGTTCTCTTTAGTTCAGTCCAGTTTTTAGTCGTTAACAGCATTTTAATTCTGGCTTTTGGCATTTCGTCTCCCATCATTGAATCTAGATGCCAACATCTTTGAGATTATCTCGTAGGAACAATTTAGCAGACTAATAACCATCAGCCTTACGTCCTTGATAACAATGACATTATCTATTTTTAGTATAAAAAAAGTAAGGTAAAATTCAAGGTAAATTTAAAATATTTAATTGTCCCTATCAAACTCCTCAACCATATCAAGAAAATTAGATTTGGTGATTTCCCAGCAGTTATGGAAAAAACCAGCCAAAAAATCGTCCACACATAGTGCCTTTTTTTTTGAAATGACCTCCCAAAGCCGGTCAAAATTTATTTAAAGATGGTTAAGAAAAGAAAAGATTCTATGAAAGAAAAATTGATCCAATCCAGAATATGTTTTCAAAAACCCAAAATAAAAAATGTAAAAAAACCTCTAAAATTAACTTTTCTATGAGATTCTCATCCAATCCACTCTTTTGAAGCTAGAATCGGCTGGGAATTGTGGCGGCGACGGTGCAAGGCCACTGCTAAATCTTCGGGCACTTGTACCAAGTCCAAGGGGCCTGATTTTGGTTCTATCAGGTGGCAAGGCCGCAGGGGGGACCACCATTGTCTTGGCAACCAAATCCAGGGAGGAGTCACCGGAATCAATCCAGAATTGGTCTGAATCCAAGCCAAAGTGGTCCAGTCTCGCATAGATCACCAGATTGGAATCGGTACCCAGATCAATGGGTACCGATCTGGATCAGATTAAATTGGTCAAATCGGTTTATTTTTAAAAAGAAAACCGATCCGAAATAGGTCCAGATCGGATCTTAAAAAACCCTAAAAAATCTTTAAAATCCTTTAAAAATGACAAACAATCACAAAATCAAGGCCTAAATCAGATTCCGATCCGATCTAGGCTCTTTGAGGCTGATTTTGGCTCCAAAAGGGAGCCGTATTGGCCGCCGCAGTGGCATACTAGGTCTCCATCAGGACCCGATTAAGTCACCAGATCCGGTGACTTAACACACCGGATCCAGTGATGTCAAGTCTATCGGATCAAGACCTAATATCACCGTATGTCACCGGTAAGGGTTAAATCACCTGAATTCGTCCAGATTCGGCCAATTCGACCGATTCCGGCCCCAATTCAACCCGATTTGACCAATTTTGGTCACTTCGACCGATTCCGGCCCCAATTCGACCCGATTCGACCAATTTTGGTCACTTTCGGTGGGAGATCAAGTTGGATCGTTCCTTCCAATGAAAATCAGATCAAAAGGGGATCCAATCCCAAAATCGGTCGATTTCGATCCAATCCGACCAATTTTGCAATCAATGGGTCCATGCCGATTTGGCATATTCTGGGCAATTCTGATAGAAATTAGGGGGTGAATCAGTCTCCCTCCCTCCAAATTAGGTTGGCTTATGCCAATCCGATTCTGATTTAGATCGGTTGATTCCGCAAACCACGCCGAGGGGAGACTAGAAATCTATCAAGTTTGGATTTAGCAAAGGAGTTAGACTAAGTAAAGTTGATGAAGATGTCAGAGATTTCAATGAGGCCACATTTATTAACTCAGTCATCAAACAACTCGGACTGTTAATTTGACTAATTGGTCTAGTGATGCAGCTGGAGGATGTAGAAGTTTAGTTAGGAGTCTCATGGGGCCTTGAGTTCCGACTGTACTTGGGAGAAACTAGTGTGGCTTCAAGAGAAGAATATAAAGGTTACTACTAACCTTCATCAAGAGAACAATATCATTTATCCCATGCATACCTCTTCCAGACCACAAGAGATGGAAACTAAATGTCAAATAATAGTTCTCTATCTTCCTATCGATAGAGAACTAACGCAATAACAATCACGTGAAAAATGAGAACAAGCTCAAGAAGACCCTTCCATGTTGCCTCATTCCTAATTTCAGTGTTTATAGTTGAGTGTTGAATCGGTTATTTTTGACAAAAAAATAAACCGACAAGCAACACATTTTTATAAAATAACTCAATGTGCGCACATGTATTCTTTTACAAACATGTTTGTACAACTTGCCGGAATTTAAATCCGAGGACAAAAATCCCTCGAAATTCATCCGGATCGTGGTCGAAAAAAAAAAGAAAATGAATGACCACTGAATACAATAGAAATAAAATAAAATAAAAGACAATGTTGTCACCCTTTCCGATGTCGTCGCACCGTTGTTGGAGCTGTCGGTCAAGACGGAACGAACGCACAAAGCGCCGCACGACAGTAGAAGACTGCTGTCGTTGATCCGTCTCCCCGACCAGTGTCGTCACGGGTTGTCGCGACAAGTTCCGCAACCGCACGAACTGCCGTCGACGTCGGAAAGGACTTCGACGCCACTGCCAAAGGCCACCGTCTATAGAAGCCCGTCAAGAGGAATGTCGCTGCCTGGGCTGTCAAAAAAAAAGCGCTGAAGAAATCTGTCCCCGGCAGATTTGCTGTGCGCAGAACCATTGGCAAATAGAGAAGAAGGGTCGAGAGAAAGACCCTCACCAAAATTTGCTGAAGCGAGCTCCGTCGAGACGTTCACCGTCGAGAGAAGCCCCGCTGCCAGGTTCTTGCGTGCGCACCGGCACTGCTAGAAGGGATCTCCCCGCAAAGCCTTGCGCTGTAAGGTGAAGAAATGAAGAGAAAATCCTCTTCGTGGGGTCCTAACACCGTCACCTAAAGCCACCGCCGCGGCCGTGGCCGGAAACCAGACCTGCTGCCGCGAAGACACACCCCACCGGAAGCCCGGTTGCCGCGAAGCTCGGCTGAGCAGCCCCCCCCCCCCACGCGAGCAACCGCCGGAAGAGGAGCGGGGCCAGGAGCCGTCGCCGGGGGACCCGTCACCGTCGGGCCCCCCCTGCGCGCACGCGCCGCCCGACGCCTCGAAGGCTGTCGCCGTCGGGAGAGGTCGCCGAAGAGAGCGTCGGGAGAGAGGGGGAGAGTCGAACCAGGAGGAGAGAGAGGGGGCTGCGGGCGGCAGTTCTGCGGCTGGCCGTGGCTGACAAAAAAAAGGAAAAAAAATGGGGGGGCCGCGCTGGCGCAACCGGCTGTGTAGGCCGGTGCACCGCGTGGGCGCGCGCGGCAGCGCACAGCAGCCGCCGCTGCTGCGCGGGCCCTGGTCAACCCGGGAGATGCCCGGTTTGACCGGGGGGACTTTTTCAAAAAAAAAGAAGAAGAAAACAGAGGGGAAAGAAGACTGCCGAGTGGGCAGTCGTGGCCCACGCGCAAGCGGCCGCGACAGAGACCCGGTCAGCGACCGGGTCTGTTAACTGGGGGATGAACTTACCCCCCCCCCCGTTTGACTTGGTCAAACAGTGTCAGAAAAAAATCAAAAAAATGGGGTAACTCCACCCCATTCCGGTCACCCCCCACTCCCACGAAAATGGGCTTAGTGGGGTGACTTTTTGGGACCAAAATACCCCCGAAAATTCCCTATAAAAGGGCTTGAAGTGTTGTACGTAGATGGGTTGGCATTTGGTGTAAAATAGAGAGTTGGGAAGAGAGAGAAGCTCCACATTCTCATTTCTTAGAAGGTAAGAAATACCTTGGTTTTGTGCTACCTTTCCATAAAAAGGGGTTGGTTTTGCGCTACCTTTCTATAAAAAGGGGCCCAAAATAGTAAACTATTTTGGATAGAAAATAGCCAACCCAACTCCGGTCCAGCCGAAATGCTGCCGAAATTGAGTGGTTATGCGCTACCTTTCCATTAAAATGGGTCCAAAATAGTTCGCTATTTTGGATAAAAATAGAAAACCCAAGTCGGTCAAACCAAAAAGCCGGTCAAACCGAACGGGAATTCAAATGGAAAACCCAAGTCGGTCAAACCAAAATGCCGGTCAAACCGAACGGGAATTCAAATGGAAAACACAAGTCGGTCAAACCGAACGAGAATTCAAATGGAAAACCCAAGTCGGTCAAACCGAAATGCCGGTCAAACCGAACGGGAATTCAAATGGAAAACCCAAGTCGGTCAAACCGAAATGCCGGTCAAACCGAACGGGAATTCAAATAGAAAACCCAAGTCGGTCAAACCGAAATGCCGGTCAAACCGAACGGGAATTCAAATGGAAAACCCAAGTCGGTCAAACCGAAATGCCGGTCAAACCGAACGGGAATTCTAAATGAAAACCCAAGCCGGTAAAACCGAAATGCCAGTCAAACCGAACGAGAATTCAAATGAAAAACCCAAGTCGGTCAAACTGAACGGGAATTCTAAATGAAAACCCAAGTCGGTAAAGCCGAAATGCCGGTCAAACCGAACAGGAATTCAAAATGAAAACCCAAGTCGGTAAAGCCGTAATGCCGGTCAAACCGAACACAAGTCATGACATGTATTGAGGAGAGAGGCTGGAATGCCCTCTCATTCGTTGTACTTCCATGTACTGAGATCGACATGAAATGAAATTCAAGTTCGATTGATGTGTTATGTTACTCCAAAAGTGACATCAAATCCGCATGAACTCCAAAAGAAAGAATAAACTAAATAAATCATTTAAATAATTTTCAAACTTAATCAAATAATTAAATTTGATTAAATCAAATCAAATAATTAAATTAAATCAAATCAAATAAATAAGTTTGATTAAATCAAATAATTACTTATTTATTAACAAAAATGTCATCATAATCAAATCAAATTCATGCCATAAAATCATATATAAAAATGACTACAAATGGTTACAAAACATGTTAAGTTTAAATCCGACTTAACCATGGAAAATTAAATCAACCCAAATAGATAATGCTACTTAATTAAATAAGTATGCATAACTAAATTCAAATCAAATAAATGATCAAAACATTAATAAAATGTTAACATAATCCAACCAAAATTATGTCATTAAATAATGCATAAAAATGTCAACCAATGACTACAAAAATAAGTTATGTTGGATTAAAAATCAACCATGAAAAATTAGAATGATCAATATTATTAAGAACAAACCTTGATAATAATAGTAAATTCACTCAAATCAAGCAAAAAATGCTAACAAACACATAAAAAATAGAAATTAATTCCTACAAACAAATAAAAAAAGAGAGATCAACTCAAAATTGTCTAAGCCAATAAATGACCAAAGACATAAATAAAACAAATCAAATCAAATCTTAAATCACAAAGAAGAAAAAAAATCAATGAATCCAAACTTGAAAGTTTGAAATAAGTTCAACCAAATTCCATCTCATAAGGCCATGGGGATATGTCTTCCAGCTTTGTGTTTATGTGGATAAATGACTTCCGTTCAATATGTTGCTGTGACGGTCAATCAAGGGTATTCGAGTGTTCGCTCGATGTAATTAACACCGGAATACCGCAAGTCCGGTGGAGAGAGGTCAAAATTTATTTTCAAAGAACTCAGATAACCTCGCAAATTAAATTGTGGTTCAGATCATCTAAGTGATGGGTGATACCTATATCGACACTTAGCAAATTTGTGGAACCATCGGTGTTCCTATAAAATAATACCACATCAAATTAGCTAATACTCCTATGAATACCACATATTTTCATAGTAGTCAATGCTAGCCTAAAGCAAAAAGAATTTTCTAAAAAAGGGAATTCCGATGACGAGTAAGAAAATTCGAGGTTCCAACAAATGGCACGCCCGATGGGACCTCTCTCTCCCTTCATCTTTCCGTCACAGCAATGTAGTGAAGTCATAAATCCACCAACTTCTTTTAAAAAACCTTTACATCCTCTTAGTCGATCTTTACCCTTTCAGGAAAGCAAGAAAGCAATCGACACCAAGCAATGGAAGAGGAGGCGCGAGTCACCTTCTCGGAGGGCTACGTCATCGGTTGCGTCAGGGGGTATCTTGATACACCCATGACGTTCGGTGTCTTTCCTTCGGTCATTCAGCGACCGGATCGTCTCGGGGTGGAGCTTGCCATCCCAGAAACTGAGGACCCAACTTCGAGTCCTTACCAAACAATCGTCACCGCCACCAAGGCAATGGAGTCTTTGCTCCACTAGGACATCAAGACTGAGGCGACACCCGTTCCGGCACCGCTTGCTGTGAATCAAGTTTCGGTTGTTACTACACAACCGGAGGCCAAGAACTTTCGGAAGGGGCGGACTTCCACTCCTTTCTGCTCACGCCGATCTTTCATAGTCGGCCAGATGCGCATCTACTGGGACGGGCGCCCGGCAACCTATGTCAGGAGCCCTGTTGAACACCGCGCTCGCAATGCCACCCTTGCTAGGCACGTTCCTCTACCTCTCTCCAACAGGTTTGCCCTGTTAGGGAGAAACAATGAAGCTGGATCTGTCAACAAGTCCCAAGTCACTGCTACTCTTCAAGCGAGGAAGAAATCCTCGGCCTTCAAAAGGATCAAGACGGACTCGGCACAAAGCCGACGGGCCAGGGCAGAGAGGAAATCTCTTGCCCACAATGTTATTCCAACGGGTCTATCACAGGCCCATTCTGCAAGGATGGCTCAACCAAGGAACCACTCCCTGAGGTTGAAGACCGGTCGATTTTCAAATCGACCAAAAGTCATTGAGGAGGGTATCGAGAAGAGCTCTCCTATTCACGAACTGTTTTTCTGACTGGGGGCAAATCCTTTGCCCAGGGAGCACCAAGCTGTTCAAGGGGGAATCACTCCCCAAAATTCAAGTAAGTCTGGGTGTCCAAAACCCAAGTGCATCATGCAGCTGTGGATGCACCTCAACCATCAAGGGGTCAGGGATTGTTTCGACCCCGAAATCAACCACCTTGGCGTATGGGTCGGAGAAATACTTCTCCAAACCTACCGCCGCCACAAAAGAACAAAAATAACCCTAGGGGGTGTCAGTTTTCGAACGACTCGCCTTTCCAGGAACCCCTGTTGCAAGAAATGCCACACGGGGGGCACGTGGCAAGATGACAATCTTTACGTGTTATACATCAAGTTCCAATAATCGGTCTGACGATGTCGGGGAAGCTTCGAGACAGCCAACCCGGCCGGGCCCGGTTACACATCAGCAGACGGCTATGGCACAACAAAATCTTCCATTTGATCCTCTCCAACAGGAGGGGCAGGGGGAAGTACGTCGTCAAGAGCCCCCCGTGGAAGTTGAAACTGCACCTCCCATGCCCAGTTTGGCCGAAATTTGTGGAAAGAAAATCGCAGCCGAAGGCTCTTGTGATGAGTTTGAAAGGGTTGCGGCCTCGACACCGCATCTCAACTCGCACCTCAACACAGGTTAGCCGAAGCATGTGAGGCCGCCCCGAGGAGACGTCCGGAGCAACCGACACTCCCTCGACCGAACCAACAACCAACTCCCTGGTTACAAAATGAGCCGGAGGGCAATGCTAACATCCAGGAGCAAGGTACATTGGCAGACCACCCTGCGGTTGCCCACAAAATGATGATTGAACAAATTGTGGACGCCAAACTGGCAGAGCATGATGATGGTCTAACGACCGTGGATTTGTATTGGGTCCCTTACCCCGTTCACCACCAGTTCAAACGGCTACCATCAGAGGTGACCAAAGTCCCAAAATGCCCTCGATTCGATGGAAGGGGGTCACCTAAAGAACATTTGGCGATGTATGTGACTCATATGGGCGAGTTGGCCCTAGAGGAGTCCTACTTACTTTGCTACTTTGCTACCACTCTCGCGAGGTTACGCCTTTGAGTGGTACTCGAGTGAAACCCAACTCAGTCATGGGTTGGGAGGATATGCAGCACAAGTTTATCGAGCGCTTCAAGTTAATCGAGAGGCCAGTAACATTGGTGGAATTGACCTCTCTTCGTCAACGCAGGGATGAGACTGTTGTTGACTTTATTAAGAGATGGCGGAATCTCAGCATGAGATGCCCTAATCCGCCAGCAAATGATGAAGCTGTGGGGCTATGCAAGAGGGGCTTACGCCCAGAAATTCTTGAGAAGCTTTTGATAGCCAACATTCGGACATTTGACGAGTTGAACCGGGTCGTGTCCGAATTAGAAATGTTCTACGCAGATAACCCCACCATGCCAGTTGGCAAACCAAGGGCAACAAAAGAAAAAGTCTCTACGTCCTTACATAAGGATGTTCATACCGTTGATTTCACACCAGAGGCAAGCAGCAGTCGCACTGGGGGCAAGAAGGAGACTCCCGCCCCCTCCGTCGCCAAGAAGCCTGCTCAGCAAAAGAACAGCATCCCTTTGGCTGAGCGAATGAAGAAGCCTTACTCCTTTGCTCGAGAGCACATTAGAAGGCTTTTTGATATCTGCATCAAAGAAAGTCTGATCAGCCTACCTCAACCAAAGCGGCCGGCCGAAGTCAATATGTCTGATGACCCGAACTTCTGCGTATACCACTGTATGCTGGGTCATCCAGTTGAAGACTGCTATTTGTTCAAAGACATAGCAGAAACTTTGATTAAGGAGGGAGCGATCGATATGGGACAGCACGTGGTTAATCCTCCACAGTCACATGTCAAGCCAAGGCCGCAACAAAATTTCACGATTAATGTGATTAGTGGTCAAGCTCCCCCTGCGGGACGTCAGGGACCACAGGCAATTGAAGACCTCCCCTGCATCAATCTAAATTAGATGGCTGCGAGAGTCGTGAATGTACTAGAGACATTTCGTCAAAGATTTCTCTCACTCGAGCGCGATATGCAAGATACGATCGTCCATATGGAGGACATCATGAGGGGAGATTTCGATGTATTCGACTACTTTGCAGAGTCTAGAGAGAATTCTGAAGCATCTGGAGAGCCCCAAGGCTTACCCCATGGCTTGCCCCAGGAAGATTTCTTCTCAGATGGTGCCGCTAGCGTTGAAATATCAGCGGAGCAACAAGTACCGGTTATCAACGTCTCCAGTTCTGACACTGGAATGGCTGAATTTTTGGGGAAAGCATCACCTCTCCACCCTGACGAGTCAGCCTCAAACACACCTCCCAGTCGAGGAGCAACACGCTGCTCAACCACGGAGGTACTCTTTTCCACAACACCATACGGAAAGGCTGTACGAATACTGCATCCAGGAAGAGTTCCTACCACCTCCAATACATTCTGAAGGAGAGAAAGAATATACTCCTATGGGGGATTTATGGTATTGTGATTACCATGATACCCGTGATCATCTCCTCTCCGAGTGCACCGAAGTTAAAGACATGATAAAATGTCTTATCCGGAACGGAGTCATCAGGTTGAACGGAGGACTCTTGCAGTCGCCACAACCGCATTCATCCACCGGGTCGCACTTCTCCGTCAATGTTGTGCATGTTCGAGGAAGGGTTCAAACCCAGCCTCAACCCAACAATCGGGGGGCAACTTCTTCCAGATCATACACATCTGGGCAGCAACTTCCCCCCGAAATTGTGCAACGAAACATTCAAGCAAATGCCGAGTTCAATTCGGCTAAGGAAGCTCAAGAAACCGAGGAGCCTGAACAAGAATGGCAGGTTGTGCCAACCAGGGTGGACAAGATGGAAGCTAGGGCTGAAGCAGCCCGAAAGCGTGAAGCCAAACGAAGAGAAGCCCAAGAGGCTGCCCTGAAAGCCCTTCAAGAAGGCCAAAAGGATCAACCAAACCCGGCTGCAGGCAATGCACCAAATGGCCAGAAAGGTCGATCGAATCCTGCCCCAAGGAATGAAATGTCTGAGGCGGCTCAAAGGAGGAGACGACTAAAAAATTGGCGAAAGGCCTTGAAAAGAAAAGAAAGGCGACAGGAGAAAATACTCCAAGAAATGGAGGGCAGAGTATCAACAACCCACACCCCTCCAAAAGCTTCAAGCCCTCATCGACCAGCTGGAGGAATATGAGCCCAAACAACCATCTGGGCTACCAACTTTAGGCCAATATATCCCTTGGGATAGGCTGGCCGCCAAGAATCGCATTGAGCGATTGCTTAAAGAATGGGCACAAAAAGTCAAGATTGACCCCACTTATGTGCCAATTGAAATTCGAGATATTTGGCATGTGGACGGTCAAGTACCTTCCTTCGAAGACATTGTCGCCCAGTTGGGCAAGTTATCTTGCAACGTGGTCAGTGTACCACCGCCGGAGGGATTGTATCCCAATGGCACAGAAGGTCGAGGTGCAAGGAATCAATCCTCTCGGCCGATTACCACATATCAACGCCGAAACCCTCGGCAAAAATCGAATGGCTCGAAACGCAACAAAGTAAATGATCGAGTCATTTACTTGCACGGAGAACAAAGCAAGCCTATTCCACCTCCCATGGTTAGGCAACCTCCCAAGAAGACTATCCAATTTTGCCTATCTGAGGAGGGAGTTGGGGTTGAACATCCCGCACCTCAAGGCAACTCTGGAAGCCCCTCTGCTCAGGCCTCAGAGGAAGAAGTAATAGCAAATTTGCTGCAAGAGCATTGGCAAGTTGCTGACAGGCACGAAGCCAGGGAATCGGTTGAAGGTGCTCGGAAAGAGGACCAACTACAACACACGACGGCTGACGATGTCCAAGTGGTCCTCCCGTCTCTTCAAGAAGCAAAAGAACGAGTTGACCAAAAGGTCCTCGGTCAAATAAGAAGATTGTCTACTACCCTTAGCATATGGGAAGCTATATCCCTAAGTCAGGAGCTGCGACAGACGCTGATCTCGGTATTACAGGACCCGGAAGCCTATGTAGCTCATACCATGGACTTACGGAGCTATGAGGCTTATGCAGCCTCAGTTTCCTTTTCTGATGAAGACATGATGTTACAGACGGCTTTCCATAACCAGCCTCTATACATGAAGGGACACCTAAATGGACATGAGATGAATCGCATCTTGGTAGATGCTGGTGCTGCCGTCAACATCCTTCCATTAAAGACATACAGGTCTCTGTATCTCATGCCCCACCTCAAAAAGAAGTCAGGTGTGCATATTTGGCTTCAATCAGAATTCTGAAGAGGCCTTGGGAAAGGTCGAGCTTGAGCTCACCTTTGATAAATTCAAAACTCGAGCGACATTTTATGTCATCGACATGGATAGTACCTACAAGGTCCACCTTGGTAGACCCTGGCTACATGAAAATTGGGTCGTGCCATCCACACTCCACCAATGCATAAAATATGCCAAGGATGGAAGACATTACAAAATAGATGCAGACCATGCCCCTTTCGAAGTTTGTGAATGTCACCTGGCAGATGCCCAGCTACACTTCGAGGCAGGTCCTTCAAAACATGACAAAAGCAAGGGAAAGCAGAAAGTAGGGGAAGAGACCCCCGAACTTGAAATTGTCATAGATGAAGCAAAGGCAAAAATCCACCGGCGCATCATGCAATCAAAGAGGCCAAATGTGCGGGTGGGCAAATCAGAATGGCGCCTGTCGATTTGAAGCACATACCATTACAAAGGTGTATGAAGCCGGCATATGCATGCCTCCTGACTTTGTATGGCTTGAAGCAGAGCAGGAGCTCCGTACTGTTGAAACAATGGACACCTTTGTGGTCCCTTTTAAGGACGGACGGCGCCTTGTGCTCCAAAAAGGAGAGCTTGTCCCCAAATGTGCCCCGAAGGATGATTTCGGATGGGACGAGAATCCGGTAGCTTAAAAGGTGGCAATTGAAAATATGGATGACATGTCACCCCATACACGCCAGGTTTGTCAAAAGCAGGGTATCCCAATAGAGCACTCTCGTGAGAGAGCGCAGTTGTTCCAACGACTCTGGTATCCTACTGAAGGGCATGAATCTACACAAAGCAAACATCCAGGCTTGGGATATGACCCTGACTGGCAGCTCATCGTGCATTATGCTGTAAACATGGTAGATGTCCATCAAAATGGAATCATCCCCGATGTGACACCAATTTTTGACTCCTCTGATGAAAATGATGCCGAAGAGGAGATTCTCTACAGCTCGCCCTTGGATATAATAGAAAAGGCTTCTACCACACCTCCTAATCACAAGGGGCAAAGCCCAAAGTCGGCCTCCCCTGAAAAGGTTCAAATAATCGGCTACCTTATACAAATGGAGGTGCATGATACTGAAGAAGAAGAGATTGACGAGGAGTTCGTCGATCTACAACCAGCCCCCGAAGAAATCGAGGATGGTGGTCAGGCTACCGTGGATAACTTGGTTGAGATCAACCTTGGCACCACCGAAAATCCCAAGCCAATGTTTATAAATGCACTCCTTGATGATCGGGAAAAGTAGGAATACACCGCACTACTACAAGAATTCCAGGATTGTTTTGCTTGGAGTTATAAAGAAATGCCTGGCCTAGAGCCGCATGTCGCAGTTCATCAACTGGCCATACTTCCGTCAGCCAAGCCTGTGAAACAAGGACAAAGGCGAATGAGGGCTGAATTGGAACTCAAAGTCAATGCAGAAGTCGACAAATTGAGAGAAGTTGACTTCATAGAGCCGTGTATGTACCCTACGTGGCTTGCAAATATTGTCCCGGTCAAAAAGAAAAGTGGGCAAATTCGTGTTTTAATGAATCCCATGAAATGCGCCTTCGGTGTATCCAGTGGGAAATTTCTGGGCTTTATAGTCAGATATCGGGGGATTGAAATTGACCCCGATAAAATCAAAGCCATCGGAGAGTTACCACCTCCTGGTAATATACGAGAATTAAGGTCATTGCATGGCAAGCTGGCTTATATACGGCGTTTTATCGCCAATCTGTCAGGAAGGTGTCATCCATTCTCCAAGTTAGCCAAAAAGGAATGCCCTTCAAATGGGACGAAAGCTGCCAGGTTGCCCTAGATGGAATCAAAGAGTACCTACTCAATCCACCTGTCTTAGGAGCCCCCACCAAAGGCAAACCCCTCATTTTGTACATCACCGCATTAGATGCCTCTTTAGGAGCTCTTCTAACCCAAGTGAATGAGGAGGGAAAAGAACGGCCGTTGTACTATTTGAGTCGACGGCTAATTGGCCCTGAACACCGATATTCCCCAATGGAAAAAATGTGCTTGGCACTGGTGTTCGCCGCAAAAAAGTTACGACATTATCTTTTGTCCCATGAGGTCAACTTGATATCTAAATTTGACCCCTTAAAATATATGTTGAAGCAGCCCGTCCTGACCGGACGTCTTGGCAAATGGGCACTCCTTCTCATGGAGTTCGACATTAAATATGTCCCACAAAGGGCCATAAAAGGGCAAGGGATGACTGATTTCTTAGCAGCCCACCGCGTGGACGAGGATTCCCCTCTCAACTTCCAATTGCACGACGAAGAGACATTGAGAGAAGAAGGATCACAAGAAGTCCAAGAAGTTGAAATCAAGTGCGGCACTTGTACTTCGATGGAGCATCCGGCTGGATAGGACATCCAATGGGCAAAATAAGACGAGGGCAGGTGCTGGCATAGTACTCCTCAGCCCTGATGGCGGAGTACTACACAGCTCGTGTGCTTTGCAGCAATCCCTCACCAATAATGAAGCAGAGTATGAGGCACTCATCATCAGCTTAGAAATTGCCCTCGACATGGGCATCTGATGCCTCAAGACTTTTGGGGACACGATGCTAGTGGTGTAACAAATGCTGGGCATATTTGAAGTCCGAAAGGAAGAGCTCGTTGCGTACCACGCTATGGCCTCCCGACTAGCTAAAAGGTTTTACCTTTTTAGCATCCAACATGTCAAAAGGAGGCAAAATTCTCAAGCCGACGCATTGGCCAAACTGGCCTCGGTAATTAAATTACCACCCGAAGGAAAGCTTGACATTGTGGTCAAACATCGAAGGTTGATTCCAACTTCTATGAAAGAGGATGGTGAATTTGCCACCGGGGAGGTCAATTTCCTAGAAGAAGGCACTGACAAACATTTGGAAGAAGCAAATTGGAGCCAACCAATCATCAACATCAAGAACGGCATTCTGCCTGATTGTAATTAAGTTGAAAGGCTATTACTGGCCCAGCATGTACACTGATTGTAAAAAATATGCTAAAGCCTGTCATGAATGCCAAGCATTTGGGCCAGTCCTGAAATGCCCTCCAAAACAACTATGTCCAACTACTCCGACATGGCCCTTTGCCGAATGGGGTATAGATATTGTGGGCCCTTTTAAACCCTCCTCCAGAGGTTGCAAGTTTATACTCGCAGCAACGGATTATTTTTCACGGTGGGCTGAGGCAATCCCAGCAAGGGAAGTCACGGGGAGAAGTGGTAGCCCGGTTTGTTCGACACCACATCATATACAAATATGGTGTACCAAATCGGATTATTTCTGATAACGGTACCCCATTTCGAAATCAAACCATTTATAAAATGGCTGCCAAATTTCATATTGATTGGAAGACATCCACCGTCTACAATCCACAGGCCAATGGTTTAGTCGAAGCCTTTAATAAAACACTTTGTAAACTCCTTGTCAAAGTGGTAGGGAGCAAGAAGCGGAACTGGGATGATAAGATGCAAGAAGCATTATGGGCTTATCGTACCATATACAAAACTCCCACAGGTTGTTCCCCCTTCTCCCTGGTTTACGGAAATGAGGCTGTAATACCCGTAGAAATCGAGTTAGCCTCATACCGAGTCGCAGTGCATCATGGCCTTCCTTTTGAGGGACTTGACGAAGCACAAAGGCGGTTCATGGAGTTGGAAAAGTTGAAGGGAAAAAAGCTAGAAGCCTACAAACACATCAAAGTTTAGTTTACCAAGCTAGGATGTCTCGAGCTTACGACAAACTGGTAAAAGAGAGAGCATTCCAAAAAGGAGATCTCGTCATGGTAAAACAAAAGGATGTCATGACAGCACGTCCTAAAAATAAATTCCTTCCAAACTGGCTTGGCCCATATGTCATTGACAGGGTGTTTGAAGGTGGTGCATATACTGTGATAGACAGTAAAGGAGAAATTCTTTTTCCGCCTTTGAATGGGAAGCATATTAAGAAATATTATGCACCCGAGCATGAATTTCAACAAAATTGGCCAGAGAATGGACTATAAATTCTAAGCCCCAAGGCCGAACATGATACTTTCATCCTCCCAAGCCCACGGGTTCAAGCAGCACCAAGCCACCCCAAGCTTCATACCCCCAAGGCCGAGCATGATACTTTCATCCTCCCAAGCCCACGGGTTCAAGCAGCACAAAGCCACCCCAAACTTTATGCCTCCAAGGCCGAGCATGATACTTTCATCCTCCCAAGCCCACGGGTTCAAGCAGCACAAAGCCACCCAAACTTTATGCCTCCAAGGCCGAGAATGATCCTTTCATCCTTCCAAGCCTATAGGCCCCAATGACATACCCTATAAGCCAAGTATGCTTCCTTTCATGCTCAAAAGCCTAAGGGTTCCAACGGCATGAAGCCGCCCAAAATTTGTATCATACAAGTTAAATGTGATTCATTCATGTTCACAGACTAAATGATACAAAACCCTTAAAACCTTATGGCCCAGGGGAAGCCTTAAT
Source organism: Cryptocoryne crispatula var. balansae (assembly GCA_036172225.1). NCBI lineage: Eukaryota > Viridiplantae > Streptophyta > Magnoliopsida > Alismatales > Araceae > Cryptocoryne > Cryptocoryne crispatula. The sequence continues at coordinate 14,160,279 of CM069922.1, read as the reverse complement.
TCCTCACCGTCCAATCAATGGCCCGAAGAAGCCTGAATTCTTCGCTTGTTCAAAAAAAAAGAAAAAAAAGGAAAAAAAGAAAAAAAGAAAGAAAGAAAATGAGGACTAAAAATAGAGATGCCCCGACAGACTTAGCCATTCATCTTCAATCGATTGGTTAAGGGCAAAATTGTCCAAATATACCTAGCTAGGGGTAAAAACCCGAAAGGGTGCCCTAGGCAAAATCAGGTAACCCCGCTACATGAAAAACCTCACTGAGGCATGTAGGCAAAATACAAAGGGGGCTAGTCTGGGTGAAAACCCGCAAGGGCAGTCAGGCTAGTAAAAAAAAATCGCAAGCTATCATGTCATGATCTCCATGGCCTACATAGCCTTAAAGAGTATATACCACCATAAATAACAAGATTTATGTGGTTATCAAACTCTCACCATCATGACCCTTTTGGTTTATATGATTTTCAAAATTTCTCATACCATCATGACCCTTTCGGTCTGTATGGTTTTCAAAAAGATCTCATACCATTATGATCCTTTCGGTCTATATGGTTTTCCAAAGCCCCCATGCTATTATGGCCCTCAAGGCCTATATAGCTTCAAATTTTATACCGTCATGGCCTTCAAGCCTATATGGTTCGAAATTTCATACCATCATGGCCCCCTAAGCCTACATGGTTCCAATATACCATTATGGCCCTTAAGCCGATATGGTTCAAACTTCATACCATCGTGGCCTTCTAAGCTTACATGGTTTAACTTCGTACCATCATGGCCCTTTAAGCCTACATGGTTTGAATCTTCATATCATCATGACCCTTTCGGTCTACATGGTTTCAAAAATTTCATACTACCATGGCCCTCAAGGCCTGTATAGCTCTTCAAAAGAAGAAATCACACCATCATAACCCTTGCGGTCTATATGGTTTTCAAAAAAAGAGAAGAAGAAGAAGAAAGGGAGGAGTTTAGTTATGGTTTTAAACCCTAAATTTATGCCATGATGACTCCTAAGTTTTCATGATTGTTTGTACGGTCTCCTCCAAATACGCGTCGTCAAGATTTCAAGTCCATTCGGCATTTAAAACCCATGCCATCTTGACCGCCAAGGTTTATATGGCTTTCAAAGTCTTCACACCCTCACAGTTGTCCAAGCTTCAACAACCCGTTAGAAATCAAATGCATTTCATTTTTCAAAAGGTGTCATAACCATCAGGGCCCACATTTTAGCAATCTGAATTTTTGGTACGGCCTTGGAGATTGCTGCGCCCTAGATCATTAATGACATTCATACAATTAGCAGGATAACACAATCACATCTCATGCCAATGACAGCTTTCATTTCACATCACAAGCACAAAAAAGAAGAGAAGGACATGTCATGAATGATGAAGAATCAATAACATCAGTTTTATTGATTATTGAAAATAAAGACAAAGTCTCAGAACAGCTCAAAAAAGAAAGAGGAAAAGGAGGCTAAGAAGACCTCGTCTTCTCTAATTCTTGAACCTCCTCCTGCAAATGAGCACTCTCAGCAACCTTGACATCATGTTGTTGCCTTGTTTCTTGCAAGCATGGATTGCAGAATCGGCGGAATCGGTCCGATTCCGACCGATTCCGGAATCGGATCGGTGGATTCTGGCGGAAGGACCGATTCTGGGAAGAATTTCCGCGGAATTGGTATGAATCGCCTGGAATCGGTCGGAATCGACCTTGTGGAATCGGTCGATCCCTTCGGAAGACCGGGTCAACCGGCCCGGTTCGATTCTGTCGATCCCGCGGCGGCAGAAGCTGGATCCGGCGATTCCGGTGATTCCGGCCTCGATCCCAGCTGCCAGCGTCGATTCCGGCCGATTCCGTCGATCCAAGCATCGATTCCGGCCCGATTCCACCGATTCCGACGATTCCGGCGATTCCAAGCAACGTCTTTAAGGGATTCCGCCGATTCAAGCTCGGACCGGCCTCGAATCAACCTCTTCTTCGATCTTTGTAAAGTTTTTGGTAACATTTCTTCGCCGAAAACTTCGTACGTCCATTCTTACGCGTTTCCGACGAGTCCGTGCGTCGTTAAACGTTGTGATTTCCGACCAAACAAGTCCGTCCAAGTTTTGAACTATCCGTTTAAGTCCATTTTGCACGGGAAAAGTTCCGGATATCCCGTACGTTAATTTACGACCATTTCCGGCAAATACGTAACCCTTTAAACATACCGAATGGTGTGTAACTTGGGTTGTTTGCTTCCCGAACAGCGTCTAAATCAATTTTTATGTTATCTAATCATTTTTAGTGCATTGTTTACAATTTTTGCAGATATAAGCAATGGCCGATCAAGGTGATGCAGCACCAGCACGCGCTTCCGACGTGGGTTGGGAACACGGGCAGATGGTAGACCCAGTCAGGAAGAGGGTACAGTGCAAATGGTGTGGGAAGGAGATGAACGGGGGGTGTTCCGGCTGAAACAACATATTGCCGGAACAGGTGGGAATGTCAAGAAATGTGACAAGGTGCCCAGGGAGAAGAGTGAGGAGATGAGAGGCTACATGACAGGTAGAGCCTCTCAACGGGTTGTTAGGATCGAGCAGAGGGAGGAGTTGCACGACGAGCTACTCTAGAGGAAGAGGGACCGCGATTTGCCTACCTCGAAAGGGAAAGGCAAGGGGAAGGCACCAGCTGAGCCGGAGCCAGAGAGCAAGGACGAGTCCTCGGACTCCGAGCTTAGACGTGCTAGGCACGATAGCAAGCGTGCATTTGCTGAGGAGGGGGACAGGAGGAGGCAAGGATTCCGGAATCGGAATCGGAATCGGCCGGGCCGATTCCTGGGAAGGGAATCGATTCTGGATCGGTCCGGAATCGTTTTTTTTTTTTTTGATTTTTTTTCATCAAAAAAATTCAAAAAAATCAGAAAAAATTCTAAAAAAATAGGAAATGAGTTAGAAACATTTTAAAAAATAACCAATGCATGATATCCACAAGACCACATCATACAAATACTAATGAACACCAATTGAACACTTGAAGACTTGAAGTTAAGTACATATTCCAATTCCATTGATTCGAAAAATCAAAGAGTTGATACATCATCAAAAAAAAAAAATTACATCGTATCAATCTACTACCAATGTTCAGGATATAGATATGGATCTTCCTCCTCTCCCTGTTGCTCGTGACGCTCCTCCCTCGTGCTCGGTCTTGTATCTTGTCCGGGACCATATCCATATGAAAATAATGCCGATGCCATGCCATCGAGGTCGTATGGATCGGATCGCGGGACGACCGGGACGTAAGGCAGAGGATGGTGGAGCTGGTGGTGTAATCCACCGCCGGGTCAACCCGGCCACGAATGCGGATGCCGTGGCTCCGTAATATACGAATGCGGTGTACGCTCATCCGGCGTGTAATACGGCTTTGGAAACCGTGAATCGGGCGACTCGGTGCTGGCGATGGCTGCGTCGCTGGTATACACTCCTCGTCATCATCACCTGAGGAGTGAGAAGGAGCCTGCGTGCTGTCATCTGGGCTGACAGGACGCCTAACCTCTAACTTCCTTCTCTTTACCTCTTCAACCAAAGTTTTTTTCAACTTTGCAAATCCTCCCATTTTCCGTGCAGTCACCTTTGTTTTCGTTCTCCCCGGACTGCGAATGGGCTGGGTAGCGGCCGGGGCCGGAGCTGGAGCCGGGACCAAAAGGCTGCGGTGGGCTCGCTCCATACCGCTGGGCGGAAGAAGACCTGCCCGAGCACCGAGAAGTAGATGGAGGTGGAGCGGAGCATCCTCCTCGGCTTCAACACCATCCAACTCTCCTTCGCCGTACGCACGGTCATCGGGATCAAACTCACCGCATGATCCCCGGCTTCCCTCTCCTCTATCCGGGAGGCAAGTGCGTGCTCCTCCCGGAAAATACGGTCCATGTCCACCTCCTCGGGTGGTGGTGTGGCGGAGGATATCCTCTGCTCGTACGGGCCACCCGCGAACCGTGCAAATCGCTCCTCGCCGATCTTCTCGCCGATCCTCGATGTTCTTTATGCGCGGCCCTCGTATTTATAATGACGAGAAGACCGGCTTCTCGGCCGGTCCGAGGTCAACGTGTTCCTCGCTTTTGGTATGTATCGAGTTGAATGTACTCCGGTTCCTCTCGCGGTGGGAGGAGCTGGTGCTCTGGCTCAGTATCCTGATACCAATGGCCGCAAGTGGATTCCATCCAATCCTGGTGTTCACCTGAACCCACCACTCAGCTGCAAGAAAAACATAAGAAGAGAAAAGGAAAACAATTAGCCCATCTAAACCATAACTTATATGAAAAGCAAAGAAATTCCTTATCAAACTATTACTATACCAGGTGACACTTTGTCAACTGAATATTTCAGTCGACGTACGAGTATACACCGACCCTCATCTTGTACTTCTGCATCTGAAACATATAAAAAAAATAATTAGTTGCCTAGTAATGCTAGTCCAATGTATTTAATGAACTCTAACTTACTTCTATCTCAGCCTCTATCATGTCCTGCTGAGATCGGCACAGCCGCTGGATAACTGCAAGTGTACCCCGCATCACCTCGTTGTCGTTCACTTTGTCCTCCGTATTGGATGCGGGGGTTCGAAAAATATCCTGTGATTTTATTAGTTAACACCGTGCATATAAGACAATTATACAAAGAAAATAATTTTTAACCAAGTTACTGCGAGCGTGGACATCGTGGTGCGAGGTCTTGTCCCATCGGTCATCAATGATCTTCCACCACTTTTTGTAACCTGCGGGATTTTTTTCTTTAATTTTCAGCTTTGCCCGGTCCATAGCATCATACGGTGTGCCCGTACGGTCCCTGTCATCCGAGTCTACCAACCTCGAGACAACTACGGGTGGCTCGATGATTGCCAAGTAGTAGGCAATCCTCTCCCAAAACCTCTTGTCAGTGATCTGCTTCTCAGACCTGACAAGAATCTCCAACTGCTCTTTCTTGTCATGCAGGTTGTCCACCATATAGTTGTAATACTCCTCGGACTGTGTGAACCTAACCAATGCATGCCTGTGCCGGTGTAAACTCTTCAACGCAATGAAGTTCGTGGCAAATCGTGTCGGACCGGGCCTAACAAGATCGTGCCCTCCTGTGTGTGATCTCATGATATGTAGCGAGCGGGGATGCGAATAAATAAAAGATGTGATCGTCCGCGCTTTGCACGACAAGTGTGGATACACCATCCTCCTCGCCTATATCCTCTAATATGAGATCTATGGAATGTCTTTGCACAGGGCACCCAGAAGATGTGCTTCCTCTTCTCCATCAACTTCCTCCCGGCCGCCTTATATGATGGTTCGTTGTCAGTGACAACATGAACCACATTGTCCTCCCCGATCTCCTCCACCACCCCATCCATCAGAGAAAAGATGAAGTCGGCATTTTTTATCTTCCCAGAAGCATCTACCGACTTCAAGAATGTAGTCCCCTCAGAACAGTACACCAAGAAGTTTATCATACTCCTCTTGGTGATACCTGTCCACCCATCGCATCCAATATGGAGGACAGGTGGTGAACGACAACGAGGTGATGCGGGGTACACTTGTAGTTATTCAACGTCTGTGCCGATCTCAGCAGGACAGGATAGAGGCTGAGATAGAAGTAAGTTAGAGTTCATTCAATACCTTGGAGTAGCCTTACCAGGTAACTAATGTTTTTTTTTATAAAATTTTCAGATGCTGAAGTATAAGATGAGGGTCGGCGTATACTCAGATGCTGATATGAAATATTCAGTTGACAAAGTGTTACCTGGTATAGTAATAGCTTAGTGAAGATTTTCTTTTCTTTTCATATAAGTTATGGTAGATGATAGGCTAATTCATTACATTTTCTCTTCTTCTTTTTTTCTTGCAGCTGAGTGGTGGGTTCAGGTGAACACCAGGACTGGATGGAATCCACTTGCTGCCATCGGTATCAGGATACTCAGCCAGAGCACCAGTTCCTCCCATTGTGAGAGGAACTGGAGTACATTCAACGATACATACGAAAAGGAGGAACGAGGTTGACCTCGGACCCGGTGGAGAAGCTGGTCTTCGTTATTACAACGTGAGGGCCGCGCGTAAAGAACATCGAGGATCGGCGAAAGATCGGCGAGGCACGATTTGCACGATTCGCGAGGTGGCCCGTACGAGCGAGAGGCATTCCTCCGCCACACCACCACCCGAGGAGGTGGACGTGGATCGGATATTCCGGTAGGAGCATGCACTTGCCTCGTGGATAGAGAGAGGGAAGCCGGGGATCGTACGGTGAGTTTGATCCCGATGACCGTGCGTGGGCTGAAGAAGAGTTGGATGGTGTTGAGCGAGGAGGATGCTCCGGCTCCACCTCCATCTACTTCTCGGGGATCGGGCGAGGGCCTTCTTCGCCCGGCGGCTATGGAGCGACCACTGCGGCTTTAGCCCCGGCTACGCTCGGGTCCCGATGGCCGCTACCCGGCCCGTTCGCGGTCCGGGGAAAACGAAAACAAAAGTGACCGCACGGAAAATTGGAGGATTTGCGAAAGTTGAAAAAAACTTTGGGTTTCGGACCTTACGGTACTTCGAGAGATGGGCGAAGAGGTGAAGAGAAGGAAGGCTAGAGGTCGGGCGTCTGTCGGCCCGGATGACGACGCGCGAGCTCCTTCTCGCTTCTCGGTGATGATGACGAGGAGTGCATACCGGCCGACGCGGCCATCGATGGCGGTGAGTCTCTGATTCGCGGCTTCCAAAGCCGTATTACACGCTGGATTCGGATACACATGATTCTTATATACAGGAGCCACAGTATCCAGCATTTGGCCAGGTTGACCAGCAGTGTATTACACCACCAGCTCCACCATCCTCTGCTTACGTCCCGGTCGTCCCGCAGTCCGATTCATACGACCTTGATGGCATGGCATCGGCATTATTTTCATATGGATATGGTCCCGGACGATACGCGGGCGAGCGCGAGGGAGGAGCGTGAGCGCGACGGGGAGAGGAGGAAGACCCATATTTATATCCAAGATTTTGGTAGTAGATTGATATGATGTAAATTTGTTTTTTCATGATGTATCATCTCTTTGATTTTTGAATCAATGGAATTGGAATATGTACTTAACTTCGAGTCTTCAATTGGAGTTCATTAGTATTTATTCGATGTGGTCCTATGGATGAATGCATTGGTTATTTTTAAAATTTTTTCTAACTCATTTCCTATTTTTAAGAATTTTTCCTGAATTTTTTGAATTTTTTTGACGAAAAAACAATCAAAAAAAAAACAATTCCGGACCGATCCGAAATCGATTCTCTTCCCAGGAATCGGCCGATTCCTAGAATCGGAATCTGAATCACCGATTCCGATTCCGATTCCGATTCCGGAATCCTTGTTTGTAATGCACACTCCTAAAAGGCCCAATGACAAAGGCCCAGGCATACAATCACGACCTACCATGCCGATCGGAAACGAAGGATATGAAAAAGCAACGGTGTTTTTCAAGATATCCCGGTCCGAGCTTGAATCGGCGGAATCCCTTGAAGACGTTGCTTGGAATCGCCGGAATCGCCACCGGAATCGCCGGAATCGGGCCAGAATCGATGCTTGGATCGACGGAATCGGCCGGAATCGATGCTGGCAGCTGGGATCGAGGCCGGAATCGCCGGAATCGCGCCGGAATCGCCGGATCGAGCTTCTGCCGCCGCGGGATCGACAGAATCGACCCCCGCGGGTCAATTCCGGCCCTAAAAGGGCCGGAATCTAGGGCCGGAATCGGTTCGATTCCCTGTCCAGAATCGAACCGGGCCGGTTGACCCGGTCTTCCGACGGAATCGGTCGGATCGACCGATTCCACAAGGAATCGCGACTCTGACCGATTCCAGGCGATTCATACCGATTTCGCGGAATTCTTCCCGGAATCGGTCCTTCCGCCTGGAATCCCCCGATCCGATTCCGGAATCGGTCGGAATAGGACCGATTCCGCCGATTTTGCAATCCATGGCGCTAACTTTCCATTAAAAGGGGCCCAAAATAGTTCGCTATTTTGGATAAAAATAGAAAACTCAAGTCGGTCAAACCGAAATGCCGGTCAAACCGAACGGGAATTCAAATGGAAGACCCAAGTCGGTCAAACCGAAATGCCGGTCAAACCGAACGGGAATTAAAATAGAAAACCCAAGTCGGTCAAACTGAAATGCCGGTCAAACCGAACGGGAATTAAAATGGAAAACCCAAGTCGGTCAAACCGAAATGCCGATCAAACCGAACGGGAATTCTAAATGAAAACCCAAGTCGGTAAAACCGAAATGCCGGTCAAACCGAACGGGAATTCAAATGAAAAACCCAAGTCGGTCAAACCCATGGATTCCGGAATCGAAATCGAAATCGGAATCGGTTGGGACCGATTCCGATTCCGATTCCAGGAATCGGCCAGAATCGGTTGGGACCGATTCCGATTCCGATTCCAGGAATCGGCCAGAATCGGCCGATTCCTGGGAAGAGAATCGATTCCGGATCGGTCCGGAATCGATTTTTTTTTAATTTTTTTTTTCGTCAAAAAAAATCAGAAAAATCAGAAAAATTCTAAAAAAATAGGAAATGAGTTAGAATTTTTTTTAAAAATAACCAATGCATTCATCCACAAGACCACATCGAATAAATACTAATGAACTCCAATTCAAGACTTGAAGTTAAGTACATATTCCAATTCCATTGATTCAAAAATCAAAGAGATGATACATCATGAAAAAAAAATTTACATCATATCAATCTACTACCAAAATCTAAGATATAAATATGGGTCTTCCTCCTCTCACTGCTGCGCTTCACGCTCCTCCCTCGTGCTCAGTCTTTTATACTGTCCAGGACCATATCCATATGAAAATAATGTTGATGCCATGCCATCAAGGTCGTATGGATCGGACTACGGGACGACCGGGACGTAAGCAGAGGATGGTGGAGCTAGTGGTGTAATCCACTGCTGGTCAACCTGGCCAAATGCTGGATACTGTGGCTCCATAATATAAGAATCAGGTGTTTGCTCATCCAGCGTGTAATACGGCTTTGGATGCCGTAAATTAGGAGACTCAGCTGCTGCTGATTGCTGCGTCGCTGGTATGCACTCCTCGTCATCATCACCTGAGGAGTGAGAAGGAGCCTGCGTGCTATCATCTGGGCTGACAGGACGCCTGACCTCTAGCTTCCTTCTCTTCACCTCTTCAGCCATCTTTGAAGTACCAGATGGTCCGAAACCCAAAGTTTTTTTCAACTTTGCAAATCCTCCCATTTTTCGTGCAGTCATCATTGTTTTCGTTTTCCCCGGACTGCGAATGGGCTGGATAGCGGCTGCTGGGACTGGAGCTGGGGCTAAAAGCCGGTGGTCGCTCGTAGGGTGGACCATAGCTGCTGGGGCAGAAGAAGGCCCTGCCTGAGCCTGAGAAGTAGATGGAGGTGGAGCTGAAGCATCCTCCTCGGCTTCAACACCATCCAACTCTCCTTCGGCCCGTACGCGGTCATCGGGATCAAACTCGGTGCGTGATCCCCGGCTTCCCTCTCCTCATCCGGGAGGCAAGTGCATGCTCCTCTGGAATATCGGTCCGTGTCCACCTCCTCGGGTGGTGGTGTGGCGGAGGAATGCCTGCGCTCGTACGGGCCACTGCGAATCGTGCGAAATCGTGTCTCGCCGATCTTCGTCGATCCTTGATGTTCTTTATGCGCGACCTCGTATTTGTAATGACGAGAAGACCAACTTCTCCGGCCGGTCCGAGGTCAACTTTGTTCCTCCTTTTCGTATGTATCGGGTTGAATGTACTCCGGTTCCTCTCGCGATGGGAGGAAGCGGTGCTCTGGCGAGTATCGATGCGATGGCGGCAAGTGGATTCCATCCACTCACAGTGTTCACTGAACCCACCACTCAACCGCAAGAAAAAAACAAGAAGAGAAAAGGTAAACAATTAGCCCATCATCTACCATAACTTATATGAAAAGAAAATAAAATCTTCATCAAGTATTACTATACCAGGTGACACTTTGTCAATCGAATATTTAAGGTCGACATCCGAGTATACGCCGACCCTCATCTTGTATCTCGTATCCGAAAAATTTATAAAACAAAATATTAGTTGCACAGTAAGGCTACTCCAAGGTATTTAATGAACTCTAACTTCTATCTCGGCCTACATCCCCGTCCCGCCGAGATCGGCGCGTACGCCGAATAACTACAAGTGTACCCCGCGTCACCTCGTTGTCGTTCACCACTTTGTCCTCCGTATTGGATGCGGGGGTTCGAAAAATATCTGCAAGATTTTATTAGTTAACAACGTGCATATAAGACAATTATACAAAGAAAATAATTTTTTAACCAAGTTACACGCAACGTGTACATCGTGGTGCAAGGTCTTGTCCCATCGGTCATCTATGATCTTCCACCACTTCTTGTAACCTGCGGGATTTTTTTCTTTCATTTTCAACTTTGCCCGGTCCGTGGCATCATACAACGTGCCCATACGGTCCCCGTCATCCGAGTCTACCAACCTCGAGACAACTACGGGTGGCTCGATGATTGCCAAGTAGTAGACAATCCTCTCCCAAAACCTCTTGTCGGTGATGCGCTTCTCGGACACCGACAAAGAATCTCCAACGATCTTTCTTGTCGTACGGGTTGTCCACCATATAGTTGTAATACTCCTCGGTGTGTGAACCTAACCAATGCGTACGTGTGCCGGTGTAAACTCTCCAACGCAATGAAGTTCGTAGCGAAATCGTGTCGGACCGGGCCTAACAAGATCGTGCCCTCTGTGTGTGATCTCGTGATATGTAGCGAGCGGGGATGCGAATAAATAAAAGATGTGATCGTCTGCGCCTGCCTGACAAGTGTGGATACACCCTCCTCCTTGCCTATATCCTCTAATATGAGATCTATGGAATGTGCTGCACAGGGCACCCAGAAGATGTGCTTCCTCTTCTCCATCAACTTCCTCCCAGCCGCCTTATATGATGGTTCGTTGTCAGTGACAACCTGAACCACATTGTCCTCCCCGATCTCCTCCACCACCCCATCCATCAGAGAAAAGATGAAGTCGGCATTTTTTATCTTCCCAGAAGCATCTACCGACTTCAAGAATGTAGTCCCCTCAGAACAGTACACCAAGAAGTTTATCATACTCCTCTTGGTGATACCTGTCCACCCATCGCACATAATTGTGCAACCCCTCTCCTTCCACACCAACTTACATCCATCCATCCACTCCTTCGACTCTGGACCTCCTCGTCCGAGGCCCGGCGCCGTATATGTGTCTGTTGCCGGGGCTTGCGAAACCCGGTCCCGACCTCACCCACGGCATCCACCATCTTACGGAAGTAGGAGCGGGTGGCTGCGTGCCGGGATGCCTACATCAAGTTAAAAAAATTTGGGATCGAGCTAAAATTAAGTTTAAGCAAATAAAACACACATAATGTCAATTTTAATTTAAAAAGTGATACTGCGTACGTAAAAACCATTTCGCGATGTGGCGAATGGCTCTCTTTGCGGCCGTTCTTGTTGCCTTCACCCTTTCATTGCTGTTTTATCCCCGTACGCCTAGCACTCTGTTTCTAAATAAATACTCGTCACTCGATGTAAATCGAGTCTTTGGTAAGTAGAACGGCGGTGTGGCTCTGCACTGGGGTCGGTCTCTCGGTCCCGAAGCCCGAGGTCGGGCGAGCCGATGCTTCGATCGGCCCAAAGGCGGGTCAACTCTGGACCCAGACCCTCCTGCTCCCCTCCTCCTGTCCTCCTCCTCAGCAAATGCACGCTTGCTAGCGTGCCTAGCACGTCATAGCTCGGAGTCTGTGGACTCGTCCTCGCTCTCTAGCTCCGGCTCAGCTGGTGTCTTCCCCTTGCCTTTCCCTTTTGAGGTAGGCAAATCGCGGTCCCTCCTCCTCTGGAGTAGCTCGTCGTGCAATTCCTCCCTCTGCTCGATCTAACGACCCGTTGAGAGGCTCTGCACTGTCGTGTAGCCTCTCGTCTCCTCACTCTTCTCCCTGGGCACCTTGTCGCATTTCTTGACATTCCCACCGTTCGACGATATGTTGTTTCGGTAGGAACACCCCCTCGTTCATCTCCCCGCACCATTTGCATTGTACCCTCTTCCCCGACCGGGTCTACCATACGCCCGTGTTCCCGACCCACGTCGGAAGCACGTCTTGGTCTTGCATCACCTTGATCGGCCATTGCTTATATCTCGCAAAAATTGTAAACAATGCCTTAAAAATGATTAGATAACATAAAAATTGATTTAGACGCTGTTCGGGAAGCAGACAACTCAAGTAACACACCATTCGGTATGTTTAAAGGGTTACGTATTTGCCGGAAATGGTCATAAATTAACGTACGGGATATCCGGAATTTTTCCCGTGCAAAATGAACTTAAACGGATAGTTTAAAACTTGGACGGACTTGTTCGGTCGGAAATCGTCGCTCGGACTCATCGGAAACGCGTAAGAATGGACGTACGAAGTTTTTGACGAAAAAATCTTACCAAAAACCGGTCAAAGATCGAAGAAGACGTTGATTCAAGGCCGATCGGAGCTTGGATCGGCGGAATCGGCTGAAGGAATCGCCTGGAATCGCCAGAATCGCCGGAATCGCCTCCGGAATCGCTGGAATCGCCGGAATCGGTGCTCGAATCGCTGGAATCCTTCTGGAATCGGTGCTGGCAGCTCGGATCGACGCCTGGATCGCCGGATCAATGCTGGAATCGCCGGAATCGAGCCCTACCGCCGCGGGATCAACGGAATCGACCGCGGCGGTCGATTCCGGCCCTAAAAGGGCTGGAATCGGTTCGATTCCTGGTCCAGAATCGAACCGGGAATCGAACCGGGCCGGTTCCACCGGTCTTCCGAAGGAATCGGTCCGACCGATTCCAGGCGATTCCGCGGAATTATTCCCGGAATCGGTCCTTCCGCCAGGAATCGGATCGTAATCCACCGATCCGATTCCGGAATCGGTCGGAATCGGACCGATTCCGCCGATTCTGCAATCCATGGTCAAACCGAACGGGAATTCTAAATGAAACTCAAGTCGGTAAAGCCGAAATGCCGGTCAAACCGAACGGAAATTCTAAATGAAAACCCAAGTCGGTAAAGCCGTAATGCCGGTCAAACCGAACACAAGTCATGACATGTATTGAAGAGAGAGGCTGGAATGCCCTCTCATTCGTTGTACTTCCATGTACTCAGATCGACATGAAATAAAATTTAAGTTCGATTGATGTGTTATGTTACTCCAAAAGTGACATCAAATCCCTATGAACTCCAAAAGATGGAATAAACTAAATAAATCATTTAAATAATTTTCAAACTTAATCAAATAATTAAATTTGATTAAATCAAATTAAATAATTAAATCAAATCAAATAAGTAAATTTGATTAAATCAAATAATTACTTATTTATTAACAAAAATGCCATTATAATCAAATCAAATTCATGCCATAAAATCATACATAAAAAATGACTACAAATAGTTACAAAACATGCTAAGTTTAAATCCAACTTAACCATGGAAAATTAAATCAACCCAAATAGATAATGCTACTTAATTAAATAAGTATACATAACTAAAGTCAAATCAAATAAATGATCAAAACATTAATAAAATGTTAACATAATCCAACCAAAATTATGTCATTAAATAATGCATAAAAAATATCAACCAATGACTACAAAAACAAGTTATGTTAGATTAAAAATCAACCATGACAAATTAGAGTGATCAATATTATTAAGAACAAACCTTGATAATAATAGTAAATTCACTCAAATCAAGCAAAAAATGCCAACAAACACATAAAAAAATAGAAATTAATTCCTACAAACAAATAAAAAAAGAGAGATCAACTCAAAATTGTCTAAGCCAATAAATAACCAAAGACATAAATAAAACAAATCAAATCAAATCTTAAATCACAAAGAAGAAAAAAAATCAATGAATCCAAACTTGAAAGTTTGAAATAAGTTCAACCAAATTCCATCTCCTAAGGCCATGGGGATATGTCTTCCAGCTTTGTGTTTATGTGGATGAATGACTTACGTTCAATATGTTGTTGTGACGGTCAATCAAGTGTATTCGAGTGTTCGCTCGATGTAATTAACACCGGAATATCGCAAGTCCGGTGGAGAGAGGTCAAAATTTATTTTCAAAGAACTCAGATAACCTCACAAATTAAATTGTGGTTCAGATCATCTAAGTGCTGGGTGATACCCATATCGACACTTAGCAAATCTGTGGAACCATCGGTGTTCCTATAAAATAATACCACATCAAATTACCTAATACTCCTATGAATACCACATATTTTTATAGTAGTCAATGCTAGCCTAAAGCAAAAAGAATTTTCTAAAAAAGGAAATTCCGATGACGAGTAAGAAAATTCGAGGTTCCAACATTGAGTAAGGTGAACGGTATTGGGCTAGTCTTTCCCCGTACCATAGAAGATTGTTTAAATCTTCAGTCTACCCATAGAATCTATTTACGTTAAAGTTTCATTTAATTTTCACACTTATATTCATATTATTTAATTTTCACGTATATTGGATGTTATGTTAAATAAGCAAGGACTCCCGTACCAAGGACGGATGTGGGTAAAGAAACTAAGACCATAGTGCAGAGCAAAACATAAGTTTTAAAACAAACAAAAAAACAAAAGAAAATAAATAAGAAATAAAAAATCGAAAAATGATGAGAATAGGTATTAGAAATATGGGGCCCCTTGCATGAAAAAATTATAAAACTTGTTGGCCCCTTGGCCATGATAACAAATATAATGAAGTATGGACATTTAGAGGTGGAATGGTTAATTCAACTTTTTAACAAAATCATAATCTTTAAGAAAATGTCTAATGAATAAAGAAAGAGCGTCAACATACCCATTTTTTAAGAAAATAGAAAATGTGAAGATTGCTCAAATTATAGAGAGATCAAGCTTATGAGTCATATTGTGAAATTGTGGGAAAAAGTTATGAAAAGACAATTATGGATCGGGTCATACAAAGCTAGCCATTTTGGATTTATGCATAGTCAATCTGCAATGAAGTTATTTTTCTTATTTGAAATTTGATGAAGAAATATAGAGATATAAAGAAAGATTTATATATGGTGTTTATTAACTTAAAAAAAGTATACGATAGAGATCCAATAGATGTTTTATGGTAGGTGTGGAGCAAAAGATGGTATGCATTTTGTATATACATTATACAAGTGATAAAAACAAGCATGATAAAGCAACCACTAGTGTCTGCACAATTTGAAGAGAAATAAAAGATTTTTCCATTTCAATTGACTTTCACCGAGAATCTACAAATATATATATATATATATCTTTTACATTAGTTATGAATGAATCAATAAAGAATATACAAAATGGCATAACATGGTATAAGATGTTTGTCGATGATATTGTATAAATGGATAAGATACAAAATTAGGAAAGTATAATTTTGGTGAGACACTTTAAAGGGTTTCAAAGTAAGTAGCATTAATGTAGAATGTACATTGTAAATTTAATGAAAGTCAAAGGGAAAAAGAGATGATAGATGTAGTAACATTATCTCAAAATACTCAATTTAAACATCTTGGGCCAATTATTCAAATGGATGTTGATTGTGATGAGGATGTTAACAAGACGATTAAAGTATGATGGATGAAGTAGATATTGGCAATAGAAGTTTTATTAGGTCGTAAAATTCTACTAAAGTTAAAGAATTTTTATTATACAACTATAAGACCTATAATGTTATATGGTAGTGAATGTTGAACAATAAAAGAAAAACATGTTTCCAAAATAAATGTTGTTGAAATGAGAATGTTAAGATGGATGTGAGGTCATACTAAGTTTGAATACATAATGAATATATAAGGAAAATGTGTGAGTAGAAATAATTGTAAACAAATTGAAAGAAGAAAGATTGAGGTGGAATGGACATATGAAACATAAACATAAGAATGTTTTAGTTAGAAAATTAAAAAATATAAAAACAATTGAAACATAAAAGAACTTGGTAGATCCGAGTTAACTTGGAGAAAGATAATTCAATATGATTTAGATGGGTTAAATATCTCCGAAGACATAACTCAAATTGACGTTAATGGAGAAAGAGAGTCTATATGGTTGATCACAATTAATTTGGGATTAAGGCTTGGGATGAGTTAAGTATATTCATATTATTTAGAGCTGGCAAACAAAGAGATACACTAAGCAGCTTCAGCATTTTTTATGTTTTCATTGTTTTTATTGTTTTATATTTTATTTTTTAAAATTTTCTAAGGTCAATGCAGAATTGGCCTGATAGTCTAGGCCAACCAAGTTGGATGATCCTGTATGATGTTGATTTTTTTTTTGAAGGTGGAGCAAGGTCACATATCTTTTATTGCTAGAATAGAAGAATAATTAAAAAAATTACAATGATGAATGAACGACTCTCGAAATCTATTGAGAGGGTAGAATCACAAGAGAAATCAGAACACATAATGTCTCCAATGGAGAAATAAACTCCTAAAAGCCCTCCGCTCTAAAAGAAACTAAAGTGTACAAAATGCCAAATCCTGCACATTGAAGGACATACAAAAAAAGGACATTGGCCAGAGAGAGGAAGAGATCTTCAAGAATTCACTTGTTCCTTGATGTCCAGATTGCCCAGAGCATGTACGACCTTGAATTCTTTTTCCCATATAACTTCTTGAAATGAAGATTGACCACATGAGTTCAATGTAATTGTAAAATTTTATTTAAAATAAAAGAAAATTTTTATTGTACAACTATAAGACTTGCAATGTTGTATAGTAGTGAATGTTAGACGATAAAGAAAAAACATATTTTCAAAATAAGTGTTGCTGAAATAAAAATATTAAGATGAATGTGTGCCATACTAGATTAAATAGAATACATAATGAATATATTAGATAAAATGTGAGAGTGACAGCAATTGTAGACAGATTGAAGAAATGTAGATATGGTTTAAACATGTTAAACGTAGATATAAAAAACTCTAGTTAGAGAAGTTAAAAATATCAAAAAAAAGAAAGATGTGATAGGTCTAAATTAATTTGAAAAAGAATAATTTAATATAATTTGGATGATCCAAATATATCTAAAGAAATAACTCAAAATCGACCTAAGTAGTAAAAATGAATTTATATGACCGACCCCAAATAATTTAAGATTAAGGTTTGAGTTGAGTTCCCATAAACTCCATTCTGCACATACCTATAAAATGGCTCTCAGGCCAATAGGATATTAAAGCCTTGTTCCCACAGCCCACCATCCTCCATGGTTCCAATCTTCAACTTTGCTAGACTCTACCTTCACTTCTGTTAAACTTGATTCTGCACAATCACCAAAGCAATAGATATCTATGTTTGCTTAAAGACTATGAGGAACACCTCAAGAAAGGAACTTAGTTTAGCCAAAAAGCTTGGGATACCTATTATACCACAAAATGGTCAGGGAAAGCTGTGGAACTGGCAGAATCAAGATGAGGTGAATGCAATCCTCGACTTCTACAAAAATTGTGATTGTTATCCATAACTGGTTTAGTGGTGTCATTGGTCAATTATATCCCATGTAGAAAACATGCTGCTCAATTTCCCTAGATAACCATGGACAGTCATTACTGATTTTTAATATATTACCTTTTGATTTAGCAAATGACAAGCTGCAATAAAGACAAGTGTCTAAGGCTGCATTTGATCAATCTTAACATACTTCTGACCTCTGATTCAGTCAGAAGTTTGAGTATTTAGACTGTTTAATTATGTGTCTTAATTAACCTCTAGACACATCTCTTATGACTTAATAAGACTCTTAAAATTAAGTTGAACGTTTTAGCTCTTTATTTTTCAGACATAATCTCTTTATAGAGAAAAGAAGTAATATATACCATGGAATGCGATCTTCCGAGAATCTCTCAAGATCTTCTGAGAATCTCTTTTCTTCCGTGCGTCCGAGAAACGAGATCGCCGAAACGAGAATATCTATGTAGTACCTATGATATCTTGATCTTCTTCGCCTATTATTATCCCCAATTTGTTAGATGATCTTGTTAAGTTTCCTTCTTATATTGTCAATTTTATTATGGAATCCATCCAAATATTCATCTAAACATTATTGTTTGATAAAATTTCATAGCTTAATATTTTAATAACTATACATGTACAATTGGCCCAAAATGTTATCAATCTCTATCCATATTGTTCAAGATGAAACATTGGCCTGACATAAGATCCTTTGTATATCTTATGCTAACAATAGTTCACCATCTCTGTATTACGCTTATAATTCTCTCACAGTTTATTTTAATATTTAATGAGTTTCCTTGTCCTTTTTAAAAAGATTATATGACATTCTACATTTAAACATGCATATTGATTGGTATTTCCAAGATCTAATCCCTTAAGATTTTTTCGAGATCTTTTATCTTCATTCTCCGTGAGATAAAATATAGATGTGAGATGACAATCATTGGGTAAAGTATACCCTGCATAAATGAAATCTGAGATCCGATCTCCCGAGATTTTTCTGAGAATCTCACAAGATCTCTTCTCTTTCACACTTCCGAGACGAAGCCGAGATCCGAGACGACAATCCTTGATATATACAATACAACTTTAAGCAAACATTAAATTAATAAATATACAAACATCTTAATCAAATTAAGTACCTTCTTATCACAAACTAAGATGTTAGATATAAAATTAAGAGTCCAGATTTTTTCAGCTTAAGCCAAAACAATGCCACAAAAGGAAATTACTTTCACAAACAGTTAAAGGTCTGACCAAGTAGAAAATGTCCATAAATACTGCAAATATAAAATCTATAAAAATACACACACACATTCCCCTCCTTCTTAAGGTTATTGCTCCTTTCTTATGCTGTGTATCCAGAGATAGTGAGGAAAAGTTCACTCCCATAACATACTTTTCCCAATCCAATCAGAAGATAAAAAGTATCCTGATGTATAGACATGCTTGAAGATGTAAGGCAATCCAGGACAGGTTAATTTTAGTGCGGGACACTAATTCTTTTTGGGTGAAATGTTAGAAGGGTCTCAATTTCATGCCTAGAAATTCATGGAACCAGAAAGAGCGGCCTCATGGTACAAATGTCATCAACGGAAGAAATTATCTTACCCCATTATCAGATAAGGGTTTCAATGGGGCATGGTATATTCTAGCAAGACCAAAGTCGGCAATTTTTACAACTCCATGTTCATCTCCTTCACCCATGACCTGGTACAAATCATGAAAGACATGAAATAATGGCATTATAACTAAATAAATAAGATTAGTTTAAGTTGTTGGCCAGCAGGCATTACCAAGATATTAGAAGGCTTGAGATCACGATGAATGATCCAATTACTATTGCAACCAAGAAAAAGCCGGATACAAGTCAGTAAGCAAAGCAATTAAGCATTCAAAACTAAAAACTCTTGTAAATAATTTCTTGGAGTTGTTGATAAAAAGAATCATACCTATGAAGGTAATTAAGACCATTTAGTAGCTGCCATAGGAGTGATTTCACAGTATACTGGTTAATAGCATGGCTAAGCTTCTCTCTGTGATACCTAATAATCTCCTGCTTGATCCATCCAACAAAATTCAAGACGTAACTAAAATTTAAAAAACCACAACCATATCACTTATAACCTATCAATATAGACTAAAACTTCTGCCAAACTCAGGGAAAATGGAGAAGACAACGAACAATGCTCATCAGAAGGATAATTATGAAATTTTCAATGTAAATTTTTCAACAATTTCCAGATGTATCTATATTGCAGTAATATTCTTAAAGAATGCTGAGAAGCAAAAAACATGGTCTCTTTTCTGCAGACAATGCGAAATGTGCAAAAAGACGTCATGTGGCCTCTATAGTGCATTATTGACATTCTTATTGGTCTTTCCCCTAGAAGATGATGAGAAGACCACAATTCACAAATAAAAGGATAAAAATTACAATGGAAAAGAGAAAAGAATTTGAGCAAGACACCCTTACTAATGTATAAGGACCCAAATACAGCCACAGGCCCAGACCCAAAACACCAGTGTACATTACCAAATACAGCTTTTCACTTAGAAAACGGAGATAAAACAATGATTGAGATGAGGAAAAATTATGCCAAGCCACAGTTCAACCACCACAGCAAATGATTTATTCACACCAGCTACCATAATAAGGTGAGAAAAAAATTTATTTCCCATGGTCCATGATAAGATTTTATACAATTTCTTTATTTGTTTATAAGAGCTGGTCCTGACCTAGACTCATCCTGTTGATTGGCTTAGGAATGGCCGATCCATGCAAATACTTAATTATCACTTCCTTTTTCTGGAAGTGGTTCACTAGGCTTGGTCAGGATAAGTCGATGACAATTTAGATCAGACAATTCCATATTATAATCTGTATTTTTTGTATATTTACACAGAATGACCATAGCATATTATGATCCCGATTGGCCAATTGCCATCAAGATTAACCGATGCTACAAACGATGACCATGATAGACATGGCTCGAAAATATATAAAGGTAAAGTTTTGCTCAATTCATGACAACTCCAGTCAACAAAGCCTCGAGCCTAAATAATTCAGGGTCCATTAAATGGATTTGTTTGTCTCCATTCTGCATTTTTTTAGGTTACCTCTTAAATGATGTTTAAATCACATAACATTATCCTTTCCAAGTAAACTTTGATCAACCCCACTGCTCATTTTGACTATCCAATTAAGCACCAATTTTCAAACAGGAGCCTTCTACATCTACGTCTGCAATGTCCAAACCACATC
Organism: Cryptocoryne crispatula var. balansae; assembly: GCA_036172225.1. Lineage (NCBI taxonomy): Eukaryota > Viridiplantae > Streptophyta > Magnoliopsida > Alismatales > Araceae > Cryptocoryne > Cryptocoryne crispatula. The sequence continues at coordinate 14,139,501 of CM069922.1, read as the reverse complement.
AATTTCTACTCCATTATCTTTAGTCAATATTACTCTTATCTTTTCATTAATTATCTTCTTTCTCAAATTGTATGCTACACTTCCACCTTAACATTTTCATATCAGAAATAATCATTTTCAATGCATAATATGAAAATGAAAAAGAACGAAAAAAAGGAAATTTTGGTTTTGGCTCATTGTAAGCTTACCTAACCATATATTTCAGTCCATAACCTCTCATCTTCATAATTTGATCCCATAAATGTAACTTCACAGAATTTAGTCCCCTAACACCCCCAATGGACCATACAAGAAGATGAATCCCATGCTATCTCCCATTACTACTGCTGATTTATAAAGCAAAATAAAAGGCAACATTCTCACTCGCCATTCAGAACTCTTTGTCACATGTCATCCATACCAAATAAGAACATTCGCTAATTGCTCAATCACCACAACTATTGTCATAGACAAGGAATCTACTTATATGATAAGTAGAAATCTAAAGTAAATTCAACAAAGAAACATTAAATTAAAAACATTACATAAAAGTTTTTGAAACAAGAGAAATAAGAAATTTTTAAAAGGGGAAATTATACTTACATAAAGGTCATGTTCGGCATAGTCAAATGCTAGATAAAGAGACATATCGGAATGGTTTATGTGTACATTGACAAGCTTGACAACATTTTCATGTGAAATTTCTCGAAGTAACTGCACCATGAAATATTTATGAGAAATACAGGATTTCAAAACCATACCATGAAAAAAGAAACATGATTGAGTGATCAAGTACAAGTCTCACTTCAGATCAATAAAAAAACAAGAACTGAATTTCGACAATACACAGGGATTAGAGAAACATAAGCAAACATGTTGAAATCCAGGAATAAGATATCAGCATTTTTCCACCAAGTGCCAGCTAGTGCATCCTAGATTCTAGGCGTCCATAAAATCTGACGTGTCCTTTTCTCCTCTTCATGCCCAATAACCGGAAAACGTCAAAATTTTCAAAGAAAAAACAGACGAGACGAGATATATCCCAAAACTCAGCAGGTTCATCCGTCCTATCACTGCTAATTGTTCCAAAATCACAACCAAAAGCATCCATTTTTCATCACCCATTCATCTTCTGAGTTCAAGGAACAGCAACTAAAATTGGACGAGAAAGGAGAACTGGCTCGGATTTATATTTAGTTGACGAAAATTTTCAACTTCGTAGAAGAACCATCAGGATGGAGAGACCATGATCTCGCGGATGGCGGTGGGGGAAACGCCGTCGCCATCCTTGGACTGCTTGAACTTCTTGATGGCGATGCACTTGCCGCGGTCGGTGGACAGCTTGCTCCTAACCAGGAAAACCAGGCCATACGTGCCCTCGCCGATCTTCCCCACCAGCTCGTACTGCTGCAGCCAAGCCGGCTTGCTCGTACTGTTCCCACCGCCCCCTCTCCCCCCGTCCCCCATGGCTTCCCCAACTCCAACTCCCCTCCGGCTTGCCGACGAACCCCCAATCTTTCCCGTCGTGATGCTCGAAAGAGCCGCACAGCTTTTGGACCCCTCCCCGCACTCTGAAAGCCGCCGCTGACATCACCGTGACTTCACCCGAAGATGGCCCTCCAATAATCAGGCTGTGTTTAGTCCAGCTAGGGATATTGATGATTTGATTTAGTTTAATTTTTAAGTATTTTTCTCAAATCAAATTAAATTAAATTATTTCTCAAATTAAATTAAATCAAATCAAATTAATTCAGTTTAATTTTATTCGATTCAGCTCAAACTATATCTTACTAAGATATAATAGATATATCAATATATAAATTTATTTTATTTATTTTAAATTATATTCTATTAAAATATTGTGTACATGTATATATATTACATTAAGTTTATTTTTAAAACTCTTTAAATAAATTTAGCTTTATAAGAAAAGATGCATAAATAATATCCTATATATAACTTAAATTAAAATATTTAATCTAATTCAGCTTACTTGGTTTATCGGTTTGGTTTGATTTGAAGAGTCTTAAAAATCAAACTAAATTGATCGATAGTTCAAATCAAATCAAACTGAATCAAAATACTGATTGGTTTGGTTTTTCGGGTTGAACCGACCAGTGAACAACTCTAATGGGGTGTTTGGTTGCATGATAATGAGCATTTTTATTTTAATTTTTAAAAAATGTAGTAAAAGTTTATTTTAAAAGTGTTTGACATGTGTTACAATTTTTTATCTCAAAAGTTTTTTCACCCTCCTCCACGTGATAGAGAAAAAAAGAGGTATTGAGCATTTTTTTTCAAAAGTGCACAATCACAGCACATGGTCCACAAGCCTAACCCATGTGCTACATAAGTGACTTTTCATTTATGCACCAAACACCTTACCATCATTTTTAAAAATGATAATATTTTTGCCAAACATTATATTTTTATAATTTTCAATTTTAAAATTTGTCAAGTTTCAATGTATGATATCATTTTTTATCATGAAACTATATAAAAAAATAAAATGCAACCAAACACCCCATAAGTCCAACTAAAAATTGTATAATTGACAAATCCAGGCTTAAAATTGCAAAAATTCAATGCCTAATCGACAATACCTGATAAAATAAAATTTAACTTTATTAATATAAAACAACTTTTGTCAAATTTCATGTCCATATAATTACAGAATAAAAAACAAGTATAATATACTAATGAGGTGTTTGGTTGCATGATAATTTTGTGTACACTTTTAAGATAAAAATTTAAATTAAAATAAAAAGTGAAACAACTCATGACATAAAATTGTCATGTTTGGAGGGATGTGATAACAAAAAAGAGTAACTACCATTCATAACCAAACAAAGTGGGGGGACCACAAGAAAAAAGAAAAAAGGTGAGACCTTTTTTTGTTTAAGAAGAAAATCACTTTCAAAACATAAAATTGTCAAGGATACCAAACACCTCTTTTAACAAGTTTTCTTATAATTTTTAAAAATTAAAATAAAAACCTCCATTGTCATGCAACCAAACACACCCTATGTTTAAAATAATCAGACTAAAAATTGCAAAGATAGTAAAAATGATCATGTTTAAAATAAATGTATGGAAGTATCCATTACATTAGAAATCAAATGACACATGTTTCAACATGATTCATCATATAAAAAACTGATTTTACATACAAGATTGATGCTGATCATGTTGTAAAGTCCATGGACACAAAAATAGAGAGTAATTTTTTTACAGATTAACATTAAAAACACACATAAAATAAAACACAAGTTACCCCCTCGTCAGAAGACAATAACATATTACTCAACTCATGTCTGCACCCCTGACGATAGCTGCAACCCCTACAGCTGATTTCCCTCTGTCCTGGTTGATAGAGATATTTTTTTTAATGGATCCTGATCTTGAATAACTTTAACCCAGCAAGTGTCAGATCCATGGTTCGTCGGGTCACCCCGGTCAAGTTGGAAACGAAAACTGGCCGGGTTGTCCAACCCAGGGTTACTCCTGGGCGGCCCAACATGAGATCACATGAGTCGGCATCGAATTGGGGCCAGACTGGGTCGGAGGACCTGGCTGACCTGACGAACTTCCACGAGAGGCACTACCCTCCGTGATTCCTTAGCACTCCATTTATTAATAATATAATAATATTTTACTATCACTTATATTATTATGTATGGTTGAAATTTATGATTATAAATATATGATACACACTTAAAATTTATAAATTTATTTGTTAACCATTTTACTCTGGTTCACTTGAGATTAACTCTTTTCTAATTTATACTAATACAATACAATCACAAAATATCATATGTACTTGTATTCATAGATAAATATTCACATTCAATTAAAATATAAAAATATAAATATATTTATGTATATATATTTTTTTATGTATACATAACTATATATAACATAAATATCTATTTTATTTTTTATTTTCATATAATTTTTATATATTTATATTTTTTAAAAAAAAATTAAATCTGACCCAATCGAGACCCGATTTAACTGGGTCAAATTTGAGACCGATTGACCTTAGCCAACCTCGACCCAACATTCCTTGGTCAAATCCCCATTGGCATTGTATACGGGACAGCGGCCAACTTCTTGCAACATGGTTTTCAACTCTAATTTGATTGTAAAACTCTACGAATTAATAATACACTTACTTTATTTTACAGTACATTAAATGATTTATATTAATGTAAACATTATATTTTTTGAAATTATAAATTTTATCTTGAATTACACGAGAGTTGAGGAGATAAAACGCAAAACAAGAACACATCATAATTGTAAAATCAACTTAATATCGTGATCCTTTATTTTATTTTTCATACCTTTCACAAAATTAACCAAAAAAACTTTTTTTAAAAAATGAAAACGTCATTTTTAAATAAGTGACTTTGAAACAATAAAATTACAACGAAACAGACAAGCCCTTTGTCGTTCATAATTGTGGGCATCATTTTTGAGGGACCAAACAAAGAAAGATACAAAGGATGCAAATGGTCTGGTCTGTTTAACACAAAGGAACAGTCTTCTATTTATATCTCCCGTTGACAATTAGTCATGTTTGACAAAGTATCGGTAGAAATTATTACTACTCACCGTCACCATCATCACCACCACCACCGCCCAGATAAACGTCACCTAATATGCAGCACTCCAGGTAGTATTCCAGCCTCGTTTGCCCAGGAAGATCCAGCGAAGAGCGACCAAAGAGATAAACACCATAATTTACAGAATGAACGGGCTATGCTCCAAGTCCAAGCAACACAAATGAAAATCCAAAGGCACTGAATATCAATAAAAGAAACCAACCAGCACCAAAATAACTGTAGCTAGGTGGAATAGGATACACTAGTTAGAGAATGACAGCTGAATGTTTAATGGTACTAGTACTGACATCAAAGGGCAAATTCACAAAAGTACCAAAAGAGCCCCACCATTTCCCTAAATTGATAAACATTGATGTATCATAACAACATTAGATGCAACCAAGACACAAACTTTGCGCCGTGGTTTATGCTTATGCAATGCACGACCTCTTCACCTGTGTCCATGATGAGCTCGTTGCATGTCGTATGCACCCCAAGAAGCATGAGTAGATCCATACTGAGAAGCAGCTTCTGGTGCTCCGGGTACCTGAATATCCAGAAAAAAAATGTTAGGACAGATTACAATGAGCATGCCTCTACAAGACATTGATAGTGGGTTGAGAACCCACGGTGTTCATGCTGTAGCCAACAGGATAGGGGTTTCCCCCATATGCGGGATTAGGGTTTGCGTAACTCCCACCATACCCGCCTCCACCGCCTGTAGATACCAAAAAGCAAGAAACATGATTGATTAAACGCAAATGATATTTTTTTCTTAAAAAACATTAGTCCAAAAAGGTGATTCAAATGTATAGATTAGAAACAACGGCACTGTCAGCTTTTGTGGGCCTTCTATTTTACTAAGTAGAAAATAATTTTGGTATTTTAATACGCCCAAAGAAATCGGATAATGTTCTGAAGATGGGATATCCTGCTTTTGATTCAATCTTTATCAGGCACAAATCCCAAAAGTACTTTGGTGGATTGCATCAACCAATTCACTCGGATTAGAATAGCTCATATTTGGTGAATCTCTTGATACCGTTCCGTTCTTTCGAAAAAACTCACTAGTCTAAGCACTTTTGAAGATATTCATGGTATTATGCCGACCATGGAAAGCGGAAAGTTGGGTTGGTACCGAGTTGTGTGACCCAACCAAACTTGGTCGGATTTTGGGCCGACTGGCTTGGTCCTAACCCTGGACCCCCGATCTAAGTGGATCCGGACCTAGGGTCAAACAACCCGGCGACCCACTTGTGACCTGGCTGGACCTGATTGCCGACTAGGGGCCTTCCAAGTCTTATAGGGCCCTTGAGGTCGTATATAAAGACCCCTGAGAGGCCTCCTAGCATAATTAGCTGATCTGTTCCACATTGGGATTGGCAAATTCTCAGATTGGATCGAAGGATAACAGCCTGAAGAACTGATTCCCAAAAGAATTGACCTGGATCAGATCAGGAATAGGCCAATCTAGCCGATTTCAACGGCCCAATTCTTATCTGATCCCCCCCCAATAAGGGAGAAAATTGGGTGATCCACCCCTCTCCCCTCCCGATTCCCCTATCCCCCTTCCAAATCTAGGACTCCTCCCCCCTCCCCCTCTCAGAAGGAGTCAGCCCCCCTTTGCAGCCTTACCCTCCTACTCATCCCCTTCTAGCAAGCTGCAACATGGATTTTTGCTAATAAAAAAGAGATCCACCCTCATGAGACAAGGCACTCGAGCACGATGTTTATACAATAGTCATTTATCTACATTTCATTTCAGTCTTGTAGTAATAAGGTTAAATTCCATTGTGACAAGATATTTTATGAACCCAATGATACAATATGACAGACAAGTATGCAACGGACAACTATATAATGATGCAGATGTTGTGTGCACTTGTGCAGTATGTTGAAAGTGATACAACATTTAGTTAGGACTCCACATCAAAAAGCAAATGCAGAGCATGAAGTAAAGAACAACATAAATACATGTAATTGAGCTTTTATGACTAATTTATTAAGTTAATGACCTATTTTTCATTCATATGATATTTCGGATGCAATCATATAAAATGAGAATTTGAGTGCACGAAGATACAAATCTACAATATTCATATGACAAGATTTTTCATAGTATGTCATACCACATTTGGTATAAGTTAAATATTTAAATAACAAAGATACATACTTATATTGGTACTATCTTTTCCAACTGTGTGGTGAATACGAGTAAGCAACAGAAGTAGATGGAATCCACTCGCTATTATTACAGTTCGAATATTAAGTTAGAGTACGAGTTCATCTCAGTGTAAGAGAAATTAGAGCACTTTCAACTTTATACACATAAAAGAAGGAACAGACTGAAAAGTGACATAATACAAACACTAATGTTTTGCCATTATAACGTGTGGTTGAGAATAACACACAATGATGATTGTTAAAAATTTTTAAAATAAAGATTTGCAAGATTTACAGGTGATCCTTGTGAGCAACGACACAAAACAAGTGGCCAAGATTTGTCACCGAATGATGTTGATTTGGAATACATTTTCCAACAAGAACAACCACTCGTAACATAAATGGATGACAAATATACTGCATCAGCTCTAGAGTTCAACCTGAATGATCATACATAGGTTGAATGTGAACTTGATAGTGTATAGGGTGATGATGAAAAAATACAAGGTAAAGCACACCCTATTGAGGTTATAGTTGCAGCTTCAATCAAGGTTTGCTATCTCGGATCTCGACTTTGTCTCGGGAGGGTGAAAGAGAAGAGATCTCGGAGAGATCTTGGAATCTCGGGAGATCGAATCTCGGATTCTCTGATCAAAATGTATATACGTATGAAACATAACATAATATCTTATAAAGATAGGAGTACATCAATGAATTTACATGAAAATATATAACACATTTATACATCAATTGTGTGAATGAACAATTACAAAGTACTCTCAATACCAAAAATATGATCTTTGTGTTTTTAAAAGATTTAATCTTGTATAAAATTATATTTAAATACTAATATGGTATTAAACTTGTAGCACATTTTTATCCGCGATGGTATAAGTGATAGTGAGATATATTAATATGTTTACACTATCATAAATGGGGGGCACAGAGTAGTCGCGGATCGTATCAGGGGGGCAAAGCCCTCGAAGAAATTTATTTTTCGGACCAGGCTACTTAGGACGAGATCTCGACAATCTCGTTTCTCGGCCCCCTTGACGAGACCGAGATCTCGGCGAGATCTCACGAGATGGCATTCCATGGCTTCAATTCTATATCTAGCTCGAGTTACAGCTTCCCATGCTACTTTAGGATCAACAGGTCCTACTCAATCATAAAACTTCACAAAAGAAAGCAAAATGTACAGGATTCAAGTCTTTGTAGAAGGTCTATCAGTACCGTATCAGACATGCTACACAATAAGAAAAAACAGAAAAGAGAAAAAAGTTAATTGTCAGGCAAACACCTGTGAGTTCCACACATAGTGCCCAAGCACATTTCTTAAATGAAGATGAAAAAGAATTTGTTTCACCAACTCAACCGCAAAACATATGAGGCTCGGATGGAGGTAGAGATGGAGGATCAAATACCAATATACATACCAGTGGAGTAGGGGTTGATAATTTAAGCCAACAACAACATTCACGTGGTCGAAGTCAGTGTGGTATCAAATAAATTTTTTTATGAGTACACGACTCAATGTTATCTAAAACCCCCCAAAGACTTGCAACCATCTATTCCACCCATAGCTTTGGCAAAGGATGGTGTTTATGATTTTAGTTAAATGGCCAAATCGTTATTTTCATATGGATACAGTCAATCATAACTAATATTTCTCAATGGAGTATCTTGGATAATGCAGAGAACAAAGACTACAAATGCTAGTTCCATACATATTGGTGATAGAAAAATATATCTTGTATGGGATATCACTTGTACCATGTTGTTCTTTTATTGAAATGATCATTGATATTATCTAATATTCGCTCGTCTTGATCTCTCGTGATGTCATGAAGGCATGTTAGACGTTACATTTTTTAACAACTTTTTAAGGTTTTCCTATTTTTATTATTTGTACCAATTTTTTTATTTTTTAAAATGAAAAAAAATTTGAAAAAATATTGATCCAAATCGAAATCCCTCCCTGAGGATTGGTTAGGATCATCGATCTGATCTTGATCTGTGTTGATTTCAATTAGGTGATCCTTGCTCCTAACATCCCTCAACACTTCATTCTCTTATGACCCGTTTGGTTAGAGTTTCAAATTTGATACTATATCAATATTGATATTGATAATTATAGAGGTTGGAGTATCAATATCAAAATTGATAAAAGTTGACACTTGTATTATATAATGTGTTTTGTTTTCACTATCAATTTCAAAATTGATACCATTAACCAAACACTTCTTAGTGATTACTAGGAATATCAATTTTAAAATTGATAATGATAGAGGTGTCAAATAGTATTATCAAACAGGGCATTACATTCTCACTCTAGATCTCACTCTCTCTTTCAAACATTCTTGGAAATCTCTCTCTAATATTTCAAAGTTGCTGATTTCTCATTTCGTTTCAAGGCCACCTAAGACTTTTTTTTGTCTATTTGTGCTATTAACCCTATTATGTTAAATGCTATCTTTTGTTTTTTTAATTTTTTTTCAAAATGTCTTTTCTAAACTGTGACACTCAAATCTTTGATGTGACCCAAAATGATCCATCTTAGCTTCCTTACAACTTGATTAACATGATAGAAATAAAAGTCCAATATAAACATTGTGAGAAAATCATGCGTAGGGAAATATATACCGGATGAGACACCACCTTGCTAGGATGATGAAGATAACATTCTCTCGTTCACACAAACTTCATTTGAGGAAAACATGTTGTAACTGATACATTGGGCATTGCAAATTTAGATACGACTGACGAGCAATGAGAAGACATGTTAAAACTGAATATCCAAGTTCGATACCAGACGTCGGACAATTCAACTTCAAAGAGTAGTAGCAATAAAGTGTTCGACGATGAAGAACCAATTGCTGGTCCAAGGATGTCTACAGATCTGGGCATATAACCTACAACAATGCACTTCACAGGTGAAGAGTAATACACACATGCAACGCAAGATCAGGATCATGATACACAGTCACAATGTGGAGAAGAGCAACACACAGAATGAGACGGAGATCAACACTACCACTACTCTTGATTCTTGATATCCTACGTATCACCAAGAGAGTTATGGAATAACTCAAGACAGGTATAGTCCATAGGGATCCTCACTTGACACTTGATACACTCCATCTTTGTTAGTTGTAGAGGTGGAACTTGGAGATATTATCCTACGATAATTATAGGAGGGAGTGCATAATTTAATGAGTATGTATACATATTCAACTCTATTTACCATTCCTAAATGTCATGAGTATATAAGTAACGTGGAACAACAAGAAAATGTAATATTCGCATAGAGATAAGTAATTTTGTCTTTTCCCCTAAATTTTTAGCACTTTTGCAATTTTTCTATTTTTTTACCTTTTTTTCAATTGTTTAGGTCTTATCGGGTCTGGTTGGACCCAGGTCGCGACCTTGACCAGGTTGGGTTAGGTCTGAACAACCCAATCCTTACCCAAGACCCGGCCTTCCTTGATATCTACATTGTCACTTCTCATTTTAAGCAAGTATGGAAGATCAAGAAATAAATGTAGACAAGATCCGGAGAGATAAACATTTGAAATTTTACTAATTTATTTTTGTTAGGGACGTTCACCATTGGGTTAAACCAGCAAAACCGAACTGAATGGATTTGGTTAGCGTGGAACCAATCATCCTACGGTTCGGTTTCACCAGGTTAAACTTGAGAAACCAAACCAAAGTACCAACTTAAAAATGAAAAAAAAAGATTTTGTTAATGACAACAACATTTATATGTATTTTAACAAAAATATAGACACTACAAGTATTTTTAACTTATAAATAAATTATATATGAAATCATTTATTTATGAAATATTAATTTAAATTCTACAGAACTAAATTAAACCATGAGGTGGTTTGGTTTGATTTGAGTTAACTGAGTCAAAGAAAAATGCTCTCAACCCAAACCAAACACACGTCTAACTTTTAAACTGTCCTAAATAAAAAAAATCCATAGATTCGTATTGCTCAAACCAGGACAGAACCGAAAACACCATGCTAAGGAGGTAAAGAAAATTTTTGATACAGCAAGAAAATTAATTAAACAGAATAAGAGCATGAAAAAAAGGAACAAAAAAAATGATCCTTTAACTAATAGACATTCTCGATCTTCTACTAAAGAGACCCTAAGAAACAAAATCTTTCAAGTATTCAATGTATCGCCAATTTCATGGCATCATTGGTAGAGGTGGTTACCACCAAACATACTGCATAATAACTTTTTTTCCTTTTTGCAATTTTGGGACCTCTCCAGCCCACTATGACCCGGTACAAACTTGAACACCTGAAGGACATGAGTCAGATGGACGAAGCATCACCTCTAGGGTCAAACCACCCGGTGCCCCACTCATAACACTTCACCTGGAGCCAGAGAGTAGAAATGGCAGGAGGCTTGGGATGGGACCTCATTTTCCCAAGAAGTGTAGCACCACTAACCCGTCTTCACGAGCAGTATAATTACTAAAAATTGGAAAAAGAAAAGTGAACTGGAATTCAGAATCTCTTTTCAGGAGCCAACTGAAACTTGATGTGAAGGTAGTCCAGCTACAGGGCAAGAACAATGTTCCAGAAATCCTATTTCTAAACATCTTACAGAAAGAAATAAGCCGGATCCTGTGTGGTGCCTATTTGATTAAGTTATAAAGTTACAAGATAAAGACGACAGGAAGATACCATGAAAGGCAATATCTGCAAATGCTTGACTAAAGTGAAAAGGGCTAGGAGGGTGTGCATGTTATGTTGCTTACTTCAGGAGAACCCAAGCCAATATCCTTGTAATTAAAAGTCTTTCTTCAAGCAGGATTACCAAAGGCGATCACCTTGGCCACTTGGGCAACAAGGGGAGGCAAGGCGGCAGCCAACCACCTCATCTAGCCCGATTGCCTAAGGCAGTCACCTAGGTCACCTAGGGCGTTGCCTCCACCTCATTATCAATCAGATCCAGACCCATTATTGGCCAGATATGAGACTTACATAAGCCCCCTACAATGCGGCACGGTCCCCATGCCCATCCCTGCTTTATTCTCCCCCCTTTTGTGATCCTTCTCCTATGGTAACCCTAGCACCGCCAAGACTTCTTCCTCTGCTGACCAACAATGCTGAAGCCTCCTCCTCCAGTTTCTTCCCCAATGTTCATGAAATTGGCCTATTTGGGTCGGAAATCCCCCAACGCAGCTTGCAGCCCTCCACCCTGGTGCTGGAACAGCCCTGCCGGAGGACCCCTTCCCCTCTGGAGGTTCCCTTTGTTGCTACAGATCGGCCCTCTACAGTTCACCGTTGTCAGAGAAGCTTCCTCCCCCCTTTCAGCCACTCCCGTGCACCCCTTAGTCTGGGCCCTTGGCCGCATCCTACACACCCTTGTTAGAGCTTCTGATCCCCCCTTCAGGCCCCCTGTGCTAAGTCCCCCCCTTCTGCCCCTTGTGCACCACCCCTGGCCCTCCAGTGAACAGCCCCCTTTGGTCCAAGGATCGCGGGATCGGAATCGGAATTGGGATCGGTGGGTACCGATCCATCCGGATCGGATCGGATCGGACCGATTCCGACCGATCCAATGGAAGAAAATCGATCCAGAATCGGTATGCAAAAAAAAGCAAAAAAAAAAACCTGATTCGATTCCGATTCCGATCCCGACCGATTCGGCCGATCCGATTCCGATTCCGATCCGATTCCTATTGATCCGGCCAATCCTAGGGGTGTCAAACGGACGGGCTGGGCCCGTTAGCCCATCAAAAAGTTCGCTGTGGGCCGGGCTCAGGCCCTTCAAAAAAATTAAGAGGGCTTAACAGCAAGCCCGTTTCTTATTTTACGAGAATCAACCGGCCCGTCGATCGTGACCCGCCTAGCCCGTCAAAAGCCCGTCAGCGACCCGCGAGCTCCAGCACCCTCGGTCAGCCGGTTCCTTGTCTTCGACTTCTGCTCAGTGCTCGGCGCTCGCGTAGGGTTTCTGTGATTGTGTCCGCCCTTCTCGCGCAACAGCGCACTTCTACGCTTTTGGGGCTCCGGTGGTTTCCCTTCGTGCGGCTATTCTAGCAGATTTGCCCACCCATGTTCTGCAACGCTCTGAACATCAGCTCCCTCCTCGTCTTCACCGCACTCGGTGTTCTAGCCAGGAAAGGGTCCTGGCGTTATTGAGCTCCCCTTTGCTCACCTTAGTGCCTTGAAATGCCTCTCTTCCCGTGTGCTCATGTTGCTCTTCTTATTTTCCTCTTTGTGGTTTCTATTCCCCTGATTTGGCAAGGATCATGGAACTGACAGATCCAAGCGGGGATGCTGATAGGCCATTGAATGGACCGTCTACCTACCGAAGGATATGGTAGCTCTGCAGCAAGATGGTAGAGATAGATAAAGGGAGGGTAACATGTTTGCATTGACAGTAGGTGCTTCTCGCCAGCATCTTCTTGATGTTCCGTGTCTTGTGGATGGAGAGGAGAATTTTTTTTCAAGGATAAATCAATCTCCATCTCCATTTTAAGGGATGTATTTATTTCTGTCTCCATGTGTTCATGTTTGTATGGTACAGTAGGTGCTTCTCGCCTGCATCCTTGAACATCACTTGGTTAACCATGTTTCTTATAATCCGACCACGACAGGACATCCAAGGGCATTTCCCCCCCATTGAATACCCGTTATTTCACCCACTTCAGCAGCATCTTCTTTTGCTTACGTTCTTGTATCCGTGAATCAGAAGATGATATGATATTTGGTTGTTTATTTGCATTCAAGGTTATAGAAATATGGAAATTGTATCATTCTCTTCATGTGTGATGTGATCTTCATTTAAATGTCACTCAATTTTTAGATATTTTAAGATATAAATTTTTTTGTTAAGTTTTAGATTTAGTCCGTTTTGATTCTCATTTTGTATTTCTAAGAATTACCAAATTCAGATTTTGCGATGTTCCAAATTTTCATATTTTTTAGAATTTTCAAATTTTTTGATTGAATTTTCTAATAATTTTCAGACATATATTTTTGAGAATTATGAGTTTTCTTCTTCTTCATTTAAAAATTCACAAATTATTGTAGTTTTTGTTTTCTAATTTTTATTTTTTTAAAATTTTATATTTTGTAAAATTTTTGAATTTAATTTTTTTTGTTTCTAAGAATGTATAATATATTGAACAATAAATTTTTTATATTTTTTATTAACTTTTAAATTTGAAATTATTTTACGCAATATAAGCTCATTGGGCTAATGGGTTATGGCGGGCTTTGAAGGGCTAAAGCCCATTTCCATAACTCAAGCCCGTTGGGCTTTTTACATGGGCTTGGGCTTAGGTTTCATATAGGTGGGTTGAAGTGGGCTTGGGCCGGGCCAACCCAAGCCCGGCCCGTTGACACCCTTAGCCAATCCCGACCAATTCTGCCAGAACTTTTTTCTGGATCAGTTCTTCAGCCAAGAATCGGATCGGCAATGGCCGATCCGATCCAAGAATCAGCCGATTCCGATCCGGATCGGCTGATTCCGCGATCTATGCTTTGGTCACTTGCGCACCCTCCTCGGCCCTCTTGTGCACAGCCCCTAGCCCCATCTTGTCCACAGTCCCCCTTCTGCCCCTTGAGCACCACTCCGGGATTGGGTTGAGGATCATAACCCAAACCGAACCATTTAGTCCATTTCGGTTCTGTTCGGGTTATGAACCGTTTAAACAAAAGTTTTAACTTGACCTGAACTGAACCAAAGAGCTTGGTTCAGCTCAGGATAATGAGTTAACCCATTTTATGAACAGCCCTACTCCTAACCCTCCTGAGCACAATCCCCTTTCAGTTTTCAACCTGATTCTTTAGCGCAAAGAGGTAAACTTTGAACCTTAGCACATTGTCGGCCTGTTTTCAACCCGGTTCTATCTCATTGATACTCAATTTTTTTATCGTGAGTGCATAAAAATGATCGATGAACAACATGATGGCCTTGCATCCTATGATCTTGGATAGGTTTATGGATTTATGGTGGATGTGAAAAAAGGAGAGTTTAACAAAAATGGTGTGAAAAAAATAACGAAAATATGTTCTGCCTCAAACAGCGTGCAGTTGGGATAGGTGGGAATATTAAAAAATGTGATGAGATGTCTGTAGAACTACGATAATAGATAAGAGTCTATCTAACAGGAAAAGCATCTCAAAGGGACATACAGATTGAGAAGCAAAGAGACTTGTATTGTGAGCTGCTAGGACAGAGATACCATTCTAATGACTGAGAGAAGCAAAAAAAGGAAAAAAAGTTGTTGATGAAGGTGATACATTCAATTCAGATGATAAGTCGGAAACACAAATAAAGAAGACTGCACGACAGCAAAGTTTCACAACATGAAGATGAAGAGAGAATGAAGAGAGCAGGGTAGGGAGATCCAGAGCTAGGCATTCATATGTTTAAGGCCACTCGACCTCAACATGCAGTCGGGGATAATGGGTTTCATCGATCACACTCAACTCAACTTATAGATGAGTCCATATTTAGCCAACAGAATAATAGCCAATGAACAACACAAGATGCCTTCAAAAAATTTAAAACAACTACTTCAATTGCAAAACAGGCAGTGAAACATAGCTGCAAATGATTTTTGCATACATGTTGATCTATTACAACATTAACTTTATTTTAGATTTATGTTATGATATTGTAAGTTGAGTTTCATGTTACTAGTAATCCCTACTTCTAGACCATGGTCGATGTTATTTGAGAGGTTGGATCAGGATTAAAAGTCTCAACATCCAAATACATTTATGAGAGTGAATTGGATACAGGAACTAAAATCATAGATAGATAAATTTCGAATGGTCTAGAAGGAGATGGGTTGTACTGTCACGTGAGATAGATAAACATGTATAACAAAAAAGAGTATGATCAACTTCCTTGTCCATTGTTTTGATGGCACACATTTTTAAATCTATTGATACATTGCACCACATAAAGAAATCATATTATCTTTTTTCCTCTCATGAATGATGTTATAGAAAAAATTAGTAGGGGAAACACTGTATAATTTGTGACGGAAAATGAGCCTTCGATAAAGCTATAAACAAGAAGCTAATAAAGACAACAAAACATCTATTTTGGATTATATATGCAACACATTCCATCCAGCTCATGATAAAGAACATTGGGAAGAAAACTACTATCATCACACTTGTCAGTCAGGCACAAATGATCACGTCCTTCATTCATGGTCATCCTCGTTTGGTCCACATAATGTGAGCATACTAATGGCTATGATCCTATTCAGTTTGGTTCAACTAGATTTGTCACTCATTTTTATAGTATTAGAGAGCTTACATAGACATATATTGGCATTAGTCCAATTTACTAATACAACGGAGTATATCATATACATGGTTGACTTGCATAATAGAATGGATGATTTTAATATCTTGGCTAAGATGGGACATCTCATTATGAATACTCATTTTTTTGAAGAGAATTCATTGTTACTTATCTATTATAGAACTCGTTTATAAGTATTGAGATCATGGAATGCCATCTCGCGAGATCTCGCCGAGATCTCGCGAGATCTCGATCTCGCCAAGGGGGCCGAGAAACGAGATTGCCGAGATCTCACCCCAAGTAGCCTAGTCCGAAAAAACAATTTCTTCGGGGGGCTTTGCCGAGATCCACGACTACTCTGCGCCCCCCATTTATGATAGTGTAAACATATTAATATATCTCACTATCCCTTATACTATCGCGGATAAAAATGTGCTACAAGTTTAATATTATATTAGTATTTAAATAAGATTGTATACAAGATTAAATCTTTTAGAAACACAAAGATCATTTTTTTGATATTAAGAGTACTTTGTAATTGTTCATTCACACAATTGATGTATAAATGTGTTATATATTTTCATGTAAATTCATTGATGTACTCATATCTTTATAAGATATTATGTTATGTTTCATACATATATACATTTTGATCCGAGGATCCGAGATCCGATCTCCCGAGATTTTTCCGAGATCTCTCCGAGATCTCTTCTCTTTCACCCTCCCGAGACGAAGCCGAGATCCGAGATGGCAAACCTTGATTGAGATTGGTAGATTACTAGTCATATAATATCTTGCAAGAACTCAGTAAGATAGAATAAAAGTTGAGTTAGAAGTATGCCAAAATATTTTACATGTTTGCTCAATGTGAGTTACACATTGAAAACTTATTATAATTTTCTCTCAACTTTCAGATGCAATCATATAGGATGAGATTTAGTGGTTACTAAAATCCAAATTTGAAACACTCATATGACAAGGTTACTCCTAGTTTACCACATTTGATAATTTCTATTTTTTATTTATAACTTGTATTATAAGACTTTTAGTGTTTATGTGTTGTTCTCAATTTCTTACCGTCGAGTGATGGATACAAGTGAACAATAGAAGTGAATAGAATCCACTTGTTATTGTCGTTAGCATATTGAGCCAAAACACAAGTTTTTCGCAATACAAGAGGAATTGGAGCACGTTCAGCCTTATCCTGATGAGGAGAAATAACTTAAGAAATGGCATATTGTAATAGCTAGTGTCATGCCATCACAACATGTGATGATTAAAAATATCAATAACCGGTAAATATTATCCAAAGAAATATTTTCAAGACTTGTTGATGAAGCATATTAGTAAAGAGTTGCAACAGCAAGACAAGAGGCCACTAGTATTGACTTGAAATATCTTTTCCAAGAAGAGCATCCATTTGCACTTCAATGGAAGACAAAGATATAAGATCACCTCCAGAGTTCATTTTAAATGATCGTGCATGGACCGAAGGGGAACTTGACAACGTACAAGTTGAAGATGAAGAGATCCAACACTAAACGCAACTTACAATAGTTTCAGGTGCAACTCAAACTCCTTTAATACAAAAAGGTAAACAAAAGACAAGCTAGTTCCAGCAAATTTAAAGGGTTTAAACATTTAAAAAAATTGAAAATAAAAAATATATATAAATGAAAAGAAGACTTGGGAGTCCAAATGAGAGTACACAAACACCCTCTTCACCAACTAGCGACTCAGAAACAAATGCAAAAAGACCACATCAGAATGAAGATGGTTTAGGTGGAGATTGAGATGATGATACAGGTGCAGGTACTGGTGGAGTGGAAGAGTATGCTTTGGTCCAACGCCAGCATTATATGGACTAAGTGTTGGGCACCAATAAGATTTTTTTGATGAACATGCAACAGACTATTATCCATATCTAAGTGCATTACAAACACATAATCCATCTACACATCCACCACCAAATGTATAATATGAGTTTGGTGAGATGACCCACTTATTATTTAGATAAGGATACGGACCCATGATTTCTCACTCACATTCTTAACTTCAAAAAATACAGATAATGAGGAGTCACAAGAAACATTACAAATATTGATGAGATTAAGGTACTATTTGTATCATATATCATTTGTACCAAGTATTTTTTATTGGATCCACTCATTGATATGCGCACTCATTTTGCACCATTCAAAATGATGTGTGCGCTTAGCAGTCAGAATCTTACTTTTTATATTTTATTCTATTGATTTCTTATAGATTTCCTATTTTTTCTAAAAAAGGGCAAATATGGACTGATTCCAGATCATTTTTTCTCTCCAAGGATGGACCAATTCAATCTATAGACTGGATCAGAATCAAGACCTACCGATCTGGGTCCCGAATCCGATTTCACAATCCTTGAGATAAGATGACAGTGAGAAGTTGAGAGTCGAGAGCCTGAAAGCAGATTAGAAGGCAAGCGAGGGAGAGAGATGGAGGGGTTGAGGGAGAAAAAGTGAGAGGAAGGCATTGAGAGGGTTGAGAGGATAGGGCTAAGAGAGAGTGTGAGAAAGGCATTGAGAGGGTTGGGAGGGGAGGGCTGAGAGAGAGTGTGAGAAGGTTGCAGGAAAGAGTCAGGAGAAAAAGAGAAGATGAGAGGAATGGTGGGACAACTTACCTCCACTGATGTTCTCTTCTCAAAACAATATGCCAGAATCTATCCTGCAACAAGGCAGGAACCTGTGAGAAACAGCACGAGCAGAGGGATCACAGTGTGAGAGAGAGAGAGAGAGCGCAATGGTGAATCAGGACAGGACAACGACCATGGCCAGCAGCATCTATAGGCAGTGGACAGCACTGGCATGGTGGCAGCTAAAGCAATGGAGCTTGTGCAAGGCAAGGAGGATATCGGGCAGGGCATACATGTTTAAAGATGGGTCTTTTCACAGGTTCAGGTTGGGTCTGGTCTGGATCGACCAGCTGTGAGGTGATGCCTTGGGTGACTGCCTAAGTGGACCAGGCAAAAAGGCGATCAACTCAGGTGATCACAGTCAACACAAGACGGCGAGCCATGGCCTTGCCTAGTCTCATTGTCTAGCAGACTGAGATGATTGTCTTTAACAACATGCATGTCTCATTACCTAGCCGACTGAGACTCATCTCTGACAACACGCATAGGCTAGAAATGACAAGATTTTCAACAACAATTTCAATCCTATTAATATTGCCAGTGTAAGTTGTGTCTAGTCACTAAAAGAGTGCATCTTGAAAAAGGGGCTGGCATTTTCATTGCCAACCTGTCCTATTGCATAGACTTCCTTTTTTGGTTTGGGGGGGGGGGGTAAAATATAGACTCTTCAAAATTCATCTCCGAAGGGGTAAAGTACACAGCTTCAGCAAAAAAGAAAAAAAAGAGGTATTACCTTACTTCTTTAAGATGAATACTATCATCATGTAATACAAACTAAAAGATGGAAATGTGAAACCAACTGATCTTAATACCCATCTCAAGTTTTGTTTGGAATTTGATTTAAAAAAAATTGTTATTTCAACCTAATTTGCTGGTTCTGCTGTTTTTGGACATCTCGTTTTGAAGTTTAGTATTAGACTATTAGTGACAGCTATTTGTATGACCATCTTGGTTGAGATCAAGCATGCTTGAGTCTCAAGGTCCATGAATCAGTTGATCCGATCAGGATTAGCGGCAGCCAATCCACTTCCAAGGGAGAGCCAATTTCGGTGTAAGCTTCAGTGAAGATCAGCCTGGCTCTGGATCCAGTTGAGCTGGCTCAGCTGGGCTGAGATCAGTCCAGATCAGCTGATTCTGAGCCAAGATCAGCCAATCCTACAAGGTGAAGTGGCACCTACACAAACACCATACAGGGACTTGCCTTGCCTATTTACTAACAGAAAACACTAATTAAGTATGAATGATAACTTAATTTAGTAATTCTGATAAAACGCAAGTAGTTAATTCTAATTTCTAATTGTGAACTCTGGTTACAAACAAATATTCTGATTCTGATGAAGTATTAATTCCAATTAGTAATTCCATAGATATTTACTAATAGTTCATACCAATTAAGTATTAAAATTAACTTATTTAAATAATTATAATTAGGTATTACTACATTTAGTCTATTTAACTATGCACTTAATGTTATTAACTAGTTTATATATTGACATATCTATTTACTGTTGTTTATATTGTCACTTACATATTTACAAGACTATAAAGTTACTAAGAAAATAAGGTGTCACCCAGTGCCCATAGCTGTCAAGATGACAAAGCATCCTAGGTTTAAAGGGGTCATTTCAACATAGGCGTAAGATTGCGGCTTAGATGTTGCCTACGCAGTAAAATAAGATGTTATACTACATATATGCGTACATAAAATATATATATTATTGAGAGAGAGGGAGGGACTAGAAAAATTATAGAGCACACTTATAAAAGCTTTAGGTGGGAGATAAAGTTTTACATACAAATATATACATATTTTTCATGTATATTTGAATGTATTGTGTGCATGCACATATATATAGGTTTTATGTGTGTAACTATGTACTTGTGTGTATATATACCTTTTCCGAAAAAAGGTAAACTTGATCAACTAATTGAAAGGAAGAGAAAGAGGGTTGAGAGAGAACTTGTAATTTTTTTAGTATATGTATAACATAGTTGTCAAGACGCCCGCTTAGGCGGCAAGGTGCTTTTCCAGTAGTGCCTTGCCAGGGCACCTTGCTTGGGGCCAAAAAAGAGCCCAAGGCGTCCAAGGCGCCCAAGGCACCCAGGCAAGGCGCCCCTGGGTAGTTTTATATGATTAAAAAAATAATTTTGAGGAGTTTTACCCTCTTGATATCCCTCACAAGGGACACCTATTTAATGATAGTTTGAACATATTAATATATTTCACTATCACTTATAATATCATATATATTTAAGATTTATGATTATAAACATATATTATATACTTAATTAAGTTCTCTTTCAGCTATTTCTTCTTCCTCTCTTTGTCTCTCTTAAGTCTTAATTTATCAAGATTAATTCCTTATCAAAAAAAATACCCACACTTTCTTCCGCAACTACTCTGCGCCCCCCATTTAATAATATTATAACAGTATTTCACTATCACTTATACTATCGCACATATATATAAATTTTATAATCATAAATGTGTTATATACTTAAATTTTATAAAAATCTATTTAACTCCTTTCTCTTTCACATACACATCATATTTACTTATATTCATAGATAAAAACACTCATATTCAATTATAACGTAAAAATATAATTATATTTATGCAATTTTTATGTATCACAACATCCGACCCAGTCTTCCTTGAATACCGCCTTGACCGCCTAAGCGGCCGCCTTGTCGCCTAAGCGGAATCGGTACCCTTCAATGCCTTGGGCGCCTTGTCGCCTTGACAACTATGATGTATAATTAAAAAAACATAATATATATGATAGCATGTGATAAAGAAAATCCTAACATAGTTTCACTGTTTTTAAATGGGCGTCAACCACTCGCAGAGGTGCCTAGGCCCTTAAGACAAGCATCTTGGCACTTTTGAGGCCCACAAAGGGCACACCCTTGCAGAAGGGACCCAGGCAAGCACCTTAACAGCTATGCTAGCGCCTCTCTTATCACCTAAACAGCAAGATGGCACTTTGTAACCTTGGTTGCCTTGAAATTTATGATTCAGACTGGTTCAAACAGGAAACTGGTCCCAACCAACCATGCAGCTGGCTGGGCTCCACGAGGTTCCACACACGCATTCAGCTCCAGCTCCATGCATGGTTACCTCATTTCCGACCTGCATCAACTAGACAACTAAGTTTTCTTGAGTTGATGCAATGATTTCAGACGACTAACCATTCCAATTGTTTTAATCCTATTTGAATTTAAAGACACATTGTTTCTTACGTGCATTTGTTGCCAGGGCATCAAGACAGATCTGATATCTAGATTGTGGGATACAAAATATGCCCTTACAGGCACTAACTAGCAGATTCTTTGCCCAAACAAACATGTATTTTAGACTTGCATACTCAAAGACAACTGTCATAAAGGACACTACTTAAGCCACAATCAGTGCAATAAATATAAACTAGTCTTTCGATTCTTGGATCTGGGGTATACTACCCGTACACTTCACAAGACATATTGAAGATGCTCCGTGTTACCAGCAATATTACTTTAGAACAAAAAATATATGGTTCAAAAATTCTATTTCCCCAAAAAAGAAAAGGCAAATAAAAAAATACAAATTTGGAAAATATGAATCTTTGACAGTAAGGTAAGTACAGAAAAGCAGTCCAAAAAAAAGTTTTATGTACTTCAGCAGAAAATAAAAATGTTGAGCTCACAATTACCGATGGCAAGTTAAAAATGACTGGTACCTGTATTACCAGGGACGGTTGTTGCATGTGTTCTTTTCTCAGCATTTGCAACCTCAGCTCGCAGCTTCTCCACCTCACGAGCCATTGATATCAAATTCTTCTCCATGACCTGACCATGCTCAAAATTCTCTGCATAACCTTTCTTTTCATACTCAATAGCAGCCCTGAAAACACGAAAAAAAGTATTAGCTAGTTTCCATCCATATTTCTTCCTAAACCTGGTGACTTGTCATTTTTGTTCCCCTTTAATAATTTCATATGGTAATAAAAGACATTGCACACCATGTCCATTCCTCCCAATCTCACCACCTAGATGCCCAGGCACAAGGAATGGATTCAGCACCTCAAGCATTCTGCCTAACTGCATTCTCCATCACGCTAGCCAGCTAAATATTCCATACCTCTAAGTTACAAAACAGCTTGACAATTTCCTTTGATGACTTCCACAGCTGGTGCACTTTCTATTTTTTGATAGTTTATAAATTGCAATAAGAAAATGTAGCTAAAGCAATTGACACATAGCAATTATGCATGACCAATGGATGAGGTCGGACATGTCACTAGCTTGGGATCACCATCTGCCGGGGACTAGAACAGCAGCCTCTTTAATCTCCTCATATTTCCACTTTCATTTGAGGAACTAGTTCCTGATAGAAAGGTGACAGTCAAGCTTGGGAATGCCATGCTAAGAAGTATAGAAAGTGATTATTCCAAGGCTACTCCAAATGATCTAATGATGTACATGAATGCTTCTGGTCCCAGTCAGTGATCACTGCAAAAAGTCAAACCATAATACAGCTACTCATGAAGCTGAAAGACTTACCAGGACATAGAAAGCATGTACTTGCTAGTGCCCCGCCCCTAACTTTAGATGATATGTTCTTGATACACATTCAATCCTTGGGCGGGAGAAAGATTTGCCCGCACAAAGACCGATCCGAATTCCAATCAATCCTTTTTTTATTTTTTTGTTTCAAAAAAATTCATAAAAATTTTAAAAAAATCTGAAAATAAGAGAAATTTTCTAAAAATTGTTAACATAAGAAATTGTGCCATCTACCACATTGTCATGTAACTACTAGAGATTTTAATCAATCTATTAAATAAAGAAGATAGTACAAGTCATATGTATTAGAAAATATACATTCCAATCATCTCATAATTTTTGTCATGCTCGTCATTTTCTTGAATTCTTCACTGACTCTAATCACTCATGATTGACCGCAACCATATGAAAATAACGACTGAACTATCTAGCTAAAATCATAAACTCCACCTTCAGTTGAAGCTGGAGTATAAGGTGGATAACAAATCTTGAAATCTAAAGTAAAATCTAGATATGATGCAGTGTACTCATCAAAGACATTCATCGTAATACAACATCTGCTACTAATTCCACTTAAAGGTCTCATGTTGGTCAAATCCTCTAGACTTGCTCCAACTCAACTGATGCGTGCACTGCTATTAGAATCACCCTCACCTCCACCTCCACCTGAACTTGAACCTCTCACACCTTATTATTGTGTGGTGAAATAAATTCTTCCTCCTCTTCATATGAAGATGCCTAAGTAATATATGTAACAATGAGATGTCGGCATTTATTATTTAGCTTCCTCCTCTTCAAATTTTCTTCTTCTTAAGTATTTTGGCATGTTGGCTGTAAGCTTTCTTCAAGGCCTTGAGCAAGTCACCATTCTTCTTGGTAGTAGAAGGTCATGCACCTAGTACTCAAGTTGAAGTTGTGGCTGGGGCTGGATCAAACTCTAGAGTCTGGAGCAGTTGTACTCCAGAGTGGATCAAGAATTGGAGCTGTGCAATGAACCTGGGTTTCTTGTCCTTTTGCATTTCTTTGTCCTCACCAAAGACATTGTCAAGCTCACATTCGGCCCGTGATCTATCATTTGGGTTGATATTTGACTCTCTATCAGTGTCTTTATCTTCCATATATGCTGCAAATTGATATTTTTCTTGGAATAAATATTCCAAATCAACATCATTTAATGACAAGCACTGCCCTTGACTAACTTGAACTTGAGCTCTCTCCTCGTACAATCAACTTGTAAAATTTACAAATCTTTCCTCAGATATCGTCTGTCTATTTTTGATATTTTTTATCTTCAATCTCATGTTGTAATGACTGAACACTAGTTTTTTCAATATTTCACTCTTCAGCATGTTCCTTCTCTTCGTGTATATGAGACTAAATGTGATCCAATTTCTCTCACATTGGGATAAACTGCTACTCTGACTCAGTAGTTAGCACCCACACTGCAATAGTTGCTAGTAAATTCTATCCATTCATGATGTTGACTTAAATCCACCACTCATTTGTAAAAATAACAAATAGTGTAAAAATTAATAAGTGTGTAATATTCTTATAACAATATTTACCATGTACAAAATGTGAAATAACTTATTAGGAGAAACTTTATCATGTGACCACAAAAGATTTGGATCTTCATAGACTCTAATTCTATAATTGTATGAAGACATATAAAATACAATAAGAAATACAATTAAGTTTATTGCTTATGTTCAAGATCAATGTTTACTAAATAAGAATTACTCACTTCAATCTCATCTTCTATTATATCTTGTGAAGTCCTACACAAATGCTTTATCACTAATAATGTGTCCGAGAGTAGTATTATTGCATATTTTCCCACCATACTGCATCATTAGATTCAAGAAATATCTTGTCAAAATATAACATAATCCGCCATTTAAACCATTAACACATTACTATGAGAATAAAATAAAACACAATAAATAAAATTATATATGCAACATGAATATCGTGGTGAAGTGTTTTGTCTTATCTATTGTCTATTACCTTTCACCACTTTTATAACACATAAGATGCTTCTATTTAATTTTCATCTTTCTTTTGTCCATAGCATTGTACAGGTATCTCATCTGATTTTTATTATTTATGTCCACCAATTTAAGCACCTGTACAAGAGCTCTATCACAAATGGGTGGTACTGTATCTTTTTCCACCACTTGTTATCCTCAATCAGCTGCTCCATTTTCAATATAACATCATATTGCTCCATTAAACTTCGGTAGATATCCATATACTCTTGGTATGTAAATGATAATATGAACCTCTTCAAATCATGTCTATATATATAAAGACTCTCCAACACAATGAAATGTGTGGCAAATTTGGTAGAACTCAATCTTACTCGATCACAACCATCGGTGTGCTCCCTTATGATATGCAGTAGTCTGGGGTGCTCATAAATGAAGGATGTGATAAGTTATCCTTGACTCACCAAATACCTCACACTTGGATTCTCCCAATCTCCTCTAATATCAAATTAATAAAATGTGCGGCACAAGACACCCAAAACAAGTGTGATCTTGCCTTCATTAGCTTAGAACCCAAACTTACTAGATCACAACTATCGGTGTGCTCCCTTATGATATGCAGTAGTCTGGGGTGCTCATAAATGAAGGATGTGATAAGTTATCCTTGACTCACCAAATACCTCACACTTGGATCCTCCCAATCTCCTCTAATATCAAATTAATAAAATGTGCAGCACAAGACACCCAAAACAAGTGTGATCTTGCCTCTATGAGCTTATTTCCTACAACCTTATATGATGCTTCATTGTCGGTGACAAACTGCACAATATTTTTCTTCTCCAATTTCATCCAACACAATGTTCATCAAAGCAAACAGGTAATCTACATTCTTCACTTGACATGATGCATTAATGGACTTCAAGAATGTGGTGTCTTCAAAACAATACACAAGGAAATTAATAAGTGACCATGTTGTGATTCTTATCTACCCATCACACATTACAGTCATAGTTGTCAAGGCGATAAGGCATCCAAGGCGTTGAAGCGTGTTAATTCCGCTTAGGCGACAAGACGGCCGCTTAGACGTCGCCTAAGCAATCAAGGTGGTAGCATTGGATATTTATATATACGTATATACATATACATATACATATACATATACACAATCATATGAATAATTAGATGTTAGTATAATATATATTAATACATACATACAAATATATATTCATAAATATAATTATATTTGTATGTTATAATTGAATCGGTATGTTTATATGTTTATACATTTAAATATGATTTTATTTATATAATTATGTATGCGCATGTATATATTTATTTTGAGAAATAATTAATCTTGATAAACTTGACATGTGTGAGAGATAAAGAAGAGTTAAAATAATTTTTTATAAATTTTAAGTATATAACATGTATTTATAATTATAAATATTATATATAATAATATATATGATAGTGAAATATTATTATAATATTATTAAACGTGGGGTGTAGAGTAGTTGCGGATCGACTTGTGCGGTCAAGTCATGGGGATCAAGGGATAGCACCCCTTGTGGGGGGGGTATCAGGGGGACAAAGCCCCCCGAATTTTTTTTATTATTATGTATAAATTTTGGGGGCGCCTAGCATGGGCGCCTTAAGGCATCAAGGTGGCACTTTGAGCGCCTTGGCTCTCAAGGAGGGAAGGCGCCCCAGCAAGGCACTAGCCAAGTAGTGCCTTGCCGCCTAAGCGAAAGCTTCTTTTCAGATGAATTTGAATCCATTTATCTAAGACCTCAACTCATCAACCTCTTCATCCAACCCACCCTCATATATGTACTTAAAGACTTTAAATCCTGGCTCAACCACACCAATGACATCTACCATTGTTTAAAAATAAAGACTAGTGGTTGCATGTGTTGAGATACCTATATGAACCAAAATAAAGGCATTGTTATTATTTTTTTTTTCAAAAACAACAAAAACATGTAGTTGATAAAACTTAACATCTTCGTATACCTACATATATAAATAATTTAACAATGTACTTGATTGCTTTCTTTATGGCCCATGTCATAGTCTTAACTTTCTTTAAGGCCTGCTTTATCAATGTTTGGCCTCTATCAATCTACTTATACAAGGCAATGTTGCCATCGGCCGAACTAAATGCGACGACATAACTCAATATCTCGAATAGGGTGAGTGCCTTCCCTACATCAGTACGTCTATCAGTGACGCTCAAACCTTATGTCTCCCTTCTTCTTTCCTCATATTCACGGGCCTAAACCCTACTAGTATCCATGGCTCTCCGCACCTGAGCCTCCTCTTCGTCATTTAAAGATGATGAAACAACCTAGACATGTGCTTGTCGTTTTCCTCTTTTACCCTTTCTGAACATGAGATCGGTGTCTGTCCGTCCAAACAACTCATCATGTAGATATGCCTTTTGCCCAATTTTAACCTCCATCTGAGATGTTCTCCCAATTAAATAATCTCTCATTTCTTTCCTCAGCTTAGCCAAAATCTTATCTCCATTCCTACAAACACCAGTTGTATGTTGTTTAAGGTAGTATATATCTCCATTCATATCTTTTTGACATTATTTATATCTCATCATCTTCTTTTCGACATCCAATAAATATCTATGTTGCCATCCAATGTCACGATGTGTAGCAATAGTTTGTTTATTGTCCAACATTTTATATACACATAAAATCACAATAATTTAAAATTTTTAATCAAAAATTTAAAACAAAAACTACCAGCCACCCCGGATGGGGTGTCTATGATCAAACACCCTAGAGGGGGGCTTCAGGGGTGAGAATAAAACACCCCCAAAGGGGTGGGGGAAAGGGTAAGGGATAAGTAGGGAAAGGGGTGGATTGGGGTTGGGGGTGGGGGGAATTTTACCTGTTGAGGGGAGGAACTACCGGAGGGAAGCCCTAAATTGAGGGAGAATTGAAAGGAAAGGTGGAATCGGTCCAAAATTGGGTCCCAGAACAACTCGATTCAAAAACTTTACAGATTTTGGGGAATCGGTCGGGATCGACCAATTCCCAGTTTGATCAGAGAGGATCAGTTGATCTGAGACCGATGCTCCCAATTCTTATCGATCCGCTCGGGATTTCCTACTGGATCGGTAGTCCTAGGTGGAATTGGATCAGCTGTGACCAATTCGATCTAAGAATTGGTTGATCCCAATCTAGATCAGCCAATTCTGCAATCCATGGTCTAGGTAAGTTATATGTTCTTATACTCTTGTTTTACACTTATTGTACCTTCTATTTCAATCTTTAATTGTCCTAAGCACCTTCCAAAAAAATTAAATGGTAATAGGTGTAGAATTGAGATAGCCAGGCTAGGCCACCCAGATAGATAGGTACTGTTTCAAATTATGATGCACATCATCCTGGAATCGGAAAGAATCAGTTGGATTACTGGAATTGGAGTGCTTAACCTGATCTTAATCAGCTGATTCTGGTCAGGACTAACAATCCTTTGAAAAATATAATTTTTTGCAATTTGCTTGCGGACAAGTAACATTTTACCCATTTGGAGTGTCCATCTAGTATATACTTAGTTGTGCTTATACCGTATTACCAGGGGGTGTATCCTTTCTTTATTTTTCTTAACCCATGCATATTTTCAATGTTTTATGTGTAATGACAATAAATGAATTGTGCACCCAGTATGTACTTAGCTGTGTTCATATAGTAACAGTAGAAAAGTGTATCCTTTACTTTTTGTTCTTATCTTGTGCATATTTTCACCATTTTATGCGCAATGAATGAATTGTATCTAGGTTTTACTGGCCACCTTCCAAAAATCGGTAATATATGCCCCATTCCTGAAACACAAAAGTCTAGCAGCAACTGCTTGATTTCCTTGTATGGATTGTCTCTTCTCGCTAGACTAGGAAGTCCAAAGATTTATTGGTTCCATGGTGAACATGAATTTAAGAGTACCTACTCTCTTAAAATTAAAACAAAAAGTAGGAGTAGCAGTAAGAAGATTCGGACATATCAAAAAGTGCTAAGAAAGCTCCAATAAGAAAAGTGAAAATCATCAATATAATAGAAGCAAAAAACAGATGCTAACTTGAAGAAGATTGATTCAATGTGATGGATTATTTAGACCTCTCTTAAGAAATAACTCAAAATCGACACAAGTGAGAAAAAATAAAACATTGAAACAGCCCCAAATAATTGTGATTAAGGTTCAACTGAGTGGACTTGAGTCATATGGCTGACAGGAGATTACTAGTAATTATGGCTTCATGCAAGCGAGTTGCAGCATAGTCCAAATTGAAAGTATAGCGAGCATAACTTGCTTAGGTGGCATTTGGACATAATAGTGGTTCAGAGATCACACATTCTTAAGATTGAATCCAATTGTCTAACCAATTGAACCTTTGTATAGGTTGGCTTCCATGTCCCCTTTGTGCCTCATATGCTATGTAGAAGATAATTACACATAAGAGTGAAGTGTACTTTCGATTCCCAAATGCACCTCAAGGTGAGCTTTTATGGGAATCATGGGACTTCACTTACTGACCTGCATTTGTGACCAAATGCCCTTTACATAAGAGAATAGATTTTAAAAGACATCATCGCAGATGGATCCAATTTTAGCATACCTAATTCTCTGGATTTCTTGTTTCATGTTGTCAATATCTGCTTTCAAAAATGGAGCTTGTTGAAGATCCGAAGATGCCCTGGAGAAATCCTGAGTAAGTACTTGCACCTCATCCATTAGCTCCTGCCTCGCTGCATGGAGCTTCTGAACATCCGCATGGACTTGCATGAGCTCCGCTTGCATTGCTTCGACCACTAGCAGCTCCTTCTCCAACTTCACGGACTTATCATACATCTTTTTAAGTTCAAAATGGTTCAGAAAAACAACGTAGCAGTAAAATGCTTACGGAAAGAAAATGCGCCTCTACACCTATCGTAAGAAGAGAAAGTTCAGCCAATAAATCGATGACCTTCCAAAAGAGAAGCTACGAAGATCACCGTCAAACAAGAAAGTCAAGACATAATAGGTTCACAATAGCCGAAAGAAGAAAATTTCACACTAACAGCTGGTATTTCTAGGTTTGGACGGCGAGTCTGCCGAAATTGTCGTGTTTTCACTTCTTCCCTGTGAATGCTGGTAACACGGAATCCAAAAGAAAACAGTACCTCCCTGAGCTGGGCGTCCTTGTCCGCGTGCATAGTGCCGGCGGCATGCGAGAGGCGTTGGAGCTCGTGCTGCGCTGCAGCAAGCTCCTGCTTGAGGGCGACGTGGGTGGCGGCGAGGCGCTGGTTGTCGATGAGGAGGCCTTGGATCTCCTGGTGCTGTGCGGCGAGGCGCTCTTCGATGACAGCCGGGTGGAGGGGCCGCGGGGGAGGGCCACCACCGCGGGCAAACGGTCCGTCTCTCAAATCGTCGAGGAACGCGGGGTGAGGCGGGCGGCCGAAGGGGGGCAGGGGCGGCTCGTGCAATGGTCGCGGCGGCGGAGGGCCGCCCATGCGGTGGTGGCTCCTCCCTGCCATCGCAGGAAGAAGGAGACGAGCGGAAGGCGGGGTAGAGAATAGGGTCGGGCAAGTACAGGAGAGCGCCGAGGGCTCGGTATGAACGAACGACCAGATGAGTTACCTTTCTTCTGCCCGGTGGACTCCTTGCTTCTTTCTTCGGAGGGGGGCCTCCCTTTTTTTCCACTATTGTAATTAAGATATTTTCTATGCTATTTTATTTTACAAGAGTTCTGCTCTTTAATTTTATATTTTACACCAAAAAATTATATAAGCACTATAATATTATTAAAATTTTAAGTAAAATATTTAAAAGTTTTTCTCTTAAATTTATATTTTTTGTATTTTTTCTTCAATCCGTAGAAAGAGAGATGAACTAAGTTTCTCTCTCTATCTGTTTTTAATGTAAAATTTGTAATAATCGATAAATTTTATAATTTAAATCTATGGGTGGTCGTAAACGAGATGAGATGAGATGAATACATCTCTCTCTTGTGTAAAAAAAGAAAAAGAACCCTAAATTCAATAGGTCTTAATATAAAAAAGAAATAAATTATATTCATGTAAGATTGTCTCTTGCCATAGATTTTAATCATTAAACTGCTTTTTATAATTTTAACCAAATATGATTTTGGACATCAAACTTATTGGGATTTAAGTTTCTAAATTTTTAAGAGTTTGATTTAATGAAATATCTAAAGTTTTAATTTTATCTTTAACCAATAAAATATAAAATGTTAATTTTTTAATTTTGAAAGTAAAAATTATAATGAATCAATTAAACTTAAGTGATTTTTAAATAATTACTAGTATATTCAAATATTTTTATGAAAGATTTCAACATCCTAGATTCGGCAGATATCAATTAAGCCAAAATAAATAGAACTTAAAAATTGTTAAAGCCAACATATGAAAGAGCATGGTTGCAAGAAACATTTAGACATAATGAAGATGAACTAAATACATAAGCATAAAAATATTATCACTTATTAAAAGATGTTGAAGCACATTTATACGAAGGTTTCAAAAATATATCTATGTTAAAATTTATTTAAAGTTAATTTAGCTAAAGTCAATACATGGTATAACTAAAAAATGTATGAATATTGTACTATCTTTATTTTAAAAATGTATTGCTTGAATATGCAAATGTTCTCGAAACTTAGTATGAATTTTAAAAAATGTTAAAGATTCAGGGCTTACTTATCAAAAAATGGATACATGTAAGAATAACTATATTTTCTTTTAAAATAAAATGTAGAAAAAATTTTATGTTCACAATATGAGACTTTAAGATATAAAGTGATTTTAAATAAATGAGTAAGAAGGTGGCATGAAAAAGTTTACATTATTTTTTATTAAGAGATATGTTGCAACATTTGTTTATATTAACAAACACTATTAAGTTGATGGCATAGCAAAGTGAGTCACGTTCTTATTAATCGAGTGGTGAAATACGTCATCATACTGTTTCTCCTTTTTGAATACGAGTTAATAAACTATATCCTGATTTCGCATTGGAGGAATACAATATTCGAGTTGGGTTAGCTGTACATGGCTTTAACCACTTCGGTAGGATGCCTTCAAAGTATATTGTTTGTCATATCATTATAGTGATTTACAATTTGCCATCATGGATGTCTTTAAAAGTGAGGTACACGATGATTTCATGTTTAATACCAGATCTAAGAGCTCCCAAAAATGATATTGATGCGTACTTACAACTATTGGTGGATAAGCTAATGTACTTATGGTAGATTGGATTGGAAACATACGATGCTTTACAGAAATAGAATTTTGTCATGAGAGCCATATTACTCGGTATTATAGATAATTTTTCGGGATTTGGTAATCTATCTGGATGAAGTACCAAAAAAATTAGAATTTTTACTTTGTAATGAGAAAACATTTTCAGTTTAATTCAATCATAGTAGAAAACAATGTTACTTAGGACAATGTCGATTCCTATCGATAGCACGTCATTGGAGAAAGAATCATTATAAGCATTTGTTTGATGATGAATGGTGTAGGAAAGAAACACCAAAAATGTTAACAGGATATAAGATATGAAGACAACAAAGATAGATGCAATAAGATTTGGAAAACTATTTAAGAAAGAATTAGAGAACTTGACAAAGAATTTATCAAGAAAAAAATGGAAGAAAAGAAGTATTTTTTTGAGTAATCGCCATATTACGCTTCTTTAATTGTCCATCATCATTTGGATGTCATGCAAATAAAAAAAAATGTGTATGACAATATTCTTGACAAGTTCAACCTATCAGAATCGAATAAAGACAATCTAAACTCAACGAAAGATTTGGTTTGGTTACAAATTCATTCGGAATTACATCCACGGTAGGGTTTTTCTAGGTTTCTAGATGTAGTTTGTATAGACTTATCAATGGAAAAAAATCTCAGATACTTGAGCTTGTAAAGAATATTTGATTCCACAAATTTAAGTAGGTGTGTAGATGTAAGTAATAGAACCATTAGTAGGTTAAAAAGTAATGATTGTTATGTCATGATGTAAGTGATTATTCCTTTGACGTTTCAAAAGATCATATCAAATGATCTACTTAGTCCCATTGTAAAATTATGCCAGTATTTTAAGATCATTTGCACTAAGTTTTTGGATGGTAAAATTTTGAGAGATTGAGAGTTCAAGATTGCAATATCACTTTGTAAGTTGGAACAAAATTTTTCACTCACTGTTTGATGTTATGATCTACCTAATTGTGCATTTGGTTTATGTGGCCATAATGTTTGGAACAATTCGATACTGGTGTATCAAATTGAAGGATACTTAAAGAGGCTCAAATATTATGTGGGCAACAAGGTGGGAGTTGAATGTTCAATCACTCAAGGTTATTTGGTTTAGCAATGTACATAGTTTATTTCTATGTATACGAGTGATGTGGGCAAATATAGTAGGGATAGGAACTATGATGATAGTCAATATGATGATGATAACGAAGAGAGTTCAATATTTAAACCAATTGGCCATCCATTGAGATGTAAACATGTGTCTAGAATTTTGACAAAAAGATAACAAAATTTAATCTATACATGTGTTGAATCAAATTGATGATATATATAATTTTTGTTTAGGGCATAGTGATGCACTTAATAATAGAGAAAGTATTGAATAAAACTTTCAATATGGTTTAGATCACACATTAATGAGTTAAGTAACATAGGCTCTTCTTGGTACACTAAGGAGCTAGAAATTTTATCATTTAGTCCTTCAAATTTTCCATCATCATTATATGGATATATATACAATGGATTTAGATTTCGAATGATGGGTTTAAATTTAATCAAATCCACTCAACTATGTGGTTCATTATGAACACCGAACTTCAATATGGTTGTAATGGATACTAGTAACATTCCTATCTCGTAAGTACTATAACATATTGAAAAAAGAGAGTGATGAAGAAGTAAAACCATATCAAGAACAACTTATTTATGTACCTATAACATTTCATCCAGGTGATTTTTGGCCTACACTAGGGATACATACTAAGCATGGACCATCTTAGGCATTGGTTCCTTGCCCTACTCTGATGACACCTACATCTATATGTAATTTGTCTTCCATCACCTTAGTTATATATTTTATTAAATATTTTAGATTCTTTATAGACATATCACTTTCTAATTTGTCAAAAATTTTATTTAATTAACTACATCCGGTAGAAGTGGGAGAGGTCCGACCAAGGCATAAAATGCAAGGACACTAGTGTCTAGAGAGACCTTAAATGTTGAATTGGTAGGGGGTTGGGTGTAGGCCCGCATAAACAAGCATTTATCTCCCACCTTGAAATTTGCAACATGGTGCATTGTAATTTATGACAACAAAGTTACATCACTCTTTTGCAAGAGAAAAAAGATGCCATTTTACAAGATCTTATAATAAATATATTATTTATATTTATAGTTTTAATTTATACATTATGGTTAATAGTGTATTATTAACTATTATCGATTTTTTACAATTATACAAAAATATTTTACATTTGAGCAATCTACATCGATAAATATAGATATTTTAAGACATATGAGAGAAACACAAAGAAAACAAAGCAACCACTAAAAAAGAAAGTAATAACACATTTATTTTCTTATCCTCATATTTTACAAGACGATCACTAGAGGAGGCCTATGAGATTATGCCTCCACAATGTGGTCTGTACTAGTGATGCCATATGTGTGACAAATGGGTCATAGAGATGAGAATAAGTTAAGAACTCTTGTTAATTTAATTTCTAGTTCACTTGATCATGACTATTTAGAAATTATTAAACAATTATAATTTTTTGTAGGCCATAGTGAAAGAAATAAAGATTATATAGTTGGTCTAATAATGCCTTATAGAAGGGGAATGACAAACATTCATCAGTTGGAGATCGACTTTGTAAGTATTTAATTCAATTATTATTCGTTGTTAGTAGAGTTTCAATGTATTTTAATGCTCTTAATTATTTTGAATAGACACAAAAGGAAGGACACTGTCTTACTTGTCTAGAGGTCTTCTAGATGACCTAAACGCTTGAAGAGATAGATGGATTCATCGTTTGGATCCATTGTTTGGAGTAACGAAGAAAGTTATCAAATTATGATAAATATCTAATTTATTTGTGTTAATATCATCATTTATTCAAATAAATCTTAACACAATTTCTAGTTTTAAGATAATATGCAACAATGGATGAATGTCTAGCAGTCAGAGAATACAAATTTTGGGATATCTCAACAACCATTCACTACTGAGGAGGTATATACCATCGTCTTTGGTAGAGATGGATCCGATGTGGGGCAAAGGACAGACTCGCAATACCCAGTGTGGTGTAAGAGTGGAGGTGCTAGCACCTCCATGAATCCGCTAGTCCATAAGTTGATGTACAAAGTGGAGAAGCGATTAACCGAGTTAGAGAGACAAAACAAATGATTGATTCTCTCCAACAACAGATATCCGACCAATAAAGGAGCTTTAGGAGACAATCGAATGTCTAACACAACAAATATTAGCCAAGATTGATCAAAACTCCCCACACCCAATGATCCATTGAGTTTGAGACCACCTCCAATATAGTGAGAGGAGGATGATGGAGTGGATGAGGGTGATGTCGAAGAGGAGGAGGAGGCATCCTTAGAAGAGGATGGTTGAAATATTTGTATCTTTAATTGTTGAACACGATTATTATTTTTGCTCTATTCATATGTGATGTACATCATTAACTGTTTGTATCATTCATTCACCTATTTGTATAAAATTGTAGCTTGTGTTTTATGGATAAATGTAATTGGACTAAAAGAATGTGGGATTGTGTATAGAATAATGTATGGAACTGTGAATGAATGAAATTGTGAAATTATGTATGAATTGTGTATGGAATGTATAAAATGTATTAGAAACTGTACATGTTGATTGAATGTCTATACGTAGTTGTAATCCTGCATTAATTTTTTTATTTTATAATATTAACAATAATGTTTTTCTTAAGAATTTTTGGTGATGGCTTCAAGCTATCACTATTGGTTATGTTAGCGACAGTTAAAGATATTAGCAACAACTCTCGGCTATCGCCAAACTAGTCACCCTAGCACCTGAAAATGTTTTGAGAGCTAGAATGACTAGTTTGGTGATGACTGCAAGCCGTTCCCAATATATCCTTTGGAGAGGATGATTGACATATTTATATCATTATTTTTTGAACATGACTATTATTTTTGCTTTATTCATATGCGATGTATATCATAAACTATTTGTATCATTCATTCACCAATTTGTATAAAACTGTAGTTTGTATTTTATTAATAAATGTAATTGACCTAAACAATTGTAGGATTGTGTATGGAATTGTGAATAAATGAAATTGTGAATTGTGTATGGCTTGTGTATGAAATGTATTAAAAATTATATTGGCTGATTTTTTGTATAGTCGTAATATGCATAGATTTTTTATTTTATAATATTAAAATTATTTTTTTTCACAAGAATTATTGGCAAAAGCCATCACTAATGATTATGTTAGCGACGGTTAAAGATATTGGCGATAGCTCATAACCATCGCCAAACCAATCACTCCAACTCATGGAACATCTCTGGGGCCAAGGTGATTGGTTTGGCGATGGCTGAGAGCCATCATCAATATTTTTAGTAGTGGTAGCTTGTAGCTGTCACCAATGTCTTTCCCTTACAAGAAGAAAAATTGGCAACAACTAGTAGCTGTCACCACTATCTTTATTGGCAATGGTAGCTATTGTTGCAGAAATGATGGCCTTCAAGCTGTTGATTATCTTCATATCTAGCGACGACTTCTGACTAGCCGCCATATATACTATTGATGACATGCTTATTTGCAATGGACTTGTGATGGCTTTGAAGCCGTCGCAAAATATTATTGGCGACGACTTTTGACTTCTTGTCGATGGGTTTCGGCCATCACCATTAAGTTTTTTTGTAGTGATATGTTTCAACATTAACGGAGATAGAGATGCTTAATATTATTACAAGACAAGTGTTTGATTATTAAGATCAATCTTGAAATTCATAATACAAACAATATGTGAATTGTATAATATAAGTTTGGCTTATATCAATTTGGTTATTGGTACTCTATAAATATAAATATTAAAATTAATGCAATGTTATTTTTAATAGTACTTTAACCAAACATGACAATAACTTTGATCTTTCCCTCTTGCTCCCACCACTAGTTAGTTGTGTCTTGTCCCCCCCCCCCCCCCAAATGGATTGTACTTTTAGGCATGTTTCCAAGTGCCTTAACTTCTAGTTGGCAAAGAGAGACAAGTAATAAATGAGAGATAATTAAGCATCTTCTAGGGTATGAATTCCTTGCTTCATCGGTTGCATTATATGATAATTCTAGAGATCCAAGTCTAGTTTTGTTGGACTATATATATAGGTTGAGAGTACTGAGCTTGGTCCTTGACCCAAAAAAAGAAGTATTGAGATTGGGCGGTGCAGAAGGTAGAGGGGGAATAATGGTCAAGCATGTAAATTAAGGTTAGATCTTTGGGTTCCCTTTCAACTAAGAGCTAGCTTCATGAGTCCTATAAAAATCTAGTAGATCCTTGGTTGTGTTGACATCGATCTCAAATACAAATGCTTTCAAATTTTTTTATGATGAGCAGTATGTTGATCGTTTTTGATTTATTTATCTATGTTTGAGGGTAGCATCATTAATGGAAGACAAATGATCAAGGTGATATATCTAATGGACCAACAGATGGCAAGTGGTGGTGGGGGTGTGGTGATTCAGATAGCTACATGTGTATGGGAACTTGGTGCAATGGCTGAGTGGTAGTGGCTGTTGAGAAGTGAGTGGCAATGGTTGGGCAAGGTGGAAGGGGCGAGGTGCATGGCTATTGTTGTGAGGCAACAATTCTAATGCAAGGCAACTAGTGTAGCTGAGCAAGAAGACTAGTGCAGCTAGGTGGACAATTGAGGATGTTGGTGCCACTGTGTGGGGTAGTGCACGTGTTGGAAAATCGATCTAAGCCATCAGAGGTGCTGTGAAAAATTAAAAACTATCAGAACTGAATCTTTTACCTAGATCTAGTCAAACTAGAGATTAGTGCGATTTATGGCAATTAAAACTCATTATGGGAAGACTAATGATCTTTGTAATTTGATGTAGAAGGTCTTTGTGATGTTTAAGAGCACTCATTTACTCTCTCTAGTGGTATTCACATGACCAACTCACAAATGACTATCCCCATGTCTTCATCAACTTTAGATGTCTTCTTCGCTATGGCAGGGGCTGTCATGGCACCTACCTGCATGAGAGAGAGAGAGAGAGAGAGAGAGAGAGAGAGAGAGAGAGTTATAGCTAATCTTAAGGTGGTTGTGTGTAACATTTTTTGACTTACCTCTTGCTTTTATAGAGAATACAAAACCCTAATATGCCATATTGGTGGATTGGCCAAATAATTAATGATTCTAGTTGATTAATTAATATTCTTAGTCAACAAATGGGTCAAACCCAATAAACTCATCTAATGCATAATTTTATTTTGATTAATTTGATATAATATCTAATCCTCTATCATCTATTTGATTATTTATTTTGTGTGATCCTTTGACCTCAATACAAAACTCGACGTGAACTAACTTTGGAACTCAGTCCAAATTAGTGAATTAATCACCTTCGTAATGAATTCACTTGCTTGTTGATCATGTATTGTATCAAGTTTGTCATAATCCCTATATAGTATAATCCATGGACATTTCTAGCATTTGTTACTATGTACATATAATCTCTCATCCATACAATATCTCAATCTGTATATTTGGCATGATTAATATGTGGAGCCAATATGATGTCCTAATGAAGTTATACTCGTCTATAGATTCTTCTAGAGAACTCTTTCTCTCTCTCTCTCACTCTTTCTCAGTTTAATCTACACTATAAAACGAATTTTCAAAGTTGATTTTGTGGGATATTCTCTCTCACAATGTCAAGAATGAATGATAATTTTTTGGCACTCAGTTATCTTATCATGTTTAACTAACTAAAAAAAAGAGTGTATGCCATTGTAACATGTCTAGTGGATGTCACTGATTCATATACATACTCGAAGCACACTTGTTAGTATGTTGCACTACAGTAATAACTAGTTGTTGGATCTAATATACTGTATAACTAAATTTAATTTATTTAGAACCATATAAATTATTGTACATGTGACTTGGTATTAGTCAAATTGTATTGATGTTACATTAAATGTTAAATATATCACATGTTTAATATGTTTAGATTAAATAGATGATATCTATGTTGATATATGATAGTTTTTTTGATCATGCAATTGGAACTTTAAATTTCATGCAATGATACGTATGTACTTGAATATGGTATGAAATTTTCAATATTTAAGAAGCTAACATGTAATGTATGGTATCCATAAGAAATGTTATTTGTTTCTCTACTCATGTTCATTAAAATATTGTATGAAATTGCTTTGTTCAAATGCTAACATGTGATATCTAATATCTATTGACTTTGATAGAAGATAATTGTATGTGCATGCTTGCAAAGCAAATTTCTTTTAACTGCTAACTATAAAATAGAAAGACTAACACCTAATGAGTCAATATGATTCACCATTTTCTTTTGAAAATGTGTTTTTACAAATTTCTTGAAGCCCAACTTTATTAAATTGAGCATCAAAATAGCACAGTAGAAGCAAAGTGGTTTATTAAATTGAGCTCAAGAAGTTTATTGAGAGACTGATTTGATATATAATTATTTCCAGAGTTGATGTAAGTTTTAATGATTATCTAAGGCCCTATTTGATAACTATATTAAGTACCTCCATCACGATCAATTTTGAAACTTGTAGTGATAAATGTCATCAATAGGTGTTTGACTATTAATATCAATATTGAAAATCATATTACAAACAAAGCAAAATATATAATTCAAGTGTCCACTTGCATTAAATTTGATACTGATACTTTATTCTTTACAAATATCAATGTCAAAATTGATATACTATCATTTTTGATACTTTAACCAAACATGTCCCAAGGTTACATGATTTGTTCTCAAACCAATATCTTTTGAGTAGTTGTTTTTCCCAATTATGTCACCAAATTATATTATGTTGCAAAATTAGTTTGGTCCAAGGTGTGACACAAGCTATTAGTTATCCATTCCTAACCACCCCATTTGGTAACTCTATTGAGCACCTCTATCATTGTCAATTTTGAAAGCGATAGTGATAGGAATCATCAATAGACTTTGGGCTATCAATATCAATATTGAAACTTTTTGTGCAAGCAAGACATGTTATACAATACAAGTGTCCATTTATATCAATTTTGATATTGATATTATATTATTTACAAATATAAATATTAAAATTGATATAGCATCATTTTTGATACTTTAACCAAATGGAGCATAAATATTCAAAGGTTAGACATCGATTAAACCAAAATAAATAAAATTTTAGTTTTAACGATTTTTTAAATCAAATCAAATATGCAAACTGAATAACCTAAGTTAGATGCAATAGTTATGTCGAATTATGCTTATTAATAATGGTTGTGTATCTTTTTCATGTAAAAATAATTTTAAGAGTTCTTAAGGTGAAATTAATTACATGTATATAAATATATATGTCATATTTTGATAAATATGATTTAAATCAATCAAAATAAAATAAAATATATATACACAATATATCTCAATAAATATTATTCAAAGTTTGATTTGGTTATAGAGATATGTATGTCTGTTTTAATTTGATTTGGAAAAAAATTATCAAAAAAAATCAAACCAATCCACTAATAGTGTTCTAATGTGCAGTTGTATCTGACACATCTTATTCTGACACATCTTATTTACTAGGCTATCAATAAATATATGTAGATATATCACTAATATGGGTTGGTTGCAGTGTAATATAGGATTTTGTGACATAATTATGCATTAACTAAAAAAATACGACAGCTTAAAAAAGAAGAGCGGCTTTGACTTCACCCTTCTCTGAACCCTGCAAGGAGAGCAGCTTCAGTCTCGCCCTTCCCAGAATCTAGCGAGGGGATTTTCCTATCCTCGTCGTCTTCTCCAGAGTGTGTTAGTCCTGATCTTCTCTGACTCCCTCTCTTTTGCTAATCTTTTCCTCGCAATCTTTCTCTCTTCGTTTTCTTTTGCCCTTTTCTTTGTTCCTTTTTCTTTTCTCTTCCATTCTCTTAGGAGCTTTCCCTTCTTGTAATTCTTTGCTTCCTTCCCCTTTAGTGTTGTTTCTTCACATTCATTTTTTCATATTTTCTCTCTTACTTCCGTGTATTTCTAATCTTTTCCTTCTTTGAAATTGTCTGTTTGATTTTCCCTTCTTACATCGTCTTCCGCATCCTTTCATCATTTTCCCTTCTTGCTTCTTGTTTCGTTCTCTTTTCTTATGGATCTTTTACTCTTCTTTCTTCTTATATGTTGTATTTCTAGTTGTTCTTTTATTCCTTCTTTTTTTACTTTGGGCAATTTCTTACCATGGTTCATTCTTTGTAAATCTCTCTTCTCCTACATTCGGTAACGATGAAATCCTCTATTCTACAGTACATTTCTCTCTCCGCTCGACTCACTCATCATGTTTTGATTTGGTTTACTATTTGTTTCTCTCTCTTTCGTACGTCTACCTCATTTTAATTCCGACTTAATGCTTTTTCGACTCACGGGTTTAGGGTTTGGCATGTGTACTCATGTCTTCCGCTTCTCGGTGCTTCCAGGGGATTCCATCGTTTCATTTGACGATATAGCTTGGATCCCTTCTTTCAGTGACAGAAATCGCAAGAGTTTCCTTTTCTTCCGCTTCCATTTGACAAGAAACTTTGGACTTCGCCCCTGAGAGTTTATTTCATTCCTCTATTGTTACTCTTTTTGTATTCTCTCTCCTTGGTCCTGTTCGAGTTTTTTTTCTCTAATGTAGGAGTTTTCTGTAAGGTTGTTTTTTCAAAGTCTACATTGATCGAGTTCTTCATTTGTCTTTTATTCTTTATAACTATCTTTTCCTATGGATTCAGTTTCAACTGAAGATAAGAACATTCTTCGTCTGTTTCAAGAGCTTCTTGCTTTTTGAAAGTTCTATCTTCTAACAAAGCTCGGCCAGCAGGTCCTAAGGAATGAGTCCACAAGATGTGGAATCTGATTACTCCCTAGTCACTACTAGACTTCCCGAATGATGCTTTCATTTTGCAGTTTCAAACAGAAGAGGAAGTGGATATGGCTTGCCACCGAGTTTTATGGTTTTTCGATAATGAGTTGCTTTTGCTTGAGAGAGCTAGACCTTTTACTTCCCTGTCTTATTATCATTTGCACGGTGGCGATCTATGGGCCCGAATTTATGATTTACTATAGGAACTCTTGAAACAGGACATTGTTATGAAAATCATTTCACAAATTGGGACACCTTGGGACCCATCGCCTGAGATTATTGCTGCTTAGAGTATATTCGCCTGTATAAAAGTCAGAGTACATGTTTTAAATCCTTTACCTTTAGAGGTGATAGTTTCTCTTCCTGATGGTTCCTTGAGGCCTTTTGTTCTTGCTTATGAGCGCATTACTCAGTTTTGTTATTTATGTGGGTGGCTAGGCCACCAATATGATGATTGTGACCGAAGTAATTTGATGTTGTCAAAGCTAAAATGAAAAGTCACTTGAAGTTTCAATTTGGGGACTGGCTTACTACTACAAGTAGAGATGCAAATAAAGGACGGTGTCAATCATTTAAAAATTCTAATACTACAACAT
Source organism: Cryptocoryne crispatula var. balansae (assembly GCA_036172225.1). NCBI lineage: Eukaryota > Viridiplantae > Streptophyta > Magnoliopsida > Alismatales > Araceae > Cryptocoryne > Cryptocoryne crispatula. The sequence goes on along the minus strand of CM069922.1, from coordinate 14,096,454 downwards.
TCATAGATTCGGTAGATTGTCAGCTCCTTTAGGCTTCCAATTTCCAATCATCCTTGGGTAAGGAATTATCCTCTCTAAATGTCCTAGCATTGCCTTCTCCTCCTCATCAAGATGAAGCTTTGTCTCCTACATCTTCCTTGGTATGTCTGGTAGGTTCAATTCGATATCTTATATGGATGTTTCACCCCACTTTAATCTGAATCCCCCTACTACTTTGCAAAAGATGATTTTTGGGGCAACTAACACCTCTTCATTATTGGAGAAGAATATCCTTATGCCCGATCCTTCTTCCACAGAATCATGCTTTGCTTTGTCAAAGTCCATTATTTCTCTGGTAAAAATTTCTATGAAGAAGCCTGGACTTCGAGAAAAAAAAGAAATGGATATCTTTTAGTAGTGCGCTTAAACACTCTATGCTTAAGTTTGATGATACCTTTTTCCCAATAAAGGTAAAGGTCTTATCTCATTCATATTCTGAATTCAAGGGTGAGGCAGTTGGCCCATCATAGTTGCCCATGTCAAAATGAAGATGGTAGCTTGGAATTGTCGGGGAGAGAATGGGCTACCAACAATTTGACATGTAGATCAATTGGCTCATTTCATAAATTCGTGTGTTTTTTTCATGTCAAAAGCTAAGTGCTCATGGTCTGATAGTGATCAATTTTTTGCATGAAGAAATATAACTAATTACTTTACCGTTCCATCTTCTCATTGAAGTGGGGGACTTTGGATGTGGTGGAATATGAATATTCATATTCAGATTATTAATTCTACCTTTTCTTGGATCAAAGGTATTGGTCAAAATCTTTTGGCGCCCTTGCCTTGGCTTCTTGCAAGCATTTATGCCCCTAATTTAGATGCAGACATAATAAGAGTGTGGTCGGAATTGTCAAGGTTCATCCGCAAGCTCTCACTGCCATCTTGTTTAATTGGTGACTGGAATTGCATGAGAAATCCTTCTGAGAAGTGGGGGGGGGGACAAGGTTGTTGCACCGCACATGGAACATTTTGAGTGTTTCATTAGTAGTAACAATATTTTGGAAGTGAAAAATGATGGTCCTATTTTTACTTGGAATAATAGAAGACCACTTTTTCATTGTGTAAGAGAGAAGCTGGACAGATGTTTAGCCTCAGACTCCTAGTTAAGAATATATCCAAAGGTACAACTTCATGTGCTTCCTTGTTATACTAGTGATCACATGCCATTGTACGTCAACTCCAAATACTGGTTTGTCATTATCCAGATCGCCACCTCAAGAGGGGATGAGAAAGATAGGAAGGAAAACACGAAAAAAAACTCTACCTCAGTTCCACACTCACATTGATCCCCGAACTTTCATCTCTCGGCATCGCTCGAGCACTGAAGAGACAGTTCAAGTTGTGTGGGAGGAAAATGAGGACAAAATAGAAAGAACTTAATGCATAAAAAATCTAAAGGATGTGTCGCCAGGAGCTGTGGACTTTGCTTTATGTAATTGAATTAAGAGAGAAAATTGACCGTGTGTACCTTAGTGCGGGAAATGGATGTGTAAGTTCAACATTCTCCTTCTTCGGCCAGCTGATGAAGAAGAGTCCATAACTACCGCTTACTTGATGTACCTGTGCAACTAGTAGACAAAGAAGACATGTAAACACGTAAAACAAGGATTAGAACTAAGTGAAGTGTAGTAACTATAAAGAAAGTGACATAAAAAATAGCAATCAGAAAGAAACTCACCGGTTTTGGAATTAGCCCTAATTCATTTTTTTTGATTTTTTTTGATATATAAAATGATGCAAAAACTAAATAAAAATAATTTATAAATGATTTTGGATGAATGATGAAGAAGTAGAAACTTGAACAGCTCAAATCGGAGCTCAAACGGATGAGATATCACCAATCTGGCTAGACAACACATAGGTGTGAATGTCCGCGCCCTTAACCTGAGGGCACAGTGGGCGGGCCTTGGGTTTGAGGGCCGGTGGGCGCCCCCCATGTCCAGGAGCACGTTGACACTATCTAGTGTGATTTTGATGCAGAGCTTGCCACAGGCAGTCCCAATGTCAGAATTTAGTTTCGTTTATTGCAATGGATATAGGACTTGGAGAGGAAGAGTTTCTATGTTGATTGCTTCTCCTAAATAAGTCCATACAGCCTTGTAGAAATTATGGAAGTGAATGGAAACTAGAAATAGTACCAGATTGCGCGACTTTGTTGAAATGATCACCACGGACAATCCAGAAATTAGAATAGACTCACATTTGTTTTAAAATAAAGAATAATTGCAAATTATTATTTAAGAAGAAAACACTTTATATTGAATTTTTTGAGAAATTATTTGAATTTACCTAATAAATCAAATCTTGAATAGTGAAGTTCTGGAAACCACCGGCGCAATGTCGATGTAGGAAATGATATGGGCACCACAAATATCAGAATTGAATGATTTTTATTGGAAATGAAAAAGGACTCACCTGAAAATAGTTTATATGAAGGATGTATAGGCTGAATACACCGGTAAATGTACTAAAATTGACTGATAAAAAAATGACTTAGAAGAGAAGACTTTGAATATGTCTATACAGTGATGGTGTAGAAGCTGCCACGAGCTGAGGCAATGTTGTAATCGATCTCCGTTTTATGGAGATGAAAGATAGCTCGATGAAGAACACTTCTTATGAAGAAAGCCTGATAGGAAAATGATCAGGGAGATTTGTGGAAGCTGATGATCAGCAAAGTAACATGTCAGAGCATAGATCGGCTTCTCTTTCACTTTGAGATGATATCTGGGCACCGGAACGAAGAGAGAACGATTTGGGGAGGTTGGGATGAGCCTAGGGTTGCTGGAGGATGAGGAAAAGAGTTTTGGATTGTACTCCAATAGTCGAAATTTATAGAGGATCAAAATCGGTGCAAAACATAGAAACAGACCAAACGTGCCCCCTGGTTGGGGGCGCGGTGACCGCGCCCTCAACCTGGGGTGCGCAGTGCGCGCCCTTAGACTGAGGGCATGCTGGGTGCAACCTCACTTCGAGGGCACGTTTAGCACGTCATTGCTAAAAAAATCCAAAAAAATTCCGAAAACATGCTAAAAATCAGATTGACACAATGAACGCACCTCTGACCTGGTGGCGTGGTCAAAATAATTGGTTTTTAAAGGGGGGAAACCTTCCAAAACCAGTTTGGAAAGCTCAAACCTAGGTAAATTTCTGGCTTTCAGAACTAACCGCACCCTCAGTCCGGGGGCGTGTTAGGGGTGTAAACGATCCGGTTCGGTTCGGTTTGGGCGTTTTTTTCCAAATCGTAACCGAACCGATAAGGGGAACCGAACCGAACCGAACCGGTTCAGTGAACCGATTGTGGTTCGGTTCGGTTCGGTTCATCGGTTTAATGTATATTTAAATAAATAAAAATAAAAATAAAATAAAATATACATTATAATAATTATTTAAGATTAATATGAAGACTAATGCTTTATTTATAATATATAATTATATCTTTATACTAATTAACTTAAATTTATATTAATATATATTTAAAATTGATATAATATATATTTAAATGTAATATAATATGTAAATAGAGTGGGTCAAACTTTGTCAAATTGGGTCAACCGGTTTACCGGTTCGGTTCGGTTTGGGGAGGTGTCGAACCGAACCAAACCGATAAGAAATTATCGGTTCGGTTCGGTTCAAGAAACCGAATGGATAACCCGTCAAACAGAACCGAACCGATCGGTTTGGTTTGGTTCGGTTCGGTTTACCAGTTTACCGGTTTTACTTGAACACCCCTAGGGCGTGTAGATTGCGCCCTCAAAGTGAGGGAACATAGACTGTGCCCCCAGTTCGGGGGCACGCTCCACTCTCTCTCCTGCACACACTCCGTTCGCAAGCCATAACTTGCAAATGGGATGTCCTTTCGACTCCCGTTTGTTGCGTATGAAAGTGGACTCGCAAATGCAGCTCCCCAAATGGGTAAACTAGCTGGTACACATCCTGAGACTTCTGTACGGGATTGTAACTTCTGGTTTATCCTCCCACTGGCACCGAAGGCCCGGACGGTGATCCGAAACTTGGAAAAGTGACGACAATGCGAAAAACTTCAGAATGACCCAGAAAGTCAGTGGCATCTCGTACAACTCGGGTTTACGACCGTAAATGATGGGAAGGGTCCTAAAAACTCGAAAAGGTGCTTGGAAGAGCCGGGGATGATCTGGAATACTCAGAATGACATGAAAAGCCAGCGACAATCTGTACAACTTGAGTTGACGATCGGAAACGATGGGAAGAACCCGAAAAACTTAGATAGATGCTCAGAAGAGCCGGGGATGACCCAGAGAACTCATAATGACTGAAAAGGCTGGCGGCAACCTGTACAACTCGGGTTGACGATCGGAAGTGACGGGAGGAACCCGAAAAACTTGAAAAGAAGCTCGGAAGATCCGGGATGACCTGGAATACTTAGAATGATTGGAAAAGCTGGCGACAACCCGCACAACTCAGGTTGATGACCGAAAATGATGGGAGGAACCCAGTAAACTCGGAAAGATACCCGGAATAGACGAGGACACCTTGGAGAACTCGGAATGGCGAGAAAAGATAGCAGCAACCTGTACAACTTGCCCTGGGCCCACCGGCACTGATCGGGATGACCTGACAGCAATCGAGAAACTCTAACGGTAAGTAAAAAAATGTATGATGACTCGACGAAAGGACACGACACAATGGTCCTCGCTTGGTAAACACGGATTCAACCAGGGATCGGTAACTCATCCTTGGATTTCCAGTAAGCTCCTCAACTTGTCCAAAAGGGTGGTTCAACTTGATTTTAATGGTCCAAAAGAGATGTTGCCAATTGAATAAGGGTTTAAGCTCCAAATAAGGCCAAATTGACGTGTCTACAAACCCCTCTAGTCCAACCTAGAAGTTTGTGGTTCTGCTTAGAAGCAAACTGGTTGAAACATTCCTCTTTTCAAGAACTTGTTACCAACTCTTGGCTGAATTCTCCAGACTTTTACTCTAAATTATGGATAGAAGATAAAGGTGATTAGAAGGGATATGATTCACTAGAAGAATCACATCTTCGGCAGTTTTCGGTTGCAAATTAAGGAAGTCTAGGATAAACTGCCTACTATTCAGTCTAACCCTCCTTCCTCTAATTCTATCTCTAAGAAGATTGCGTTACAAAAGCAACTGAACTGGCTTCATGAATTGGAGACCATTTATTGGCATCAGCAGGCTGAAGTTTATTGGCACTTAGCAGGTGACAAATGTACAAAGTTTTTGTCATACCAACGTTTTAAATAGAAAAAGATGGAATATAATTCTAGGGTTCTACTTGCTTGATGGTACTTGGTTTGCTAACTTGCAAGATATTCAATATGTCTTTCAACCCTATTTTAATTCTCTCCTTTAGAATAATTCTTCTTACTCCATTGAACAGGTGTTGAATCCGTTGCACTTAGTTACTATTTCTCTGCAGCAAGGAGCTATTTTATGCAGAACCCCATTTATGGAAGAAGTGAAGGAAGCTATTTTCTCTATGAAGCCATATAAGTCACCAAGAATGGATGGGCTCTCACCTATTTTCTTTCAGCATTACTGGTCGGTTATTTTGGGAGATGTTCTTTATTTTGTTCAGCATATATTTAGTTCTACTCATGTCCCTTTGGGCCTAAATCATACTCTTCTCACTCTCATACCCAAGAAAGAAAATGCTCATCTTCCGAAACATTTTAGGCCAATTAGTTTATACAATGTTTTGTTTAAAATTATCACAAAAGTAATTGCAAATAAATTGAAACGTATGCTATCAAACTTAATTTTTGAACTTCAATCAACTTTTATTCTGGGTAGACAAGGGATTGATAATGTTAATATTATCTAGAAGATTAGAAATGCTTTCAAATGGATGAAGGGCAAAGATGGTGAATCTCATTATGTCCTGGCTTTCCCTCCCCAGATGGTGAATCTTATTATGTCATGTTCAAAATCTATCACATATTCTATCAACAATAATGGACATATTTCAGGTAAAATTTATCCTAAGAGGGCCATTCATCAAGGCTGCCCACTTTTCCCTTACCTTTACATTTTGTGTGCTAAAGTTATTTCTTCTATGATTCATCAGGCTACTAGTTCTCACGAGATAATAGGGCTGAAAACTGCTAGAGGAGGACCTAAGATTACTCACCTTATGTTTGCGGATGACTTGATCATCTGTGGTAAGGCCGATCCAAAAGTTATTATTTCTTTTTTACAAATATTTTATGAATATGAGCAGGCATCAGCTCAAGCTATTAATTATGCCAAATCAAAGATTTGTTTTAGTAAAAATGTTCCTAATTCTCTTTGTGCTAGCATATGCAGTCTAACTGGTTTTCAGTTAACTTCTAATAAGGACTTATATCTGGGGTTACCATGGGATCCTTCCAAGGAAAAATTTATTCAAGCAGGAAACCTGATCAAGGCCTGTCAATCTAAGATGGCTGGTTGGAAGTCAAATTTACTTTCTACAGCAGGTAGAACTACCCACATCACTTCTACAATAGGTCATCTTCTTTTACATGCAATGTCAATGTCTAAGTTATCTGCCAAGACTTTGAACAAGCTTGAACTCCTTCAAAGAAGATTTGGCGGGTGCATAGTTCCACCCAAGATAGAAAGATTCATTTCTCAAGTTGGCAAACTATCAAACAACCAAAGTTGATGGGAGGAATGGGTATCAAGGACTTAGAATCATTAAACATAGCTACTTGCATAAATTTTTTTTGGAATTTTTTGCATAAAGAAATATTTTTGGGCAAGACTTCTAAATGCTAGATACTTAAGGTTGCATAGTTTTTGGCAGGTCAAGGTTAAGCAAACTGATTCTCAAGTTTGAAAATTTTTACTTATGGTCAAGCCTTTCTTCAGCAAAGCATTTATGTGAAAAATTAAAGATGGTTCTCTTGTCCATCTTTGGAGGCATAAATGGATTTATGATAATAAAGGTCCTATGAATCCAAGAATTTTGGGTCTTTTCTTTTTCCAAGTTCCGGTAAAGATTTGATATCACATGGTGTTTGAAATGAACATGTTATATCTTACTAGTTTGATGATCATTCTACTTCTCGTATTCTAAATACACCTATCCATGGTGATTTGCTAAAGGGCACACTTATTTGGCCATTTACTTCTCATGGGTATTTTACTCTTAAGTCTGCTTACAATTTTCACATTGAGGTAAAATTCCCTCTAGGTCCCTGCAACCTTTCTATATGGCATAAGTTCTGACATCCAAAGGTGGAAAGATTCTTCTCTCAAAAAATTATTGTTTGTCTTTGGAAAATATTATCAGGTAATCTTTCTACTAATTTGGAAATCAATAGAAAATGTTCCCATATTTTTCATGTTTGTACTATTTGTAGCATGGAATCTGAATCTTTTGAGCATATTTTTCTTAATTGCCAATGTAGTAAGGCAGTATGGATGTTATCATCTTTTGGTAATAAACTGGTTTGGAAACAGAAATCTCTTAGGTCTTATAGATAAGTGGTTAGGTTGGCTAACTTGAAGGATATACACTTGTCGAGAATGGGAATCATGGCAATCTCCATTCTTGACATATATGGCATATATGGATGACAGTTGATCTATGTCTTGAAAATGCTCCTGCAGTGTATCCTAATCTCGACTCTTTGTGGACACCACCGAAAACCAATCAATTTAAAGTTAATGTTGATTGTGTCACTTCAGAAACCTTAGATGCCATCAATCTTGTGGTTAGAGATGAGGATGGTCGATTAGTTTTTCGGAAGACTAAATTATCTAATTCAATTCATCCACAAGTGTTGGAAGTAGAAGCAATTGAGCAAGCATGTTTATGGGCTTTTTCTTCTACTAAGCAGAAGTTAATCAAGAGTGATGCTAAGGGTGTTGTTGAAGCCATCACATGTCAAGGTGTTCTGCCGTGGAGAGCTCAAAATGTCATACTAAAATGTTCTCTTTTACTCTCTTCTATCTAGCATGTATTTATCTTTTACGTCAGCCGTTCTTGTAATTTCCTAACTCATCACTAGGCTAGGCGGGCATTGTATTACAAATCAAAGGATATGCTTCCTTCTCTTTTGTCAAAAATAGCTTGGCATCAGTATTGTGAAGAACCCCCTAGTTGAGGTTAGTTATAAAGGCTTCCTTCTTCAAAAAAAAAGGCAGCTTAAAAATATATTTTTATCACAATTGGCGAGAAAATACTATGGAGAGGAGATGTTGTATAAAAAAGAAAAGAAAACCACAATAAAACAATTATTTTCTATTTTTTATGGTAAGTAAAAAAATAAAGCTGCCTTTTTATTTTGACATAAACATTATTATTATGTAACCAAATACCTCACTAGAGATAAAGTCTGACCCATCAAACAAAGTTTCATGTAATCACACACAACATGTTACTCAACCCGTGGGTATACATGGCTAAGTTGCATTGATCTGTTTTAATTAAACTGGTAAATAAAAGTAAGACAGCTTATTTCAAATAGGTTAACCAGATTGGCATCAAAAAGAGGGGGGGGGTAGCTAAACACTGATGATCTCTTCTCAGAGTGGTGACAGCAACAAAATGTAGTGATGGATGAACCACTGAATGAAAACATACATATATATATAAATATATATACATGAAAAGAGGACAATAAAACAAAGGAGGTATCCCCCAACCCCCAACTCCAACTCCAAGCCATCCACCTTTTGAGGGAGAATAGAAGACCCCCATGCAGCCATGTGCCTCTGGTCCAGCAGGTGCTGCCAGGTCTCTTGATCCAAGAAAGTGAAAGAAAAACAGATTTGTATGAGAGATCCCTTCTTTGCGGTGGGTCCCACAAAGGGAGGAAAGAAAGGATTTCTTTGCATCTTTTGGCTCTTCCTCCCACCCTAGCCCCAGGGTTGCTTGACGTTGCGAAATTTTGGTTCAATTCCGGTAAAATTTAATTCTTTTAATTATCGTTATAGTCGGTTCCGATACCAACAAAAAAATAAGCATACATAAATAAAATAAGATAAATCATAAAATATGACATATAAATTGATAAAGTAATAAAAATAAGATTAAAAAATATTATATCAAAATTTACTAATCATACACAAAATATTAACTTATTTTTAAATAAAAATTAATATTTAATATTTATTTAAAAAATATCGGGTTAGATTCTTACTATGATAACGAAGTGAAATCAGAAAGAAATCCAAACATGTCGATTCGGAAATCATCAAAATCAGAATGCACTTTTAAACTTTGTTAGGTTTGAATACTGGTAATTCCGCTATCCCACCCGTTTGCACCATGATTTGCGTGTATTTTCTTGATAAAAAGAAGAACAAGTTTCGTTCTTTTTTTTTCATTGTGAAACTGTAAAACATATACTATTGGACTTATTATAATGGGCCGAGTAGTTAAATTTACAACAATTCATATTGTTATTCAGAATTGTAATGCATATCTATGCGTTTTGTTAATAATATTAACAAAGGGTATCTGTGGATTTTCCTCTATTTCTTCTTTGAAAAAAAAAGATAATCGAAGGTGTATAAAAGGCGCAGAGGGGGGGTGGCGTTCACATGCGGCAAAGCCCGGCGGGGTTGACCGGAAAGCAGGGGAATCCCCGCCCCGCCGGGCGCCGCCCGGCGTCGCATCTCCGCCCGATCCCCGCGCCAGTCCCCGTGAATGCGTACACAACCACCCCATCTCCCTCCAATGGCGGCGGGGTTGTTCCCGACCCCTCCGGCTTTGACTTCCCTCCGCCGCTGCGATCCAACGCCCCCGAGGTCCCCATCAATTGCTCCCCACCGGCGCCGCCCCGCCTCTCGCGGCCGCGTGAGAGTGTGTGCCGCGGCGGGAGAGAAGGAGGGGTGCGCAATCGAGACTCGTGACGAAGGGGAAGGAGACCCGGACGTACGGTGAGCATGTCGCCGGCACCTCTTCTCCCTTTTCTGGTTTTCAATGGTGGATCGGAGTAAAAAATGACGGCGATGGAGAGGGGAGGCCTGCCCTAATTTGTAATAATAAACAAGCGGGTATCGTCAGCCACTGCGGCGCGCGCTCCCGTGGGATGGAGAGCCGATAACGAGAGAGAGAGAGAGAGAGGAATGGTGGCTTCCGAGTGGGCTTTCCATACGCGTCTGCAGTGCGCATTAATGGCTGGCGCAGCAAGCGGCAGCGGCCATTATATTATCATAGCCGGAAGAAAGTAAAGGAAGCCGCAGAAAAAGGTTGAGCGGCAGCAGTGGGGAGCAGAAGCTGCACTCCTCGCCCTACCCCATTGCGCTCCTCGGCAGCATCATCTCCCTTCCTACATGCCGCCTTCTTGTTTCTTCTGACGTTCGATCTTCTTCTTCTTCGTCTTCCTTTTTCCCTTACGTGCTTTCTCTTCCCATGATTGCGACGGCGGAAAGTGGGCATTCTGACCGTCCACCACATGCTCGATTATATGCGCCTGAGGTGGTATATAAATAGATAGGCCGAGAGAAGAGAGAGAAGGAAAAGAACAAGCATCAATTCAGTGCAGAGAGCAAGTTGAAGTGGAGCAAGCAAAGAGAAAATATAAAAGTTAGGATCTTGGTCCCCCATTGAAGTGGGGTGTGTGATGGTGTTGGGCCAGGCAGAGAAGTGCTCGTTTGCTTCTTGCAGAAGGCCCTGCTTCTTCTATCTTCCCGCTTTAGCTTTCCTCTCGTCTCTCGTCTTTGGGGAAGGTGGGGTTTTCACCACCTTCGCCTTCTCTTCCCCCTTTGACCACCCGCTCCCCAAACCGCACCTCCCCATTAAAATTTGTCACACAAAGCAAACCCTAGACAGTGGTGTTGGATCACTCTCTCACTGTGGCGTCAATTGCTTCAAACCCGTGCTTCTGTGATCTCTGCGCGGAATCAGGCGGTGGTGCTGGTGCGCGAATGATGCTTGTGCAGTGCGGCTCCTGTTGGTAGGGCGGCAAGGAGGGAAGAGGTGGCGCAGCGGCGGCCGAAGGGAAGAGATGGGTCGTTGTTGTTGTTGTTGTTGCTCAAGGCTGCCCTTTCCTTGCTTCCTGCTGGCTGTTCTGCTTTCCCTCGTTTGCTCTTCCGCGGTCGTGCAGCAGCGTGCCTGCGATCCGGGCGACCTGGGAGCTCTGAGGGAGTTTGCCGGTGATCTCAGTAATGGGTGGGCCATCCTCAACTCCACGTGGTCCCACGAGAACTCCTCCTGCTGCAGCTGGGAAGGCGTCTTCTGCTCGGAGAGCATCAATGGAGATGGAAGCAATCGGACGCCTGGTGCTGCGAGGGTGACGATGCTTCAGCTGCACGGGAGGGGCCTCAGGGGCCCCATTTCTGGCTCCGTGGGGCAACTGGATCAGCTGAAGTCCCTCGACCTCTCCCACAACCTTCTCCATGGCGGTATACCACCAGAGCTCTCTGGACTGACCCAACTGGACCTCCTCAACCTCAGTTTCAATGTGCTTTCTGGGCAGATCACTCCGGCAATCTCAGGCTTGGTGTCAATTCGTGTTGTTGATCTATCGAGCAATTATTTCAATGGGACTGACCTGTTCGATCTCCGGTCGCTGCCCAGCCTCACCACCTTCAATGTCAGCAACAATTCCTTTGCCGGCACCGTGGGTCCTGACATCTGCCTTGGCTCGGATGTGATCCGCCTCCTTGATTTGTCTATGAACCACTTTTCCGGTCAGCTCCCGGAGGAGGGCTTCTCTAATTGCAGTGCGTATTTGGAGGAGCTCCATCTTGATTGCAATTCATTCTCAGGTAATCTCCCCAGCTCCCTGTTCAATCTTGTGTCTCTGGAGAGGCTGTCCCTTTCATCTAACTATCTTTCTGGTTCATTGCCTGAAAATTTGAGCAATTTGTCCAACCTTACCGTTCTGATCCTCTCTGAAAACCACTTTTATGGTCCTCTACCTGACATCTTCGGCAATCTTACGCTGCTTCGGCAGTTCATTGCTTATTCCAATGGCTTCTCTGGCAACCTTCCTCACTCCCTATCCCTTTGTAAGATGCTTCGGGATCTTGACCTTCGCAACAATTCTTTGAGGGGTCACATAGATGTCGATTTTTCTCAGTTGTCCCTACTCACTTCACTTGATCTTGCTACCAATGACTTCGATGGGAAGTTGCCCGTTAGCATTGCCAATTGCCATCGCCTTAAAACTTTAAGTCTTGCCAAGAATAACTTGACTGGCCAAATCCCAATGGAATATAAGAACCTTGTATCCCTTTCATTCCTCTCGTTGTCAAACAATAGTTTCCAAGACATACCAAGTTCTCTGGAGGTGCTTGGAAGCTGCAGAAATCTTACAATGCTTATTCTCACAAGGAACTTCCGGGGAGAAGAGATCCCTAGATACATGCCTGGCTTTGTTAACCTGCAGATCTTGGCTCTAGGGAATTGTGGTCTTACAGGACAAATCCCTGGGTGGCTGAAGGATTGCAAAAAGCTAGAGGTTCTGGATTTGTCATGGAATCAGTTGAATGGGACAATTCCTTCTTGGATAGGCCAATTTGAGAGTTTATTCTACTTGGATATTTCAAACAATACTCTCTCCGGGCCTATTCCCACAAGCTTAACCAATCTGAAGAGCCTGATATCTGCAAGTGCTCAGTCAAAGGCTATGTCAATTGGTATGCCACTCTATGTGAAGCGGAACAAGACAGCCAATGGTTTGCAGTATAATCAGGTTTCAAGCTTCCCCCTGGCACTTTACTTGAATGACAATGAAATTTGTGGGACTATATGGCCTGAGTTTGGGCGTCTGAAGCAGCTTCATGTGCTGGATTTAAGCCACAACAAGATTACTGGGATCATCCCCGACAATATCTCTAACATGGAGAATCTAGAAATATTGGATATATCATGCAATGATCTTTATGGACCAATCCCAATGTCTCTGAACAAGCTCACCTTCTTGTCAAAATTCAGTGTCGCCAATAACAGTCTGTCGGGTCAAATACCAATCGGCGGACAGTTTTTCAGTTTTTCCAACTCAAGTTTTGAAGGAAACCCAGGGTTATGTGGAGCACCCTGCCCTCCCTGCAACAAGAGCAGTCTTGTAGTCTCTTCTCATGAAACACCATCAGGTTCATCAGGAAAAATGGGAAAAAGAGGCATACTAGGAATAACGATCGGTGTGGTGGTTGGAATTGCAATCCTTTTGGCTGTACTCTTGGTTAACGTGTCCAGAAAGGATGCTGGCTATCCAACTGATGTAGACGGCTTTGAAGATGGACCAAATAGAATGTCCCAGTCAGCAGGATCCAAGTTAGTTTTGCTCTTCCAAAACTCTGATTGTAAGGAGCTTACAGTTTCTGATCTTTTGAAATCTACAAACAACTTTGATCAGGCAAATATAGTAGGATGTGGAGGGTTTGGTCTGGTCTACAAGGCAAACCTACCTGATGGGACAAAAGCTGCAATCAAGAGGTTATCTGGTGACTGTGGGCAGATGGATCGTGAATTTCAAGCAGAAGTTGAGTCCCTGTCGAGAGCTCAGCATAAGAACCTTGTTTCCTTGAAAGGCTACTGCAAGCTTGGCAGTGATAGAATGCTAATATACTCTTACATGGAGAATGGAAGCTTAGATTATTGGCTGCATGAGAGAGTAGATGGAGGATCTTTGCTTTGTTGGGACTCAAGGCTTAAGATAGCTCAGGGGTCAGCAAGGGGATTGGCTTACCTACATAAAGCATGTGAACCAAACATCATACATCGTGATGTAAAATCAAGCAACATACTGCTGGATGAAAGATTTGAAGCACACTTGGCTGACTTTGGTCTCTCTCGGCTTATCCGTCCATATGATACTCATGTGACTACTGACTTGGTAGGAACCTTGGGTTATATCCCTCCTGAATACAGCCAGACTCTGACGGCCACATTGAAAGGTGATGTTTTTAGCTTTGGAGTTGTCTTACTGGAGCTTCTGACTGGAAAAAGGCCGGTAGATATATGCAAGTCAAAAGGTAACAGAGACTTGGTGTCATGGGTCTTGCAAATGAAATCAGAGGGTAAGGAGGAACTGGTTTTTGACACAGTAGTATGGGACAAGTCCCGTGAGAAGCAACTTAGGGCAGTGCTTGAAATTGCATGCAAATGCATCAATTCAGATCCTCGGAGCAGACCCTCCATAGAACAAGTAGTTTCATGGCTTGACAGTATTGGGCCAAACACTTGACGTGTTCAATAGATGTCATGCTTATGCATTTCAGCTCACAGATTCTACATGGAAAGGAAGAAAGAGGTACGCGGCAGAAGGGGGCAACTCCAAAAAATAAGCGCACATCGTTAACATTCCTGGCCCACCATGTTGCTTTTGTTAGATATACAGATACAGAGAGTAGCAAAATCATACTTGCCTAGTGTAGCCTTTACTTTTTCCCCCCACAATTACATCAAGGAAATCTATATATAGGCTGCAGTTTTTTTAAGGAGTACATGCTCCTTATCCTGTCACATAAATGTGGCTGTATAAACTGATCCAGGGAGTTCTGTGATAGTGTTGCTCTTAATTTATGTATATATTTCTGAGTTTTCTGTTATCTATATCGACTATTGAGGGAAGAAATATGCTTTTAGGGCTGGTACCACACATGATCAGTTTATTTTCAATGTGTAGACAATGTATCTTGTGTTTTCTTCATTGTTAAGATCCTCTTTTCACGCCTGTGATGGTGTGGCAAAATGTTACAGGAGAGCAGTCGATGCTTTTCTCACCAGCAACAATGTACAAACATGGTGCATCTATCTTCTTCCTGCTATTGTTGAGAAAAATAATGAGAAGAATATAGGCAGGTGTTGCCCTAACTTGGATAAACCGTTTACTAGTACAAATCACATGCCCTAACTACATCTTACTATTAATATGACAAAGAGAGAATTTACTCTAAAGGATATCGGTATTTGCTTTCGTGTTCCCGTTCTAGCCAAATTAGGGCCACCTTACGAAATCTACAATTCTTTTTTTTTCTTCATCTCTTCTTCGTTCGAACAGTTACATTATATATGGTAGATGAAGGTCTATGCTTAGGAACCACAAGCCAGAAGACATCTGTTTATGGTTGAATTCTATGCTATATAGGAAGATCTCGAGAATAATTCTGTCGGTTAAAATAAAAAATAAAATCCTAAATTTAGATGACTATAATTTAAATGAACTTACCTAAGATCTATTTTCATGGTAACTCCTAGGTTGTGATCTTATCAGACGTCAAGGTGTGTTCATATTGTTGTAAAAGTGGTCAACTCGATCTCCCGTTCAGCCTATTAATTTATTTCTTGTAATTTAATAAATACTTTCGACTTCACTCCTAAATTTTAGCCTTATACCACAGCTAATCTCTTTGTTGAGGATAAAACTAATAAACATGTACTCTTTAAAATTTAGTCACTCGCAATTTAGATATTCAGATGTGGGATGTCAAGTCAGATGCAATGCAGAGAAAATGAGTGGTGTGGAGAAACCATTTTTCGTGTTCTAGATTTTTTTTTTCAGTTCTGACACTCCAAACCCAGATTCAGGATAGCGGTGCAAATAGAATCCGAGATTTTTGAAATTTCATTGTGATTTCAATAAAACTTAACGCGTTAAGAACCTGTTTTTGAATCCCATGTCCCCACTGCAAAGATTGTTTCAGAAACTACCTGACGAGTTTGACTTCTGGATTACTCATGTTCATCTCTCTCACGTTAACTTTATAATCCAATGACAGATTTTGGGCACATTCTGAATCATCTGGATATCGTTATTTTGTATGATTTTTAACAGGTGTCAGTAACTTTTGCCAAAGAGCTTCTTTGTCGACATTTGAGTTCAAAATTTTTTTTCATGTTTTTGTTGCCACCCATGCCTGACGACACTGTCGGAGTTCTTGTTGTCCTACTGTCAACGGCGCTGGGGGTTCCTTTTTCTTTTCCTTTTCCTTGTCTTTTTTTTTTCTGCCTTTGTTGGGGGCACATCTGATCTGACATCCCCCTTCCAAGAGGAAAGGAAGAGCCACACAGTTCAGACTACGACCGCTAGCGTTTTACCGTGCGCGGCCTTGCATATATCTAGAATCTAGCAATTTCAACTGACAACCAACAATTAACTTCGAGTGAATTACTCTGCTACCTATATTGATTAATACCCATAAGATCGATGATCTGATTGAAACCCGGTGGCTGTATGCTGATATCATATCTTAACATAATATAGATTACATAGGCCGCAGCAAAGTTTTGATATTTCTTCACTGGCTTCTTTATAGTAGGGCCTACAGATACGGATAAAATTCAGATTCGCTCCGAATTTATATCCGTTTAGGTAGATAATATCTGATTTAAGATATTCGTTAGAGTAGATATCTGGATATAGTATATATTATCCGAATGCTAATCAGAGCGGACACGAAAATATCCACTTCGTTCCGTTTAAGATCCGCTCCAAATCAATCTTTAATAATATATACGTAATATAAAATTATATATTTAAAATCATTATTAATATGATTAAATATTCTCTATCATATATTAGGATACTAAGTTAATGTTAATAAATATATGATAAACTTTTTATTTTTTATTTTTATTTTTATGTATTTGTATATTATTAAATATATTAATTAAATAATATTTAATTAACATCCCGAAGTAGATATTATCCATATCCGTTCCTAATCCGAAGATTATCTAACTTATAATATCCGATCCGTATTCTTATCCGATTCGGACTGGATACAGATTATCCGACTAACTAAAAGGAGCGGATACAAAAACACCATATTTGTCCTGTGTTCGTTCCGTTTACAGCCCTGCTCTATAGAAACATATCCAATCTTTCTTCTATGTTCTATACATTTGAACTATTGTGAGCGTACAAAAATTATACAGGGCAACCGAGTTTTAGAAATTAATCGAAACCACGTAATGGTAGCTGCTTTAGATATTCATGTATTAATGGTGGTATTTTGCTCGGGATGTAGTTATAGTAAAACAACCTAATAAATAGCAACTTATTTCTAAAAAGTCCATGCACTTATTAGGATTTCGAAAGGAAATATCCTAGTTAAACTAAGATCTAGTTAGACCTCATAAATAATTTTAAGTTTAAACTTCACAAACGATTGAACATGAATTTGAGTTTCGTATGGAGTTTCAACTGGAGCTTAATTAGTATGTGTCTTTACTTTTTTCCTTAAATTTAAAAATAAGATCAGAAGGTGGAGGTAAGACCATTTGGAATGTTCTTCCCAAAATTTAAAACCAGATTAAGATGCAGTTGTAACCATGGAATATTGGGTCGAGAACCTGGGTCAATCTTGACCCGGTCAGTTTTTCTGACGATCCGCCTGATTGCGATTTGGTAGGTCCGACTATTTAGCTAGGTCATGGGGTCGCGCTACTTGGCCTGCAACAGTTGCATGATCATTGCATGCATGACCTGCAGGTTGAAGCCCCCTCCTTTGTCCCTGGAGGCCTATTTAAGGCCCCCAAGGGACCTCACTTCTGCTCTTCTTGTGCTCTCACTCTTTAAACATTTTAATTTATTTATTTATTTATTTATTTGGTGAACTAATTTTCTTGTCTAACACTTTTTACTTCTCTAACACTTATTTAGTTAAAATCTTAAACTTTATTAATTTTATTATCTTTTTTATTGTAATTAGTTAATAGCTTTGTCTTTACTTAGTTTAATATTTTTAGGTCTTAATTACGTACTTTTTTTTTGAAATACAAGTCTTAATTACATACTTGATTATTTTAATTATAGACGTCTTCTCCAAGTCACACAACTCAAACTTTCAGTGTGACTCAGTTCGATCCAGCTTGGACACATTGCAACTTACTTTCCATGGTGGAGAGAAAATTAAAGTGCAATGTAAATATTGTGACAAAAATATATTTGGGGTATTTGTCGATTAAAGTTTCATCTCGTAGAGATGAAGGGTAATGTTGCACTTTGCACGCAGACTTTACCCGAGATAAGAGCCCAATTTCATAGGCACCTACAACCAATGGAATAAGTGTCCTAACCGGCGAGACATTCCTTACATATTTAAGGGACCGGACAAGACCATCCGGATAGTCCTCGAGACCAAGACTATGATGATGATACATTTGTAGTACTTATAAATGTAGTTGAGTACCTTATTCAATTATTATAAGAACATGTTCAACACAATCGCCGACATTGGGAGAGGAGTGCCCGGATCAAACTAGAGAGAGATATACAATGCATATCTTCGTATGGAGGTGGAAGACGTAAAGAAATATGTTAAATTATTTGAAAGAATTTGGGACGAAAGATGTTGCACTTTAATGACGAATGGATGAACTAGTAAGTATACTTGTTTGCAGTACTTTTCTAAATGTTTTTGTTAGTATACTTTTTTTAATGTCTTCTTTTTAACAAGTATAACTAGAAAGATAATGATCAATTTTCTAGTTTACTGTCAATTTGACACCATTTTTTGGAAGTCGGTCGATACATTGGGATAGGTAAAAAATGCCTAGTACTTTTTTTGATTGAATAGATGAGTTATCCAGGAGATAGGGGAGGACCTAGTTATCCAAATAGTCATAGACAATGTGACCACATATAAATCGGCTAGATAGATACCGATGGTGAAGAGACTTCACTTGTATCAAACACCCTATTTTGCCCACTTCTTAAACTTGATGTTTGAGGATATATGCAATGATCCTCAAATAGATGGGGTAGTTAAGTTAGCTCAATTTATTTTCTCATTTATTTACAATCATAAATACATCCTTGATCTAATAAGGGAACATACCAAGGGTCGAGAGTTGCTATGACCTAGAGCAACCCAGTTCACCTCCCACTACATTTCTTTAAAAAGTTTGATGAGTCAGAGGAGACATCTAAGGCACATGGTAATCTCACTAGGATCGGGTACTTGGTTGGCTAGATGTAGCCCCTCAGATAAGAGAAAAAGAAGAAAAGTAGAGGAGACAATAGAGAGTGGGGGCTTTTGGAAAGTTGTAAAGAAGACTTTAAGCATAGTCTAACCTATTAAAATACTTAGGATAGTTGACGAGGATAGAAAGACAGACATGGGCTATTTATACGATGTAATAGAGAGAGTAAAGGAAGAGATCTCTAAGACGGTGTCTGAATTCGACAAGTGGTGGAACATCATTGATTGTTGGTGGGAATGTACCTTACATCAACCCATACATGCAACATGTATATTTCCTTAGTCATTTACCTAATTTGTGTACATTTTATATAAATATAAGTTATTTACTAACATCTAAACTTTGTCAGGTTACTTTTTCAATCCATGATATTGCTACAACCAATATTTCAAGTCAATGAACGAGCTACTTGACGATGTCACGTGTGTCATCCGACGAATGCTTGGTGATGATGATCGTTTCTATTATCGCCTACAACAATATGTATGCTTACATAATACGGGCATTTTAGTTTAGAACGAGTAGAGTAGAACGAGTTGAAAAGCTATGATGTCCAAGTACATAGCATTTATATGTATTACTTAGTTAGTTAATCGAATTGTAAGAGATAATTATTTTTAACACATGATTTTATGTAGCCGATTGGTGGATGGACCATGGTAAGGCACTAGACCATAAATACTTAACGGATGTAGCCATAAGGGTCCTAAGCCAAACCACTTCAACTTCGGGCTGTAAGAGTAAGTGGTCAACATTCAGGTTGATCCACATGAAGTTGAGGAACATGTTGACATCACGAAGACTTGAGAACTTCGTGTATTGTCACTACAATATGAGACTAAAGTTGAAGAATTTGGAGAGAATGAAGCATAATTAGATGGGATAACAAAGGTGGATATCAGAAGCTTCGGGCTGACAAACCGAATAACCAACAATTCAAGAAGAGGACATAGACTTGGATCAAATATTTTACAAGAATACTTCATTAGAAGCTTGGGTTAACGACTGAGAAATGATGTGTGAATCGGAGTTCAACCTGACAGATTGACAATAGACTGAAGGAGTGCTCAATAATATCCCTCTCATCGAAGAATTCCATATTCCTCCCATCATAGCAAAGCGATATAAGACTGGAGAAGGATATAATCGAGGTACGTAAATTAGAAGAAAAGGTAAACAACTTATGCCAATAGAATTGATGAGGAGCAAGAAAATATGCCGAAGCTAAACATCCAACTCTAGTACCAGACTTCGGAGGATTCTTATTAGAAGAGCAGCAATGATGATAGAGTAAGACACGTGAGAGGCACTGCTTTAGATAGACAAAGATCCCTTGATGTGGAGAGAGCTCCTACTACGGCTGAATACTTCACCGGTGAAGACCAGTACACCCATGCGACCCAAGATATGCATCATGGTGCTAGACCGCAAGGTGGAGGAGCTGAACACACTTGACGGGACGGAGGTCAACACTATGATACCTCCAGTTATGTCTTTGATTTATCCCAAGACTCTTGGTTTCCTACATATGACTAAGGATATTATGAAATTAATTATGTTGATTCATCAGACACTTCGATCCAATTCACATGTGACTATGATAGTTATAGTGATTCTTGAAAATCTAAAGTTAGGATAATTGTTCAAGAAAGTGACAAGTATAATTACCATATCTATTTATATTATATTATGTATTCAACTCGGAATGACATAGAGAGAGTACATAAATTATATAAAATACATAAATCATGTAAGATTGGAATAGAATGAATAAATTAATTTTTCAAATTATGTTATTTATGTTTTTTCATATTTTTTGAAAATTTTATGACAATTTTTAGTCATTTGTTTAATTTTTCAAAAAAAAAAAAATAGTAGACTGACCTGGTTACAACTCCCTACCCATTCTTCCCTGGTTGTAACTTCCCCCAAAATCACTTCTCAAACCTCCATTTAAAACATGTCTGCACGCATCGTTCAGGCAACATGCAAATATGCAAATCTATGAAAGACAAAAGGAAAATCGTACCTTCGGGCGAGCACACTTTTGTTAACTGAAGAATTAAAAAATCATATTCATTTATATATTTGAATGTGGACCTTGTCTAGATATATATTTTTTTCTATTCATATGCATTGTCTACTCAAGAATAATAATAACATTTAGACTTGCGGCACAAAAGTGAATGAAACCAAAGTAAGTTGTGTCAACAGTATCGTTTTATGTGGCTTTTTACAAGACAGAAATGTGCAAATTTGTGTTATGTACATTGTCCTCTTTTACATATAATAAATCTTATTATGCAAAGAATAAAAAAATAAATTAAAATAAAACAAATATTTCCGTTTTTTTATCAAAACAATTAGCCTAATATTTGGGTGCTTGTGCGATTTATCTCTTAATAGTCGGCGGTGTACCGGGTAGAAACAAACGACACAAACTCGCAGCATGTTTGCCTACTCACGACGATCTATATATTGAACACATCTGACATGAAATATAAATAGAAGGCTACTTGTGTGTATATATAGTATGTCGGTCTATATATGTTTTCTGTTTCGATGGCTACTTGTGTGCGAGAAAAAGAAAATGCAAGTCAATAACCCTGATTGGACCAAAGAAAGGGCAACGCAAAGCAAAGCAAAGACAGCTGATAAAGCCTGTAGCGCAGCAACATATCTGACCGACATACTTGGACTGTGATTCAGTTCTTTGGTGAAACCACAAAAGCTGCACCGGTCATCCACCACTTAGGTTTAGTATTGCAGAACAAGCGCATTGTGCCAACTACCCGGAAAAACAACGAAGATTACAAGCACAGATGCATGCAGCCTTTTTCGTGATATGGAGGTGAAATGATAATAATACATTACATAGAATCGCCTGAAGAACAGATCAGCTGCCGCTACTAGTCTCCCTTTGCCGACGGAGTGGTACTGCCATCTTTCTTGGAGGAGCTGCCTGTCACACTCCTACCCATGAACTTCCCAGCTTTGCTAAGCCCACTACCAACAGCACCAAAGCCACTGCTGACAAGCCCAGCTCCAGCACCGAGACCCGTACCGACCAGCCCAGCACCGGCAACGACTCCACTGCCAACAAGGCCAGCACCAGTGCCGAGGCCTGTCCCCACCAGCCCAACACCTGATCCAACTAAATTTGCAGCTCCATCAAGGGCATCCATTGTGCTACCCAGCAATCCAGCCTCCTTCAGTTTCTTTCTCTCCTCCAGGATCCTCTTTTCTTCTTCCAGTGCTATAAGTTGCTCATCTTTGTTGAATGCATGGTACAGGACCTGCAACAGATGAGCCGTGAAAAATCATTAGCGCATTATTATTACATGAGGCTAGATTCTCAGATAATGCATTATGTTTTGAAATGCAGACCCTGAACTTCCTTTCTGAGTGAACACGTCATCCTAGCCTATTACTCCTAGCTTTTAGGCATATGTAAATAGAACATATGCAAATGAATGAACATGAAAAAAAACTCATTTGACATGAACGGAGGAAAACAAAAAGCCATATGGATAACCCCAGATTAGTGGTAATTAAGACCAGAGTTGAGTTGGATTTTTTTTCAATTAGTAGGCAAATGTGATTGTGTAGATTCCCATTCTGCTCAGCAAATGACTCAGGCAAAGAAACATGGGTTTGTTGGGCATGGGAGTCAAATCTAGAGACCTTGAAGGTTTTGTAGCCTATGACTCTCAAAACATGCTCATGCAAATTTAGCTAAAAGACAACTCCATTCATGATCCTTGACTAGGCAACATAAGAGATCCAATGGGCTTTTCTATTAACCTTTCTATTTGCCCGAGGATGGTAAACTGAAGAACTTAAAGTTTGAAGCTCAACAAGTGCAAGAAAATTTTTTAAAAGTACCTCACGCAATACAAATTCCTATATCTCAAAAAGTTCGTGCAAACAATCTCACTCAAGAAGAGCCAGGCAATCATTCCTAGCTACATCGGAAGTTTTGGATATGAAACAAAATAGGCCATATTTTTAGATTGGGCCAGAAGAATTGGTACTCAAGAAACTATAGATAAGAACAAGGAAGGCCGGGTCGGAGGTCGGCCTGGGGTCAGTCAGCCCTAAAACTGACCTAGTCAGATGGGGTCGTGACCCCGGATCGGACCAGGTCGGATATATATTATTTTATTATAAATATATATAAAATTGTATAAAATTAAGAAAAAATAGAAACAATATTTTTTATATTGCATATATTCATGTATACATAAAAATATATATAAATATAAGTATATTTTTATGTTATAAATGAATATGAGCATTTTATCTATATAAGTAAATATGATGTGTGTGAAAGAGAAGAGAGTTAAAATAGATTTTTATAAAATTTAAGTATATAACACATTTATGATCATAAAATTTATATATATGTGATAATATAAGTGAGTAAAATATTGTTAAAATATTATTAAACGGGGGCGCAGAGTAATCGCGGATCACCCGTAATAGTATAAGTGATATATATAAGAAAAAAAATTGATTTGGGGTTGCCCCTGGGTCGAGCGACTTGGCCAACTGGGTCGTCGGGTTTGGCGACCTGGCGATGACTCGGGTGACCCCACACAGGGCCGCTGTAGAGTCGCCTGGGTCAGGTCGTTTTCGGGCCGGTCGGCCCGAAAACCGGCCAGGTCAGCCGGGTTGCCTTCCATGGATAAGAATATCATCAAGCTATACAAGAAACTCATTAATAAAAGGAGGAAGTACTTAGGTCATAAGATGCATTAAAGAACTTGTCATGTTAGTAGAAGGGCATACCAACCAACCACATAATCTCTCTTATTTTGAATGTTGTTTTCAGTTCCCCTAGGCGTATTCTGACATGGTGGCAGTGTGGCAGTCACGCTTGAGATCTAGTATGGAAACCTCAATTTTTATATATCATAAAATATGTGTACGTGTGGTATGGTATGCGGGAAAAATGTATGTCAATTCTCAACCTGCTTATGTGTACAGTTAGTATAAATACAAAGACATTCCCCATCACTTAGGTGCTGTTTGGTATAGGGATAACTTGAAGATAATCTGGGATAAACATTAGTTATCCCCAAAATTTTGGGGATAACCCAGGTTTATCCCCAAAAT
This sequence comes from Cryptocoryne crispatula var. balansae, assembly GCA_036172225.1. Classification (NCBI taxonomy): domain Eukaryota; kingdom Viridiplantae; phylum Streptophyta; class Magnoliopsida; order Alismatales; family Araceae; genus Cryptocoryne; species Cryptocoryne crispatula. Next base: position 14,072,423 of record CM069922.1, on the reverse strand, counting down.
TTTATGATGCCAAACAAGCCCTTAGAAAACTAAACACTTGAAAACAACTGAAGCTATTATGTAAGTTCATAAAAAATATGGTTGGACATCTACAGAATTTGAATCATTCCAATGTTAGTTACATCGAGCAACTATTTGTGTACCCTTGATTAATCACCAGTGTATCATGTGAAACCATTGATTCACATCTAGCATTCCATTTCGCACAAGCAAAAGACACTAGGGGGGCAACCCCCCATGGTCTTTGAAGTTTTTTTAATACAGGTTAAGAAATTTCGCATGGTTTACTTGTTGGTCTTTATTTTGTATGTTTCTGAAGGTTAATTTTTGTAATACAGCTATTTATTGCATTATTTTATTTATGATTTGGGTCATTATTAACTGATTTGGGTTTTTATTGGTTACCAATTTATTGAAAATTTTTAATCATAATTTCATGCAATCTGTTTTATTGTATTATTATATTTACTTTCATTATTTGTTAATGCTTATTTTCAGTTTATTTATTATTTTTTGCTCCCTTTGCAGTTTATTCTTCACATTTTTCTGTTATTTTTTTGTTTATTGGTCTGTTTATGTGTTATTGTTATTTTTGGTTCATTTTTTAGTTTTTTTATTTATTGTCTGTGGACCTGTTTATTGATTCCTTTCATGTTAATTTTTTTTCTGTTTAATTTTTTGCTAGCCTTTCTATTTATTATTTTATGTTTATTTTTAATTATGTTTTTATTCAGTAATCTGTTTTTTATTTATTAATAAATTTTGGATTAAATTGTTATTTATTCATTTATCAACTGTTTATTCACTTGTTTATTATTTTATTATCAGTTTATTAATCATCTATTTGTGATTTCTTTTATCCCGTAGTCAGTAATTATTATTACTTAGTTAAAATACCTGTTTAGTATTTTTATTTATCTGTTTGTTATTTACTCATCTGATTATCATAAAATATTTATTTATTATTTAAATCAGTTATTAATTACTATTACTCATTTACTCATTTTCATCTTTTTAATTATTTTATGATATTATTAAATATTTCTTTTAAATGTTTTACTTGCATTATCAGGTCCATGAAGGGACAAAATTCACACTAAAATAACATACATAAGCATACAAAATGAAAATTGCCATTCATAATCTATAGAAAATTGAATACATGGAATGAGGAGGCATAAATAGCCACAATCAAGGAATTTTGTCTTGTCTCTCGGTTTCACCCTGGATAGGTTAGACAGAGGAGGAGATCTGGCTGTGATCTTGGAGATTCTTGCAAGATAAAAGCAAGACAGACAACATAGGGGTGGCCAAAGGGAGCAGGAAGCGGCTTCATTGTGTCTACATAAGCCATGATGGCCTGGATTCTCAAGCCCAGCGTAGCCCATTAGATTGGGATCCATAAGTTACATATCCTGCAATTTGATAGCCACTGTTAACCGGGTTGCGGACCCTGGCTTAACAGGGCCATGCAGGTCCAATATCTGGACCAGCACAGATGTCTTCCTCTTCCCTGCTTGATATGGCGAGGTGGGAAAGACAGAGCCCTATGGTGCTGCCACACACTCCAGCATCATCTGTTGGCTGTCGTATTTTTCGACAGAGGCATTTTACCTCGCTTGGATCTCGGCAAACCCCCGAGACTGGGAATCTTAGATGGCATTTTATCTCCCTTATCAAGTGTTGGCAATCCTCTTTTTTCTTCTCCTCCGTCGGCCAAAAGGAGAGAGAAGAGCTTCAGCAGGGGTTTATCCCCTTTGTGTAGGCCCAAGGCCAGGGGTTTTCAGCAACGATTCAATCCCCTTTGTGTAGGCCCAAGGCCAGGGGTTTTCAGCAACGATTCAATCCCTTTCTTTCTCCATCAGCCAGCAACCGAAAGAAGAAGACATACAGTAGATTTTTAACCCCTTGCTGAACGCCTAAGGCCATTTAAAAGGGGGAGGAGTATCCAAATCCAAGTACCTATTCAGGGTATTACAGGTCCTTTTTTTAGTTTGCAGGTGTAATATACCTTGGGAAAAATAGTGACTCCTACCATTGTCTAACATGCCGTTCAAGCAAAAACAAAGAACTAGTGTTTGATAGTGTTGCAATTTTTGGTGAAGCTATCTATAAACATTCTACGGGTACCATCCTTTTTAGCATAAATTCTAGGAACAACATGAATGCCTTTACTTTCTCTCACATAGCCACTCCCATTGATTGTAGAATCGGCCAAATTGAATTGGGATCATCTGATTCTGGGATCAGATCGGTTGATCTCAATCCAATGTTCATATGGAGGGCCAATATAGACTATATTCCCAGTGAAATCGGTCTTGATTCTATTCTACGGGATCAGATAAGAATTGACCAATTCTGTCAGAAGGACTTAAGTCCCAATCTGTTCCCATAACTGGGCCAGATATCGATTTGATATCACTTCAATAAGGGTGATATTGGCCTCTAATTGGCGATCCCCCCAAGCCTCCTGACTCCCCAAGGGCTCCGATGATTATCAGACAGAAGCAGCAATCTGAGTGTCGATCTCTTGCTTGATCCGATGAATCTCTGATGATCCCGATCACTTAAGGGATGATTCCCCTTCTCTGATGGTGATTCTGACCTATCCAATTCTCCCCTTGCCCCGTCCCTCTGCCACCCCCTGCCCCCCCCCCCCCCTAAACAGTCACCAGAGTGTGACTCAGGAGAACTGTTCTTGCTTTTGCCTCCCGGCCCCTCTTTAAAAACAGCCCCTTGAACCTACCCTGCGCCACTGTGCCCCCTAAACAGCCACCCAAGGTGACTGTTTAAGGTCCAGAATAGCTCCTTAGGGTCTAGTTAATGTGTTAATTTATTTTAACGTGTTATCTTAATGTTGCAAACTTTAGAGCAATGGCTGACTAAGAAGTGTCTGCTCCTAGCATGGATTACGGAATCGGTGGAATCGGACCGATTCCGACCGATTCCGGAATCGGATCGGTTGATTCCTGGTGGAAGGACCGATTCCGGGAAGAATTCCGCGGAATCGGTCTGAATCGCCTGGAATCGGTCGGAATCGATCCGATTCCGACTGATTCCATGTGGAATCGGTCGATCCGACCGATTCTTTGGAAGGCCGGTTTAACCCGGCCCGGTTCGATTCCCGGTTCGACACTGGACCGGGGATCGAACCGATTCCGGCCCTCTTAGGGCCGGAATCGGCCCGTTGCAGCTGCCCTCGGCCGATCCCGCGGCGGAAGGAGAGGGCGCAGCGATTCCGCGCGATTCCGGCGATTCCGGCCTCGATTCCGTCGATCCACCGTCGATTCCGGCCGATTCCGTCGATCCAGGTCGATTCCGGACCGATTCCACCAATTCCGGCGATTCCAGGGGCGATTCGGGCGATTCCCGGCGATTCCAAGCTCGTTCTTCAAAGGATTCCGCCGATTCAAGCTCGGATCGGCATCGAATCAACCTCTTCTTCGATCTTTGTAAGGTTTTTGGTAAGATTTCTTCGCCAAAACTTCGTACGTCCATTCTTACGCGTTTCCGACGAGTTTGAGTGTCGTTAAACTTTACGATTTCTCGTCCGAACAAGTCCGTTTAAGTTTTCGAACTATCCGAATATGTCCATTTTGCACGGGAAAAATTCCTGATATCCCGTACGCCTATTTTTACACGTTTCCGACGACTCCGAGTAGAGTTAAACTCGGTGATTTGTGATCGAACAACTCCGCTCAAGTTGTTTGAACATCGATTGGATGTTCTTTGTACGGGAAAAATTTCGGATACCCCGTACGTTAATTTACGACCATTTCCGGCAAATACGTAACCCTTTAAACATACCGAATGGTGTGTTTCTTCGGTTGTCTGCTTCCCGAACAGCGTCTAAAATAATTTTTATGTTATCTAATCATTTTTAGTGCATTGTTTACAATTTTTGCAGATTTAAGCCATGGCCGATCAAGGTGACGCAACACCAGCACGTGCTTCCGACGTGGGTTGGGAGCACGGACATATGGTAGACATAGTCAGGAAGAGGGTACAGTGCAAGTGGTGTGGGAAGGAGATGGACGGGGGGTGTTCCGGGCCGAAACAACATATCACGGAACAGTGGGAATGTAAAAATGTGACAAGGTGCCTGGGAGAAGAGTGAGGAGATCGAGAGGATACACGCACATGTAGAGGCCTCTCAACGGGTCATTGGGATCGAGCAGAGGGAGGAGTTGCACGACGAGCTACTCGAGAGGAGGAGGGACCGCGATTTGCCTACCTCGAAAGGGAAGGGGAAGGGGAAGGCGGCCGAGCCGGAGCCGGAGCCAGAGAGCGGGGACGAGCCCACGGCGTCCGAGGTGGGACGTGCTAGGCACGCTAGCAAGCGTGCATTGGCTGAGGAGGAGGGCAGGAGGAGGGGAGCAGGAGGGTCTGGGTCCAGAGTTGACCCAGCTTTGGGCCGATCAGCATTGGCTCGTCCTACCCGGGACCGAGAGCTTGACCCCAGGAGACAGGAGCCATACCGCCGTTCTATTTCTACCAAAGACTCGATTTACACCGAGTGACGAGTATTTATTTAGGAAACAGAGTGCCGGTCGACGGGGATTAAGGGCAGTAATGAAAGGGGTGAAGGCAATGAATGGCCGCAAAAGAGAGCCGTTCGACACATTGTGAAGTGGTTTTTTACATGCAGGTATCACTTTTTAAATTAAAATTGACATTATGTGTGTTTTATTTACTTAAACTTAATTTTAGCTTTGATCCCAATTTTTTTAACTTGATGTAGGCATCCCAAAGACATGCACCACCACCCCTACTTCCAGGACGATGGTGGATGCCGCGGGGTGAGGCTTGACCGGTTTCAGAAGTTCCGGGCACAGAGACACATATACGGCGCCGGCCCGGATGAGGAGGTCCAGGAGTTGAGGGAGTGGACGGATGGGTTCAAGATGGTGTGGAAGGAGACGGGTTGCTCAATCAGGTGCGATGGGTGGACATACGTATCACCAAGAGGAGTATGATAAACTTCTTGGTGTACCGTTCGAGGGGACTACATTCTCAAGTCGGTGAGATGCTTCGGGAAGATAAAAAATGCCGACTTCATTTTTTCTCTCGATGGATGGAGTGGTGGAGGAGATGGGGGGAAGAGAATGTGGTTCTGTGTTGTCACCGACAACGAACCATCATATAAGGCGGCCGGGAGGAAGATGACGGAGAAGAGGAAGCACATCTTCTCGGGTGCCCCGTGCAAGACATTCCATAGATCTCATATTAGAGGATATAGGCAAGGAGTGAGGGTGTATCCACACTTGTCGTGTGCGTTGTACGATCACATCTTTTATTTATTCGCATCCCCGCCCGCCGTATATCGTGAGATCACACACAGAGGGCACGATCTTGTTAGGCCCGTGCCGACACGATTTGCTACGAAGTTCTATCGTCGGAGAGTTTACACCGGCACTGTGCATGCATTGGTTAGGTTCACACAATTCCGAGGAGTATTACAACTATATTGGTGGACAACCCGTACGACAAGAAAGAGCAGTTTGAGATTCTTGTCAGTCCGAGAAGCACGATCACCGACAAGAGGTTTTTGGGAAAGGATTGCCTACTACTTGGCAATCATCGAGCCACCGGTAGCTGTCTTCGAGGCTGGTAGACGCATTTATTGGGGACCGATGGGCACATTGTATGATGCTATGGACCGGGCAAAGCTGAAAATTAAAGAAAAAAATCCCGAGGTTACAAAAAGTGGTGGAAGATCATCGATGACCGATGTGGACAAGACCTGCACCACGATGTCCACGCCGCAGTAACTTGGTTATTAAATTATTTTCGTCGTATAATTGTCTTAAATGGCACAAGGTGTAAACTAATAAAATCTTGCATGATACTTTTCGAACCCCCGCATCCAATACGGAGGACAGTGGTGAACGACAACGAGGTGATGCGGGGTACACTTAGCTATCCAAATGTGTGCCGATCTCAGCAGGACATGATAGAGGCTGAGATAGAAGTAAGTTAGAGTTCATTAAATACCTTGGACTAGCATTACCAGACAACTTTTTTTTTTTTTTAATTTTTCAGATGCAGAAGTACAAGTTGAGGGTCGGCGTATTCCCACATGCTGACCTGAAATATTCAGCTGACAAAGTGTCACCCGGTATAGTAATAGTTTCACGAGGAATTTCTTTTCTTTTCATATAAGTTATGGTGACGATGGCTAATTGTTTTCCTTTTCTCGTTTCGTGTTTTTCTGTACCGAGTGGTGGGTTCGGGTGAGCATCAGGAGTGGATGGAATCCACTTGCGGCCATTGGTATCGGATACCGAGGTAGAGCACCCAGCTTCCTCCCATCGCGAGAGGAACCGAGGTACATTCAACCCGATACATACGAAAGGAACACGTTGACCTCGTAATCGGCCGAGAAGCCGGTCTTCTCGTCATTATAAATACGAGGGCCGCGCATAAAGAACATCGAGGATCGGCAGAAGATCGCCGAGGAGCGATTTGCACGGTTCGCGGCCCGGCAGTACGAGCACGAGGCGCAGGCGGTCCTCGCCACACCACCACCCGAGGAGGTGGACACGTGGACCGATTTTCCGGGAGGAGCATGACGCACTTGCCTCCCTGGATAGGAGAGGAAGCCGGGGATCACGCAAATTCGAGTTTGATCCCGATGACCGTGCGTGCACGGCGAAGGAGAGTTGGATGGTGTTGAAGCCGAGGAGGATGCCCAGCTCCACCTCCATCTACTTCTCAGGCTCAGGCAGGGCCTTCTTCGCTCTGCCAGCCTATGGCGCAGCTTAGCCCCACTTCCGCCTCAAATGCTCTGGGCTCCCGAAGAAATTTCCCACCTGCTACCCATTCGCATCGGGGAGAACGAAAACAAAGGTGACGCACGGAAAATGGGAGGATTTGCAAAGTTGAAAAAAACTTTGGGTTCGGACCTTCAGTAGTTTAGAGATGGCCGAAGAGGTAAAGAGAAGGAAGTTAGAGGTCGGGCGTCCTATCACCCCGTATGACGGCAAAGACGGGCTCCTTCTCACTCCTCGTGATGATGACGAGGAGTGCATACCGGACGCAGCCTATCGGCGGAAGAAATGAGTCTCTGATTCGCGGCTTCCAAAGCCGTATTACACGCCGGATGAGCGCACACCGCAGCCTTATATTATGGAGCCACAAGATCCGGCATTCGCCAGTTGACCGCAGCGGATTACACCACTCGGCCTCCACCATCCTCTGCTTTACGTCCCGGCCGTCCCGCGGTCCGATCCATTTGACCTCGATGGCATGGCATTGGCATTATTTTCATATGGAGTGGGTCCCCGATACAAGATACAAGATTGAGCACGAGGAGGAGCGTAAAAGCTGCAAGAGAGAGGAGGAAAACCCATATCTTTATCCTAGATATTGGTAGTAGAAGTAGATTGATATGATGTAATTTTTTTTTGATGATGTATCAACTCTTTGATATTCGAATAAATGGAATTGGAATATGTACTTAACTTCAAGTCTTCAAGTCTTCAATTGGTGTTCATTAGTATTTGTATGATGTGTTCTCGTGGATATCATGCAATGGTTATTTTTTAAAATGTTTCTAACTCATTTCCTATTTTTTTAGAATTTTTTCTGAATTTTTTGATTTTTTTTGACGAAAAATAAAATCAAAAAAAAAAAAAACGATTCCGGACCGATCCGGAATCGATTCCCTTCCCAGGAATCGGCCGATTCCGGCCGATTCTGGGAACCGATTCCGATTCCGATTCCGGAACCGGAATCCTTGGCTCCTAGTTATAATGGGTAAGAACACGACAGTTTGGTGGATAGCAATAAGAAGAGAATACAATATAAATGATGTGAAAAATAAATGAATGGAGGAATTATCTGTTTGAAGCAACACAAGTGGTGTGGGTGAACATGTAAAGAAATATGATAAGGTGCTCAGCAAAACTAGTAAAACTATAAGGGTCTGGCTTACAAGAAGAGCCTCACAGAGAGATTCATTTTGAACAGAGAAAAAGCTTGTATTAGAAACTTCTAAGAAGAGATGAGAGGCCAATCTATAAAAGAATAGGGGAATGATGAGCTGAAGCTAAGACATCCACATCGTTTGATGAATAAGATGAAGGTCTATGAAGAGCTATGCATACCAGCAAGTAGTCACCAAAAGAAGATAAAAAGAAAAAAAAGGGAGCAGGAGGCGGCCAACCCGACCCACACCTATAGAGGATGTCAAATTGGGAGAGGGGGCATTTTGTAATCTATTTTGATACGACCCCTAGATAATCATTTGTTTAAAAAACAAAATAACTTGCAAAGAACAATTAAATAAGCATTTGAGAGGATGAATGCAATCACTTCAACTACAAAGCAAGTAGTCAAACATACGTGCAAGTGATTTTTACATACAGATAACAATCTTAAATTGATCATCTCAAATATTTGTATCATGAAGTTAAGACATTATTTTTTCATGTTAACATATTGTAGGTGTTTCAGCACATGCCACCATTAGTCTGTATTTCCAAACGACGGTTGATGCAATTGATGAGGATAGACTGAGATTATAAGTCTCAATCAACAAGTATATTTATGTAAGCAACGTAGATGAAGAGATAGTTGAGCTGAAGGCTTAGATAAATGGTTTTAAATTGGTTTGAAAAGAGAAAAAAAGTGCACAGTGATGCATGATGGGTGGGCGGGTGGGTAGGTAAAACTAAGAAAAATAATATAAATTTTCTTATTTATTGTTCTAAAAAGGAAAGACATACTTTAAGCTCATTGATGTTTTGGGATAAATAACGAATGCATATTATATCTTTTCAATGATGGACACCATTGTAGAAGAGATTGAGGAAGACAACATTGTGTAGTTTGTCATAGATAATGAGTCCTCATATAAGACATCAGGAAAGAAGTTGATGAAGAAGAGACGACATCCTTTTTGGGTTCCATGTGTATCACACTCCATTGACCTCATGTTGGAGGATATAACCATAAATGTGTCAATTTCTACATTTGTAAGCAAGTCACAACTGATCACATCATTCATCTATTCACATCCACGTTCGCTTCACATAATAAGAGATCATACTGAGAGAATCTTATCAGGCCTCGTCTGACTGGATTTGCTATACACTTTATTATCTTAGAGAGCTTGCATCAACACAGACATGCAACTGGTTCACTTCATAACAATGCCTGAGTACATCTTCTATATGGCTGACCTATACAACGAGATGGATCAATTGGAAATCTTTACACAATCACAAATGGTGCATCTAATAATGGACAAGTGTTTTTGGAAGAGAATACAATATTAATGTCCATCATTGAGCTGCTTGTACAAGTGTGGGGATTAATGGACTCGAGTAAGAGAAATCATATGGGATGCCTCTTTGATATCGCAGATAAAGCAAAATTGAAAATTAAAGAAAAATATCATAAATGTTATAACTTATAAGAAGTAGTGAAAAATAATTGATAGAGAAACATTACACAACGACATGCATGTAATACGTACTTGTCATTAATTTTAATTTAATCATTGCTTAATTCATAAAGATATGTTCTTATGTGATATGCAATGAATGCAGAATAATATTTAAAACTCGGATATGATATGGAGGGCATGTGTGCAATGATCAAGAAGTGATGATGGATATTTTATCTGTGATATAACAACTTTCAAAAACTCCCTTAGAACATAATAGAAGTTGAGTTAGAAGCAAGGGAGAATTGTAATTTATCAATTGTTACCACTAGAGCACTAATTATTTGTGTTATCTTAGCTTTCAAACACAATTGTGTAGAATGAGAGTTAGTGTTTACTCAAATCTATATCTGAAGTATTCATATGACAGGGTTACTCCTAGTGTGTTAAAACAACATAACATTTTATAATGATATTTGATATTATTACAAGAATAACATCATTGTGTATCGATGTAGTCAGAGGTGAGAGACGATCGAGGCGAGGGACGCCTTGCCTCACCTCAGGTGCTTGAGGCAGGCACCTGAGGTGACATTTTATTATTATTATATATTTTTAATTTTTAAACAATTGGGGGTTATTTAAAAGTGATAAAAAGCAAGACATACCTTAAAAAAAACTAGAAATACATGTGAAAAAGCATGAAATACTTCTAAAAAAGTAGAAAATATTTCTAAAATACAAGAGATACATTTAAAAAGTAAAAAATATCTAAAAAATACAATAATTATATCTAAAAAATAAGAAATACATCAAAAAATGCATAAAAATACATAAAAAATAGGAAGACGCACCTTTTTATGTGTTACTGGACTTTACAACAACAATTAAAATACATTAATATTTCAAGTGACAACAATTGAACAATAATTCTAAAATAAGCATGGAAGTACATTAATAATTGTAAAATAATATGAAAGTAACAACAATTGAACAATAATTCTGAAGTTTTTGCCTTTTTTGATCTTAAGTTTTTTTTTGAATGTGACACAAGATCACTATTTCATTGATTTAAAAATAAAAAAATACAATGTATAAGATATGATCTTAAATTAAACTAAACAACAAACCAAAAAATAAATCTGAAAATAATAAAAAATAAAAAGATTTAAAAAGAAAGAAAATACAATGCATAAGATATGATCTTAAGTTGAACTAAGCAACAAACCAAAAAATAATTCTAAAATTAGGAAAAAATTAAAGCGTATATGCATTTGAGGCAGTTGCGGGCTAGGTGAGATACTAAGGCCTCGCCTCGTCTCGCCTTCCCTTAGTGCCTAGGCGCCTGAGATGGTCACCTCTGATAACATAGTTGCCTATCGTTTTTTCTTGCAACTGAGTGGTGGATACAAGTCAATATAAGAAGTAGATGCAATTCATTTGTTGCAATTACAATTTGCATTTTGAGTTAGAGCACAAGTTCTTCTTACTGTGAGAAAAACTAGATTACATTTAGTATTAATCCATATCAAGAGAAGGAATATGCTAACATCTGATAGGTTGTAGAAACTTGTGTTCTACCATTCTAACATGCGTCTAAGGATTAAAAACATCAAAAACTACTAGAGAATTGTATAAGAGAAATTCCCAATTTTTGCAGGTGGAGCATTAGAAGAAAGAGATTGAGCATGTCAAGAAACTACCGAAGATGTTGACATGGACTATCTTTTCTGAGAGGAGCACTCACTTGTTGTGTGGGTGGAGAAGATGGGAAGTGCACCTCCAAAGTTTGATTAGATGGACTGAAGGGAAACTAGACGACGTTTTACCTGAAGATACATATATGCGAGAGGAAGTTCCTACTACTACAACTCCAACTCCATCCCCAGTTATGGCCCAACCCTATCCCCATCATCACAAACAACCCCTCATAAGACAGTGACAATGGCAAGCAGATTGGGATGCTTCAAACAATTGAAAAATGTCTATAAATGTGGAGGATTGTGAGTTCTTCATTACAAGTAGAACTAGAAGAAACAACAAATGAAAGAAAGTTGAAAATCAAACAAGGACTTGTCAATCCAACATATAGTACACATACACCCTCCTCATGTGATGACGAGGAAGAGTTCATTCCACTTACACAATATCAACATGTAGGAGGTTCACGTGGAGGTGGAGGCATAATTTGTAGAATCGACTAATCCAAATCGGGATCTGCCGATTCTTGGATCGAATCGACCCTTCCTATCGGCTAGATGGGCCCCGGAAAGGTCGATTCCCCGCGACCTACAACTCAACTCAACTAAGGCCTTTATCCCAAATTACTTGGGGTCAGCCATATGGATTCTCTTTCTCCACTCATGTCGATTTTGTGTTATTTCTTCCGAGATATTTAAACCATCTAAATCATATTGAATTACCCTCCTCCAAGTTAACTTAGGTCTACCACGCCTCTTTTTTGTTTATGTCATTTTAATATTTTATATCTTTCTAACCGGAGCCTCTTTAGGTCTACGTTTAATATGTCAAAATCATCTCAATCTCCCTTCTTTCAATTTGTCTACAATTCTTGTTACTCCTACATTTTCTCTAATATATTTATTCCTTATTTTATCTAATATAGTGTGACCACTCATCCATCTTAACATTCTTATTTTGGCAACACTTATTTTAGAAGTATGTTTTTATTTTATTATCCAACATTCACTACCATACAACATCGCGAGTCTTATACTTGTACAATAAAATTTTTCTTTCAACTTTAATGGAATTTTACGATCACATAAAACCTTTGAAGCCAATCTCCACTTCATCCAACCTGCTTTAATCCTATGATTAATGTCTTCATCACATTCTCCATCTTTTTGAATAATTGATCCAAGATACTTGAACTGAGTTTTTTGAGACAATATTATCCCATCTAAACTGACGTCCGCAACCTAAAAGGATCAAAATTGTGCTCGATTTTGGGCTTGATTTTAATCCAATTTCAATATAACCGGGACCATAATTGATCCAATTGGCCGATTCTAAACTGATTCCGGTAAATCCTTGCAGGAATCAGCCCAATATGCCGCCATGCTATGCCATCATGGCAGACTTTCCTGCCCTATTGGGTAGGAAGATGGCCTTGCCGCCGTCGGACCTAGTAATGCCAGGATCCAGAAAGTTAAGTCACCAGATCCACCATATTGGGTCTCAAAAGAGCCAATATGTAGATCCGAGGTTAACGAGTCTCGACATACCCAATAACCACGTCTTCCCCATGCACGCAATAGCGGCAAAGTGCCACCACAGGGCCTTTCGGGCTGTGATTTTGTCCCTAAAATAGCCTAGATCGCATTGAAATCCGATCTAGGTTCTTTTTGTAGTTATTTTGGTATTTTATGACTCTTTTAAGAACCAATCCGGACTAATTCCTTATCTGTTTTTATCCCGAAGAATCGGCCTGGACTGGACCAATCCAATCCAGATTGTTTTAGGACCCATCGATCTAGGTCCCGATTCCAATTCGTGATCTTTGGGTGGAGGTGGAGGTAAAGGAGGAGAAGGAGATTCTTTCAACAATGCATATACCAGTACAACAGGATTTGATGATTTGGGCTAAATGCAACATTCAATTGGCAGCAGTCAACGTTGGAATCAAATGAAGTTTAAATCAGTACATTGCAATCGATAATCTGAAACCCCATGAGGGCTTCCAGCCAAGCAAGGAACAGAACAGAGGACTCTGCTACTGGGCACTGTATTACAGGCACACTCACAACTGCGAGCTACGGCTACCAATATATATGAGGATACAATACAATGTAGTTAGGTGGTGGTTATGAAGACAACTATATCTACAACACCGCGCACAAGAGCTGGGGTATCCCAACTGACACTACAGCTGCTGCAAATGTAATTACAAGCTGTGATGATGCGGTGTTACAGTCATTGAAATGTACTCCCCTCTGATACTCCACTCACAACTTTAGTGCAGTGACAATGTATATGATTTTAGTCAGATAGCTGATTCTTTATTTACATATCATTTGTACCATGTTGTTTATTTATTGGAATAATTATAGGTGTTAACTTATATCCACTCATCTTAAATCTCTTATAATACCAGGAAAGTGCATTAGTTGTTACATTTTATTTTAAACAATTTTTAAGAAGTTTACTATTTTGTTATAATTTTTCTAAATTTTTTACAATGAAACAAAAAATTAAAAAATTATTGATCCGGATTGATTTTTCTCCTAGAAAATTGGCTAGGATTGCCAATCTGATCCCGATCTGGTATCCTGATTCCAATCAGGCAATCACTTGTTCTTTCTCCAAAGCAAAAGTCTACTTGTTCTTGGAGCTTTGCTAGCTCAGCTAGATTCAAGTGATAGTGTGGAAGATTTGATTAATTCTGAAATTAGACAAATATGTGTTAAATATCACAAACTTGGGTGGTCCATCTAGTAACACATTGGAAAATATTTGCAAATTCTTGTCGGATGGCATCTACATCAACAAGATACTCATGGTTCATTAAGTCCCAATGGATTGTTCATCCTACCAGGGTGAAAGCGAGTTCATCCTCCTTGAGGTCTGTCCTACTGAATTTCTTGGCACTAATCAATTGCAATAGCATGCTAGCAAGTTTGACCTCAGTAGGGATGTGGGCAAATGAGGGCCTATCCAAATGCGGGGTGAGAGTGAGACTATTAAGGGCTTGAAGATATCAAGATATCAGCGGGGAATTTGATTGTGAGAAGCTAGGGGCAATGGTAGCGACAGTCAGCAGGTTCTTGGGGGGGGGAGCCAAGACAAATGAATGGTGATGTGCTGGCCACCATGCTCATATGTACATGAGTTAAACTGACTGTAAAGGATCACATCTACATCATAGATCCATGCCTCCTGAATACATGATACTACCAACCCCTATGGGTATGATGTCACATCAATTGTGTCTCGTAGGAATGGTGGTGCAAAGGAACAAGTGGATATAGCATTGATGCAACAACAACCATCAGTAATTGAGTCAATGACCCAATACACACTGCCACTTAGTAATATGCTTAGAAAATCATTGTAGAATGCTATTCATTGCACTCCTTGAGTTGGGTGAGGATGCGACAAACCCTAATGTGTTATTGATAGGGATATCCTCCATACCATTTTGCTGAGTTCCAGATTTGTCTGCCAATTGCTCTCCAACCTCATAGTTCACATCTAGTAGAGTTTTCTTTATGGTTGATATTTTCCATGGCTACAGCATAATGGAACGTTTGATGGGGAGTGTGGCTAGCGTAAAAAACAACACAGTGACTAAGGCACCAATAACAATGGAGGTAAGAGCTACCTTCTTGTGCCATTCCTATTGATACGGGAGACATGTCCTTATCATCACACCTAAGAGCCAACATCTCTAGTCACTGAGGTCGGATAGGTAGGGAGGATTTTGGCATTGGGCCTCAAGTTGGGGCCAGGTGAATAGAGAACCAGGGGAAAGGCACTAATCACAAAAACAAAGATATACATATATAGCTTTGTGTGGAGGGGCAAGTTTCACACCAGCCTGCACTGTTCCATCTCGCACAACTTGATAAGCGTAAGAGAAAGTAGTAACACACTGAAGGAACAATTCATTTAGGTAATCCTTATGGAGCACCCTTCTAAAACCAAGCAAGAATCAAAGCTCCTCCCACATCTCAACAAAATATCATAAAACTCATCGAGATATTCCAAGATGAACCATGAACCTTATTTTCTGCCAACAATCAAGCAGACAATTATAATAAATCACATAATCTATTTCTCTTGAAATCTAGCTTTCATTTCAGCCAAGAAGTCTGTAGGTTCCTCATATAACTGCTCTATTCGGTTGTCAAGATTGGTCTATTAAGTCAAAGCTCAACCATTTAATTGGGTCATAGTGAAAGCGACTATGTGGATCTGACATGCCCATCCATTCAAACTAACGATCCATTCTGGTTCCTAGCAAGGTAAAATTGCGAGTCCAAAGAGCAGTCAATGTCAGGAGCCTTGACATGGGCATCTCAGATGCACTAATCTCACTTTCAATACATTGCATGTTCCTCCTTGAAATTGAGGTCAACCATACGCCAAAATGCCTGTCATCGGGCAGCCAGGGCCATGGAAAGCAACATCTTCATCAAATGATTCTCGGTTGAGATCATCCAATCAGCCATGAAGATCAACCACTTGACCTTCCCATGGCTGCCTCCCCAAGGGACCCAGGGCTGGTGGTCTCAAGGGGCTCCATGTCCCACTTGCATTGAGGTTTGTCCATGAACCCTTATAATGCTGTGAGTCATCATGCTATACCTTGCACAACCCGATCATAGTATCATACACAGTAATCCATTCTGCTATTCCAGTGATTCTTTCACCTAAGCATTGTTGCTGATACATTTAGTCGGCCAGACTATGATCTGCTGGAGCATCAGCATGGGGACATGGGCTTTAGGATGTAATCTGACATTTCCTGGTGCAAATAATACTCGACAACACCACATGCCATAAAGTGTGACTCAACTAGACCATACACCACAACTATTACCACACACAGAAAAAAGTGGACAGCAATGAACAAAATTGGCTAGAACTCTAATGCACACTCAAAGTGGCAAATTTAACCAAATGCGAGAAAACCAAATAATAGAGCTAGATTAAATATGCTAATAGGTTTGAAATGAAGTGAGGTGCATGCCTCAGTACATGTGCCCCACTGGTGTCTACTAGGGGTAGGGGTGTTCATTGTTCGGTTTTTGAGGAATACTTTCAAACCAAATGAAACGTACCTCCCAAACCAAACAAAGCTGCACCAAATTAACTCAGTTTGGTTAGGTCATAATATAAAACATACAATATATATGCCTATATGGTTTCATTTGATTTGATTAAAATCATATATTTTTTTAAAAAAATAGTAAGTATTTATACATGAGTAATTATATCATAATAACTCTTAAAAACTTTATTTTTATATAAAAATATGCAAAAAATCATTGGCAAACTTAAGTTAAAATAAACATTCAATCTAATTCAGGTTAATTGGTTTACCAGCTTGGTTTGGTTTGAAGAACCTTTGAAACCAAACCAAACTCATCGTTAGTTCAACCCAGCCCAAACCAAACTAAATTTCTGTTCAGTTTTTTTTGGGTGTGTGTAACCGGATAGTGAACATCCCTAACTGGGGGATCGTCTGTTATCCTTTGTGGGGGGGTGAGTGTCAAGGCAATAAGGCCAGTTGTCTCTACCTTGTGGAGAGATTGGGGGTCGACTCCAACATACACAAGGAATATGAGGAAATCGTAACTGGAAGAACTCCTATGGAAGCACGAGGTGCATAGTGGTACACCGTCTGCCTAGTTCGCGTTCTTCCAAGAGTGGTTTTTCTGCTCCCAACTGCTAGCAATGAGCATCACATACTTCGAGCTCATGTGTGCTGCTTTTTAGCTCAAAGGTGCAGCATGCCGTGGTAGCAGGTCCATGCTCTTTACAAGGTTGAAATTACATGAGCCTTTAATCCCTTACATCTTCCATGGAATTGCTCACAATGTAGAGTAGAATACATATGTGGGAAAAGGGACAAAGTACCAGGTGAATAAAAAAATCATGTAACTTTGCGGGGCCGTCTGGCAATTATAGACCAGTTTTCACCATGAATTTTGGACCAACATAATGCATTGTGGCATTGAACCTGGACATTTTTTTTCATTGTACAGAGCTTTGGAGAATTCATTGAGAAACACCTGATGTGTACATATGCCCCTATTTCAGTTATTGATGAATAGCGTCTTTCTTAGTTCCAAAAAATGTGCAAAGTAGAAGGTCCAAAGGTTTTCTAGTCTTGAAGACATTATTCCTTCGCATCAAAAGTATGGTATGCAAGGCCCTGTAGCTAGATAAATAATAATGATAAATACATAATACTCAACTCAACTAAGGCCTTTATCCCAAATTACTTGGGGTCAGCCATATGGATTCTCTTTCCCCACTCATGTTGATTTTGTGTTATTTCTTCAAAGATATTTAAACCATCTAAATCATATTGAATTACCCTCCTCCAAGTTAACTTAGGTCTACCACGCCCCTTTTTTGTTTCTATCATTTTAATATTTTCTATCTTTCTAACTGGAGCCTCTTTAGGTCTACGTTTAATATGTCTAAACCATCTCAATCTCCCTTCTTTCAATTTGTCTACAATTCTCGTTACTCTTACATTTTCTCTAATATATTCATTCCTTATTTTATCTAATATAATGTGACCATTCATCCATCTTAACATTCTCATTTCGGCAACACTTATTTTACAAGTATATTTTTCTTTTATTGTCCAACATTCACTACCATACAATATTGCGGGTCTTATATTTGTACCATAAAATTTTCCTTTCAACTTTAATGGAATTTTACGATCGCATAGAACCCTTGAAGCCAATCTCCACTTCATCCAACCTGCTTTAATCCTATGATTAACGTCTTCATCACATTCTCCATTTTTTTGAATAATTGATCCAACATACTTGAACTAAGTTTTTTGAGACAATATTATCCCATCTAAACTGACGTCCTCACCTACTTCTCTTTAGTTTTCATTAAATTTACAATGCATATATTCTGTTTTAGTTCTACTTATCTTGAAACCTTTAGTCTCCAAAATATTTCTCCACATTTCTAACTTTCTATTCACTCCTTGTGTTTCATCTATCGATACGATATCGTCTGCAAAAATCATACACCAAGGTATATCATCTTGTATAGTCTTCGTTAATTCATCTATAACTAATGTAAAAAGATAAATATATAATTAATATATAAAATAATATTATAATAAAATATGTAAATATATGTTATGTAAAAATAGTTAGATATGTAAATGTAAAAATATATAATACACAAAATATAAATATTGTATATATAAAATAAAATTTGTACAACAGACACTAGCATATTGATGCTTTGCTTTACAGGAGGGTGGTAAACCAGCAGCTAATGGCCACCCCAATAAGGCCCAAAGATGATCAAGACTCCAAGATGTAGGTTTACGTAGTGGTTTGCATGTCAAAGAAAGATAAGAGAAGAAAAGGAACAAGAAGAAATGTGGAAGATTTTGGACACTAATACTCTCCATTTCTTTGAATTATGGAGTAAAAGAATCATCAATGATAGGACAATCCCAATCGCATAGACAGGTAGATCTCAATGAGAAAGACAAACCTGGATTTAGCTTAGGTGTGTATTGCCTTGCCTTCATCTTCAACAATTGAAAACCTCCACTTGCCCTTTTTGGATTACAAGTACACAGATTTCTGGTCTCTATCTCTCTTCCTGAAAATAATTCCACATTCAGTAATGTGCACAAAAGCACAAAAGCATTTGTGGCACAAGGAATTCCAGGTCAGGAATAACACCTGGTTCAGCCAATGCTGGTCCTGATCCATATTGGGATTGGGTCTAAAAATTGGCCAATCTGCCAGTGCTGGCTGCTGAAGTGGGCAGCTGATCTCTTGACGGCCGATCCTGGTAGTCATCCTGCAAACCATGACAAAGGGACAGCCTGCCGTGGCATTGGTTGACAACTGTCTTCCCTGCCCAAGAAAGGGTCAGACCAGCTGTCTGATTCACAACTTGACATTGGATATGCAACTTAAAGTCGCAGATGCCCCAGATGTCAGGCCTGTGGGTGGACCACGGAGCCTTACTCTTCTCAGCCCAAGGATTGCGGGATCGGAATCAGAAACGATATCAGTCAGTTCATCTGAATAAGAATCGGCAGAATCTGTCACTCCTGGGAAGAAAAACCAATATGGAATCAGCCCGGATCAGTTCTTCACAACCAAGAAAATATATGGCAGATGGATTCCACATCGGACTCCGGTCTGATCTGACCCTTTTGGGATCCAAAATTGGCAACGGAATACAGTGCTGGAGAGCAACACTGCTGGATAGGACACCCGCACGCGTGACAGGTTAGATCCAACCTTCACTTACTGGCGACGTCAGCACCCAGCAACATCTTTGTGGATAGATGGATAGTGGTCATTTCACTTTATTTTGTCAGTGCATGACACATTTTTGGGTTATTTTTGAAATTATATTGTGGAAATATTAGATAAATATACACATGAACACTTATTTGGCTCATATATTTTATACATAGGGATTGGGCATCAGGAGATATGGACGATTATTTGGGTTCATTTGATATTGTCATTCGACTAGATAGGCCCTCATCATTGTACACATTCTTCAGATGATGGTCTGATGCGGGACAAAGAGACAAAACCGGACTAAACAGACCGAAAATAGAACGGACCGGTGCTAATCGCCCCTAAAACAGAGTAAAACGAGCCCAAAACGAAGCAAACCGGATTCAAACTGGTTAAAACAGGCCCGAACCAGCACCGAACTGGTCCAAAATGACCTGGGCCAGACCAGACCAACCTGAACTGGCTTGAACCGGCGACCGCGCGGCTGGTTGCGTGCCCGCTTGCGAGTGTGAGGGCAACTCGGGGGGCGGGGGAGGTCGTGTTCGTCCATCCACTCGCTGCCGGGTGGTCACGTGGCCATCCATCCTGCTGTCGCCATCCATCGTCGTGGCGCCATCGCAGGGCACCCGCGCGCGTACGCGAGGCCACGACAAAAGGGCGGGACAACGTCATCTTCGTCCTGCGCCTTCGTCGTCTGTCCAGATGGAGCTGTGCATAGGCTACAGAGCGGGGGGGGGGGGGAAGGCCGGTGGAGATCCCGGCGGCCTCGGTGTTGTCCGGTGGGTATGGCCGGACGAAGGAGGAGCAAGAGGCAGACAGTGGGAGGAAGAGGGCCCGGAGGGGTCCTCCGAACATCGCCGTCACCATCGGCTCCTTCCTTCCGTCTCCTTCTTCTTCTCTGTCATCTGGTGTAAGGAGTCTTGGCGGGGCGGTCTCGTGCGGACGGCTCCGGAGGAGGGGTTGCAGAAAGAGAGAACCGGGCAGGCCGGATCTGCTTCCTCCGTAGCCTGCACGAACTGGAATGTTGCTGCCGTGTAGGGGATCCGTGGGCGTGTGCGGGAGGCAGCGTTGGATGCTGCGTGTAGCCGAAAGAGAGGGGGAAACGGTGAGGAGCCCTTCCGGGGATCACCGGAAGGTCCTCCTCAGCGGGCGATGTGATCGGCAGGGGCTCCGTTCCAACTTGACGAGAACCTGTGAAGGGGAAGAGGGAGGAACGGCGCGGAGGCCGGAGGATGAGGAGGAGGGATAGACTAGCTACCTGCCAGATCCGGAGGGTGGAAGAGGAAGTGAGGATATCGCCTTGGGGGGGGACGAGGAGGAGGAAACAGGGCAGAGCCCCTGCTCGGGAAGGACCCAGCCGAAAGGCTCAAAAAATACTTCACTGTCTATTCCATCGATGGAGCTCCTCCTCTTATAAAGAGGAGACTAATTACAGGACTAGACAATCAAAAGAAAATATTTATAGACATGTCCATTTTAGGACTTGAAGAAAATCTCTAAAAGACTCCTTAAAGACGTAAAAAAGACATTGGCAGAAAAATAAACCTAAAAATGACAAAACAAATATTTACAGATTTTTGTCCCCATCATGGTCACTATACAAGAAGTGACATTTTGGTTATTTTAGCACCCTCGACGCCCCTCTCTCTCACCTTCGCGGATAGATGGACGATGCAGCAGAAAACCCTTGGTGTCCAAGTCGCAGTGGCGACAATAGCATCTAGGCTGCTTCCGGATTCCGGCGGCTGGAGCCTGCCACCGATGCTCCCTCCACCACCGGTAAGGAGACTGGTATCATTTTCACACCTCCAGCAGAGGTTCTCACCTTCCCCACCCTGGAGCACCGTCCGGTCGGTGTCTCCCCTTCACCACCGGAACCTGCTCAGCCCGATCTTCTTCTTCTTCTTCTGCTCCACCCTCCTTCGCCTTGTATCTCCTTCCACCATTTGAATGCCCTCTGAGACCACATCTTTCCCGGTTCCAGGTCCAGCTGTCCTGCCGAAAACACCCCCCTGTTCATCCATAGCTCCCCAGCTCACACCCCCTTTCTTCACTTGGCAGCCCCTTCACTTCTCCGGCTCCTTCCAGCCCCACTGTGACCTCACGACAACCCCCGAGCCAACATCTCCAAAGCCACTCCAGCTACCCCCATCTACTACTATTCCACAACCCCACACAGCTTCAGTGCAACCATCATTCCCGTCAGCTGCAAACAGCAACTGCAGTACAGCAAGGGGCATCCAACCGAACAATGACAGCGGCCATCCGAGTATGTGGAATTCGACCTGTCGAGTGCCAGTATGAAAGAAATATTGGTAAGTCGACTCCCACACTGGGCTGTGGAGGTACATCCTTTGCTTAGCTTGTTAATTTGCTCGTACTCTATATGCTGATTGCCATGTCGATTGAATGAACATGCTATCTAGCTTGTTAATTTGCTGTTGCCGGTGTGAGTTGAGTTATCATATTTCAGATTACTTGATCGATTTTGTTGACTTGAGAGCATCCTAACTCGGTAGCATTCCTGTGTAGCCAGTCCACCTACTTTGAGGGGCCGTTTCTCAAGCTGACTCCTGTTGTACGCAGTCGCCATTTGGGTTTATTTAGCTCAACCATAGCACTTTGTCACATTGTTATTCTTGTTCGTTGCTAGCAAAGTTTGATGCCCAGTCAGTCCTACATCAACTGCACCTTCCCCACCCATTAGTATCAGGACTAGGGGATCTAATATCATTTATCCAATGACTTTCCAATCAAGCCCAACAGACCTGATGGGAGCTTCTTCCCCAACCTGATCATGATCCAGATCAGCAGATCCTACAATTCAAATGATGGCATTTGTTTGAGACCTTTTCACATCTGATAGTCATTCAAAAAATCTACCTAAGCTGCAACTGAATATATCTTAGTTGAAGCTTATTGGTTATGATAAATCAGTATCCACCGCACTTGAACTAACCTGCAAGATGGCCTGATTCAGGAATAATCTATCCCCCATACACTACTTTGCAATAAGTGAAACAAGAACAAAAAAAGAAAAAACCTCTCAGAATAAGTTATTTAACCTAATGACAAATCTTAATAATCAAAATGACACAAAATCATCTAACCTTGATTGTAAGTGTTCCCCTGTCTTTCTTGTCTTTGATTTTAAGCATATCAAGAGAAGGCAGCAATCTTAGCTCAAGCTCTTTTACTGTGTCAGGTTCCAAATCAATCAATGGCAACTTCACCATACCTAACCGTTTGTCCTGTGTTATGTCTTTGTCAAATACCTGCAAATATTAGAGGTAACTGTGAGATAAAGCTAAATGCCTCAAGTAACAAATGTGTTTTTACCTGTAATTGCCAACATAGACAGATTTAAATAAGAGTTAGCAGGCTCCAAAATCATGTAAAACATATATATATATAATTAAAAATAAAAACTTAGCATAAAGAGCTTAAGTTAAGTCATTAGGTAGGAAGAACACTTTTAACTTATGTAGATTTGAAAAACCATTAACAGCTCTTGAGTGGAATTTTCAATGTCCATATGCTCGTAGTATGTTCATTTCTCAAGGATCCTAAAATGTTTTAAATTCTGGACAGAAACATCACCCACATGTAGCACATTATTATCCTTCACCTTCTTCCAGCTCATGGTTCAAATTGTTATACAATAATTGATTAAATCTATGAAACTTTTTCCATTCAAAGCTGACCAAAACCAAAGATTGTATGACTGGCCTCAACGGTACCCTCTCATAGCAGAGAATTCATCTACATAACCTCACAAAGGGAACAATGGTTATATACTCTTTCAAGCCCTATTTCAGCTATTCCCAGGCCACTATTCCCAGGCCAATAGCTGTCATCTCTTCATGCTGCAGAAGAAAATATTAGAAAGGCAACTTTTATCAAGAGCATTTTTTTTCATAATCATAACTGACAGTGGGTCATTCTTTTGAGAGGAAAGCCACCTCCACTAGGACAGACTGACCTCTGGGCTCACCATAACCCAGTCATCAACTAAACCGCATTGCAAGGACCATCTGCTACAGTGGACACAAATGAACTAAAGGCTGGGGGGGCAGGCTGCATATACAGCAGCTTGGCGCACTACTCTTTTTTTTTGGCCAGTGTCACAGTAGGTCAATGCCATGCAATTAACATCACCACATTGGGCAATTGTCCAGCGTACGAACCCGGGACATCCTCCTGTGGAATTAACATCACCACAGGCGGGTGCACAGGCGATGCCATGCAATTAACATCACCACATTGGGGATGCCAGCCTATTTTTCACCCTTCGCCTGGTCGCCGCTGGCTCGCCGTCTTCCGTGCGCCGCCGCCTCCATGGCAAGGATCGCGGGATCGGGATCGGATCCTGGATCGGTGGGGTCCGATCCGATCCGGATCGGATCGGATCGGACCGATCCAGGCCAATTCTCTTGGAGCCAGACCGATCCAGAATCGGTCTGGATCGGTTTTTTTTTTTTTGCTCTTTGAAAAAATATAGAAAAATCGCCAAAAAATCAATAAAAATACATAGAACTCAGAAAAAATGTGAAAAAAATATAGGGAACACTCATTCATATAAAAAATTAACAATCAATCATATAGAACACATATCATATCCAATCACACAATAGAACAATCATACATCAAATAAGATACATATTTTTACCAAACAAACAATCATACCCAACTTCACAAATTGTACACCACATATTCTTCTTACCACTCATATTACATTGCGTGAAATAAACAAAGAAATACATTATACATATGCCATCACCACCAACTATGGTAATGTCCGGAGTAGGATGGATCCGGATCCGGATCTCCGTCCCGGGTCATTCGATTTTCTCGCAAATCTCCATTGATTAGGGTCGGTCATAATTGGCCCGTATCCATAAGAAAATAAAGGCGGGCCATGTCGGTAAACTCATAAACTCCCCGATCGGTCGGAGGTGGAGGTAGAAAAGATGGTGGAGGTGGATAGCCGTGCCCACCGTCCGAGGGCGGGCTCGGATAGGAAGATGCAAACTCGTCAAAAACATTCAACCTCGTCCAACGTCCGCTGCCCCTGCCACTCGAACATGAGTGTCTTTTATCACTCAAATCATCTGGACCTGCTTCACTCGTCCGAGCACTACTAGTAGAGCCACCCTCACCTGCACCTGAGGCTGAGGCGCCGCCTCCACCTATGCTGCCGCCACCCCCACCTCCACCTCCACCCCCCCTACGTTGTTGTTGTGTGGGTGGCACAAATTCTTCTTCATCCTCATCTGATGAAGGTGGCTGAGTGGTCTCGGTGTCAAGGAGATGATGTCGCCGTTTGATACTTATCTTCTTCCTCTTCAATGTAGGATCTCCTTGACTTACTTCTTTGTGAAGGTAAGCATACTTTCTTTAAAGTCCTAAATAATCCACCATTCTTCTTGGTGGTGGTGGTGGTGGTGGTAGAAGGACCCGCAACTGGAATCCGAGCAGGAGCTGTAGCGGCCGGGGGCGGAGCTGGATGTCTCTCTGGAGGAGCTGTAGTCCGGGGTGGATCAGGAAGTGGAGCTGTGCACGGGACTTGACTTTCTTCAACTTCCTGCATGTCTTCATCCTCACCAACAACGCCTGTCAAGCTCTCCTTCGGCCCGTGATCCGTCGTTTGGGTCGAACTCTGGCTCTCCCTCAGCATCCTTGTCTTCCACCTATGCTGCAAGTGGATGTTCTTCTTGGAATAGATATTCCAAGTCCACATCCGCCTGGGACAAGCCCTGAGTAGCTTGGGCCTGTGCTCTTTCTTGGTACAATCCACCCGCAACCGTGCAAATCTCTCGCTCCGATATCTTCTCGCCTATCTTTGATATTCTTGATCCTCGACCTCGTACGTTGTAATGACAAGAGACAACCTTCTCCAATCTTTCTGTCTTCAACCTATTTCTCATCTTCGTATGAATAAGGTTGAAGGTGCTCCAATTTCTCTCGCACTGGGATGACGATGTGCTCTGACTTAGCACCCGAATTGCAACAGCTGCGAGTGGATTCCATCCAGTTCTATTTGTCACCATAATCCACCACTCAGCTGTAATTGTAAAGAAGACAATTACATGCATCAGTAACGTTATGTAAAAATAAATCAAGTAACTAAAGAGTCATTAATTCGGGTAAGCATATTACTAGGGGGGACCCTATCATGTGAGTACTGCAAATTCGGTTCCCCATACACCCCAATCTTGTGCTCGTATGAAGTCATCTGAAAACACAAACTAAAACAGTTATCTTCTCTTCTTGAGATAAAGTTAAAAGTTTAATTAATATGAAACGTATTACTTACTTCAACCTCAGCGCACGTTCTGTCTTCTTGGATCTTACATAGTCGTTTAATTACAGATAGTGTGCCTGATAATACTTCACTATCATTACATACTTGGCCACCATACTGTATCCTTGGGTTCAAGAAGTACCCTGTAACAACGTTATTACTCCATTAGTTTAAAGACAGTGGGGGTAATACACAAAATATAACTTGTAATCATGACCATATTACACTACTAAATTATACCTTCCACCTGTCGTAGTGTAGGGTTTTGTCCCATCTGTTGTCAATCACCTTCCACCACTTTTTGTAACCCTTGGGATGCTTCTCTTTAATTTTCAACTTAGCCTTATCCATAGCATCATACGGTACCCCATCCGAATTTTGTCATTTGAATCCACCAACCTAAGTACCGCACCAAAGGTTCTATGACGTACAAATAGTACTACACCTTCTCCCACCACTCGTTATCTTCTATCAACTGCTCCATCTTTAGCAGTATCTCATACTGATCTAAGGAGCTCCTGTATGTATCCATGTACTCCTGATAAGCAGTGGAGAGAATGAACCTTTTTAAACTAGCCTTGTACCTGTATAGGCTCTCTAATGCAATAAAATGAGTGACAAATCTTGTGGGACCCGGTCTAATCAAATCATGGCCATCAGTGTGCTGCCTCATGATATGTAAAAGTCGTGGATGACCATAGATAAATGAGGTGATAAGTTGTCCTTGGTTGACCAAGGACTTGACATTAGCATCCCTACCAATATCTTCTAACATCAGGTCAATAGAATGTGCCGCACAGGGCACCCAAAACAAGTGAGGTCGAGCCTCCATTAGCTTCTTTCCTGCAGCCTTATATGAGGCCTCATTGTCTGTGACAAAGTGCACAATGTTGGCCCCCCTATCTCATCCACCACATTGTTCATCAAGCCAAATAGGTAATCTGCATTTTTCACCTGGCCTGATGCATCAACCGACTTCAGAAATACGGTGCCCTCAGAACAATACACAAGGAAGTTTATAAGTGACCTCCTTGTGATTCCAGTCCATCCATCGCACATTACAGTGCACCCCCTCTCCTTCCAGATGGTTTTGAATCCATCTATCCATGAGGTCAACTCATCGACCTCCTCATCCAAGCCTGTTTCATATATATACTTTGATGTAGGGGCTTTCAACCCCGGCCCGGCCTCACCAATCGCATCAACCATAGTCTGGAAATATGGATTGGTGGCTGCATATGCCGGGACACCTACAAATTCAAAAACAAGATAAGGGAAAAGAGAGGGTTGTTAATAATAACTAACCTAATAAGAAATTCATATCGACAAGCAAATGCTAACCACAACTTCAACAAATCTTTACCTGCATGTAGAAAGAACTTGACCATATGCTTAAGGGCTTTCTTTGCTGCCCCAGTCGATGCCTTCACCCCTTTAAATACTTGTTTTATACCCCTCTGACCTCTGCCACTCTCCCTATACATGGCAGTGTCTCCTGTCGGCATCGGTCGAACAGAATGTGTCCTCCGAATTTCAGGCTCTCGAACAGGGCGTGTCCCCGCCCCCACATCAGATCGTCAGAAGCCGAACCTCCCCGCTCCTCGTCTTCGTTCCTCATCCTCACGGGCACGAGCCCTACTCTCGTGAACGGCTCTCCTAACTCGGGCCTCTTCCTCATCTGATGAAGATGAAGAATCAACTTGGACCCTTTCATGTGCTGGCCCTTTCCCTTTCTTGCTCTTTCCAGCCATAAGATCGGCATCTCTCCGACCTAGCAACTCGTCATGGAGGTCTTGTCTCTGACCAATTCTCACATCCCTCTATGATATCCTTCCAATTAAATAACCCCTCATCTCCTCCCTCAGCTCAGCCGGTACTTTATCACACTTCTTAACATTGCCACCCGTCCCGGCTATATGTTGCTTGAGCCGATACACACCTCCGTTCATCTCTTTTTTGCACCACTTGCATCTAACTCTCTTCTTCTCTGAATCAAGGAGATGGCCATGTTGCCATCCAATGTCACGAATTCTTGCGGGCCCGGTGCCATGCTCCTCGTCCGACATCTTATCTACAACACATAAAACCATACACAATATTAGGCCAATTAAATCCACCCCCATTGGGGGTGAAATAATCCCCCCCCAATGGGGGGATTTTATACCAGCCCCCCCCCCCCCCCACCTAGGGGGGGGGCACTGTAAAAACAGTCACCCCTTCAGGGGTGACCGTTCAACAGCCCCGGAGGGGGGCTAATCACCCCTTCGGAGGTGCAAGTGAAATAATCCCCCCAACGGGGGGATTTTATACCAGCCCCCCCCCCCCCACCTGGGGGGGGCATCAAAACGGTCACCCCTTCGGGGGTGATCGTTCAACACCCCGAAGGGGTGCTAATCACCCCTTCGGGGGTGCGATTCCACCCCGTTGGGGGGTGAAATAATCCCCCCGATGGGGGATTTTATACCAGCCCCCCCCCCCCACTGGGGGGCACGCGTAAAAACGGTCACCCCTTCGGGGGTGACTGTTCATAATCCCCCCCAATGGGGGGATTTTATACCAGCCCCCCCCCCCCCCCACCTAGGGGGGGACTGTAAAAAACAGTCACCCCTTCGGGGTTGACTGTTCAACACCCCCGAAAGGGTGCTAATCACCCCATTGGGGGGTGAAATAATCCCCCCCCAATGGGGGAATTTTATACCAGCCCCCCCCCAACCTACGGGGGCACGTAAACGGTCACCCCTTCGGGGTGATCGTTCAACACCCCGAAGGGGTGCTAATCACCCATTCGGGGTGCAATTCCACCCCCATTGGGGGGTGAAATAATCCCCCCAACGGGGGATTTTATACCAGCCCCCTCCCCACCTAGGGGGGCATCAGAAAAAAACACCCCTTCGGGGTGATCGTTCAACACCCCCGAAGGGGTGCTAATCACCCCTTCGGGGTGCAATTCCACCCCCATGGGGGGTGAAATAATCCCCGATGGGGGATCCCATGCCGCAGCTGCGGTCGGCCGGGGGCCAAGGCCGGGGGGGAAGGAGATCGAAACCCCCCTTAGAAACCTTGTGTACTTTAGGGTGGATCGCCCCTCCGCAAGGTTGGATCGCCCGCCCGAATAGGCCGGATCGCCCCCTCCACGACGGTCGGATCGCCGGCGGGGAAGCCACAGATCTCGGCGCCTTGGGGGGAAGGAGAAGAAGCGAAGGGGGCAAGTGGGGGAGAATCGGTCCGGACCGCCCCCAAATAGGGGGTGATCGGACCTTAAAATAGGACCGGATCGATCCCGGAATCGGTTCGATTCCGGGTCTTCCGGTTTTCCGGCGAATCGGTCCGGATCGACCGATTTTGGGATCGATCCGGGTGGATCGGTCCGGGATCGACCGATCCTATCGATTCCGGCCGATCCAGCCGGGACTCCCAACTGGATCGCTAATTCCGACTGGAATCGGATCGGTAGGTACCGATCCGATCCAAGAATCGGTCAATCCCGATCCGGATCAACCGATTCTGCAATCCATGCTCCATGGTCGCCTGACGTGTGGCTGCCCATGGCTGTCCTGCGAAACCGCCAACCGCCCTCGGTCGCAGTGCCCAACTGCGGCCACCCTCGCCCGCGCGACCGTCGCCATGCGCTGCCGTCCACGGCCGCCTCCTGCGGCAGTGCCACCCTTGGCGCGCTGACCCTCTCCCCCGTTGACCTCACCGCGCGACTGCGCACCGCCCGCCGCCTTGGCCCCGTGCACGCCTGCGCAATCCCGCCTGCCGTTCAGCCGCCTTTGGCAGCCATGCATCGCCACCTCCTCCCGCCACCAAGACCACTGCCGTCCTGCCTCCGTTTGACCGCTGATGGCCACTGCGTGTGCGCGCGAGTGCATGGCTGCAGCCGCCGACCTTCCACCTCCCGCGTCTACCTCCCAGCGTTGACCGCCCCGACACCTCAACCTCACTCGGTCGCCGCCTCCCTCCGCGTGAACAGGCGCGTGAGCCACCGCCCACCTGGTTGTCGCCACCATCTCGTGCGCCGTGGCCGTTGCCGCCGAGTGCCATCGCCTGTGCACCCGCCTGTGCGCCGGTCCCCTTTTCACCTCGCCGGTATACCCCCGTCTCTCTCTCTCTCTCCCCTATCGCCGATCACCCTATTCCCTCTATTTCTTCTATTTTTATTCTTTTATCTCTTTTCCAGAAGATCGTCGGATTACTATCCACCTTGATTTTTCGTCGCCGTCGTGACCGCGACATACTCGTCGTCCGATTCAGTCTTCCTTGGAATTCCGTGTGCCATTTGTCGTCGCCGTTAATGTAAGTGTCTCGGCTATTCTTAGCACTTTTATATGATCGATTAAACCGTAAAAACATGTTTAGATGATCATGATTAGTATGAGATAATTAGTGGGTTATTTATGGCATATTAGCATGTTTAGATAGAGTTAGATTAGCTTATTTAACCATGCATGATTAGGTTGATTTAATTATCCATGTATGTTAATCAGCATGTTAACTTTTCATATGATTGAGTTTAGTTAACTTAGCATGTTTGCGTTGCGGTGATCTTTAATATATATATTCTGATTTGTTAAAAAGCCGATGTAAGGTTTAGGCATAGCGATGTTAGAGTTTAGTTTAGTTTCATGTAGGTAGTAGGTAGTAGTGACTATCAAAGCATGTGATTGATATGTTTAGTTTGTAACTTGTATGATCCTACTTAGATGCATCATATGATTGACTGGTTATAGATTGTGCTGGATTATGGTGTGGTATGGAAATATGTGGTACATAGAGCCATGAGTGTCCTATGTATTTCATGTTTGGATTGCCGATTGCATGTTCATGGTTATTTGTCTGAGTTATTGATATGCTTGCATTGTGTAAGATGTGGTTAATGCAGTGAGCTGCATTGTGATGGAAGTTTACTTCACCAGACTATGTTAGTGGCCCGTGGGCAGTGGAGATTAGTTGAATCCGGAGCATCCTTCGATCCCGGATACCGCGATTTATCATAAGTACTCCCCTGCCTAGGGGTACTATGAGATTTAGTTACTATATGTTACTTCCTACTATATGGTAAATCTGGTGCTAGTTTTGTGACATGGCTACATTGTCCAAATGGAGCATGATATCTACTCAGACAAGTGTTTAGTTGTGCATTTTTGCATGTGTATTAGTGGCCTAGTGGAGTCTTTTGTATTATGACAGGTGTATATGTTGGAACATGATATCTACTCAGACAAGTGTTTAGTTGTGTATTTTTGCATGTGTATTAGTGGCCTAGTGGAGTCTTTTGTATTATGACAGGTGTATATGTTGTGAGCATACCTAGAGTAGTTAAATGTGTAGAATATGTTGGTTTTAGTGCATATAGAGTCATATTATCATGTGGGGTAGTAGAAAAGCATTGTAATCATTTTAATTGAAGATATATAATTAACTTAAACCCTATGTATTATAATCTGAATTTTTAGGCTTAATATATATTTAATAACAATAGAGAATCTTTATTATAGTAGGGTAGTTCGGGTGTAAGTCCTACTGAGTCTGTGGTGACTCACCCCTTCCGTTGTTAATATTTTCAGGATTACAGGTTTAGCACAGCAGAAGCGTAGTGGTATTTTGGAATTCGAGGAGCTAGTGATTCAATTGTTCAATGTTGGTATTTAATTTGCTTAGATTAGATGCTTGTTGTACTCATAGGTAGATGTTATTGTGATTCTAGATTATGATTTTAGTCTTATTTGGTTCCAAACCGATATTCTTCCCCGTTACGTCGCCGGATTATCTTCCGCTGTGCATGTTAAAAATCCAGGTCATGACAAATAATCAATCAAATATAGCATGCAATAAGATGCATGACTATCAAACAAGAGCATTCCACTTTGAGACATCAATGGTACAATGAGTAGTTATGCTCATAAGTTCTGGTTCGTACCATCCGATCTTTTGTTTGCACTTTAGATGATTAAATTATTCTAATTATCGTCTCGGGAGGGTGGAAGAAAAGAGATCTCGGAGAGATCTCGGAAAAATCTCGGGAGATCGGATCTCGGATCCTCGGATTAAAATGTATATATGTATGAAACATAACATAATATCTTATAAAGATAGGAGTACATCAATGAATTTACATGAAAATATATAACACATTTATACATCAATTGTATGAATGAACAATTAGAAAGTACTCTCAATACAAAAAAAATGATATTTACGCTTCTAAAAGATTTAATCTTGTATACAATCTTATTTAAATACTAATATGGTATTAAACTTGTAACACATTTTTATCCGTGATAGTATAAGTGATAGTGAGATATATTAATATGTTTATACTATCATAAATGGGGGGCACAGAGTTGCCGCGGATCAAGTAGTGCCTTGTCACCTAGGCGCCCGCCTTGACAACTATGGTATCATGAGGGCAAAGCCCCCCGAAGAAATTTTTTTTTCGGACCAGACTACTTGGGGCGAGATCTCGGCAATCTCGTTTCTCGGCCCCCTTGGCGAGACTGAGATCTCGCGAGATCTCGGCGAGATCTCGCGAGATGGCATTCCATGCTTCTAACATACGATGATATCATGCAATTGACTGTTGGATTAACCACGACAAGGCTTTGGGATACAAGGACTTGGCAGATGTTACAATAAGAGTCATGAGTCAAACCACATCAACTTTAGGATGTGAAAGGAATTGGCCAATGCTCAGTCTAATTTATACAAAGCAGAAGAATAAGCTAACATTAAGAAAACTGTAGCAATGGGTGTATTGCCATTACAATATGAGGTTGAAGCTAAAGAATTTGGAGAGGATGGGAAAAACATGAAAGAGGAACATAGGTGGAAATGAAAGGAAACATTGGCCAAGCAAGAAGGTCAACAGATTTAAGAATATAACCTACAACAATGCAGTTTACTAGAGAAGAATGGTACATACATGCGATGCAAGACACAGATCATGGTGCATAGTCATAAGGTGATGAAGATCAACACAAATAGCAAGGCGGAGATTAATATTATGGATAGTCGAATAGAGTTGATTCATCTCAAGACACTTTGTTATCAACATATCACCAAGAGAATTATGAGATGATTAGACCTACCTATGAATCCTCATTGGACACTTCCATACACTCCACATACGGTAGTTATGGTAGATCTTTCAAATCTTATCCTATGATGATTGTATGAGAGAGTGACGAGTACAATCAACAATATACATTTTCAACGTTATACATTATTCTCAAATGTCATGAGGAGAGCAAATAAATTATACCAAAGAAAAAAAAATATAAAATAGAAATGTATAAAATTTGTTTAGTCATATTCCCTATTTTTCAAAATTTTTGGTATTTTCCCTATTTTTTACCTTTTTAATAATACAAAAATAATTTCCCGATCTGGTCCAACTGGGTCTATTTTGGGGCCAACTGACCTTGCCCCGACCCTGACCAGGCCTTGCTTTCTCTCTACCATTCAACTACTTATGGCAGCCAGTGGTGGATATTTCTTCACCAACAAGCTTTCTAAAATGTATAAATGACAAAATAATTTGCAAATGGAACAGCATACTGAAAGTAAAAGAACATGAAAGAAAAGGATAACAAAAGTAAGTTAAGAAGTAGCATACCTCAAAAATAATGGATTGTGTTTCTTTGTCTTCCGCAATCAGGTCAAATGTTTCATTCCAAACAGGATTGAGACTATTATCTACAACCTTTGTTTTAACCTTGAATAGTGGGCGAATATAGAGAACGACATACGGATCAGATTTCCCAATGATTTCCATATTTTTTAGTGCAGTTGCTTTGACTATGGATACCGACAGCTTTCCTTGTGGTTTAAGCTCCAATTCACTGTCAATATACAAGAGGGTATTATATGTCAACCATACACATGGTAGTAGAATTCTGAAGCAGTGACTTATAGTTACAATGTTGAATAAAAGAATGCTGCAGGGAACAATGTCAGAACAGAGTGTTAGCTACAAAGAACGCATTGTCAATGCACCCTTCAGATAAGTTTTTTTTCCACATAAATCAGTATATGTTGTATTTCTACATAGAATGGTAGAAACATAATTAACTACCAAATCAATCTCAAACTATTGCATGAGACATACAAGTACAAAATCAAGACCATAGCGGTGATATATCACTAAATTTAGAGCATCCAATTCATAAATCCTGATCATCTAAAGGATACCTTGTAAATCTTCAATTTCAAATAAGGAACAACTTCACAGAAACCGAAGCATAACAGTAATAATTATAAAAGCTAGACTTTGTATTTGCTTAGAATTTACTAATATGGGCTAATTTGAAGCTTTATCCTTTTAATCATAAATAAAAAAAGAGGGTCATAATGGTATAAGTTAGACATTGTCTGGTCTCTTATTTGCATTCTATTGAACTCCGAAAGCAGCATACAACATGGCCAATCCATCTCTGAATTTGAACCAAATCAAAACCAGGCCTAAATTGTATCAGATGGAACCCAAATAATAGCTTTGGATCTTTTTCATGACCTACTGCAGGCATGGTTTGCATGATCAGCTGATGGATTAAAATTGGCACCTCCAACCCAATCTGGAGGGGGCATCGTTTGCAACATCAGTTGATTTGGATCAGGAATGGCAGGTGCCTATTTGATCCAGCGGGAAGCACAGTCCCAGTGCCAATTTCCATCAGGATTAGGCTATGCTCGTTGGATTGGCCTGAATCGGGATATTCTTAACAGATCCAGGATCAATCCCAGCTGAATTGCCACCTGGGTTGGCTGCCACAGCCCAGACCCACAAATTTGGGGGGGGGGGATGGGTCTGCTAAGTTAACCAACATGACCATCTTCCCAGCCCATTTAGGGTACAGAAGAGCAGGGATGATGGACGCCCCTCCACCACATCCAGGACACATCTCCGTCCTGGATCTATCCGAAATATTTTTTATGTTTTGTGGAAGAACTGAGCCTAGATCAGTTTTCCTTTCTTCAGATGATCTGATGCCAATTTGGACTTAGATTGGCCTTGGCCAATCCTGACCATAGTTGTCAAGGCACCCACCTAGGCGGCAAGGGGCTTTTCCAACAGCACCTTGCCAGGGTGCCTTGTCTGGGGCCAAAAAGGCGACCAAGGCGCCAGTCTAGGCCCCATTTTTACATGATTAAAAAAATAATTTTTAGAGATTTTGCCCCCTTGATACCCTTCACAAGGGACACTTATTTAATGATAGTTTGAATATATTAATATATTTCACTATCACTTATACTATCATACATATTTAAGATTTATGATTATAAACATATATTATATATTTAATTAAGTTCTTTTTCAGCTCTTTCTTCTCTCTCTCTCTGTTTCACTTGATTTACCAAGATTAACTCCTTATCTAAAAATAAATACCCACACTTTCATAATTACATATATAAGATCATTTATACTATTACATTTTTTTTTTCTTTTGGGGTGTTTCGCGCCCCTGACAACTCCCCACAAGGGACACTGCCCCCTTAACCCCTGCGACTTGACCGCGCATGTCAATCCGCGACTACTCTGCGCTCCCCCCGTTTAATAATATTATAACAATATTTCACCATCACTTAAACTATCACACATATATAACTTTTATAATCATAAATGCGTTATATACTTAAATTTTATAAAAATCTATTTAACACTTTTCTCTTTCACACACACATCATATTTACTTATGTACATAGATAAAACACTCATATTCAATTATAATATAAAATTATAATTATTTTTATGTTTATTTTTATGTATGACAACCCCCAACTCAGCCTTCCTTGAATACTGCCTTGACCGCCTAGGCAACACCTAAGCGGCTGCCTTGTCGCCTAAGCGGAATCAGTACCCTTCAACGCCTAGATCAGGCAAAATGCGACATGTTAGCCAGTTCTGTAATGAACACAACCCATTGGATCAGCCAATCTATGTGGTTTGGCACCAATAATGGCCTAGGTGTCTTCCCCACCATTTAGGTGGATAAGATGAAGGGTCTATGAGTCTGCTTAACCTGCAGACTTGGCAGCAGCAGATCTGCAACATGTTGTGGATCTGTTATTCTAGGAGACTCGTTATCCAGGCAGATCCATGAGTTAAGTTGTAAAACTCTGCCCAAAGCAAGGCAGGGAAAGACACAGGAACTGTTGCATGTACGACTGACAGAAGAGAAGAAGCGCAGTGGTAGAGGAGAGAACCAATGGGCCCACAGCAGGAAAGTGCCAGCTAGAAGTGGTAGAGTGGAAAACTTGGGCTGCAATGTGGATTGGCTGGATCTGTTAGAGCTTTCAGCTGATCAGCTGAGCTGGCCAATACAATCTCATTCCACATTGGCCAGCGTTAATCTCAAATTATTTGAGATCAGCTATATAGATTCTCTTTCACCATTCACGCTGATTTTAAGTTATTTATTCAAGACAATTAAATCATCCAAAACAAATTAAATTACCCTCCTTGAGGTTAACTTAGGTCTACCATGTTTTTTTTCTAATATTTTCATATTTTTCACTTTTTCTAACTAGAGCTATGTTATTTTTGCATCTAATACACCCAAGCCATCTCAATCATTTTTTTTCAAATTGGCTCCGATTGTTTCTATTATCACATTTATTATGCATTATATTTAACTTGGTAGGATACATATCCATCTTAACATTCTCATTCAGTAACGTTAGAAATACAATTTTCCTTTCATTTTAGACATACATTTTAATAGTTGTATGATAAAACTTCCCATTAAACTTCATTGGCATGTTACAATCATATAAAACTTTTGTAGTCAATCTCCACTTTATCGATCATACTTTAATCCTATGGGTAATATGTTTATAACATTCAACATCTTTTTGAATAATGAAACCTATTTAAAATAGTATTTTGAGTTAATATTAATTCATCCAAACTTCCACATCTTCCATTTGCTTTTTATTGTATTTACAACATATATAATTTATCTTTGTTATACTTATCTTAAAACATAAAGTATTTTTCCAAAGTACTAACTTTCCATTGTGTCTCATCTCATCTATTAATATAATATTGCCTACAAATATGTACACCACATTACACTATCAATTCATCCATAACTAATGCAAAAAGATAATGACTTATTACAAACTCTCTTTGTAAACCAACTAAAATATAAAAATATTTTGTTCATCCTTCAATCGTGTAGACACTAGTGT
This sequence comes from Cryptocoryne crispatula var. balansae, assembly GCA_036172225.1. Lineage (NCBI taxonomy): Eukaryota > Viridiplantae > Streptophyta > Magnoliopsida > Alismatales > Araceae > Cryptocoryne > Cryptocoryne crispatula. Next base: position 14,035,537 of record CM069922.1, on the reverse strand, counting down.
TTGTATATATATCTGACAAACACTAAAATATCTCTTGGAAATCTATTACAAATATTTTATTAGTCCATAAATACCATATAAAAATATTTCATCGTCAAATTTCTAATAAGATTTTTTTCTATTGTAAACAGACCAAGCATAAATTCAAAATGATTGCTTAAAATATTTGTATTGTCTTGTAATCACCATTACATAACTCTCTCCCACAAGTTCCTAATATGACTCATGAGCTTGGTTTCACTATAATTTGAGAAATCTTATATATTTTTTTTCTTAAAAGAATTAGTATGATGATGCGCTTTCTCAATTCATTTAATATTTTATTAAAAATTAAAATTTTGTTAAAAGGAACCATTTCACCCCTAATTTTTTCAAATATTTCCATATTCAAACATAGATGCTATAGGGTGAATACACCTGTGCTCGAGTCCAATTCTGTGGTCCACGAATGTTGTTACCATGTCATAGGGGGTTGCTGCAGGTCGAAAAGGACTCTTGACTGAGCAGGCCGATGTATGCTCATTGAGGCCCATACCTTTTGTTTATCATATTTTATTTCCTAGTGGGCATGAATTTTTGTAAAGTAAGGGCACATTTAAATTACATTTAGTCTGGTGTGCCCTTACTTGTCGACACTTTTTGGGTTACTTTTAAATGTCAAGGTCTATAAAAAGATACCCACATCTCATGTAAGACATTGTGAAACATCGGATCATATGAAAATATGTTTGCAAATTCGTTTGATTTTCGTTCATTTGGTTAACGAATTTTCATTAACTTTGGCTAGCATAAAATACTATGAAAACATATGACATTTCAAAGAAGTATTAGCCAAAATACATGGTATACATAAAAGTATGTATATCGAGATTTTGGGTTAATAAAATTATGTCTTTGGACCTCTCTCTATCTGAAGATAGAAATTCCAATGTTTAATACATCAAGATACTCGAATACTCTCGATTAACCATCAAGGCAACTCATAACAAAAAAAAAATTACATCCACAAAATAACTATGGGAGTGATAATCTCATAGGCTCAATGAAATGCAAATTTAGTATATTAAGTTTAATTTGAGTTTCATTTATATTTTATTGAGGATGTATTTTAAGATTCCAACATCAGACATGTTCCCTAGTGATTATTAGCATCTTAAGACTCAAGGAGCCATGAGATCAACATTGATCATTGATATATGGACTTAACTCTTTTAATTCAAGATCTTAACATTAGACATTTTGAATTATTAGAATTCATTTAGGTCCAAGATCAAAATAGACATGATTTGATTCAATTTCATATTTTAATTTCATTCTTCATCATTTTATTTTTTTTCCAATTTTCCATTTTAAGTCTTGACATCTTAGACTTAGAAAGATTTCATTGCAATTTCATTTTTTTATCTAAGTCTTGACAACTTAGACTTAATAAAATCATATTTTTATGGTGTCCGATTAAAACATGTTCATTGTCACTTTATTTTTTCATGTTCTAAATCTTGATATTAGGTACATTAGACTTAGAATTCATTATGCATTCATTTTAAGTCATAGCATTAAGTGCATTAAACATAGGAGTTTTCATGAATCCGAAATCATCATATCAAAATTTGATTTGATATATAAATTAGATGGCTCTCCTCTGATTCTTAATATGCACGGGGCGGGGCCTAGGACTTAAAACATATAAACTCCTTATTTCGGCTCCTAACATAGGAATCATGCTATCAGCAAAATTCTCTAATAGGTCATAGATTAGGACCTAGCCGGAATTTGAAAATCCCCTCTTGTAGGATTCAAATTTACATAACCTTAAGTTGAATAGACTTCTAAGACTTCAACACATGAACTATAGGATCAAATCACATATGACCCTAACTAAGATAGGTAGATGCATGTCCAAAGGACAACTTTTGTTTTGGAAGTAAAACTATTTAGATATAAAATTTGCAATCAAACACCTTATGAGTCCGCATACATGGTGGACTCGTCTGCAAACCTCTCCATGCCCACGAAAAAGAGAGAGAGCTAGCAGCTACAATGGGTCCCACCAGAAAAAAAATTCAGAAAATAAAAATGGGGGGAATGCCCCACCGATCAAAGAGGTTCCACTGCCCAGATACTTCCATCAGGTAGAAATTTTCAGAAATAAAGTATAAAAAATATGCTACTTTAATGCCCCTCTGCTGGAAGATGTTTCATCAGGCCACTTCAACTGGTGGGAGACATCCCACCCACAAATTTCAACCGTGGGGGATGTACCACTGCCCAGATATCCCATAGGGTAATTTAACCAGTAAGAGATGTCCCACCGGGAAATTTCAACCTGTGACTGAGAGATATTCCATCATTACAGGATACTCAAGTGGGTTTCACCACCCATAAAAGGAGAAAATCCTCAAGCAGATAGCCCAACTGGTGGACGTGGAAGGTGTATAAATCTGGTAAAAACCACAAGTCAAAAAGAGGTAAAATTGAAAAAGAAAAAACCCTATTGAATGGTCCAACAGATGAGGATAGGAGGTTGGCACAAGGTGTAACCCAAATGAATCAAAAAAATAAAAAAGAAAGAAAGAAAAGCCATGTTGCACTAAATAGGTGAAGGCAGTTTGGTGTCAATAGTCATGAATATTTCAGACCTATGACTAAAGGTGATTGTTTAGACACCGAGGCAAGGCGAGACTCCCTCCATACTTGTAAAGGCGGATGCCAAGGCGCTGCCTAGGTGCCAAGGCACTTTTCCACTTGTGCCTTGCCAAGATGCCTTGAGCTAGGTGCCCAAGGTGTTCTTCGTAACTAAAAAGTTATTCTTTGTGATTCAAGAGCACCCATTTAATGATAATGTAAATATATTAACATATTTCACAGTCACTTATACTATTATATATGTTTAAGATTAATAATTATAACATATGTTATATATTTAAAAAATAAAAAGTTCTCTGTTAACCCTCTTTTCTCTCACTCTCACTTAATTTACCTCAAATATATGTTATACCCACACATACATAATTACATAAAATAAAATCACATTTAAACGTATGCACACATTTAATTATAACATACAAATATAATTGTATTTATGTGTACACATTTATATGTAGACATAAATATATAATGTTAACATCTAATTTTATATATACATGCATCTGTGTGTGTATAAACATATAATGTTACCACCTAGGCGATGTCTAAGTGAATTGCCTGGTCATCTAAGGAGAATTGACACCATTGAATGCCTTGAGTGCTTTGTTGCCATGACAACTATGGCTCCCCCTCGCCTCACCTCCTTAAAATGCATCTCAAGTGCCTATAAGGCCAATTTCCCCACCAAAAAATATTATTTGGTTGTCTTAATATATTTAATATTTTAATTGATTTGTTATAAATATTGTAAACTTCAAGTATATCATACCCTAATTTGTGACATGATTAAAATATAATTATTTTTATATAGCTGAAGTTCTATTTTTATTGAAAAGTATGGGCTACTATAGGTGCCTAGGTGCTTGCCTGAGGCATGGCAACACTTCTCACCACAAGCACTTCTACCTCCTGAAACAAAGAAGTATAGCTTTTGAAGAAGTTGCATGTCTGACTTTTCTGAAACCCCTAGTGGCACGCTTTTTAAATGGATGTGGAGATTTGAAAAACAAAGTCAAGTTTTATGTGTAATACTTCAGACACAGAAGGGTTGAATGGACGACTGTTGATGTATCAGCATTACTAAATTGGCAGGTAGGCCAAGAGGATTTGAACAGAAGAGTTCCAAAATCTTCAACAACCTAAGAGATAGACGTAGTCTCTAAAAAGCTATTTACCATTCATGCTTCTGGTTTCTGCCCAAAGTGGTTTTACAAATCAAATGCTACTCCTAGTCTCTTTTTCTTAACCCTTTTTCTTTTGGTAATGGGGAGAGAAAAGAAAGTTCTAGGGGATCACATGCTCATCAGGCTACTTTCCTCTAAACTGCACACCGCAAATCATTGATGGAAGAAAGAAAATGCAATCCAAATCTATAACATAACAACAAGGGCACATGCGAAGGTAAATGAAGATGAAGAAAGCATGAGAATTCTAAGCCATATACCTTGTATCTACAGGAACCCCACCGATTGGAACGACAATCCTGTGGGGCCACTCAAGCATGTCAGATACAATTGTATTTACAGTGTCCTGTACATAGGGTGAATGATATTTCGTTAATGAATGAAATATGTTGATGAGAAAAAATTGAACAGACGATATCAGACTTACATCAATCATATCTGAAAGTCCTGGAATTGCCGTTAAGCTTCCTCCAACAGCCTTCAAGGTATAATCAATTCTAGGTTTAGGCTGAAATGGACAAAACAAAGCCGGCAAGCATCAAATCTTAAATAAGGCCTCTGCATGGGATTGCAGGAAACAGTAACTCAATGATCTCAACTCCAGACAAGAGCTTTTTTGAATAGAAACAAATTAAAATATCTTATTTATGAAGGTAGCCAAAACTACTGACTATTAATGTTGTAAAAATAAAACAAGTACGAGAAAAAAACAAAAAACTCTATCAAGATGTTAGAAATTAGCCAAACCCAGCTTGATAACAAGGAAAGACAAAACTAAAGCAACTAACTATTCCCAAGTAAATTTAAAAAAAGACTTCCTTTTTCAGATGACATACAACTGGGAGAAACCAATAATCCAATCCTTGAGGAGGCCACAGGTGCACCTGTCAAGGTCTGAAACAGGTCTTGGTATTCCACAAAAAATGTTTTTATTCGTGGTTGATCATGGACGGTAGAATCGGAATCAGAATCGGTGAGTACCAATCCAATCTGAATCAGATCGTATTGGTTGAATTGACCAATTTTTTGAAAACAAATCGATCTAGAATCGATCCGGATTAGTCTTTTTTTTTATTTTTTTCATTGTACAAAAATTAGTAAGTCATCAAAAATCCTAAAGATAGAAAACTCCCTAAAATTGTTAAAAATAAAATCACTTATCTAACACTTTCATGTCATTACAAGAAAATTTAAGACAAATAGATATACTTCGATGCAATGATCATTTCATTAAACATAGATAACAAAATACAAATGTAATAGTGACATGCAATAAAAGGTTATACATTTTCCATCAATATTTATAAAATTGGTCTTCATTGTCATCATTCTTTGTATACTCTTAGATACTCCACTGAAAGATGTATGCCATGATTGATATGTATCCATATGAAAATAAAAAATCGATCATCTGAGAAAAATCATACATGATGTAATGTTCTGGAGATGTAATTGAAATATATGGCTAGAAGTCCCGAGGGGGTTATGGATAATTTGTTGCTACATACTGATTAAAAAGCTCTGATTCCAACACTGACTTCTCTCACTCGAACATTGTCTCTATCCCAAATAATTGGCCCATGCTCCATTGGTAAATGCACTGTCAAAAGATCTTCCTTCTCCTCCACCACCTTCATCCACACCTCCAGCCTTTTACGGTAGAATTGGTGGAATGAATTTTTCTTCATCGACATTTGGGAATTAAATTGTCTGTTGGACTGATAGGTCTTCACCTGATTTTCAACTTTCTCTTCTTTGATGTTTTTCCTGCTTAGAATGAAAAACTTCCAATCACCATACCACGCTGATATACCTTTTTCAACTATGAAGAACGTTCTAATCTCCTTGATATGGTCTTTGTCCTCGCGAGAGTCAGTTATGAGGCAGGGGTTGGGGGTGCGATTGGAACTGAGACTAAAGCTAGGACCGAAAGTGGAGTAATAGTGATTTTCTCTTGTATATACTCATCTTCAACCTCAACATCATCAAGTTCTCTTTCAGTCTATATACGATACTCATGATCGAATTCTGGTAATGCTCTACCCTCCTCCTCCACCCATGCAGCAAGTGGGTGCTACTCCTAAAAGAGGTAATCCATATCAACATTTTCAGTAAGTGGTTCATGCACTTCTACTTCAACTCTTTGTTGATATGGTCCACCTGCAAATCTAGCCAATCTTTGTTTTATAATTTTTAGCGGTCTTTGATGTTCTTTATCCTCAGCCCCATTAAAATGGCAAAACACAAACTTCTCCGACCTATCAAATGCTAGCATATTCCATCTCTTAGTATAAATTAGAATAAAAATACTCCAGTTCCTCTTACATTGGAAAGAACTTGTGCTATGACTTAAAATGTAAATCACAATTGTAGCAAGTGGATTTCATCCACTTCTTGTATTCACTTGCACTCACCATTCTGCTAAAAAAATAATAATAATAGAAGATGATGCTACTCCATAGTTGTTACGGCAGGTGCCTAGGTGCTAAGATGTTTTGCTAGGGTGCCTTTTAAAATATTTAAAAATTATTTTGGGGTCTCCCATCCAATATCCCCCACAAGAGATATTTAATGATAGTGTGGACACATCAATATATTTCATTATCAATTATATTATAACATAAATTTAAGATTTATAATTATAAATATATATTATATACTTAGAATTTATAAAGTTCTCTCTTAGCTCTCTTTCTCTCTCTCTCTCTCAGTTTATCAAAATTAATTCCTTACACGAAAATAGATGCCGACACATTCATAATTGCATATATAAAATCACATTTATATGTATGTACACATAATCATATACATTCAATTACAACATACACATTCAATTACAACATACAAATATAACTATATTTGTGTATATATGTTTGTAAGCATGCATAAATATATATAATATTAATATTTAATTATATATATGATTGTATATATCTATATATATGTATATACATATGTATGTAATGATATCGCCTTAACTGCCTAGACAATGCCTAAGCAACCACCTTGTCTCTAAAGCGAAATTGGCACCTTACAACACCTGGGTGCCTTTCCTCTTGACAATTATGTTAGTCTCATAATAATATCTTCTATCATTCTATGTTACAAGGGGCTGTTTCAACATATCAGTAGCAATATTGTCAAATGAATACCTCAGATCTAGATTTAAATACATTTCAATTCTCATTCTATAGGGTTGCATCTAAACATTAAGAGTTGTCAACTTATTAGTGTTCTGATGTAAAAACAATAAGAATAATGCTTCTCACTTACTTCTAACTCAACTTCATATTTGTCTTACTGAGTTTTTAAAAGCCACATCTTGATCACCGTATACTTCTCCTCCATATTGCATCTAGTGGTTTAAAAAATATCCTACATTCATCACATATGATATAAGAGCATACATTTATGCATCAAACAATAATTAAATCATGAATAACAAAAATTTCTTACTACATACACATCGTGGTGTAGTGTCCTATCCCATCTGACATCTATGATATTCCACCACTTCTTATAATATTTGCGATGTTTCTTCTTGATTTTCAACTTTGCTTTGTCTATGACAGAGAAATATCCCATCTGGTTTCTCTCATATGAGTCTACTAATCTCAACACATTTACAAGTGGCTCGATGATGGACAGGTAATAAACAATTCTCTCCCGAAAATGCTTGTCTATTATTAGGTGTTCCATCTTTGCAAGGATCTCTAATTGATCCATATTGTTGTGTAGGTCAACTATATAACAAATATATTCCACTGATACTATAAAATGGACAAGTGTTTGTCTCTATCTGTGCAAGCTCTCAAAGACAATAAAGTGTATAGCAAATTTAATTGATCCAAGTCTAATTAGATCGTGCCCCTCAGTAAGATCTCTCATGATGTACAGTAAATAAGAATGCGAATAGATGAAGGATGTGATCAGCTATGCCTAACTCACAAGTGTAGAAACTGAAGCCTACTTACTTATCCTCCTTTATTAGATTGATGGAGTGTGTCGCACATGGAACTCAAAAGAGGTGTGGTCTCCTCTCTATCAACTTTCACCCCATTGCCTTGTATGAGAACTCGTTAGCTATCACAAACTTGACAATATTTTCCTTTCCAACTCTTCTACAATGTCATTCATAGATGAATAGATGTAATTTGCATTCCTTATCTGACCAGAAACATCAATAGACTTTAAAAATATTGTAACATCTGAACAATAAAAAAAAAAATCATTGATCTCTTTGTGATGTATATCCATCCAACACATATCACTGTGCATCCCTCTTTCTCCATACCATCTTGAAACTATCTAGTCAAGCCTTAAAGCTTTTCTACCGCTTCTTCTAGGCCGGAAGCATAAATATACCTGGCGGTCGAAACTTGCAATCCTGGTCTAGCCTGCTTAATTGCATAAACCATGGTCTAGAATTAGGGGTTAGTGGTGGCATATGTTGGAGCTCTTACATTTAGCACATAAAAAATAATTGTTATTAACTCACTGAAGAAAAATAAATGATACACAAGCCTAAGATGATCAATAACAATGATATATTGTTACTTGCATATAAAAATCACTTGCAAATATGTTTCACTGATCTCTTTGTAACTAAAGTGGTTGCCTTGATCCCTTTAAATATTTTTCTTATTGTTCTTTGCGAGTTATTCTACCTTCTAAACAAACATATGAGCATCCTCACTAGGCATGGAGCCGGGGAATCTGGATATCGTCAGTTTGACTTAACCCACCCCACACCCATACACCTACTAGGTATGTAAGTTATTCTTAGGTCACCAACTCCCCCCCCTCCCCTCATCTTCTCTTTGGGATTGTTTGCTAGCATGAGTTGCTCCTCTAACTTTCATCTTCATCAGACTCGGTCGATGTCTTAACCTCTCAAACTCATCCTTTCCCCTTTCCTTTTTGACTAGGTCTATCACCCTTTCTTCCTAACAACTCCTCGTACAACTCTTTCCTTTGTTCAATGCGAATTTCTCACTATAAAACTCTCCTTGTGAGGTATGCCCTCATAAACTTACTACTCTCCCTAGGCACCTTGTCACATTTCTTGACATTTTCACCCATCCCACTAATGTGTTGCTTTAAGCAAAATACTCCCCATTCATTTGTTTACCGCATCACTTACATCGTGCCATCTTCTTATCAAAATTCAAAAGTCATATTCCCACCCAATATCACAAGTAGCATTATTACCTCCTTACAAGGCTATTACTCCATGTCCTTGGTCTACAACAAGACATTAATAAAAATTAAAATATTAACTTAACCACTTAAAGAGGGCTAACAAGGGAGAAGACAAGACTTGCCCCAACCACCAGGAAGAAAGAGCAGGCCCTAAGGGGAGTGGTCACCGTTCGGTGGCTATTTCAGCTGAAATAGTCAAAAAAATAAGGAAATGAGAGGGGGGGGGGGGGGGTAGAAGGAGGAATTGCTGGATCGCCAATGGAAGGAGTTGTGTACCGCTAGGGACAAAGGGAATCGTTGGAGGATTGCTAGGACCGTAGGGAATCGATGGAGGATCATTGCAAATCATTAGGAGTGCAAAGATCGATTGAGAATCGTCGGATCGATGAAGAAACACAACTGGAACATTAGCATCTTCAGAGAATCACCATTGGAATGCCAAAATCGCCATGGTAATTAGAGCCCTAGGGGTTTCAAAAAAAGAATGAGGGAGTCGATATTGGGTGTTCATCGGACCTAAAATCGATCCACACTGAAGACTTCAGTACTCTCGACGAGATCAGCAAAATTGACCGATTTCAATCTAATTTATGTGAATCTCGACCAATTCTATTGATCCAGACCGATTCCACTGAAAATTGATTCTGCATCAATCCTCTAGGTGGTAATTAGATCAAGATTGGCCGATTTGACTCGATCGATTCAGTGAACTATGATGCTGACCAATTTTCTTTTTCATTTCCAAGAATCGGACTGGCCACAGCCAATTCATATCTAAATCAATGGCAAGGATCATTAAAATGGAACTGGCTACCACATCGAGGGGTGCCAAATCCAGTTTCGATCCATATCGAATCATATCAACAAATTGGCCAATTTTTCGGAAGAAAAACTGATCCAAAATCAATCTAGGTCAATTCTTCAAAAAAAACTAGAAAATCGAAAAAGACTACAAAAAAACAGCGAGATCATATTCTAGTTCATAAGGTCGTGTCACTATTTTGACTCAATATGCTTATTATATGGAACTCCTCCATATTAGTTCCAGTGAACAAGTACCATAGTTGTCAAGGCGACAAGGCGCCCAAGGCGTTGAAGGGTACCGATTCCGCTTAGGCGACAAGGTGGCCGCTTAGGCGTCGCCTAGGCGGTCAAGGCGGTATTCAAGGAAGGCTGAGTCAGGAGGTTGTTATATATAAAAAAAACATAAATATAATTATATTTGTTATGTTATAATTGAATATGAGTGTTTTATCAATGCACATAAGTAAATATGATGTGTGCGTGAAAGAGAAGAAAGTTAAATAAATTTTTAAAAATTTAAGTATATAACTCATTTATGATTATAAAATTTTTATATGTGCAATAGTATAAGTGATGGTAAAATATTGTTATAATATTATTAAATGGGGGGAGCGCAGAGTAGTCGCAGGGGTCAAGGGGGCAGCGCCCCTTGTGGGGGGTTGTCAGGGGGGCGAAGCCCCCCGAACCCAAAAAAGTATGTAATAGTATAAGTGAGACAAAGAGAGAGAGAAGAAAGAGCTGAAAAAAAACTTAATTAAGTATATAATTGTGAAACCTCGAGATTTTATATATAAGAATATATTAATATAAAAAATATGTTGCATGACATGGTTTAGTATGGTTTGAAAATTCATTTGACTTCCGTTTATTTGGGAAATGAACTTTCGTTATTTTATCTTTGGCTACTATGAAAGTATATGATATTTCATAGAAAATATTAGCCAAAATATGTGGTATGCATATATAAAATATATGTCGAGGTTAGGGTTCATAAAGTTTGTCTTTGGACCTCTCTCCATCGGAAGTTGCGAATTTCCGATGTTAATTACATCGAGATTCTCGAACACCCTTGATTAACTGTCGTAGCTTCTTGTATACGAAAGAAAAAACATTCATCCCAAAACGTCAATATATCGGAATTATAACACATAAAATCAATGGAATGCAGATTTTAAATTTGACACGTAATGACCATATAAGGTCACATGTCAAAGTAAAGCTTAGTGTCTGAGCTTGATTTTATGGAATATGGGTAAGGATTCCAATCATGTCAGCATGTTTTCATGAGATTAGTCATTTCAACATATGTTGGATTCTTGGAGCTAATCTAGATCCGAGCATATTCAGATCGAATTTTATGTTGATTTCACTGTTATATATGAAATCTGACCCTACGTACTGTTTTATGAACAGACTTATTAAAGTCTATCATTTTAGACTTAGTGATGAAAACAGAATATTGCTCATGCCTAAGTCCTTATATGTACAAATTGATATATAAAATCCATAAGGATGTGCCGGATCCAGGTGATTATGATTGGATTCCACCTCTCAATGTCTAGGACTTGACAAAATCTGCTTGAACCCAGTCCTTATGTTGCTGGGTTAAGTATATTTGTGATCAACTGCCTAGTACCTGGGGTTCTACCCAACATTAAATGGGGATGAGTTCATTAGGGATCAGATTCTAAGCATATATCAAGGTATGCTTCAAGGGTATTCACTACATTCCTCTCTTCCCGAGTCTTGGTATGCTAAGACCATTGTTTTCTGCTCTGAGTTTTGAGTTTAAATATGTTAAACTCAGCACTTAGTCACCCCTGATAATCAAGGTTCCCGATTTCTATCATCATCCTGATTTGCCTATACTCCCTTACCGAAAACCCTGTTTATGCCAATCATTACTTATATATGGGCTACGGGCCTTAGCTATAGATGAAGACCCTGGCTGGCTTGACACAAATCCCAACTAGGTTCAGGCCCATATCCGACCCTAATATAGGTCATAAACTGATCATGGATCTATATTAAACCATGTCCTGAGGGCTGTTTCATGATAGGTATTCTATCTAACTCGATTTGACCCTGGAATGTCAAATGAGATCGGGTTGGCTTACCTCTGAAATGTCTATGTCCTATCCACTCTGGTTCAGCCTACAGACCCACCATGCAAGGCCTATATATGGACCAAGGCGGAATTACCTCAGCCTCTAGCTCAAATCTTCCGAAGCTGGGATCCTGATATTGACCTTATGCTGGCCATTGCCCGGGGCTGGGCCATATACTAAGACCTGTCCTATGATAGATATTAAATCCATCTTATAGGTGAATTTAAAGCCGGGATCTCCTCTATTCACCCTTCAAATTTAGTGCCTGGACTTGACTATGGACCTTAGCCTATACCTCCGGGATCCTGGATGCTCAGGGACGATGATCCCAACTGATATGAAATTTGTATAATCGAACCCAAAACCTGGGTTTCAAAAGCCCGGATATGGACATTAGGCTTCAGTCTTACGGCTTACCCTGAGATTGATCTTGGATTGGTCAAAATCCGGCGCTGACCTGTGTATTAGGATCTACTTCTATGACAGCTATCTACCCTACATGGGGTCTGAAATCCTATGCAAAATCAAGCCTGTATGACTCAGGCACCCAAATTTGGGTATCACTCTGTCATATCAGACCTATATATGTAGGTCATGGAATATTCACCCTAGCCTCCCCCACGAGCTCTCAATGATCTGATTATATTCAGGTTCACGGTCATCTAAAACCCTCTCTTTGTAAACCAGATGGCCTACGGCCGAGAGGCTCATCAGGAATCTGCTTAGGCTAGGCCCTGTTTATGTATAGATTCTGGAACTAGTTAGTCATTCAGCTTCTAAATATAGCCGAGGTATAACTCCAACTATGACCCCAACCTGAGTCATCTGAGCCTAGTCAGAAGTCCCCCATACAAATCTTTTACATAGGCTATGGATCTTTAATGACCTGACTATGCCCGGGTCAAAAGACAGCTGACCATCCTCCTGCAAATAGGTGGCCTATGGCCGGGAGGCTCAGCTAGGCCCATGGGTAGCTGAAGATAGTAGACTCTGCCTATGCATATTTCACATCCGGTCTTTAATATAAGAGATCATTCTCTTCATAACCCGGATGTCAGAAATCAGGTCAAAATCTGAGGATTAAGGCTCAGTTCCGTTTATTGTTGGACTGCATATCTGCCTTACTCTCCCATATACAGATTTAACCTCCAATTGTCTTCATAACTATTATAAATTGTATACACATGCACATATACACATTTCATTTCTGCCGTAACATACCCTAGCTTCTGCCATAAACTCTCAATGGCCCAATTATATTCAGATCTGAAGACCTGATTATTCTTTCTACTTACCTGAGCTTGATGCTAAGACCGGATGGTCTGTGGCCGAGGGGACTCCTAAAACCAGAATCTATAGAATGGTTGAAACTCCAAGGCCTAGAATGCCCTTGGATCAAGTCTTATGAATCTCTCTATGTCTTGATTAGTGCCTGGCTATGGGGATGGGTTCTCGGGTTTGAAATCCCATCATAAGGGTGATCCTTGTGACTCCCTCTCATTACTTTCCAGAGCCTTCCTTTTATATGCATAAGCAGGTGCAAGACTGTCCGAGACAATACATTATCACCTGTTGCCATGAGTTTAGTTCTTTTGTCTCCAAAATAGGCTTTAACCTCAGATGTCTGACTATGCAAACATCCTGAATCAAGTCCCTAATTTCGTCATATAAGCCTTCTTACACAGGCCCTTAGTGAACTGATTATCCAGATCTAAGGCATGTCCTCTTCTCTCTGTACAGTCCCCCCATCTTTCATCAATCTTGGGAGCAAACTCCTTCTTAAAATCAGGTTTAGCATATGCCTGAAATTTGAGAGTTAATGCTTAATCCAATTCATTGTCTAACTATATGTGCATCTCTTACTCTCCCATGTTCAGAAATTGGCCTTCCCGATCAGGTTCTGGTAACTTAGATTCTATATTACATAGTATATGCAATGGTCCCTGACCACCATCACATGAGTATCAACACATGTATTTAATTGGTGACATATGGTGTATATCACACTCTCCCATCATTCCATCTTGGTAATTAAGTCTATTAACTTCCTCTCTATTGTGAGATGACCCAAGTGAATGAATATATATAGCTCCGGCTTTTATTCAGAATATGTGGACACAGCCGGACTCAATCATATGCCTCTAATCAATTGGACATCACATATATATCCAACTGTATTAACATAGAGGTTGGGTCCATAATTGATCCTCTTTTCACATGATATGCCCTATGGAATAAGTTGAGAAGAAATGGGCATATTGTCCCAATTCTTGTCCAAAAGGGGGGTATGTTGAACTATGCCTCATCCGACCATGATCTGGCCTTGGTATGATGCATGTATGCATGTAAGATGACATCATTGATCCGAAGTCCCATTAACTGATTATAGATTTTATCTTTAAATAGTGGATGGTATAAGGAGATACTGCCTATGCCGGCCCATATATCCGATGGAGTTAGCCTGAATTAGATCCGGGCTTTGCAATCTTGCTTCATCTTGAGACTTCATTTTATATCTCCACCCTCTTATTTATTTTAAATGGGCAGCTCAGAACCTAGACCCAAAGGTTAGAGTTCAGTCCAATTTATGGTTAGACTATATACACCTCCTGTTTTCTTATGGTCCTTGCTCACAATCATGCATATTTGATTGATGCCATATTTGTTGATTCAATCTCATCATAGCGAGGTCATCTCTCTCTCTCAGAAATATATATATTCTTATATATTCATCCCCTCATATGATCGGCCTTCCCTATTATGAGATAAGCCAAAGGGCTATACATGATTATGACCCTTACTTAGGACAAGTGCACTGAACTAGGCCCAATATTAGGCCTCAATTATGACCTGTTATGGGCATGACTCAGCCCTATGGCCCGAACTCTATGTTGCATATGGTTCTTATAACCGGGATATAGATATGTGTATATATGCAATGGTCTTTGCTAATCTTTTTTATGAGTATCAACATATATACCTTAATCATGCCATATGGCATATCACATATCCTTATATGGTAAGATGTTCATATATCCATAGCCTCATTATATCAAGGCTCCTTCACCCCTCTAGGGAATACATAGAGATGAGTCACTTAAGTTATGGAGTCTGCCCCGCACTAGCTTTTCTCCCCTATAAGATAGGCCAAAAGGACCATAGATATGCTTACAGTCCTGTCCGGGACATGCCCATGGAACTAGGCCCAATATTAGGCTATAATCATGTCCTGTGTGAACATGAATCAGTCCCTCGGCACCTTCAGCCTCCTGATTTTATAATCGGAGGGTAATTCATTATAATATATATCTTTCCATGGTCGGACATCATAACCTCTTCAAGGCCCGGCTGGCCATCTTTCTCCCAAGTCCTTGCTTTATCTAAGGCTACCCGGGGGATCTTTGGTCCATCATGTGGGTTCCAAAGAGGCCGGGTATAACCTCTTCATCTTGGGGCTGTCAACTCCCCTTGAACTTCTGCTGCACTTTGACCAGATTCTGAGATTTCATGCTTTCAGAATTCTGAGACCAGGGGAAGCTTTTGAAAGGGGGTCGAGAAGGGAATTAGACATATCCATAGTATTTTCATGCATATATATAAGGAGACCCCATACATGGTAGTGCAGAGGTGCACCCGGGGGAAGGAAACATAATGGACCCACTTATGAGGGTCAAACAAAAAATTGGGGCATGGCTTACATGTGTCCAAGACAGTGACCATCACTTTGGTATTTATCCTAACCAAGTGAATCTATCTAAGCCACTAATCCTTGGCCATCCCTTGGTATCCGGAAGATGAGAATTTCTTATGAACCTGACCCCTTGGACTATATAGGAAGGTGAGGATGGATTTCAGGTTAAGAGTAGCAATCATATGAGCTCGCGGGACTTGAACATTTGTCTAGGCATTCCCGACCCAACCAAGGTGACATCCTAGACATATTGGGAAAGGGTTATGGGTACTGGTTAGGTAGTGGATATGATGTTTGAGTAGGGAAGGATGGGATGACAAATGTTGAATTGCCAATAGGTATCACATTTAGAGAAGGACGGATGGGGAGATGGCCATAACATCCTACCTTGTGACCTTCAAAACCTGCACCTATCCTCCTGGAGAGCAGTGGCCGCAAGTGCTTCAATTGCCTCCCCTCCTTGATTTTTTCGGAGATACACTCAATCCCTCTTGCTGGAAAAATTACGACAGGACCTCCCTCTTCCTCTTCTGCTCTTGCCCTCCCGACCCCCTCTCATGTGCGGGGGCTGTCCTATTTATAAGCCATTGGATGGGTGTTGTTCACCCGGGAGAGAGTGGGCTGCAAGGCAGTGTGCGCATGGAGGAAGTGGGGCCACTCCTCCCTAAACGTGGGGAGAGTGGGGCTTGACCAAGTCAGGGCCGGGAGGTGAAAGATCTTGACCCTCGGTTGCTCCCTGATTTGTAGTGAGTCCATCTCACACTAAGTATAAACCCCGGCCCTTGATTAAATGTCTCGGATCCTCTTTTGATAGCTCAATCCAAGCCCTTTATTGATCGGTCCTGTAGATGGCAAATTAGATCACATCCATTGATTAATTGGAGCTAGGCCTTGTTGCCTACGTGAAGGGGATCATCTCATTTAATCAAATACCCAATTAAGGATGGATCCAGTGGGTATTATCCTATCAAGAATCCAATTAAACCATCTTAATATGCTGTCGGGGATCCAGAACATGATGAATCCAATCAAGTCATCCGACAGCCAAATCTGACCCTTGGATGTATGTCTTTTCCATCTCAGCCCTCTATTGAGTATATGGTCCATCCAGTTGATGAAGATCTCATTTAATCCAAGTCCTCAATCCTCTTATTGGATATTAATCCCATTAAGGATCCAGGAGGACTTGACACCCGGTAATTGCACTTGCCTTATGGATCATCTATCGGATATCCCATTAGGCAGGATCCATTGGATATTATCCCACTAAGGATCCGGTAGACCCATCTGTGCTATGCGCTGAGGATCCATAAGGATCATGGTCCATTTGAATTATTCATTGGCCAATATTTGAATTCTATGAGTTGTTTCCTCCCGCGGATCCTCCTCCAAACAGTTTCTTGTTCAGTCTCCTAGTTGGAGACTAACTCCTCCACCCGCGAGCCTTTTTCTAGCCGGTCCTTCCTCCTCATCCTGTCGCACCTTCCCTCCTTGACAGGTTTTGCTGCAGCTTGGGGATTGTCAAGAGAAGCCACCGGACTTGCTGATTGGAGCTCCTGAGTGCCCTCTTCTTCTTCTTGGTCTTGATCCGTGAAGGTGGACACCTTCTTAGTTATATCCGGGTGAGTAAGTCTATGCATTCATCTCTTCAATTCCATATATGGTGATTTTTCTTCTTTTCTCCCTACCGGTGCATCATATATGCTAGCTCCCCTTCTTTTTACTGTCGGCAGCACCCCAATTGCCCCATATTATGCCTTACACTTTGCAAATATGAATGTGGCCGGGTATGCTTTGGGATGTCCCCCTATGTCCATCTCCCTGATTTATATGCAAGGTCCGGCTCTTTCATGGACCATCCTTGGTCGGGGCCTTTATCATATCCCCCCTCCTCTTTGGCTAGACAGGACATATGTCCTACATATATATATATATATATATAAAGATGAGGACCCGGCCTCCTTATGTGTTGATTGGGTTTTCTTCCAATTCTCAAGCCCAATGGCTACCCTCTACACATGTTCAGACTTAGGCAGTCTATTGACAACATGCTATTTGAATGATCACGACCAGGCCTATTGAATCAGGAGTCAATTTGGCTTCCATTTGTTATTTCCAGCCCTCCCCTCTTTCTTGGCTAGATAAGAGACATGTCCAATGAATCCATTTGAAGCCCCGACCTCCCCCTAGGCTGGATTGGGCTCCCTTGATTGGGCTTGCTGGCTGCCTTCTCTCATTTCCTGTTTGGCAATTAACCACTTGACTTATGTCAAGCCTCCCCATAAGCATACATACAACTGAATGCCTCGAGGATCCAGCTCCCTTATGTGTTATAACCAATTGGGTCTCCCCTTAATTCTGACTCCGTAGAGGGTCTTTAGTTTCCCCCTTTGAACAAGAGCTCAGCGGCATCCTGTATACCATTTCCCGGCCCTTCCTTCTTCAGATTTTGTTGGGAGCATGTCCAGCTAGATATATATATATCCGAGGCCTTCAAACAGGAGTTGAATTAGCTCTTGTAGGTTATATT
The DNA here is from genome assembly GCA_036172225.1 of Cryptocoryne crispatula var. balansae. Taxonomy (NCBI): domain Eukaryota; kingdom Viridiplantae; phylum Streptophyta; class Magnoliopsida; order Alismatales; family Araceae; genus Cryptocoryne; species Cryptocoryne crispatula. The sequence goes on along the minus strand of CM069922.1, from coordinate 14,017,372 downwards.
TGGCCTTCCCTGTTCCAAATCCCCCTCGACAGCATGCCTTGGATCATATGCCATGTGTTTTGCACCCATAGGCATGGTGGGTTACATTGGGAGGTCCTGATTTAGGGGGGGCATATTCATCATATATTGGAGGCTCAACTGCTTCATATGCTACATTTGGCCAACTTTGGGTATATGACCTTGGGCCCTTCCTTGATCCACATGGTAAGCTATATGCTCACAATAGAACCTTATTCCCTCTATGATTTTCCTGGCCTTCTATTTTCCAGGCTCCTTCAAATTCAGCCCATATGTATATGTGCTGAATTTCATTCTTCATGGGTCCCCTTCACCTAGTTTGTTCCATGGTGTTGGGGTAGAGGGAACTAAGTATCTCTGATCCCTTCTTACTTATGTCTATATCTCTTGTGAAATTTTGAGTGCCAACAATAATATATGTTTATAATCATAAATGTTAAATATGTATGGTAGTATAAGTGATAATACAATATATTAATATATTCAAACTATCATTAAATAAGTGTCCCTTGTGAGGGGTATCAAGGGAGAAAAATCTCTCAAAAACTTTTTTTAATGATGTAAAAATACCCAAGGTGCCTTGCCTGGGCGCCTAGGCTGGCGCCTTGGGCGCCTAGGCGGGCGCCTTGGGCGCCTTTTTGGCCTCAGACAAGGCGCCCTTGGAAAGGCGCCTTGCCGCCTAGGCGCCTTGACAACTATGACAAGTACAGCAAAATTCGTAAAGTTTTTGGAAAGGAGACGCCGTGGTGGCTGTCATTGATGCCAATTCCAGTGAGGAATTGCCAAAATTGATCCAAAATCGGCCAATTCGACTCAAATTGGTCCCAATCTAGTACGATTTGGCCAATTTTGATACGAGTAAGGTTAGGATTGGGAATCCAATCCAAATTTTGATCGGTGGGTGCCAATCCAATCCAAAAATCGGTCAATTCTATGATCCATGATCAACAGATTCCATTGTGGGTTGGTTAGTTATACATCCAAAAATCATCATTACCATTTTAGAATTTGACAAAATGAGATTCAAAAAATAATGGGATGTTTGGTTCATGGTTTGCAGGGTTGCAACCGGGTTACCCGACCCAATCAGTTTTGGTCGCGACGGGCACAGTCGCGACCTAGGTCAAGCAACTAGTGTCACTCGACTCGTTGGGGTCGCGTGACCCTATGACCCGATCACAACAATCATATGACCATTCATAGTTTGTGAACGTTGGGAGCAGAGGGAGCTTTAAGCTCCCCAAGGGGCCTCCAGTCCCCTCACCTTCTTTTGCTCACTCTCTTGAGTTTTGAGCTCTCTCTCTCTCAGTCAAGCTCTCAAGCACTCTCTCTCTTTTAAGCATTTAATTAGTACTTTAATAGTGTTCATTATTTCTTTTAATCATCTAATTAGTGCTTAACTAAGTCATTTGTTTAGTTGTGTTACTAGCTCCTATTTTGTTTAGTTGTCGACGGAATCCACGGAGTCCCATGTGAGTAGGATCCCTTTGTGCAATCCTTTCTTGTGAAATTACTAGGCCATTGCGATCCTTAGTCTCTCATGATGAGTCCTCTTGGCCTCCCAATGGTCTCTGGCCCCCAGAAGGTGGTCGGCAGACATTGGAGAAGATCGTTGGATTCTTGCCTTCTTCAGAAGTCAGAATTGGGGAGCCCGAGATGGCTCAATCTCCTCCTGCTATCTTCTTAGATCTAACAAGTTCCAATCTTGCTTCAACTTGCCGAGTAAGAAGCCTACTGTGATACCATGTTTCCTTGCCTATTTTGTAGAATCGTCGATGATTGTCCTACTTCCAACATCATTGTGAAGGTTATTGAACATGGGCCTATTTTGACACTGATATTGACCTATCTTTAAATGAAACCTAGCCCATTAAGCACTTGAATCCATAGATCGCGGAATCGGCCGATCCGGATCGGAATCGGCCGATTCCTGGATCGGATCGGCCATTGCCGATCCGATTCTTGGCTGAAGGACCGATCCGGAAAAAAGTTCCGGCAGAATCGGTCGGGATCGGATCGGAATCGGATCGGAATCGGAATCGGATCGGTCGGGATCGGAATCGGAATCGGAATCGAATCATTTTTTTTTCAGTTTTTGCTATTCCAGTCGGATCGGCCAGTATCAGTCCGAATCGGCCAGAATCGGTCCGGATCGGTCTGGGATCGGATCGGATCGGAATCAGATCGTTTTTTTTTTTTTTGCTTACCGATTCTGGATCGATTGTCTTCCATTGGATTGGTCGGAATCGGTCCGATCCGATCCGATATGGATCGGATCGGTACCCACCGATCCCGATTCCGATTCCGATCCCGCGATCCTTGCTTAAATCATGGGCTGCGTAAGGGCATTAACTTGGGCAATTCTAATTGAATGAAAACTGAGGTGGGCTTGCATTATAGGGCCCATGCAAAGGTGGCGTGGTGGGAAGTGAATCCACAATGAAAATAAGCCTATTACGTGCCTCGACAGCGGGCAACTCATGCATATTATTAATATTATTTTGAAAATTCTTGGTGTCAACAGACATTTATTAATCTTATCAAAATGATAAAATAAAAAGCATGGATACAAGATTGATGAATAATGATCATGACAAGCTATAAGATAAATACTTTTGATCATAGGGCATGGTTTGCCAACGACCCGGGCCTGACCCAATTGGTTTGGGCCACAACCAGTGCGATCGCGACCTGCCTGAGGCGACCCGTCGGCCGAGTCACGGGATCGTGCAACCCAATCGTCAAGTCACACAACCCGGGTGGGGTCGTGCAACCCTGCCCTGGCAATGGTCACCGCAAGGGGGGCTTAAGCCCCCCTCCAGCCCCTTTGGGGCCTATTTAAGGCCCCCAAGGGGCTCTCTTCTTTCTCACCTCACTCTTGCTCACTCAATGCTCATTTTTGTGCTCTCTTCCTTGTTTATTTAGTTATTCACTTCACTAGTTATTTCATTATTTTATTGGTTTTACTTAGTTAATTAGTCAATAGTTAGTTAGTTAATACATAGTTAGTTAAATAGTTATTTAATTAGTTTACTAAGTAGTTCATTAGTTATATATTAAGTTTGCTAATTACTTAATTAGTTACTTAATTAGTACATAAATTACATAGAAAATATAGATCATGCCCCATTGGAATAAAGTTGATGAATTATTTGTTGAAATCATGTCACTTATTTTTCTGATTTCTTTTTTCAATTTTTTGTAATTTTTTTAATTTTTTCAAATTTTTCAAAAAAAATAACGGTTGCGACCCAAGTCACGACCCCGGTCTGACCGGTTGGTCTGGGGTCCGACCAACCTGGTCACGACCCCATGCCCGGCTTACCTTGGGTTGTAGGATTGACCGATCTACATCAGGATTGGTAATAGCTGATAAGATCCATAGGTTGGAGCCTGATCCTGGCAACAATTTCCACGGGGATTGGGCAGAATTGGCAGGGTCAGAAAAGGTCATTCCTGGCTAATCTGGCACCTGCCCCTCTCCATAGCCACCACAGCCATCAACTTGATGGTGAGTTTTTCTTTCTTTTTCACCTTTTCTCTTCTATTTTTGGTTCTTAAAGATAATCAAAGATCATCCAAATAAAAAATTTATTTATCATTGTTTTTTGTTATTTAGACTGAAAGATACTTGGAAAGTGTGGATTTGGTGCTCCCGATTAAAAATCTACAAGGATCTAGGGTTCTTCTTCATTAAGGTAATTAAATACCTTAATCATAGAAATTCTCATTAGATCCAAGGCAATTTTATTTATTTAATTTTTATAATTAACCTACTCTAATTAAGATGTTCAAAAAAAACTCTAAATAGATTCTAAAACCAATTCGTTTTTTTTTTTGAAATCCTCATTAGGGTTTATAAATTATGTGTTTTGGAATTAATGTGAAATGAATTATCTATTTTATACAAATACGGCAGATGAAGAATTTAATGGAGTAGCATCTACTGAAGCCTCGTGACATTGGATGAGATAATGGATTTATTATTGATCCCATGAAGAGAAAAGTAAGGTGTCAATGGTGCCAAAAGAAAATGAATAGACACATATTACGTCTAACAATAGCACACTGTCCAAATTAATGGAAATGTGATAGCATCTCCGCCAATTTTAGAGAAGGGATGAGAACTTATATGACAGGGTGAGTTTCACATAAAGAGTGATTGAGCAGCAACAAGAGTTGAAGTAGGAGCTCAAAGGGCATAGAAACGTAAGATTGATGATAGAAAGGGCCAAATCAGAGACCACACGTTGATAACTCATCTAGTTCAGAAAAGAAGTGCAGAGGAGGACCACAATTTATAAGAGCATAGAAACATGGAGATAAGAGCAAATAGAGAAGAAGAAGGTGGGGCCTTTTAGCATAAAACAATTCTTTGCAAAGACATGACGACCTCATCAGCTAAGAGGCTATGGCTTTGTATTTATCATATCTTAGTCCACTCGGGGCCCTATAAATAATACATTCTCAAGAAATAGGTCTTATCTCAGAGGGGAAAAAATAAGCAAAGAAAGGTGTGAAAATTACCAAAAAGACTACAAAGCGTGCTATCAAACATGCATGTGTGTATTGTGTGTATACCTAGTTCTTATGTACAAGTTGGTGAATAAGTAAATAAATTATCGCAAGCTTCTTTTATAATTTTTGTTATAAATATTTTTATCTTCCAATATGTCATGTAGGTGTCCCAGCAAATGCAGTTCCTAATCCACATTTCTAGACAATGATTGATGTTATTAGAGAGCATGACAGGCTTTGAAAGCTTTATATTTCTGGCATTGAACTTGAGGAGGTACCGTGACAAAGCTACACTAGTGGATGGAGGGTTTCCAACTTGCATACAGAGAAGATGGACCATCATGGTGACAGACATCACAAGAACAATGATTAACTTCCTTCTGTATTGCAGAGAAGAGAGCACTTCATTCTTGAAATCCTTGGATATAATTATTTAAAAAACAAATTAAATAAATTAAGTTAATATAAAACAGATGGGTATGTCTAAATCTCAAGTCCTATTTGCAGTCTGACTCACAGAAACACAAGCACAAACCTATGTGAACAGATATTGGTATTGTTGTTTCCTTAACATGGAAGGGAGGTGGAGGCTGGATCCATAGAATGAAACAAGAAAATGCGCATGAAAGCACAAGCTGATAAGTGACAACAGAAAGATATGAGAATGATAGAATTGGAAAAAGTGGTCAATGGAACGTACAAACTGAAAAGATCATGAAGCAACAAACCAGTAATGCAGCTTAGAAACAGAAAAGCAGAGAAAGAAAACAAGACTAGAAGTGGTATACCAATGGGCATCATACAGCAGGTCGCCCAGTCCATGAAAAAAAAATGAAATCAAATCTGCAAAGTAACCTTAACGTAAATTTCTTCTATGACTGAAGAACTTAAGCAAATCTTAAATAATGGTTAGACAGAGTCCCAAGGATGGGAATGGGGTGGGAGCGATGGAAGCCAACCCTCCTTCACCAACAGCAATCCATAGGATTTGGGTCACATCAGTCAGTCAAGAATTGCCAGCACATCTGTTTTTTTACTCACTTCTTCCTTTCCTCTTTTTTTTTTATTATTTCAAGTTCTGGAATAAGCAATCCAGGCTGATCTGTTTTCTTCCCTCTGATTGGCCAAACCGGCCAATCCCAACCATGGAAATTGTTGCCATTACTCCATGTTAGATAAAGAGGTGGTTAAGGGTTTCCACATACAACCAAACAGGAAGACAATTATTTGTTTTACAGCTTTAGAGGACCTAAACTACTGTTTCAAGCAAGGTAGGCTGGGTCCCGGGTCAAGACAATTCAAAAATACCAAAACATTGCATGTCATTAAACAATTAAATATGCATAGAAATAACAAAAAACACAATGCTAATAAACCTTACTTGCTGAATGTATAGGGTGATAGCTTATATCTGCCTGTCATGGAAACAGATGTTTGAAAAATCGGAATAATCCCCTCTTTTTCACTGTGAAAGCTCCTGAATGCATCAACAGCGTTGCTCATGGATTTCCAAAGAGGCATGGAACGATTCTATTAGATGAAGATGATCTTCCAAGACCTGCAAGAGAGAAAATTCCAGCCCAAATAGAAGACCATCGTTCCATCTGCAATCATCCCACAAATTTCAAATTTCTATAAGAGACAACTTCTATCGCATTGAATGACGATCTTTTTGGCTGAAATTTTCATTTTCCTGTAAGTCTCATTAGATCTTTTTCATCCAACAGAATCGTTCTGTGCCTCCTTAGAAATCCATAAGCAACATTGTTGATTTGTGAAAAGAAAAGAATTCTTCAAATTTTCCACACGTCTGTCTCTATGAGCAAATTTCTCCTTGGACAAATGTTGAGAGAGATATTAGAGTGAAAGGGATAGAGAATTAGCAAAGGGAGGTGGAGGAAGTGGGAAGACGCCTTCAAGGTATTATATAGACCCCCAAGGGGCCTTTGGGGCTGAAATTTTCATTTTCCTGCAGCTCTCACAGCTAGCTGTTGGGCATGGGACCATGGGTCACAATCTGGCCCAACTCAACTGGCAGAAGTGGCCAGGTCAGGCTGTTTGGGTTGCAATCAGACCAGTTGCCCGAAAATTCAACCGATGACCTGACATTCCATGGTTTCAAGATCAAGATTAGATAGCATAAGATCATCACAACCTTAAAAGACATTACTAAAACAGTTCATACGTTAGAAAACTTTGCAAAAGGAATGAACCACTTGATTAACAGTACTGATCAATGAAAAATGAGACCAGCTTCATGAAATTTGCTCAAAGTTCATAAAGGAAATTTTCTAAAACTGCATCCTCTCTTAGTACCCTCAAATTTATTTAACTATTCCTTCTTTTAAGAAATGTATAATAATTTCATGAACTCAAAAAAAAGCCCTTGCACATACCTCAGAAAGAAGTGCAACAACAACAGCTGAAATGCATGGGATTTCTTCTGATAGTTGAAAGATAACACGTATTACAGTAAAAACCTGGAGATCCTTCAACTGCACTCAGCATAAACCATCAAATGCAAACAAGTCAAAACAAAATTGGCATAAAAACGTTTCATAGAATATAAAACATTTAACTGACAGGCTAAAGAGGCATGTCAAACCAAAATAAATGGGTTCAACAACCAGATATAGTCTAACTGAAACTGCCAACCTGAATGGGAAGTGAAGCTACAAGAGCTTCAACAGCAAGAATTATGCTCGGGTCTCCACCCCAGCGGAAATCAATGTCCATTATTATTTGGCCCTTCGTAAGGCTTTGAACACGAATGCCTTCAAAATTAAAAGTCCATCAACAGTACACTTTGGTATTTTTTAATTAGCATGAAGTGATGCGTAAGACAAATAGGATACAAAAGTGAAGCACATTTTTTTTCCACCAACAATATGCTAAAAGCTGCAACAAGCATTTGCACATGTTAAAAGAAAGATGAACACTATTTCAACCTTTGAAGGAAATGCAACAAAATAGGATGATACAGGCAGAAGAACAAAGTGCCTTGACCTTCCAAAAGTTGGTGAAACTCGTTAAAACTTTTAACCCAATATTATCTTGAGTAGGTTATATGGGTTACTATGCATTCAAGATCGGATGGCTCGTACAGCCAATCATATTATAAGAAGACAAATTACTATCCAATGAGTCTCATTAGCGTCAACATCAACTTTAGCATATTGCATTAAACTTAAGATTTTACTTGTGCATCTTTGTTATTTGTAGGGGTGCAAGCGAACCAATATGCTCAGACAAGTAGTTCAGTACTTGACTCGTTAAAAGCTTGACCTGGATAGTTCATTAAAGTAAATAAACAAGTTTGAACAAAAAAAAACTCGACTTATAAATGAGCCGAGTATGAACAGAGACCTGTTTAACTCGATAAGTTCGTGAGTAGCTCGATTAAATATTCGATTAATTACTCAATTAAATATTTGTTTAAATATTTGTTAATTATTCGATTAAAAATTTAAGTGATAAATAAATTTTATTTAAAATATGAATTTAGTATATATTTAACAAAATATATTTTAATATGTTTGAATGATTAATTTAAAATTTAAATAATGTTAAATAATTATTAACCCTACGCTCACTGTTGATGAAATCTGGACCATCCGTCAAATGTTAAACCTAGGCACACTTTACCGGATCTTATCACCCGATTCACCCCTCTCGGCTCTCTCCCTCGAAGCACATCGCACATCCGGCAGCTGTAATACACCCGCGACTTCGGTGCCTCCGCAATCGACGGCCGCAACTCTCCGGCGCCTCCGGCTTCTCCGGCATCTCGACAACTGGTAAGCTCGGTCTCCGTCTTCCCTATCTCTGTTTCTCTCTCTCTCTCTCTCTCTCTCAGACTCACGGGTACGTTGTGCCTGCGTAGACTGCAACGCTCGCCTCTATGTCTCCACTGGCAACTGGCGAGCTCGGTCTCAGGAACTCCCTCGCCCAGTTGTGTTCATCATCGCCTTCCATCACATCGTTTGAGAAGCATCCAAGTAGCAACGCTCGTTGCCGTCCCCGACTCCCCACCGAGGCACCAAGTGCCCTAATTTGTAAGTTGTCCTTGGATCCCTAATTCCCTCCCTGACACTCAGATTAGACCTATCTGGCTATGTCTCAATGTTTTGGCTATTTATTTTCTCATGACTCCTCTAAGAACTTACGTTGGACAAGTTTAACTGAATTGAAACTACAACCTTCTCATTTAAATCTTGTTTCTCATTATCAAACATGGTGGCTAGCATCTTCTTCCTTCTCGAGCAAAACATTGTGTAATCTTTGATGAGACAAAAGTGTTTTCACCTTGACTGTCATAAACTGAAGTTGATGCTCTGGTTGAACTTTTCAATATCAAATTTTGCAGACATCTTTGCAACATCTAACATTTGTTGAATCACATAAACAACTAAACTGGCTCTGATATTAGATGCTAGACAATAGAGCGTCGAAACACTCTTGTAGTGGAACAAACATGTAATCTGAGAAGTAAGTCATATAGCAAAGATAAACAATAATCGAGTGCAAGGCAGACAAGTAAACCCCAAAGGACACCAGATTTACATAATTCGGAAAGATGACGCGTCATTCTACATCCACGGGGAGTGTAGAGAGAATCCACTAACTGTAGAAGAGATACAGAGTGGAAATATGCTCTTACACCTGTACGGAATGATCTTTCTCAAAATAGAACAATCCTGAATCCCCATTATCTTCCTCTAGATAGCACGATTTTAAATAGCTTAGTAGGGCACCGAATAGGCAATACCACGTATACCACGATCTATGAGAGAAGAGAAGTTGGAGGAGATCAAACCAAGAAATAATTGAGCACCTCAACGTTCCATTGCTGAGAGCCTTCTCACATTCGCAAGAACGTGCTTCAGCAACCACAGTGCTAATAGGGCTGGAACTTAAATAGGAAAAAGACTAAAATAGCCCCTATGCCAAGACCGAGTCAAACATCACACAGTATATCTTCTAACCATATGTCTTTCCAAAATACTGGCCTTTTGCTATGCCCCAAATAAGCAACCATCGAGGTAAACATATCATAAAGATGAAAAAGAACTGTTCATCATAACACAATTATCTCACTTGGAATCCTCAAAATCTCGTCTAACCCTCAACCGCCAAAGGTGGCGTAAGTAGAACATTATAAGCATAATAGTTCTGAAGAGTTTGCCTCCCTAATCCAGAAATTGCCTCCCACATGAACTCTTAGCTAATTATGACCCAAACAGACCAATTAAGATCAGGATTGGCACCCACAGACCTGGCTGATTCAGCCAATTCATGCTGTCTGCAACAGGAATTGACACCATGATCTTGCTAATCCTCACCAAAGTATTGAATTCCCGAGAATCATTAAGATTCCAACCTACACCATCTTGTCTACTTCTACGGATTCATTCTTGTTTACCATAAGTATATTGCATCTGCAAAAAAGCAGCTCCTGAATATTCAGTCCTGCTGACTGGAATGTAATCTTGCATATCAGTTTCACCCAGGAGATTAAAAAAAGAGATCTTGAAAAAATCTCCGAAGATTAAATTTTGGAAATGTTAGCCCATGTGCATGGTGTAAAATGGCATGTTAATCTGTTCAAAAGGAGACGAGAACTGAGCAACAGAACTGGGACAGGCTGATACGGGGAACCAGGATTGGAATACTAGATGACCATTGTGAACAGGGCACACATTAAGGGATCTCAACTCAAACTTAGACTTTATCTTGAACGGCATAGATAAAGAAGATCTCTTTGAATCCTCAAGAGATTGGTGGGAATCGTGGGATAGTTTTGGATCACTTGTACATATATATATATCGAAATTTTATTTCAAAACAGAGTAGAAAAATGACACAACGCTTAGATAAACCTTTGGATGGATGCAACAATAGGGTTTTCAACATTTGGGCTAAACTTAACAAGGTTATTTAGCTGGAATAATAATAGAAAACAGAATAAAAAAATAAAGACATAGGCAATTTACATTAATATATATTTGAAAAGTCAGATGGAACAATAGGTGGTGAAAAATAAAGAATCAAAACTATGCATATAGATAGTGTTATACTGATGATATTGTTTCTTAGAAAATGAAGAGACAGAATCTCAGATCTCGAGGAAGTGCATTCCACGCTGCTGACTCACATTGAAGCTCTGGTTTGACATAAAATAAGTAGAAAATAGTAAGTGGTTAACTTGGACAAGGCTCATCTACATTCTGTCAATAGCAATCTGCCTATCCATCCTTGAAACCTTTCGCTCCATCTTAATAACCCAAACAAAATACAATCCTCAAGTAGCTCCATCATTTAGTGTGAGACCATGGTAGTTAATAAAAAAAACCAGATCTCATAGCCCCAATAACAAAAGTTGAAAGATTGGCTCTGCTTGAATAACAAGTTGCACAACCAACTCACATATCTGAAAATCAATTGTCATCCCTTTAGAAGCATCCAATATGTGAGCAAAATCTTAAGATTTTTATCACACTGAACTACAGAAAATAATCATAAAGCATCATCAGACCAAAAAAGTAGCATTTTCACGAAGACCCCTCCAAAATAATGTCTTAATAAAAACATTAGAACTGGCCTTCTCCCGCAATTTATTCATGATAAGTTCAATAAGAACAAAAAATGGTGGACATTAAGGCTCTCCTTTGTGCAGGCCTCTAGAGATCTCCAAAAAACAATCAAGAAGAATAGACAACCTGACAGAAACATGCATTTCTGGCTCAGGATTGTCTTCTGTAACCCATGGAAAGCAACATAAAATCTGGCAATCCTAGCGCAGGCTTATAAATAACATGCAGTCAGCATTCACATCATAAGCAATTGCCATTAGGACATGGCAATAAGTTTCTAAATGTATCAAAACATAGTTCATTATGATAACAAAAGATGCATCATATTATCTTTTAGTATGTTTTATTGGAAATAAACCTTCTATCTTTGGTGGAACATTTCCAAGAAAAAATTTGCTGAACTTCAGTGAAGATATCCCCGGTGGTCGGTATTCTTCCAATAGTGGTTCAACAGATTCTTTTACAACAGCTGTTGCCGCCTGAAACAAGATTACGAATCAAATTAGAAAATGAAATCAATAAGTAAAGAACGCATGGCAAGGAGCTGTTATTATGAAATAAGTCAGTATAATGAGAGAAAAGAGCCATGTAAAGCTTCAAGATAGCATCTTTTCAAGAATGGCAAACGCAAATCCCAGAAACATGACTAGCCTATCAAGAATTGGGCAACCAAAACAAAGAGCTTACGCATTGAGAAAAAAGCAATTATTTTTATTTGGGTGATGGATAGTGGATCTTAATGGGTAATTGGATCCATATCAGTATACACCTACATGTTAGAAGGCCGCAAACATGACACATTCTTGCAACAGTTTACATGTTAAAAAGGTGCACCATTTTTCATGAGACGAAGTCAATATCATAGTACAAGGAGGTTAAAGGCCTTATTTGATTACGTTAGATTTTTATTTTTACTCCCTTACTTTTGTTTGTTCTTTCTGACTGGTATTAGTCCACAGTTAAATCGCTGAACCTTTTTAGTTCACGTTTAGAAAATCAGCTATACGTGACAAAGATATCAGAGTTGGGATAGGGGTCATAAGTATCAGATGTCCAGACCCGATATGAATTGATCCGGACCAGACCGATCGGATCATATCAGATCAGATCAGATTGGCACTGGCCGATCCTACCCCTGATTCCGATCCAAAATCTGTCCGAATCAAAAATAATTATTTTTTTCTTTCAAAAACATCATAAAAACAACGATAAATCCTTAAATATATGAAAGCCCCAAAAAATTTTAAAATATAAATGTAACATCTAATACACTTTCATATGACTATAAATATATTTTAAAACAAGTGGATATAAAATAACACCGATATTCATTTCAATAAAAAAATTATACAATTCATATGCAATAGAAAAGATATCTTCCTATCACCACCCTCTACGGAATTACCTTCATAGTTTTCATTGTCCGAATTTTCTAGATGCTCCATTGATACTGGTCAATGATGATTGGCCCGTATCTATATGAAAATAAAGATTAGAGGTGTGGACGGATAACATTATTCGAAATTTGAAACAAGTTCTAGATAATTTTTCACTGTGTAGTCATAAAAAAAAACATATGATTCCAACATTGACTTCTTCAACTTGAACGTTATCTCTAACCCAAATCATCAAATATTACTCCACTTGTATGTGCGCTGATAGAAGATCCATTTTCTCCTCCACCACCTCCACCTCCACCTCCACCTGAACCACCTTCATGTTGCTATTGTATAGGTGGAATGAACTTTTCCACATCATCAACTGAGGAAAGTGTTTAGGTACCATCTGTGGGACTCACAAGTCTTCGCCTGACAATTAACTTTCTCATCTTCCCCACTTCGTCTTGTGTACCTTATCTAATACTATGTTAGTATACCTTCTTCAATTATTTGAATCTTGGAAATCTTTCTTTATGTAGTGAACACTTTTGGAAAGTAAGACCTACAACAAAAGTGGTATGAGAAACTGGACTCGGAGCTATGGTTGGAGCTAACTCTGGAGTTGTTATGTGAGGTGGATCCTCTACTGGGGTTGTACAAGGCATGGTATACCGGGTCGGCGACCCAGTCGGCCGGGTCGCCCGACCCGGTCGGTTTCCGGGCCGACCGACCCAGAAATGGCCCAGCCGGACCGACTACAAGCCGACCGGCTTCGGGTCGCGCGACCCGGCCGACCGGGTCGCTGGCGGCCAAAAGGCCCCCGCTCCCCCCCCCACTAAGTGCTTAGGGGCTTTTTTTTCCCCCACTTAAGGGGGTGAGTGTTGGAGGGTTCCCCCCCCCTTATTCTTAAGTGGGGTGGGTTCTACTCCCCCCCCCCCCAAGGGGAGGCTTCTACTCCACACCAAACTTGAGCATCTTCCCCCCTCTATTGATCACTTTTTCGATCTCCCCCTCCCACTGATCACTCTTTGGTCTCCCCCCCTCACTAATCACTCTTTCGATGCTCACCGGTCAACGGCTCGTCCCTCCACCTAGTTCTCACCCCTCAACGGCTCACCCCTATACGAACTCCGAATTGTTTTCTCCAGCAGTGCGTTTGACACTCCCAAAGCCGTGATACTTCCCGCTTCACTCGGATACTTTCTGCTCCACTTGGTGTCATTCACACTCTCAAAGTGGTGTCTTTGCCACTCTCAATTTTACTTCGTGTTATTTATATTGTGGATTATTTTTCTAACATGTCTTCTCTAAGCCGTGAGACTTTCCGCTCCACCCGGAATGACCCAGCTTGGCTTCATTGCACGGTCGTGTCAATGGAGCAAAGAAAAGTAAAATGCAAATATTGTGACAAAGTTTTATACAATGAAACTTACCGGTTAAAGCATCATCTTGCCAGTATCAAGGGAGATGTTGCACCGTGCACACAGACTTCACCTGAGGTAAGAGCCCAGTTTAGACAGCATCTTCAAGCCTTGGAAAGATCCAAAGGAGCTTCAAAGAGGCATCAGGACACTGTGCGTGAAGAAATTGTGGAACCCGCAAGACGTTCGTTACACATATACGGCACTGGACAAGAGTGACGAAAATAAGTCAATACCAAGAATTTGATGAAGGTGTGTAATAATTAATATTTGATATTTTACAATAATATACATATTTAACATAGCAAACAGATGACTTAACAAGAGCTATGGAGGCAAGCCGAAGATCATTCGCCGACGAAGACATGTATCGATGTACCGGGTGGTTTATGGGTCAAGGTTCTGGCAGTGGGAGCGGACATGGAAGCGAAAGCAGGAGAGGATCAAATCTTGACCCTGAATAATATATCCACGATCACACCCGAGATGACGACCCGGCAGTTGACCCTATAGATCCGGTCATCACACGACTGCGCCAAAAGCAAACCACCATCAACACAGCATTAAAGAACTTGAAGTTGTGCAAGGAGAAGATCGGGTGGGCAACTTTTAAATGGTTCTTTCATAATAGTATATCAGCTAACGCTGTAAAGGGGCCTTACTATGAGTCCATGATTGACATAATAGCAGACGTCGGTCGGGGGGTGCCAGGACCAACTCCAAGGGAGATCTACAACACATATCTTCCATTGGAGGTAGCTGACATTAAAGAATATGTCAAGACGTTCGAACGTATTTGGGACGAACGTGAACGCACACTGATGACCGACGGTTGGACAAATTAGTCCTTTTAAGCATAACATTGTGATACAAATCATTATGAATTTTAAGTTTAGATATAACATTTTATCCTCTTAATAGGTATTACTAAGAAGACAATGATCAACTTTCTCGTTTACTGTCAAGCTGGGACTGTCTTTTGGAAGTCGGTGGATGCATCTGGACAGGTAAAGAATGCAACTTACCTGTTTGATTTAATTGATGGTGTTGTTGAGAAGATTGGTGAGGATCGAGTTATCCAAGTAGTGACGGACAACACAGTTGCCTATAAAGCTGCCGGCCAAATGTTGATGGCCAAGAGACAGAAGTTATATTGGGCACCATGCTCTGCCCATTCCATAGATTTAATGCTAGAGGATATTTGCAAAGATCCTCAAATTGATCAGGTTGTCAAGGCCGCCCAATATATTGCATCATTCATTTACAACCATAATTTCATCATGACCCTGATGAGAGAGCACATAAAGGGTCGAGAGCTCCTACGACCCGGGGCTACACGGTTTGCATCACACTACATATCTTTGGAAAGCCTATTTGAATATAGCCGTTGCCTAAACCAAATGATACTTTCTCCGAGGTGGGCTAACTGGATTGCTAGAGCTAATCCATCAGACAAACGAAAAGGAACGAAGGTGGAACAGACATTGGAGAATGGAGACTTTTGGCGGCTCGTAAAGAAGACACTGGATATTGTCGGTCCATTAGTCAAAATCCTCCGAATAGTGATGGAGATAAGAAGGCGGACATGGGGTAACTTTATGATGCACTTAAGCGGGCAAAAGAAAATATTTCGAAAAAGGTATCAGATTTTACCATGTGATGGGACATCATTGACCGTCGATGGGAGAGAACGTTGTATCATCCTATACATGCAGCTGGTATGTTCTTTACAATTTAGTCAAATAAAATTTCTTAATTAAATTGTTAGCTTTTTGGTCGATGCTAACAATGAACTTTTCCATGCTCAATTACCAGGTCATTTTTTCAACCCAAGATATTGCTATAGTCCAATCTTCAAGCCTATCAATGAACTATTGGACAGCGTAAAGGAAGTCATTCGGAGAATGCTTAGGGACGATGACCGTTCAATTATTGCAACAAATAAGATGCATGATTATAGGATGAGGTTATTTCATTTCGGGACAGCAAGGGTGCAACGAGCAGTTATGCTTCTTAGTCTAGGTATGTACAGTTAAATAAAGTCAACTTTATATTTACATAATTAACTTATTAATATCATTATGTACTAAGACATAATGATAATGTGCAGCTGACAGGTGAATGGATCATGGAAGGGCACCGGGATATGAAGACTTGGCTAGTGTTGCAATCCGAGTACTAAGCCAAACCACGTCCGCTTCCGGCTGCGAAAGAAATTGGTCAACATTTAGCCTTATTCATACGAAACAAAGGAATTGGCTAACATCACAGAGACTTGAGCAACTAGTCTACTGTCACTATAACATGAGGTTGAAGCTAAAAAATTTGGAGAAGATAAAAGAGAACAATAAGGAGAAGCAAAGGTGGGTACAACAAACAAGTGGAAGACGAATTGAGGTGCCCACTGTACAAGAACCGGAGATTGACTTGGAGGAGATATTTCAACAGAAAAATCCTCTAGAAGCCTGGGTCAACGAACATGAGGGGTTGGGCAAACCAGAGTTCAACCCCGATGATCAAGAATGGGCTCAAGGGGAACTTGACAATGTTCCTCTTTCCGAGGAATTTTGGATCCCTCCTTCTGTGGCGAAAAGGCAAAAAACTGGACAATCTTCTCCAAAGTAGGCAATCAAAGGGCAAAGGTAAACAAGTAGCAACTGACCCTCTTAATATTGCTGATCTCGACACAATTGACGAGACAAAGGAAGATACATTGGAGCCTAACATCCGATTGCAATATCAGACATCGGATGATTCTTCTTCAAAGAGTAGTAGTGACGAAGATGACAACACGTATGGCAGAGGCAGAGAAAGCACCACCGGCACCACTTCTGGTCAAGGGAGAACCAATCCGGAGACACCCCCTCCACAGCAACAGCCGCACTTTACGGAAGAGGAGCACTATACCCACGCAACACAGGATGCTGACCACGGGACAAGACAACATGGGTATGGTGCAGAGTTAAAACCATCACAGGGTTCTTGGTGTCCATCATATCAAGGGCAGGGTTATGGGAGGATGCAGCCTTCATTTGATAGTTCTAGTACGTATTCATATGATAGTTACGGTGGTTCATTTTCGTCTTATCGTAAGATAATTGTATGAGGCACTGACAAGTATAATCAGTTTGTCCATATGTTTAATGCGTCGTACTCTTCCTCAATGTCATGTGCAAAGTACATACATTATGTAGAAGAACAATTTAATGTCATGTTTGAGTGAATGTTGAATGAATCATATTGAATCATATCTGTTATTTTTCTTTAATTTTTGAGTTATTTTTTTATTTTTTATTTTTTTATTTTTTCAATATTTTTTTTAAAAAAAATAAACAAACCGACCCGGTCGGACCAGGTCGACGACCCAACCCGACCAGGCCGGGTTGGCGGCCGACCCGAGGCCGACCCCCGACTCTTTCTTCCTTGGTACAAGAAACCTGAGTTTCTTGCATTTGTTTATGATCACCGATTACACTGTCAACCTCTCTATCAGCTCATGCACGATCATTGGAGTCGAACTTTGGAGTTGGTACGACATCCTTGTCATTCATCCATGCTGAAAGTGATGTTCTTCTTGAAAAAAATATTCTTATTCAACATTCCCACGTGACAATCATAGACCACATGTAAATCTTACAAACCTTTTTTTTAGAAATTTTTTGTCAATTCTTATTGTTCTTGATTCTTAACTGTATATTGTAATGACAAAACACTGGTTTTCCCGATATTTCACTTATCAACATGTTCCTTCTTGTGTATGTATCAGGTTAAAAGTGTTGTCGTTCCTCTCATACTGTGATGAACTAATGCTCTAACTCAAAACTTGTACTATAATAACAGCAAATTGATTACATCCACTTTTGTTGTTTATTTATATGCACCACTCAACTACAAAAAAGACGAATAGTATTGTAAGTGTGTAATCTTTTTACAAAAATATTTAACATATACCAACTATTATCAAACATACAAAGAGAAACCTTATCATATGAATACTATAGATTCGGATCTTTGTAAACTCTAATTTGGTACTTGTATGATGTCATCTAAAATACAATATAAAATAAAGATTAATTTATTCATTTTCAAATTTTAATAACTAAGGATCCATTTGGCAAATTAGTGAAGTCCTTCTCTACGAAGTATCTTCTTTTTAAAAGTACTTCAATTCGAAGGTCTTCTCTCCTACCGAAGTGAAAGTTGTTTGGCTACATATTTTTTCGTAGAAGAAGAAGTAGATGACTGCAATTACAAGGGCTCCTCGCCGGCAGAAAGACGCGTCGGCAATGTTGTTCGACGACACGAGGAGATGACCGTTGGGCTCTTTTTTGGTATGGATCTGCCTTCACTTGGGAGCACCCATAGTTCTGGCAGAGGGTTGGTGGCTTGAGAATCCAACCAACCTTCTATGTAAGACCGCCGCAATCTGGCCAACCTGCCACCGCTCAACCGAGAACTGCATCCAGCCTTGCCTCGGACTATCGTCGGTAACCACCGCCCAACCGCACAAGGTGATGGCCGCCTCAATCCAACGGCGCCGGAACGCGAACACCTCCCTGATGCCACGAACATCTTGTAGCCTATCTTTCTAGGCACCAGACCAGACAAACTTATCTCAACAGAATGCCCGAGAACGGTTGTTCCCGAAGGTGGTCCTCAGATCGATCAACGCCGAGCACATCGCCATTCTCGCATGAGGATGATCGACCACATGGAGCAGATAGTGGGGCTCCTCTATAGATGCCAGACACCACCGGGTGGCAAACATCATCGTCCCTATGCAGACCGGCTGCTACGGTGGCGGTGAATCGTCGAGGGGGCTCGCCTATGGGGGGCGGAGGGTGCTTGCAGAGGGCTTAGAGGGGGCTTGCAGTGGGCATCAGAAGGCGTGGGCAGGGATCAGGGCTGGTTACGATGCGAGGGTCGACAGGATGCAGCTGGTTGTGTTGCAGTGGTGGTGAATCGCCGTCACCAGGGGGCTCGTTGGTGGGGGGTGGAGGGTGTGCTTGCAGAGGGCGTGCGGAGGTGGGAGACGATGAGGAGAGATGGCCACCAGGAGAGAGGCAGAGACCGAGAACCAGACCCCCGTGCTGGAGGACGCCGACGCCGACATCATCACGGTGGCAGAACGAAGAGAGAAGAAAAAAAGAAAAATTAATTAGGGGTCCGATTAAGAAAGTCAACTTAACACATAATCTGTTGACCAAATTTGTATAACGTAAGGCCCGTTTTCACCTAATTCTTTAATGATAGGTCCATTTTTCCACCTTCCGTCAATCGACTTCCGTCGATTCCAAAATTACCCTCATTCGAAAGGGGCTCAACCGGGCTTTAACTCGACAGTCACCCGACGGCATCTTGCAAGGTGGACGCAATGTGGGGGAGCAATCTAGGGCAACGGTCGTCGCCACCACCATCAGCTTCACCATCGGGGGCCTCCGCAGTGCCTGCCGGTCACCATTGCCAAGGTTCGCAGAATCGGCCGATCCGGATCGGGATCGGCCGATTCTCGAATCGGATCGGTAGTTACCCATCCGATTCCGGACCAAACAAGCGATCCAGCCGGGAGTCCCGGCTAGATCGGTCGAAATCGTCCGGATCGGTCGATCCCTGACCGATCCACCCGGATCGATCCGGGAATCGGTCGATCCGGACCGATTCTCCGAAAAATCGGAAGACCCGAAATCGATCTGATTCCGGAATCAATTCCAAACTGTTTTAAGGTCTTATCTCCCCCAAATTGGGGGAGATTAGACCGATCCTCCCCCCAGAAACCCTCTTCTTGTTTCCTCCCCTTCCCCTAAGTCCCCTTGAAAGATCTAGGGCAAGGATCACCGGCGATCCAAGGCTGTGAGGGTCGATCCAGGGCTGTGAGGAGCCGATCCACCCCTACAACAAGTTTATAAGGGGGGGGGACCTCCGATCCCCCCTTCCCACTCCTCGGCACCCCTGCAGCCTCTAGGCCCTCTTCCCCTTCCCCTCCCCCGGCCCAGCACTGCAGGACCTACAGTGTAGGGTTTTAATTCCCCTATTGGGGGGATTATTTCATCCCCCCCAATGGGGGTTGAATTGCATCCCCGAAGGGGTGCTAATCACCTCTTCGGGGGTGTTGACCCCCCCTTGGGCAGGGGGGTTTTAATTTTCCCGTTGGGGGATCACCCCCCAATGGGGGTTGAATAGCACCCCTTCGGGGGTGTTCAACAGTCACCCCCGAAGGGGTGACTGTTCAGTGTGAACAGACCCTTGGGCAGGGGGGGTTTAATTCCCCCATTGATGGGATTATTTCACCTCCCAATGGGGGTTGAATTGCACCCCCGAAGGGGTGCTAATCACCCCTTCGGGGGTGTTGAACATCAGTGTGAACAGACCCCCCCCCTCTTATGCGGGGGGGTTAATTCCCCCATTGGGAGGATTATTTCACCACCTAATGGGGGTTGAATTGCACCCCCAGCACCCCTTCATGGGTGTTGAACAGTCATCCCCTGTTCACTGTGAACAGACCCCCCCTTGGGTAGGGGAGTTTTAATTCCCCCATTGGGGGGTGAAATAACCCCCAATGGGGGTTGAATTGCACCTGGGCCTAGGGGATGGGGGTGGATTTAATTGGCCTAATAATGTGTATGATTTTATGTGGTGTAGATAAGATGTCGGACGAGGAGCATGGCACCAGCCCCGCGAAATTTCGTGCCATTGGATGGCAACATGACCATCTTCTTGATTCAGAGAAGAAGAGAGTTAGATGCAAGTGGTGCCAGAAAGATATGAATGGAGGTGTGTATCGGCTAAAGCAACATATAGCTGGGATGGGTGGCAATGTAAAGAAGTGTGATAAAGTACCGGCTGAGCTTAGGGAGGAGATAAGAGGTTATTTAACTAGAAGGGCATTACAGAGGGAGGTGAGAATTGGTCAAAGACAAGACCTACATGACGAGTTGCTAGGTCGGAGAGACGCCGATCTTATGGCCGGAAAGAGTAAGTAAAGGAAAGGACCAGCACATGAAAGGGTCCAAGTTGATTCTTCATCTTCAAAAGATGAGGAAGAGGCTCAGGTCAGCCAAGGATTCCGGAATCGGAATCGGAATCGGAATCGGAATCGGAATCGACCGATTCCGATTTTGATTCCAGGAATCGGCCGGAATCGGTCGATTCCTGAGAAGAAAATCGATTCCGGATCCGTCCGGAATCGGTTTTTTTTATATATTTTTTTCGTCAAAAAAATTCGAAAAATTCAGAAAAAAATTCTAAAAAAATAGGAAATGAGTTAGAAAATTTTTTACAAATAACCAATGCATTCATCCACATGACCACATCGAACAAATACTAATGAACTCCAATTGAAGACTTTAAGTTAAGTACATATTCCAATTCCTTTGATTCAAAAATCAAAAAGATGATACATCATGAAAAAAAAATTTACATCATATCAATCTACTAACAAAATCTATGATATAAATATGGGTCTTCCTCCTCTCCCTGTTGCGCTTCACGCTCCTCCCTCGTGCTCAGTCTTGTATACTGTCCGGGACCATATCCATAAGAAAATAATGCCGATGCCATGCCATCAAGGTCGTATGGATCGGACTGCGGGACGACCGGGCCGTAAGCAGAGGATGGTGGAGCTAGTGGTGTAATCCACTGCTGGTCAACCTGGCCAGATGCTGGATACTGTGGCTGCTGTATATAAGAATCATGTGTATCCGAATCCAGCGTGTAATACGGCTTTAGAGGCCGTGAATCAGGAGACTCAGCTGCTGCTGATGGCTGCGTCGCCGGTATGCACTCCTCGTCATCATCACCTGAGGAGTGAGAAGGAGCCTGCGTGCTGTCATCTGGGCTGACAGGACGCCTGACCTCTAGCTTCCTTCTCTTCACCTCTTCAGCCATCTGTGAAGTACCAGAAGGTCTGGAACCCAAGGTTTTTTTCAACTTTGCAAATCCTCTCATTTTCCGTGCAGTCACTTTTGTTTTCGTTTTCCCCGGATTACGAATGGGCTGGGTAGCGGCTGCTGGGACTGGAGCTGGAGCTGGGGCTAAAGCTGCAGGTGGCCCCAAGTTGTGACAAACCTTGTTGATGTAACGGACCAGCACTCTTCTTCTTGCGTCTATATGTTTTGTCACGTTGATGATGAACTTTCTCAGCAGCATCAGTGGGGAATGGTTGGTTTTCTTCTACGTCGTCAGCACCACCATCACGAAGGACATTGCCTCCATCTCCATCATCATCACTTCTATGTCCATCGGAAGCATCCATATCAGAGGTTGGATCATCATTGTGAAGATGAGTTGACTCAGAAGATGATTGAAGAATTTGTTGTACAGTTGTATCTACATCCATTCTGGTTTCACGTGCAGCACTAACAATTTCTTCAGATGGGCGACCATCATGTTCATCCATATCATTGTTTGCAACCCACTCGGCATAAGGATTTTCTCGATCATCCATGTCATTCTCTCCTAATAGTGCAAAATAATCAAGTGGGTCCTCTTCCGATCACCTCCTTGCTTTTGTTCACCTCCATTCTCCTTACCTTTAGCTTCATATTATAATGACAATAAACTAGTTTCTTTAACTTTGAATACGATAACCTATTTCTAGGTTTTGTATGTATCAAAGAAAAAGTGCTCCAATTTCTTTCACAAGGAGAAGTCGATGAAGTCCGCGATAAAACTTTAATTGCAAGTTTTCTTAAAGTTGGAGAATCATCTCCGTACATTTTCCACCATTCACTCGAAAGTGAAACAAATAATCATATATTTGTAATTCGAACCAAGTAAGTTGTCTTTTCGATTAAATAATTACTAACTCCGGCCACATAGATTCTCTACTCGCAATAGCACTTTTCGTCCCAAAAGAGGCCAATGCATCTCTAAACTTTATAATCTAGTATATAAAAACATTTAATGTTAATATCAACTTAAATGATGAAATCTATAAATATCGTAATGATACCTCATTTCCAAATTGGCCTCTTCCTTTAGATTTTGGAAACAACTTCTCGCAAACTTGATGAAGTGCTTTAATAAGTGCTTCGATTGTCTCCAAGATGCAATTTATATTGGTACTTTGGATCGAGAAAATACGCCGTATACGCAAATATTATTATTCAAAAGGTTAGTCTCATAATTTATTTTATACATTTATAACAAAAATACAAACTTAGGATACAGGAAGAAAACATACCACCTTGTAGATTGGTGCATCCATTGATTTTGTCCATCTATCATCTATGATCTTACGAACCCACGTGTAATTTCTTGGTGAAGTTGTCTTTATTACATCCTTCATCATAATGATCGCATGATATACACCGCCTACGGTTGGATAATTTTCGCATCCATCACTCTCAAAACTTTATACATGGGCTCCATAATCTTTATCGAATCTCTTGCATAATCCCAAAACATAGGATTGCATATCATTTGTTCCACATTCTTTCCAATAGGAGTGTTCCTAAACTCTGAATTAAACCACTCTGAACAAAGAAAAAAACCTCTCAAACTATCTTTTTCACGCAACAAACTTTACAGTGCAAGATAATTTGTTGCAAAACGAGTGGCACCAGGTCGAACTAAATCACGTCCACAAGCCTTTCTTACTCGATTCACGACCCAATCATGATTATATATGAAACGTGTAACAATTCGACCCATGTCTATGGCTTTTTTTACCATAGTATTCTTCGCTACATATTCAAACATCAAATCTATACAATGAGCAAGATACGGTGACCAAAAAAGATTATATTTTGATGCCAAAAGTGTTCCTCGCCTTTTTATAACCGCCGGCATTATCGGTTATAATTGTATAACCCTATTTCTTCCAACTTCCTTAATCTTGTCCTCCATCAACCGCATAATGAACTCACGATTCTTCTCTTTACCTCGATGCATCAATTGAATCTAAAAATATAACATTTCCCGCACTATAAACCATAAAATTAATGATGGACATTCTTGTGGGTCCCGTCCATCCATCACATAAAAGAGAACAACCATGGGTATCCCAACGTGGTTCTAATTTTTTTATTTCGTTTGACGTATCGTAACTAATTCATCCAAATATTTTCCTAATATGTCTTTCGGTGTAGGAGGTTCGATCGCACGTCCAAGATTTTGTGCTTCAACAATCATATTCTTGAAATGATGATCTCCCGCAATACGAGCCGGAATATGATTGAATATAAAAAATTTTGAAACCATCTTACCAAGTGATTCTCTTAAAGGTCCTTTGTTTACCATTTCCTCCATTCTTTTTTGTCGCGCATCATCCGATTTATACAAACTACCTTCTACGCAGAACTTTTACCAATACCTACCGATCCATGTCCACCACGACGCATAAAGTCGCTTATACTTCGTTTCATTCTTTTCATTCCACTTCCACTTCCACCCGCAATTCCCGCAAAGACCACTACTTCCGGCTCCAATCGTCCGCGCATGTCTTATTTGACGCTCAGACTCATCAAGTTGCCATCTAGCTTCAGCAGATGTTTTTGCAATTTCTCGTTGTATTCTTTCCTCGGATCCTTCTTCATCTGATGAGAAATCTTCAGAATGACCACCCATTTCTCGAAGTTCATCCATGACTACTTCTTTTGCCAAGTTACTCTTCATAGTCTGGATGTTTTTCTGTGATTTCAATTCTTTCAATTGTTTACGCACTTCAGGTGGACAACTTACACATTTACTTCATCTGATCCTTTGTCTCCAATCAAATGGTATTTTAACCTAGTAACACCACCTGCTTGCATTACTTTTCCACAAAAGTTACATTTAGAACCCTTATTACCAACGGGAGTTCCATATTGCCAGCCTATGTCATTCGTAGACATCTTCCTTCAGCAATTAGAAATATAAAGAAGTAAATATTACATATAATATGCAACATGCACCTACTGATTCGTAGATATCTTATAAATTGCATAACTTATTATATTTCTAAACAATATTACTTGATATTGTAATAATAAGGTTAATATTAATATTTTTATTATTAATATATTAGTTTATTTTTATATAATACTATTAGAATTTAACAGACTTCATCCCCTTATTTTCTTGTACAACTTCATCCCCTACCATAAAATTTAAAATTTTGAGGTCTGAATTTCACGCCTAGGTCTTTTTTATGGTAATAAATATTTAATTTAATTTAAAAATTATATAAAAATTTAATTTATATTATTAACTAAGTTTTTATTTAAAGTTATAACATGTGAATGTCTGTTTCGTATTAATATCCTTTAAAAGATTATGTATAAAAATTAAAAAGCTTAAGTATATAGCATATATTTAATCCATTTTAAAAGATCTATTTAATTAAGAGATGAATTATGGTAAATTAAGTTATTTCGTCGAACGTTCTCAATGTAAAATTCTCTAGCTGAATAAGAGATTAGTCTTATTTGGATTTCCCATAGTTTTAAGGAGTATTCTTAATTAAGATTATAGTATAAAATCCTAATTTATCTTTGATACGCTAATAAGGCTTTTGGTTCCATGTATCTTTACAACAGGAATATGTTTCTATTACAAATCTTGTTAAATAGGTGTTAATTTCCCAGTCATGATAAAATATCTTTGCATAGAGAATTTCTATAGATTTTTTTTATGTTTTTATTACATATTTAGGGTACTAAAATTACGTATGAATAAAAAATAAAATTAAAAGTATGATCTTTTTTTGCCAAAGAAAATCTATATAGAATATATTTATACTACGATTGTAAAATATTTCTTAAGCAATGTATTTTGGTAGTAGAATTTTTGTATGCAACCAAATATTTTTTATATTTAACTTTAATCTTCTGCACTATTTAACATTAATCTTAAAAATTTATTGAATATATTAATTTTTAAAAAGTCTTGTTATGTTCAATTATTTCATAATCATTTTTTATTTATTTATTTTTCCTACAACATTCATTAAGTATATTATTATTTAATAGTTTATAATTTGTATAACATATAAAATTTAGATACCATTATTATCTTTGTACTACAAAGTACTAACTATAATAAAATCAAAAAATAATTTAATATTTATTAATTTTTATTACCTATAAAATTTATATAATACTAAGAAAATTAAAATTATTATATTTATACAAAAAATTGACCAACAAATAGATTGCTACTCAATTTTTTATTATGTTATTATAACTAATCTTATTATACTTAAACTATAAAATATAATAACATTTAACAATAGATTAATATTACTAATTTTTATTACATACAAACTTTATACAATACTATTCTAATTAATGTAATTAATTAATCTTATTAATCTTATAATGTTAAAGTGATTAATATATAAAATATTAACTAAAAATATAAGTTGATTAATAAGAAAAATACTCACAAAAAATAATGTGATTGTTATTTAAAATATAAACTAAAAATATAAGTTGATTAATACAAAAATTACTAACAAAAAAATAATGTGATTATTATTTAAAATATAAACTAAAAATATATGTTGATTAATAAGAAAAACACTAACAAAAAATAAGATGAATAATATATAAAATATAAACAAAAAAGTAAATTAAAAAGATTATAAGATTAATCTAAGATTAATCTTATTAATCTTATATTGTTAAAGTGATTATTATTTACAATATAAACAAAATTATAATTTGAAATATTTTTATTATTATGATTATTTATTAATCTTGTATTATATACAAAATATAAACTAAAATTATAGGTTGATTAGTAAAAAAATACTAACAAAAAATATTGTGATTATTATTTAAAATATAAACTAAAAATATAAGTTGATTAATAAGAAAAATACTAACAAAAAATAAGATGAATAATATATAAAATATAAACAAAAAAATCAACTAAAAATACATATAGGTTTAATCTCAATAATCTTATATTGTTAAAGTGATTATTATTTAAAATATAAACTAAAAATATAAGTTGATTAATAAAAAAATACTAACTAAAAATATAAGTTGATTAATATATAAATTATAAGCTAAAAATATAATAAAATGATTAATAATTTTGTATACATATCAACTTTAAATAATACTAAAATAATTAATCAAACAATAATTAATATTTACAAAACCCTTATTAAATAATTAATCTTATTAATCTTATAATGTTTAAATAATTAATCATATAAAATTTAAACTACAAAAAACAATAAAATTTAAAAACAGATTAATATTAATAGTTTTTAATATAGATAAACCGTTTTATATACTTACTGTTTTATATGTACGCTGTAGGCTGTATAAAAATTTAAAAAAAAAATATTTACATAAACTTAACATATGTGTTAACACGATTGCGATAACACATAGTTACTTACCTCGATTCGTCGATGACCCGCGGGGGCGAGGCTGGCGAGCGCGAAACCCTTCTTCCCCGACGGCGACGCGACGCGACGATGGCGGAGGAGGCTCGCTGCGAGAGGTCGTCCGCCGGAGGTCGCTGCTGCCGTTGGTTGCCGCTGTCGTCGGAGCCTCCGCCGTGACAGCCGGAGCGCGGAGACGATGCTACAGGCCGCCGTGAGAGCTGGATCAGGCACCGCAACCCTCGGTCGCTGTGAAGGTAAGTCCTTTGATCTCTTCCTCCCGTCTTCCATCGGATGTCTGGCGAGGGGCTTTAATAGCCCGGTGAATGCTCTCGTGGCCGACCAGATGATGCCTTCTTTAGCTATGTGTGGTGTAAAGGATGGCGTGGCCGACCGGCGAAGCATCTTCTTTCCCTCTTCGTGCCTGCCGGTGGCCATCTTTAACTTTCTTATCTTCACAGAGGGAGCACGTTGTGCCCCTGTAAAGGCGCGAGAGGGCCGAGACCGGGGCTGCTTCCTCGGTCATCTCGTTTCTCTCCCTGCCGGCGAGACCGAGGATCTCGCGAGATTCTCGCGAGATGACGAACCATGTCCTCGGGTGGTGGTGTGCCGAAGGAATGCCTCTGCTCGTACGGACCACCTGCGAATCGTGCAAATCGTGCCTCGCTGATCTTCTGTCGATCCTTGATGTTCTTTATGCGCAACCTCATGTTGTAATGACAGAAGACCAGCTTCTCCAGCCGGTCTTAGGTCAACCTGTTCCTCCTTTTCGTATGTATCAGGTTGAATGTACTCCAATTCCTCTCACAATGGGAGGAACTGGTGCTCTGGCTGAGTATCCTGATACCGATGGCAGCAAGTGGATTCCATCCACTCCTGGTGTTCACCTGAACCCACCACTCAGCTGCAAGAAAAAAAAACAAGAAGAGAAAAAGTAAACAATTAGCTCATCATCTACCATAACTTATATGAAAAGAAAATAAAATCTTCATCAAGCTATTACTATACCAGGCGACACTTTGTCAACTAAATATTTCAGATCAGCATCTGAGTATACGCCGACCCTCATCTTATACTTCTGCATCTGAAAATTTTATAAAAAAAAAACATTAGTTGCCTGGTAAGGCTACTCCAAGGTATTGAATGAACTCTAACTTACTTCTATCTCAGCCTCTATCCTGTCCTGCTGAGATCGGCACAGACGCTGAATAACAGCAAGTGTACCCCGCATCACCTCGTTGTCGTTCACCACCTGTCCTCCATATTTGATGCGGGGGTTCAAAAAATATCCTGCAAGATTTTATTAGTTAATACTGTGCATACAAGACAACTATTCAACAAAAATAATTTTTTAACCAAGTTACCTGCAGCATGGACATCGTGGTGCAAGGTCTTGTCTCATCGGTCATCTATGATCTTCCACCACTTTTTGTAACCTCTGGGATTTTTTTCTTTTATTTTTAGCTTTGCCCGGTCCATGGCATCATACAACGTGCTCATCTGGTCCCTGTCATCTGAGTCTACCAACCTCAAGACAACTACCAGTGGCTTAATGATTGCCAAGTAGTAGGCAATCCTCTCACAAAACCTCTTGTCGCCGATCTCGCTTCTCGGACTCGACAAGAATCTCCAATCGATCTTTCTTGTCGTACGCAGTTGTCCACCATATAGTTGTAATACTCCTCGATCGCGCGAACCTAACCAATGCATGCATCGTGCCGGTGTAGACTCTCCAACGCAATGAAATTCGTAGCAAATCGAGTCGGACCGGGACTAACAAGATCGCGCCCTCCCGCGTGTGCGATCTCACGATACGTAGCAGGCGGGGATGCGAATAAATAAAAGATGCGATCGTCCGCGCCCGCCCGACAAGTGTGGATACACCCTCCTCCTCGCCTATATCCTCTAATATGAGATCTATGGAATGCGCCGCGCAGGCACCCGTAAGATGTGCTTCCTCTTCTCCATCAACTTCCTCCCAGCCGCCTTATATGATGGTTCGTTGTCAGTGACAACCTGAAACACATTGTCCTCCCCGATCTCCTCCACCACCACATCCATCAGAGAAAAAATGAAGTCGGCATTTTTTATCTTCCCAGAAGCATCTACCAACTTAAAGAATGTTGTCCCCTCAGAACAGTACACCAAGAAGTTTATCATACTCCTCTTGGTGATACATGTCCACCCATCGCACATAATTGTGCAACCCCACTCCTTCCACACCAACTTAAATCCATCCATCCACTCCTTCAACTCCTGGACCTCCTCATCCAGGCCAACGCCGTATATGTGTCTGCTGCCCGGGGCTTGCAAACCCGGTCCAGCCTCACCCACGACATCCACCATCGTCTGGAAGTAGGGCTGGTGGTCGTACGTGCCGGGATGCCTACATCAAGTTAAAAAAATTGGGATCGTGCTAAAATTAAGTTTAAGTAAATAAAACACACATAATGTCAATTTTAATTTAAAAGGTGATACTGCATGTAAAAACCATTTCACAATGTGGCGAACGGCTCTCTTTGCGGCCGTTCTCGTTGCCTTCACCCCTTTCATTGTCCGTTTAATCCTCATCCGCCCAAAGCACTCGTTTCCTAAATAAATACTCGTCACTCGGTGTAAATCGAGTCTTGGTAGAAGTGGAACGGCGGTGTGGCTCCCGTCTTCCGGGGTCGGTCTCTCGGTCCCGGCCCGAGGTCGGCGAGCCGATGCCGATCGACCCAAAGCCGGGTCAACTACGGACCCGCACCCTCCTCGCTCCCCTCCTCGTCCTCCTCCTCGCAAATGCACGCTTGCTATCGTGCCTAGCACGTCTAAGCTCGAGTCCGAGGACTCGTCCTCGCTCTCCGGCTCCGCTCGCCGGTGCCTTCCCCTTGCCTCTCCCTTTCGAGGTAGGCAAATCGCGGTCCCTCCTCCTCTGAAGTAGCTCGTCATGCAACTCCTCCCTCTGCTCGATCCTAACAGCCCCGTCGAGAGGCTCTACCCGTCACGTAGCCTCTCATCTCCTCACTCTTCTCCCTGGGCACCTTGTCACATTTCTCGACATTCCCACACGTTCCGGCAATATGTTGTTTCAACCAGAACACCCCCCGTTCATCTCCTTCCCACACCATTTGCACTGTACCCTCTTCCTGACTGGGTCTACCATCTGCCCGTGTTCCCAACCCACGTCGGAAGCACGTGCTGGTGCTGCATCACCTTGATCGGCCATTGCTTATATATGCAAAAATTGTAAACAATGCACTAAAAATGATTAGATAACATAAAAATTGATTTAGACGTTGTTCGGGAAGCAGACAACCCAAGTAACACACCATTCGGTATGTTTAAAGGGTTACGTATTTGCTGGAAATGGTCGTAAATTAACGTACGGGATATCCGGAATTTTTACCGTGCAAAATGGACTTAAACGAATAGTTCAAAACTTGGACGGACTTGTTCGGTCGGAAATCACAACGTTTAACGACGCTCGGACTCGTCGGAAACGCGTAAGAATGGACGTACGAAGTTTTCGGCGAAGAAATCTTACCAAAAACCTTACAAAGATCGAAGAAGAGGTTGATTCGAGGCCGGTCCGAGCTTGAATCGGCGGAATCCCTTGAAGATGTTGCTTGGAATTGCCGGAATCGCCGCCGGAATCGCCGGAATCGGTGGAATCGGGCCGGAATCGATGCTTGGATCGACGGAATCGGCCGGAATCGACGCTGGCAGATGGGATCAAGGCCGGAATCGCGCCGGAATCGCCGGATCCGCCGCCGCCGCGGGATCGACAGACCGACACCGCGGTCGATTCCGGCCCTTTTAGGGCCGGAATCGGTTCGATTCCCGGTCCAGAATCGAACCGGGCCGGTTGACCCGGTCTTCCGAAGGAATCGGTCGGATCGACCGATTCCAAGCGATTCATACCGATTCCGCGGAATTCTTCCCGGAATCGGTCCTTCCGCCAGGAATCGGATTGGAATCCACCGATCCGATTCCGGAATCGGTCGGAATCGGACCGATTCCGACGAGTCTGCAATCCATGCTCAGGTGAGGGTGGCTCTACTAGTAGTGCACGCACGAGTGGAGCAAGTCCAAGTGATTTGAGTGACAAAAGACGAGGACGTTGGACGAGGATGAATGTTTTTTACGAGTTCGCGTCTTCCTATCCAGAGCCTGCCTCAGACACTGAGCCTTGCTATCCACCATCTTTTCCAGCTCCACCTCCGACTGATCATGGAGCTTATGAGTTTGGTGACATGGCCCAATCTTTATTTCCCTATAGATATAGGGCAATTATGACTGACCCAAATCAATGGAGATTTCAAGACAATCAGGATGACCAGGATAGAGATCCAGATCCATCCTACTCAAGACATTATCATAGTTGGTGGTGATGGCATATGTATTTGTTTATTTATTTAACGCAATGTAATATAAGTGTTACGAAGAACATGTATTGTACTATTGTGTGTTGGATATGATTGATTGTATGATACAAATATGTGTTTTATTTGATGTATGATATATCTCTTTTAACAACGTTAAATGTTAAAGTTGTCTTGAAAGTTGAAATGTCCAAGGTTGATCAATCTCTTAATGTTCTTTTTCCCTACATTTTTTCACATTTTTTCTGAGTTCTATGTATTTTTTTTTTTGATTTTTTGGCGATTTTTACATATTTTTCCAGAAAGTAAAAAAAAAAAAACCGATCCATACCGATTCTGGATCGGTCTGGCTCCCGGCGGATCAGTCTGGATCGGACCGATCCGGATCGGATCGGACCCTACCGATCCAGGGTCCAATCTCGATCCCGCGATCCTTGGCCATCGCAGCTCCAACCGATCGCCATCGCAGCGTCATTGGCTTCGCCATCGGAGGCCTCCACAGCGCCTTCCATTCACCTTCACAGCCTGTCAGTCGCCATTGCAACGCCGTCAACTTCACCATCGGGGGCCTCCACAGCACCTACCGGTCGCCATCGCCACCACCGTCGGCTTCTCCATCGCCCTAGAATGGTGCAGCAAAAGAGGGTTTCGCCTAGGGTTACCATCAGGTTGTTGTTTGTCAGTATCGAAAAATGATGTTGTCCGCTTTTTCTGATTTCAAGCATTCCACAATGACCGACGATCTGTTTACCAACTTGAAAGGGTAAACTAGTCTTTTAACATCATCACTCAGCACCTCAATTGGTGAATCCGTGTAAAATGGAGTTAAGATAGTCAAAATTTGGTAAAACGGACCTGACGTTAAGTGAACATTTTGACGGGAGTAGACGTTAAACGGCACCTGTTGAAAAGGACCTGCTGTTCATTTGCGCAAAAACAAAATCCGAGAAGAAAAACGGTTGGGAGAGCATATGAGTGCCTTTTCGCTTTCGAAAGGAGAAAATTTCTCCTTCTCACTTCTACCTCCAACGAGAAGGAGAAGTGGACACATAAGTAAAACTAAACAGGACTCTTGAAATAGGAAGAACTTCTAAAAGAAGTTAAAAAAAGCGCTTCTTCATGATTGCCAAACGCATCCTAAGCAAGCAACAACTTACTTCAAACCACCTTTGTTTTATCTTGCAAAGTCCTATCTAAATGTTTTATCACTGACAATGTCTGCATAAAAGCTTCACATCATCAGATACTTGTCTGCCATATTGTATCTTTGAGTTCAAGAATTATCCTGCCAAAAGTGAAAGGCAACCATTAATGATAATAACACATTATTGCAAGACATAAATGAAATATAAGATATAGACAAATACCTACGGCATAAATACCACGACGAAGTTCCTTATCTCATTTGTTGTCTATGATCTTCCATCATTTCATATAACATTTTGAATGTTTCTCTTTGATTTTTCATCTTTGCTTTGTCCATTACATCATGCAAATGTCCATTTAATTTTTGTTATTGGAATCTACCAATCTTAGTAGATGTACCGGGGGTTCTATCACAAACAAGTAATAATGCACCC
Source organism: Cryptocoryne crispatula var. balansae (assembly GCA_036172225.1). Lineage (NCBI taxonomy): Eukaryota > Viridiplantae > Streptophyta > Magnoliopsida > Alismatales > Araceae > Cryptocoryne > Cryptocoryne crispatula. Next base: position 13,984,181 of record CM069922.1, on the reverse strand, counting down.
TTTCCCACCATCTAGTGTTAGCTAAAGTCTTAAACTAGTCCATTCTGCCATGTAGATGACCCATGTAATCAATCTTAAACTAGTCAATCTCTTCAAGTCATAATGGTGTCTGTGCAAACTCTCTAACACAATAAAATATGTGACAAATCTCGTGGGTTCCAATCGGACTAGATCGTGACCATCGGTATACTCTCTCATTATGTGCAAGAGTTTAAAATGCCCATATATGAAAGATGTAACCACTTGTCCTTGACCCACCAAGGAGTTAATAAATAGCTCATTCTCAATATCCTCCAACATCAAATCTATAAAGTGTGCAGCAAAGAGCACCCAAAACAAGTGTAATCTAACCTCCATCAGCTTTTTTCCCTGTGCAGCACAGAGTACAGACAAATTGCCTAATGTTGTCTTCACATATTTCCTCGACAACATTATTCATAAGACCAAATAAATAGTTAGCATTTTTCAACTGACCCGATGCACCTATAATTTTTAAGAATGTGGTGCCCTCATAATAAGAGTAGACAAAATTTTGCTTAGCGATCTCTTTATGATTCATGTCTATCCATTGCACATTCCAGTGCAATTATTTTCCATCTATATTGTCTTAAATTCATCTATCCACGAGGTCAACTCATTTACCTCTACATCCAACCCATCCTCATAAATGTATTTCGAAGTCGGAACTTTTAATCTCGGTACAGCCTCACCAATAGCATCAATCATCATCTAAAATTATGGACCGGTGGCTATATAGGAAGGGACACCCATTTCTTATCAAAATCTAACATGTGTTTGTGTTGCTATCTAATGTCACAATGTGCAAGGGCATGGCACTCCTCATCCAACATTTTTCCTACACAGATAAAAAAAAGTTCATATTAAATAAATATGTCGGACAGTGAAGAGACAATAGGACAATCGGGACAAGGATTCAATTTCAACTCCCAAGGGCCGACTACAGGGAAGAAGATATTGAACAAGTCACTCTTACATAATCACCCCCTTGGGGTGATTGGGGTGACTAATTCCCCCCACCCACCCCCCAAAGGGAGATGCTGCAGGGTTCCCTAGGGGGAACCCCAGATCCAGAGGAAATCCCCCCTCTCTTAAGTTTTAAGGACAATCGAAGGAGAATCCGGACCGGGGGGAGAGGGAGAATAAGAGAGAAGAAAATAGGGAAAAACTCCCTTTGGCTAGGGGGTTCCATAATCTTGCCGGAGGGGGCCGCAAGAGAAAGGGGAAGCCTTAGATCAGGAGGGGGTTGCCAGAAAGAAGAGAAATCGGCCGATTCCCCCCCCCCCAAGAAATCGAAGTGGAATCGGACCCAATTCCAATATCCAATTCTCAATCCAATCCAAGAGAATCAGCCAATCCAAGGCTGATTCTCTCGAACCAAATAGATTTCTCTAGGAATCGATCTCAGATTGGTTGTCCACCTGGTTCGATCCAAGAATTGGCTAATTCAGATCTGGATCAACCGATTTTGCAAATTATCCCCGATCTCCAACTCTGTGTTTGGGTCTATACACCTGATTTGTGCCATATCCTCCAACTTAAGTTGGTGGATCGGTAAGTATTGGGCAGGGGAGGTACAGTGGTGGCAGCCGCCTCTCTACTATCAGGACTGGTCCAGCAATGGCCGATTCAGGCTGACCGGAAGTGATCTAAGAGGAACTCCGGTGTCGGATAAGGCTCCCCCTTAGGATCGGATAGGCCTATGCCAATCCCAATCCAGATCCACTGATTTTTCAATCCATGATACATGATCTTTGTCAGCAATAGTCCCATATCATATCAGGTGGTGATAATAAACACATGAAAATAGTAAGGTTACGTTAAGAGCACTCCACTAGTCACATTTTGAGTTAGATAACCAAGGAAGTTCAGCCCACACTTCCCCACTCTTGCTCTGAACCTCCTTGCTCTCTTTTCTCGCTTCTTTATCTCATTAATGCAAAAATAAAAATAAAAAATTGCATTAGAAACTGAGTCGAAAAGAGCATGCGGTATTACATTCTTATCCAAACCCCTGCCTGAGTTAGCTACAGCTACCATTATGTACTGAAGTCTGACATCTGACAAGAACGAATAGCACTTTCCATCGTTGTTACAGTACAGAAAGTTCTTGATCAACTCAAACCAGAGTAGAAGATAAATACTTTTAGTACTGCACATACAGTTGATCAAACTGTCATGCCTTTCTGCTTAAGTGGCAGAAGGAATACAACAAATTTGAAAATCCCATTCACATAAAGAAGTCACGGCATACCACATGCAATCTAGATGCCAAAATAAGTGTATATACAATCAAAAGATTCTGTGAAGTAAATTACTCACTTCAGCAACATACGGCCATAATTTGCTTAGCTGCTTGTTGAGCCATTTAGCCTGTAAAACCAATGTAAAAAAGCACAACTATCAGTAAGTATTAAAAACGTATGTTACCAATATGCATAAAGTTTTCATGAAGTTTCGTGTACATCTAAACATACAGAGTCTATTATTATTATCCATCAGTGGAGTTATATTACATGGAAAACTCAGCACTAAGAAATGTTGAATGTTGGACTCCGATCAGTCCTCTCTATGGACATTGGTGGTGAGAAGCAAGGAAGGTGGGGTCGGGAGTCGGGACCAGGTCGGTTTGGCCCCAAACCGACCCGGGTCGGCCGGGGTCGCGACCCGGGTCGGGACGGGGTCGGCTCGGGTTGCGAAAAATAATAATAAAAAATTAAAAATGGGGTCAGGGTCATGGGGTCGCGACCGGGTCGGTCGGTCCCAAAACCGACCGGGTCGGGTCCAAGTCGCGACCCGGGTCGCGACCCGGCGAACCATGGTGAGAAGTATTGGACTGATACTACCAGTTGGGTGAAAACTCTACTCTCAACTTGTCACTGCTCACAATTATAGAAAATACTTTTCATCACATATCTATTTTCACTTCTGATTTGCACGTTCAGATTGGTGATGGGAGGAGAACGACATTTTGAATAGGCAGGAGTTCAGGTAATGAGGCACTGATATATTCTTTTCCTGAATTGTTTGGTATCAGTAGCAATAAAGGCTAATAGGTGGTAGATTGCTGGAAAATTTATTATAGTCAGAAAGGGTGATTAGACTTTCAGCAGGAATTTGATCCACAGCAAAGGTATTGCATATGATAATTATATTAAGGCGATTCAACACTTCTTAGTGAGTGAGTCCCAATAACCTAGATACAAGAATTTAGGATTGGAAACCAAAAGGTACTTTTCTAACTAGGCCTATAGCCAAGATCGTTGACTCAGATAGGGTCAGGGTCAAATGAGTAAGCTTAGTCTGGAAAAACAAGTTCCACTAAAAACTCAAATGAATTCTACAAAATTTTGCAAGACAAATACTCTCATCATCAGCTAGAATGGTCTTATTTGGGAATTTAAAAGACAAGTTTTGCATTTTGTGATTTACGTGAGGAGGACCAAGAACATCTTTTCCTGAAATGTGGAGCCATTCATTATCTGGGGCAAGTTTGTTCTAGAACCCTACAACCTTTTTGGGCCAAAAATTTAATCTTTTTGACACACTACTCAAATGGGATGCGGAAAAACCAAAATGGGTGGAAAAACCATTATAGATCATCCCCTAATTCATATTGTGTTATCCTGTGATCCTTCTTTAACACCCTTCCACACGAAGTGTCATCTAGTTATATACAATGTCATAGCCATAAAGAAAAGAGAAAGAAACAGCTATAGATTACATATCACCAGGTTATTGGGCTAGCAGAACGGGAAAAGGTGCTGATGAACATTGATTAGAAGATACAGGGTGGCAAGGGAATGCATGATCGGCAAAAGGGAAGTGGCTGCCAGTGATAACAGTCATATCAAGTCTACCCCAATATTGTTTTTCAACATTCAGATTGCCAAGAAAAGTGAGCAAGCAATTGAATTTCGAGGCATACCAGGCTGCTTTCTTTTGGAGAGGCAAAAAACTATCTAGAGGAGGCGGACACCTGATGAAATGGAGTTGTGTTTGTAGGCCTAAGATCAAGAGGAGACAGGTTTTCGGCTCAGAAGAATCCAACAAGTCTCTTCTTGTGTAGATGACTGAAAAGGTTGAATAATGAAGATGGCAGATTTTTTTTAAGATGACCAAGAAAGGATAAGACAAACTGAAACAACACTCGCAGACTACCAAGGAGGTAGTAAAGGAGAAACATAAAGACAAATCAAAGACAGATTCTTCCAAAGAAAAAAGTGGTCCCTGAAAGTTGGACCATCAAGCAAGTGTCCAAGAAGCAAAGAACCAGTCCTTGACGAAAAAAGCCAGCAAATGAAGAATGACAATAGGACTCTCGACATGATTTTCAAAGATTCTCTTAGTCCTGGATTTCCAAAGAGACCACATCATAGCAGGTAAAGAAAGCTTCCATAAGAGAGATTCAACAGTCCATGACATTCAAATTCCACTGCTGCAGCAAGGCTAAAATACAGTCCGGCTCAACTCATCCAACTATAAAATAAGACTTTACAAATATATGCAATAACCCCACAAAGCAGGAAGGGTGGCCAATATCTTCCTACAAACAACCAAAAAAACGCAACTCTTTGCCTCCATTGGGAAATGGTTATGCAAAAAGGACCTAATGGATAGCATACCTCTACAAATCTTCCACAGAAACAAGTGCTGTCTAAAAAAAGCAGTAGATTAAAATATTGTTTCTATCCTAATAATAGATGGTCTAAAATCTAGAGGGATATCTTGTCTATGAGAGATATTCATAACTGCGCCACTAAAATTAAAATCCTGGATGTATGGGGGAAAGGGATTCCTTTCAGCTTTACCACGTCCTTCCCTTGTCTATAACAAATTTCAAGAAACTAGGAATCTTTTTAGTGAAGTACTTTCAGCCCAATACTCAGAAAAGGGTCATCAGGTTCAGGGGGAACCCTCTTATGCAAGAGGGTGAAATAGCTAATGCCCCACAACTTGGCTTAGGAAGTGAGATCCATAAAAAGTTTTAAGGAGAATATGGATGACTTTATGCAAAATATATCAAATGGAAAAAATATATATTTATTAGATGAGATCTTAATGGACATGTTAGAAATGATTGAAATGAACATGAGAAAATCCGCAGAGATTTTGGATATGAAACTTTAAATGAAGAAAAAAATTATTCTTGATTTTGTTATCGCCTATGATATTATACAAACAAATGCTCATTTTATTAACAGATATATTTAAAAGTAAACAAAATAAATGTCAAAATGACTTCGTTTTTACAAGAAAAACTAACTTGTGCTTGTTGCAAGAAATGTAAAGCTATTCCTAATAAAGATTTAACAAGCAAACACATTATTTCTCAAAGATGTTAAGACTAGGAGACAAATAAACATATTTAAAGAAAAAACAGCGGGAATAAAATGTCTAGAATTACGATAAATAAAGCAAGAGACATCTAAGAAGGAACTTCTCAAAGATAAAAGGTTAGAAGTGAGACAGAGAAGCCAGTGTGATGTAAATCAACACACCTGCAAAGATTAGAGAAGTAGCTAGAAAAGTTATTACAGAGTTTGAAAGGACATGATCCACCTGAAAAATAAAGGTGGTGATGGCCTAAAAAGTATAAAAGACTACAAATAATAGTTATATTTCTATAAAAAGTTGTCTAAGTGTGATAACAATGGGGGCTGAACAGGATCCTGCTTGGGGGAGTTTTTGATAAGTCGAGGGTGACCTACACAGGGCTGTTTAGATGGGCCGCAAAGGGGTTGGGCAGGACCTGTTTGGTGGTATTTCAGGTGGGCCGGCAAGGGGCTAGAGATGGGCTGTCTACGGACCTGTTTGGGGGTCATTTGATGAGCCGACAGGGGGCTGGATTGGGGTCATTTAAGGGGCTGCAGAGAGCCGAGAAGGACCTGTGTATGAGTCTGAAGATGACCTGTTTAGGGGTCTTTTAGGTAAGCCGACAGGGGGGCTAAATAGAAAGATGTATGGCATGTTTAGGGAGGCTGCGCAAGGGGCCAGAACAGGTCCTGTTTGGGGTATGTTTGAGTGGTCCAAAAATAGGAGTTGGCGAGGAGCTTTGTTTAGGCCATAGGTTGCCGATGACGATGAAGGCCGGCTTAGGCCATTGGAGGGATTGAGAAGAGAACTTAGAAGAAGAGGAAGGGGTGCCCTTAGAGAGCTACATAGTTAATATGTGTATGCCCCTACCTTGTCTCCTTGGCGTTGGATGCAATTGAAGATGGAGAAGAATGCTGTAGGGATCCTTGCACCAATGAGGATTGGTGCAGAAGGGAAGCTGCAGGGGGTTCCCTTTGTTCTCCTCCTCCTTTTCTTCTTCTTCTTCTTTTCTTCTTCTCTTGGCTGCTGGCAGGAGGGCTGAAACTGGCACACAGGTGGAGCTGCAGTCCAGCAGCCTGTGGGCGTCTCCAACTGGTCTCTTTTCTCTTGGGCGCCCTCCCTCTTTTATAGGAGATGGGGGATATGAAAGGGTAGGTCAGGTGGTGTACGTAGGATGGCCTTCAGCTTTCCCCAAGTCCCTTTATTAACTAAACTCCTTGGATTCTCACATATTTTAAATGCTTGACCAGTCCTTTGATTTCCCCATGTTGACCTGCCCTTTGGGTTTCCCCATGCCATTTATTAGTCAAAGATGAGGTGGCAGTTGAGGTGGCGGCTGATGTGGCTAGGTTGACTGGGCCTTGGCTGACCGCGGCCCATTTTCTCCTTTTCTCTCAATGGGGCTGTACGTAATGGGCTTCATGGGCTAAAAATCAGTTAATTAAATTGTGGGATTGGGCCAGCTGGAATTTGTGCCAATGGGCCCAATCTAGGACCTATTTTGGGTCTGATTGAACCTGATTTGACCCAACTGAGGGCTGGACCTGTCTGATTTTCGTCCGGGCCTATTTTTTCTGTTTTTTCCCTTTTTTTTGCTGTGCTGCCCTCTTTTTTCTGAAAAATCTGATGCCAACACTTATGAACAATATAATATAGTGAAAATGAATCAAAAAAACTGTTTAAAAAAACAAATATATGAATTATTTAGATTATATGGACAATTTGCTCAAGGATTTTTGACTTCCAGTGAGAAGACATCTTTTGGCAATGTAGAGTTATTTAGATTATATTGGCAATCTGGTCAAAGATTTTTGACTTCCTGATTTGGAAGCAAAAGAAACTAGTACGGGCAGGTCCAGTTGCATGGGGAACTATGCTACCAGCTTTGCTGTGAAACCAGAAATGAGAAATACAAACCTATGCAAGGCCTGTTCCTGCGAATCTGCTATTACTGATATTCTGCAGCTGAAGTGGCGAGTGGTTGTAGAAGAATGAGGACTGGCATTACATCTTACAGCTGAGTCAAATTTATTCATGTAAAATGTACTCATGTTTTGCTGGGCAGGGTACTGTTGTCCTAGGGATTTTCTTTGGGCTCGTCTATTTTAGCATGACTATCCCCTTGATAGAGTTCCTATAGTGTGATTTCTTTTTTGTCTTAATAGAATGACCTCAGAGAAGGTTGCCTCAAAAAATATATCGCCAGGCTATCAGCAGACAGGAACCCAGGACCAGATACCACCGTAAGGGTTAAATTTTCACTTCAGACATCCATATCCATCTTCCAACTTGTGCCATCAGAGACCATCTCTTAGTACATTTTAGGAGAATGACTCGTAATACCACAGTTACAGAGTCTGTCAATCTCTGTTTCATAAAGATAAATATTGATTTCATAAATGAGAGAAAACTAATCTAAAAGCTCTCCAAGATGCATGTTTCAGATCATTATTTTAATAAAAAACACCAAAGACCATAGTTACAGGAAACACACATAGCCCTTCTATCTTTCAATTCATTAATAATTCCTCTTGTGTTTTCCGTTTCTCAAAGAATTAAATTCTGAAGCTGTAAGGTTCAAGTCTTGCCTCCCACTCTCATTTATCATAGTTGTCAAGGCGGGCACCTAAGTGCTAAGACGCTCATGCCAGGGAGCCCAAAAGGCACCCAAGGTGCCTGCCTAGGTGCCCAGGCAAGGCACCTTTGGTATTTTTACATGATTAAAAAATTTTAATATCGGGATCCCCGCCCCTCGATACCCCACAAGGTGTACCTATTCAATGATAGTTTGAACATATTAATATATTTCACTATAACTTATATTATCACATGTATTAAAGATTTATGATTATAAATATATATTTTATACTTAAATTTTATAAAGTTCTCTCTTAGCTCTTTTTTTCTCTCCCTCTCACTTAGTTTATCAAGATTAACTCATTCCCCAAAAAATAAATACTCACATTCATAATTACATATATAAAATCACATTTATATGTAAGTACAAATAATCATATATATTCAATTATAACATAAAAATATAATTATATTTATGTATATATGTTTATATGTATACATAAATATATAAAGTATTAATATCTATTATATATATGATCTCAACAAATGTAAGTAGTTAAGAATTAACATAATTTCTAGATTTTTTTTAATATGCCATGGAATTCCTTTTCTATTAAAATAATAAATACCTTAGGCTTCCACTAGCAGACAACAGAGTTACAAAGATTGATAGGGAACCATTTGATTGAGAGATGGATTTTTATCTTAGTGTACCTTGCATAGCATTCCTTCATATTTCTTCTCAATTCTCCGGGTACCAAAGACTACAGAAGAATGAAAAACTTAAGAGCTAATTTCTTCTGAAAGGGTCTCACGAAAATGGGGGACTTCATGTGGCTGCATGGACACAAGTTTGCCAAAACACTGCAGAAGGTGTGGCCTTTTTGACACTAGAGATTGTCAACATAGCATTGTTAATTAAATAACTGTGGAAACTAAATCAAGAAGGTTATTCGATTTGGTATGACATTGTCCAATCCAAGTATCTATTTCAAGATCAATCCGAATGAACCATGGATTACAGTGCTCACTGACAAACTTCTAGAATACGGAAAGGCATACTAATGAACTAGAGCTTTTTTAAGGCATCAACATCCATATCCATTGGCAAAGGTAAAAAACAATGTTTTAAGAAGATAGATGGCCGGGTAAGAGCTCATCGGCAGACCAGTTCTGATGCGGGACAGAAGAGGCGGTGCCGCCATTCCCGTGCGCGTCGGCGGGCCCGAGGGGGTTGTGCCGAGGTGATGGGGTGCTGAACTGATCCCAAACCGTGCTGAACCGCTTCAAACGGGGCTGAAAACTGCTGAACCGGGCCTGAAATCCACCGAACCGGTCCCCACGGCCACTGAACCGGGCCCACAACTGCTGAACCGGTCCCAAACGGCTCTAAACCGGTCTTAAAAGGCCTGAACCGGGGTCAAACAGGCCTGAACTGGGTCAAAACCCACTGAACCGGCCATGAACCGGCCTCTAGATGGGTGAACCGGGCCTGAACCTGCCTGAACCGGCCTCTGAAGCGTCGAACCGGCTTTGAACCGGCGGGCTGGCCGGTCGGCGGGCGAACCGCTCCGCGGGCCGGCGCGCAGGCCAGCCGGGCGGAGGCGAACCGGCGATCGGGCCGGTCGCGTGGCCGATCGAACTTAAAAGGGGGGGGGGGGCTCGTCGTCGACCTCGCAGGGCGGGGCTCGTGCGGCCTTCGTCCGCGGCGGCCGCTGCGGGCGGGAGGCAGAGGAGCCGGAAGCGGCGCCGGGCACCGCCGTTGCCATCGTCGGAGGGGAGGGGAAGGCCGGAGAGGCCTGTCCACCAACGTCGTCGCCTCCGTCCCCTTCTCCTTCTTTCCTCTCCGTCTTCGCCTTTGTCGTGTCTTCCGGAACGAAAGGGGGTAGCCGGCAGGGAGGCGGAACGGGTGACGATGGAAGGGGGGTTTCGGGGGGCTCCGTGGGTGCCAAAGGCCCTGTGGGAGGGGCTTCTGTGGTTAGGGTGGCGTCCAGGGGGCGTGATGGTTGGTTTAGGGCTCGCGCGGCGCACGCGGTTGCGGGCGGAACCGGAAGGGGCGGGGTCTGTCGCAGGGGGGGTTTCAAGCAGAGGGGGGTCCGTAGAGGTGAGGGGGCTGCTGTAGGGATCGAGGGGAGGTGAGGGGTTCAAGTGGAAGGTCCGGACAGACCTAGGGTAGCGTCTCCGGAGGTGTCTACGTAGGTCGGAAACAGGATGGGATAGGGGAAGAAGAGGCACCGGACCTAGCTCCGGAGGTGAGGAGGAACACCGGGAAGGGGAGGGGAGAACCGGGAGCACCCGGAGGTGGGGGAACGACGCCGACGTCGGAGGGGAAAGGGGGAAAACGGGATGAGCTTTTTCCTTTCTTCAAAACATCCATCTCCTCATTCACTAGATTTCAACTCTTTAAATAGAGCTGGACATTACAAGATGGACCTCTAAAAACCCTAATTACATATATGTCCTCTAAAGGACTAAAAATAAAAAGGACTCAAAGGACTCTAAATACTCAAATAAAAATGCATAAAAAAATAAAATCCTAACACTATGAAATAAAAGAAAATAACTACGTCGTTTCCTGAGGACTCGGAAGACGCTATCTCCGAACAAACGGACGATCCGGTCCGTACCGGTCCCCATCAAGTTCCCTACCTTATATAATATCACTACTTCCAAGGGAGCCATGGTAACAGAATTATGAGACAGACAAGTTCATTTAAATAATTGGTAATTGACTTTTAGAAGAGACCTAAAAGATGAGAAAATAAAAGAATTGTTGAAAGTAATGGAATCATTGAAAGGTGCCAACTGTAATGGCTTATCAACGGTTAGTCTTGTGTGGATTCCAGTAAAATTAACTTCCTTCACCGTTCGATCAGCTTGCTTTATTCTTAATTATGGTGGACTCCAAGTGAAATGGTGAAAGAAAGTGTGTATACCCTTTCTATTATGGAAAATTAGATTGTTCATGTAAAAAGTGAGCAGAAAAAAGTTGTGGACCAAAGTGTATCAATAAAAGATATTTCCCTAATCCTCACGGATGTCTTTTGAAATTGTGAACTAAGGACATTGAGCATTTGTTTCTACAATGTGGAACTATTGAGGCATGGTAACATACTTCGTTGAGAAGCTGGAATAAGAATTGGCCTTCACCAGCGTGAAGCCTTTGTTGAACATGTAGAGTAAATTCAAGTCTCAGGCAAATAATAAGATAATGTGAGATCTTACATTGCCAGCAATGGGATGGGCAATTTTCAAAAACAGGAATAAGAAAGTTTTTTAAGAAATCTTCACAATTTCCAGCTCTATAATGGCTTGGGCAGCATATTTTGTCAACAATTGGTTTTTCGCTTACCAACGAAAGTACATCGATTGATAGGTGTACACAGGAGGTTTTGGAAGAAGTAGTTTCTGTAGAAAGGATCTTTTCTTGGGCACTTTTCCTTGTCCCTTTAATGTCTACCCAGTTGGTGGCTGTCTTTGTAGTGCTTTTCCCTTTAAACCTTCATTAGCTTCTTGTTTTAACATTTTACCTTTTGCATCAATGGAATTGTGGCATTTTGCCCCCTTTGGAAAAAAAAACCAAAGAGAACCTACATCTCCTATCCTCTTCATCCTTTAGGCCAAATCTTGAATATGATGTAGAGAAAGGGCTCTCACGGCTTGATCAAAGACAAGTGCATGGAATGAATAATCAACCACTTATCAAGTTAGCAAATGACACTATTTTTCTTCTTTGTGATTAATGAAGATAAATTGATAGCTTTGAAGATTCAGATCAAGTTGTTAGGGATAATCACGGGGCCCAAAGTAAATTTTCATAAGTTTGAATTGGTAGGTATGAGAATCAATGACCAAGCTAAACTTAATATCCCTTCTATCCTAGAAACTTGATGGGGGCATTTCCATTAAAATACTTGGGATTATCATTATCCTTGATTTTTTTAAATGTGACCTGGGGGTCACAGTTTTCATTCAATATAAAAAAGAATCACAGAGCAAATAAAAAAAGGCAAAAGTACAGAAATCATAACCCCATCCTTCTACTACCAAGGTGGTAGTTCAAGGTTGGGTTACAAGAAGTATGTATCAAAAGAGCAAAAACAATTCATAAAGGTGTCATCGTCCCGCCGACGCCAATTGAATGCAAATGTCCAGTCTTCAACCAGCCAACCCAACCTAGTGATGAACACCTTGGGGTGGGTGCTAATTATCCTTGATTTGCCTCAAAACAACGGATTGTGAAGCTTTGATAGATACTTTTAGAGACAACTAGAAGGTTAGAAAAGTAGCTCTATCAGTTGGTGAGAGATGACCCTCTTCAAAGTAGTCTTATCTAGGCACCCTATATATTACTTGTCCATAGTCAAGATACCAGAGTTGGTTCATAGAGAAATTGAAGTGATCAGGGCTAGATTCTTCTGAGAGAACAAGAAGAAGGGATTCCATGCAATGGCATGGGATAGCCTCAGCGGCATAGAAAGAAAAAAAGAAAGAAGGTGCAGACCTCTTCCCAATGCATCTCTCCAACAAGGCTTTGTTAAGAAACTGGCTTTGGAAAGATGATTACTCAACACAGCAGTCTCTAAGAAGATATAGTGAGACGTAAAGATGGCTGGTGCAAACCTTGTTGTGATGGGGACAATTTTAGAAATTGTATAGGTTATGTTCTTTTTTTTACTGTCTGTAAATAGTGAAAGAAGGTCCTTTTTTGTAATTGAGCAATGCTCATTATAAAAGCTGAATGTACTCCCAACGATGAAATAGACACTTAAGGAATTTTTGGAGCCTTTCGGCTGGTCTTCCCGCGCAGAGGCTCTGCCCCATCTCTCCTTTGTCTACCTCCTGTTCAGCTGTGGGCCTTCCCATTGTGTTTCCCCCTTCCGGCAAAGTCATCGTTCTTCCCCTCTCTCCTCATCCTCCAGCCTCCGCACCGTTCGTCCGAGCTTTCCCTTCCTAATTCTCTTCAACAACTAACAGATCTGGCAACAGCTCTTCAAACAGTGTCGTTGTCTTGGATTTGGATGTGAAGCCTGCTGCAGCAGCATTCCAACGAGAACTCCAGCAGGCGTCATCCGCATCAAGTTCAAAGGACATCAGAGTGGGGGTAGATCTAGTGATCCCTGGATCAAACCACCCCTTCGACATCGTCTTCAGGTGGCAACGTCCTTTACTCCGTCGTCTCTGTGCACAAATATGCATGAAGATGGTGGTCCAGTTCTTCTCCTTCCTCCTCCACCTTCGGCCGATTCAGAGTTGCCAAAACTACACGGCCGCAACCTGCACACCTGGAGAAGGTATCCCTTGAAGAAACCAACGAGTAGAGATCAACGAAGACGACGCCCTCGACCCACCTCTGCGTGATTAGGAACCCACGGCATGATTTCGACCACGCTGTTTTGTGCGTGCGAGGCCTCCATACGTGCTCGTCTCTACAGAAGCTTTCGTGGAGCCTGCACCATCTCCTCTCGTGAGAGGATGGCTTCCCAGCTACCACCTTGTGGCCGCCCACCTCCACAACCTCCCAATTTGATGTTGACATCTCCCCTACTCTGTGGCTATGTCGTCCAGACGACCTCGCGGTGACGAGCGAGACAAAGAACTTCCGAGGGCCGGATTTCGCGAAGCTTCCAGCCTTGCTCGAACATCGATAGGATCCTGTGAAACCTCGAAGATATTATATAAAAATATGCTTAATATATGTGCTATGACGTGGTTTTGAAAATTCATTTGATTTCCGTTTATTTGGGAAATGAACTTTCATTATCTTATCTTTGGCTACTATGAAAATACATGATATTTCATAGAAAATATTAGTCAAAATATGTGATATGCATATATAAAACATATGTCGAGGTTAGGGTTCATAAAGTTTGTCTTTAGACCTCTCTCCGTCGGAAGGTGCGAATTTCCGACGTTAATTACATCGAGACTCTCGAACACCCTTGATTAACCGTCGTAGCAACTCGTATAAAAGGAAACAGTCATCGATAAAACATAATCACATCATCATGTGGGGAGGCTTCAACATAGCCATAATCTCATCATACCATGTCATTTCATACATCTTGTTTGAGGATATCCCGTCTTATGTAGACGTGGACTTTCCACTCATATCATAGAGTTTTGGTCTATAATTGACCTCACTATGAAGGGAATTTCCCTAATGGATCGAGTATACGTACTCTTTCCACTTTGGGATGGATCGATGACACCGAGTGCATATTCGGAGCTCGCCCCGAACAAACAATTCGGGACTTACCCGATAATATTTGTTCAAGTATCATGAATATTGCCTAAGTATAGGCTCATATTATGCATCTTAAATATTTTTTATGTGTCAAAATATTTAAGATATATGATTTTTATGTCATTTGGGCCGCATTTGGCCTTGTCATCATGTCATCGTCATATCTTGGTCCGGGTGACCAAGTCTTCGTCATCTTCTATGCCCAGTTGGCCATGTCTTCATATGCTTCATGGTATCTTGGCTTACCGAGGCTACTTCGGGGATGGCCCTTAGTCCATCGTATAGGTTCTAAGGGGGCCGGACATCGCCTCATCCTCGTCGGCAGCCTCATCTTCCTTCTCCATGTAGATGACAACATCGAGCTATTTCACGACCATCTGGGAATTTATAGAGGGTTTGAAGAGAACTCACATGGGGTACATACGGGTTCTCGGATATGCGCGACTCGTTACGGGGTCAATATAGGCTAGATATACGACCAGCCATGGGGTTGATATGTGGCTAAAAAGTGACATGTATATAGGTCGATAGGACCAAATATGTGATCGGTTATAAGGTTAATATATGGTTGAAAATGACCCGTATATGGGTCGAACAGGGAGTCGGGTATATGGTTTGTTTGCATGGGTGATGCGCGTGTATACGACCCGTGTACGGGGGTTGAATAGGGGACCGGATATGCGACCGTTACGGGGCCGATAGATGGCCGAAAAGGTGACCCGTATGTGGGTCGATATGTGGTTTAATAAGTGACCCGTATATGGGTCGGATAAAGGATTGGATAAGCGACATGTATACGGTTATCGAATGCGAGTATGCAAAGAGGTAAACGTCCCCGCCCGTATATGGTCGAATAGGGATCGGCTTCGCGAGATAAAACACTAATAACCAAGGCTATGTGAAGGCTTGGAGATGTGACGACCGCGCGAGTCTATAGATGGCCGAAAAGGTGACCTCGTATGTGGTCGATATACGGCTCTAATATGTGACCTCGTATACGGGTCGTGCAGAGGGACCGATATATGGATTGTTATAGCCCGAGTATGAGCTGAATACCGGGCGGTATGAGGTTGAAATGATGACCGTATATATGTCAATGAGAGGACAACGACACAGACTCGTATATAGGTCAATATACACTATTTGTGTGTCCAAACATAAGCCACCGTCATGCCCCCGAATTCCGCTCATTCATAGGCTCTCGACCTCCATATTTCATGATCTTCAAACCGGTATGAATCACTCCCTTCCGCATATCGAGTATTTCGTGTTCAACCTGTCGCAGACATCTTCAAGGCCCGGTTGGCCCTCTTCTTTTCATACTTTTCGTTTATTAAGGCTACCCGGGGGATCTTTGGTCCATCATGTGGGTTCCAAAGAGGCCGGTATAACCATTCCTTCGTTCACTGTTAGGCTGCCATCATAAGCCTTGAACATCACCGGTTTTGGTGCCATAAGATATAAGCCATATAAGGGGCTGTATTAGCTATCCAAAACAGTGGACTGAGAGGCTGTTTTGGGGGTCAAAACATATCATACTTAGTGGGCATGGACATGGCTCAAGGGGTTTTAACATAGCAAGTATGGGTGCTGTTAAGGAGGGGTGCCGAACAAAGAGTTGTTGTGGGCTCATCTTCTCGTTGAAGCATCCTTGGGTGCATTCAGCAATAGATGAAGACATCTTCGACAGCATGCGTATCAATGAAATATAGGTGCAAGAGTAAAGGAATATGGAGGTGACTTCATTTCCTCCTCCTCACAGGAACGACATACCATCAAGAGGGCAGATGAGAACAACATGGGCATCCTCCTCTATCTCCAACTCTATCGTCCACAGAGCAACATCTTGACATGGTAGATCGGGGTAGGACATGCAACAGGTGGAGAAGCCTTCATTGACAGCAACTTCTCCATAAGGCAGATCCGGTCAGCAGCATGGGGAGATGGCATTTACCGCAGAGGACCTTCCGGACCCTTCGAGTGCGGCGCCGTAGGGGCATCGGCTGAGGATGTAACCCCGTACCCTCCTTGAGATATTTGACATCTGGTCTTTAATAATATGCTTGCATGCCTGTCAAGGTGCTGCATCTACCTTGAACAAAGTTTGAAATATCATACAAAACAAGGCTTGTCCAAACCTGAAATGCCCATTATCCAAGTCACTCAAGTTCGGTCACAGTTCTGCCTATCAAAACCCTTATGCAGACCATGGAGTGTTCATCTTAGTCTCCTGCATAAGCCTTCAATGATCCAGATATATTCAGATCTAAGGCCAACCAATGCCTTCTTATCTTCGGATTTGGCTTCTTCAATGATATTCGATACCATTCCGGTCATATGGTTCATAAAGATTATGTATATACTCCTCGACCATCAATACATGGTCATCAACATATAAGTATCATTCATGTCATATGATGTATAACATATCACTGTATGGGGGGGGGGGTTTAAGTATAACCACAATCCCACCATCTCGTGGTCATCTCATAGACCTTCTTAAAGAAGGGTGTCGTTCCGATCATAGAGGTCTGGTCCATGATTGGCCTTCTCTTTATATGAGATTGGAATTTTCTTCCGGTAGGTTGAGTTTATGTACTCTCCCACTATGAAATAGATCAGGAAAAATTGAGTGCATGCTCAGAGTTCTTGTCCGGAACAGGTGCATTGGGATATGCCCGAAATTGTCTATCAATCTGCCACACATGTTTTAGCATCGGCATTTATCTTCTTGTAGGCTCCCTTGACCTTTCTGGTTTCATGATCTTCTAGCCGACTGGGGCAGTAAACAGTCCCTCCACATTTTTGTGCTCAGCTGGTATGAGGTCTTCAAGGCCCTGCTGGCCATTATTTCATGTCTCTTCTCCTTTGCTTGACCAGGGCTACCCGGGGGGTCTTTGGTCCATCATGTGGGTTCCAAAGCTGCCGGGTATAGCCTCACTTCCATTGCCATATTGAGGAACATATGGTGCTTCACATTGGGGGCTATATATATGGAGTCGATATAGGCTGGATATATGGCCTGCTATGGGGTCGGTTTAGGTTGGCAAAGTGACCTGTACAAGGACCGAACAGTGGCATATAGAGAACTGTCCTCGTGACCTATATATGGATCAACCAGGAACTGCATGATAATCGGTATGAGAGTTGAATAGGGTAGTATGGTGACCTACGTATTGGAGGTCGGACAGAGAATATATAAGCTGCAATCTGACCTTATATGGGGTTCAAACAGGGGGCTGTGGGGGCTTTTGATAAACCATGGGGAATAAATCGATAAAAATACCATTGGGGAAGAAGAAGGACGAAGATAGGGATTCCATTGAGGTTAAGGATAGACATGAGGCTTAACGTGAGATCACCGTGAGGCTAAAGATAAGAATGATGATGATCTCCTTCATGGAATGAAATATCCAGATTATGCACCGGAGGGTTGATTATAAGGTGATCTCCACGCTGATCACGGGACTTCCGGATGGGGAGAAAGATAGGTAATCATGTGGTTAGGACCAGGAGGGGATACCAAAGGACCTCGGAATAGGAGGGAGGGTGGACTGGCTTCTTCGTGAGAACTTACCCTCTTTACTTGATATGCTCCTTGTCTCGATGGATCCTTCCTCTGACAAGAGCTGCTGTTGCTTTGGCAGAATCTCCCCCGCCTTTTTTCCTTCTCCCCCCCTAGGCCGCGAGATGCTCCCTTTTATAGCGGGTGCTCGGTGGTTTGATTCCCCTGGTACGTGTAGTTCATGCACAACCTGCAGACTGGGCCACGTTCTCTTGATCATGGGGAAGGTGGTGCTTGACTAAGTCAAATCCTGGAGGAGACAAGCATACGGTATATTTCTGCCTTACTTTTCCCTTTTCATGTATTTTCTGATCATGCAAAAGATCCTGACCACCGATTGACTTCTGCTATGTGCATCTTTTCCATTGATCCAATGAGCTCTCTCTATGGGCTCATCGTAGAGTAAGTATACATCTCAGCCCTTGATCAGATGCTCTAGATGAGATGATGGACTGATCGTCAAGACGTGGGGAGGATTGTTTACCTTATCGAATACCCAATAAGGCTGGATCCAATAGCTTATTCCATATATCTTTCCGATCTATCATCTTGAGCTCTTTAATTGTGTCATGATCATAATGGAAGCAACATAATCTGTCCCAAATAATCTCAACTAATGAATTTTGTACGTATTCTCCATTTTTATATGCGGAGAGACGTACAAAAATATTTCTTTTGGCTCGAGAATTTTCTGATCAATATATATGATATCCGTCTTCAATATTGGCTCATCTGAATCATTTTTTGATCATTTGGACTATTTTGCCCCTGGCCTGGTAGGTTGGCGAGAAGCACAAATTTTGAATTTTCTTCCACAACTTTCCGAATATGGGTCGGATTTCTGATCTGAATCAGTTTTCCGCATGTACTAACTTTCCTGCATCATATGAGCCCACAAGTTTGTTAATGGGCCGAGTCCGGGTCTTCCGAACCGAATGTGGCCGAGAAGGGCCATTTTGGTCATTCGGGACCTCGTCTCAAGTGTTTTGGCCCATAATCTCACAAATATTAGTCGGATTTTCAACCGACTTCAACATTGCTCAATACGGGAGTCGGGCACCCAATGATGTGTCCATGTGTTATCCTGATCCGTCCCGAAGTGTCCAAACCTACCAAGGGCGAAAGAGGTCATTTACCGTTCGAGGTCCGTCCGACATCGGATTCTCGACAATCAAGGTATCATTGCGAAGCCCTCGACAAATATAGTCTCACGGACCCACTTGTTTTGTCTTTCGGACCTCGATACGCTCACGATAAGGCCATCCGAAAATTGACTTTCGGTGTTTTCTGCATAACTTTCCAAATATGCATTGGATTTCCGATCTGATTCTGGCATTGCTCAACATTGAGTTAGGCGGACCTGATGGTGGTGCCTGATCGTCACTAGGCTGACATTTGGTTGCCCGGGCTGAATAGGGGCAAAACGGTCATTCTGCCACCCAGAGCCGAATTTTGACATTCAAGACACTATTGCAGAGGTCTTGACCAACACAGTATTGTGGACCCACTTATTTTGTTCTTTGGGTCCATTAAGCCTACCAAAGGCTAGCGAAATCCGTTTTCACCGTTTTCGCTCGTAACTTGTCAAATACGCGTCAGATTTCCAATCCGACTCTGGCATTACTCAAGTTTGAGCTGGACAAACCAGGTAGTGGTATCTGATCATTATCGGCCAATTATCGGGTCGATCATGCCCAATAAGACTTATCAGGTCCGTTCGGCTCGTTGGTCCCAAATGTGGTATAATGTGGGTCACATCTATCTGTTCATTTTTCTCATATACTTTTTCCCAAAACTTGACATATTTAGGTACTTATGAATTTTTTGGTGCCAACAGATCCGCAAGCCCTCATCGACCTACCCCACGACCCTCACCGCCATGATGCCGCCACGAAAACCTCCCTCCCCCAGGATCACACAGTTGTCGCGTGGCCATGCTCCCGTCAAGTCCTCTCGGTTAAAATGCTCGTGAGGTGCCTCCACATTCCCCCCAAACGGTCTTCCTTCAAATGCCTGCATGCGACACTCGGTTGCCGCATCCCCCATGGTTGGAGGATCCCTCACCACGCTATCTTCACGCCTACCATGTTCCCTCCGTGTTCAATCGCCCGGTTCACCCGCAATAATGCCACATATCCAATCTCTTCCATTCCTCACATGTGCACATGGACCATCGCCAGCATCCAATAATTCCGGTTAAGTCCCTTTAATTTTCATTTGAACAGTTTTACTCTCAATTAATCGGTTTAGTCGTTATCGTGCCACATCATCTTGACTCAAGGAACCAACAAATCAAAGATCTTAAAATTTAGAAAGAAATCTTCAATTACGGGGATTGTTACTGATGTTCTACGAAGATTGTAGTTCAGGATGGCCAGAATGTTTTGTTCTAGGAAAATAAATGGTGGGGGAATGCCTCAGTGAGAAAGATCATCCCAGATCACTTAAAAGTTAAAACAGGTAAGAGACCCAAAGATCAGCTCGGATGATATTTGCAAGCACAGTTTGGTTGCAACACCAACTTAAGAGGATATCTCAAGAACCATCGCGAAGGGGGTAAAAATTCATAAGGTTTTTCAGGATACTTCACCAGGTCTAGTTCTGATGGGATGGATCAGAAGCTTCAGAGACAGGACAGCAAAGAGAGGTTATCAGTACAAGCTGCATGCAAGATGTTATCTTGAGAGGGAGGAGACTAAAGTAAACATGTATGCTGCTAGTAGTCTCTTTCCACTCAAGATCAGGGTGTTCCTATGAAAAAAAACTCAGCTAAGATTACTAACAGCTGATCAACCTCATTGGATAGCTTATCATGTGGATGAATGTGTTTGTTGTGGCATTAATGATGAAAACATTGACCATTCATTCTCTGAGCCCTCTGGAAATCCTTAAAGGAGTCAGAGGGCAGTGGGAGCATAAACATACCACATGGGGCTTATCTGGCACTTGCAGGAGAACAATCAGTAGTCTAATAGTAGAGAATCCAGGCAATTTGAAAGCTATGCATGGAGTGGGCTCTATGGAAGGAGAGAAATGATAGAATCTTCAACAATAAGTAAAACGGCAAATGGCAACACTACTCAGAGCTATGTATTTCTTGTAGCATTGGTATCTTGCTAAATTTAGGTATTTTATTAGAGAAGTAACAGGGCTATCCAAGTTGTATAACTAAAAACACTGGGTAACATGAGCTATGACCATGTTCTTTCAGTTCAGGTAGTAATGTAGTATGCTTGATGTTTTACCATCTAGGTACACATGAAACCCCTCTTTTATGTCTTCGCAATGACAAATAGAAAAAACTGAAATAGTTGCAGCATATATACAGTCAATTTTAAATAATCATAAGACAGCAGAAGTTGAGTGGCAATTGCACAGCTCCACATACAATTCTAGAATCAGACAAAAAATGTAAAAAGCTTGGGAATACATAACCTGCTCAAATGCAGGAAAAGATATCCATTCAGGAAAATTGTCCCCACATATTTTCTTCAAATCATCTCTTGTGAGAGACCCAAGGAGCTTTATATCAACAGCCTGAAAAAAAAAACTCTCTTAGCTGGAAGCTGGAAGGATACAGATCAATCACAGTGTCGACAACAGAAACATCTATTCAATTTTTTATTATGTCATTATGCAGGAAAAACGTGATCTCTAGCTAATTCTGGAAGTTGCCCTTATGACAGGCCACAACTAAAAAATACATGACAGATACAGAAACAGTAATTTTCATAAAGACAGAAAAAGCATGTGAAATTCTATAAAATGATCAACCAAATCAGTAAAATTGGGCAAGCATAAAAAACAGCAATCTTCTTCTGAAGATTAAATTGAAGTCTAGAAGATAACAAGTGGGAAAAGCTCCAAGCTGCAACAGACTAGCTAGAAAGATGCAGCATGAACATTAAAAATTTTACTTCTGTGGCATATTTGATCACAGTAACCGATCTATTCCACATTTTAGCATATTGCCATATCATGTGCTGTAAATGGAGGAGCAGAGGACACAGCAGCAAGGATACACCAGGTCCTGGGTGGTGAAATGAGAACGATACAATCGCAAGATAGTTGTATGTACAAGTGGACAATGATGGACATGATAATCTTTATGATACGAGTTTTACCAACATTAAACTTTACTAGTCATTATCTTTTGTCTGCATGTCTTTTAGACCATTAGGCCTTAAATGTAGAGTCAATTATTCATAGGCAAATTTTGTAAAACTTAAGGGTGTCTTTGTAATTAGAAGGATGAATTAGAACCAATAGTAAAAGTTTGAGCTGAAAACAAAATTTGCGAAATCAGAATTGGGACCCGGATCGGATCGGCCCGATCAAGGCCAATTCTTTGAGAGGAAAAGCGATCTGGAATCAGTCTGGATCGGTTCTTAAAAAGACCATAAAATACAAAAAAAACAAAAAGAACTTAGCTCAGATTCCGATCCGATCTAGGCTTTTTTGGAGCCGAAATTGTCCCTAAAACAGACCCTAAAAGGCACTGTGGTGGTACATTGTGGCTGCTGCGTCTTCCCCACCCATGGTTACCAGGTCCATCGGATCCAGTGACTTACGGATCCCGACCTTACCAGGTCCGACCATCTTCACCACGGCAGCATTTAGGGATGATTCCGGTGAAAAATGGGCCGATAATGGTCCCAATTCTACCAAAATAAAATCAAAATTGGGCACGTTTTTTATCTTATTGGGTCCTGGTGAATTGGTTTGATAGGCTAATTTCTGATCCGATCATGCAAGAATCGGCTGATCTGGGACCAATCCAGCCAATACGAGCCGATTCCTCCAAGAGTTGGCTCTGGATCAGCCCTTTCAGGCCAAAATTGAATCGGCAGGAAATGATCTGATCCGAGAACCAACTGATTATACGAACTATGGTTGGAAATGGAAACCTTCTAGGCAGCTGACCTGTACAAACTGCATAGGTGGACTGCCTAGTCATATCCAAAACAATGGTTCCTCCGAGAAAACATTTTTATTAAGGCCTCAATGAATAATGTATTTAAGATACTACTGTTTCATCATGTGCATTCAGAAGCAATTCAGCAATAACTAATATCAAGGCGGATTGTGGACCCATATGGTGCTCCAATGATTTTGGAAGGCTAGCAAGCATAGATTACGAAATCAGCTGATTCAGATCAGGATGGGATCGGTCGATTTCTGGATTGGATTGGCCTATGCCAATCCAATTTTCACCCGGAGGGGTGATCCAAGATAAAATCCCGGCGAAATCGGCCGAGATTGGCCACATTGGATCGGAATCAGAATCCTATTTTGCTGAATCAAACTATACTCGGATGGGAATCGGGATCGGGATCGAATTCGGAATCTGAAGTTTTTTATTTTTTATTTAAATCCCGATTCCAAATCGGGATTCCTCTCAAAGGATTGGCTAGGATCGGCCAATCCAATCTAGGTACCGATTCCGATCTCGTAATCTTTGCTATTGGGGACAGGGGAGGAGCAGCAAACCTACACTAATGTGGCACTCAGGGCTGGCCTCTCGGTCATTGAAGGTTACTCTGTTGAGGGGAGAGCTGTTAAGGAGTGAGGGAAGGTGGTTACGGAGGTTCATCAGGCAGTAGTGCCTACCGTTGGGGAAGGGCATGGTGGTGTTCATTTTCTTCGAGGGCACAGTCTTGGGAAACATGGAGTCACTGGTGTTGATGGCAGGTCTTACAGTAGGATGGTTGCAGAGGGAAGGGTTGCTTAGTACATGATCATGTGGAAGATGCTACAGCTGTTACCACTTCATGGGTGAATGCCGGAACAGGCTGAAATGCAGAAGGTGCTGTGGTGTGGGGCATCAGGAGAGGGGGTGCCGGGCAGCCAAAGATTCTCTGGAGCTTCCGGTGTGATGACGATGTTCAAGCAGGTTTCAATCCAGAAGGGGAAGGCGGGGTAGCCATCCCAGTCACCCAAAGTACATGAGAGAAGAGGGACTGGCTGGCTCAGTGTAAGATCACCCGAGTGGGAGCCAGGAGGAGAAGAATCCATCTTGGAAGAATTCCTCAAGTTCTAGTGGTCCGCCACTAGGTCATGGTGGATTGGATTCTTCCTTGTAAAGAATAATTCCATCAAATGCTGGCTCAACCCATCCGATGCTAGAAGGTTCACAGTCTAGAGTACGAGGAAGGAGTCGACTGATGTTATTGTCCAGCCCTATGAAAACGATATTGGTCCATCATGGGCTAACAAAGATCTTGAATCCGTTCATAAAATCAAGTTTATTGGCAGGCAGCAGGTTTGGTAGCCTATTGAGGGTTCCGTAGATGTGTTGATAAATTCTTGTCACGATGTTGGTGCTAAGGTAAAGATCTATGCCATCATCAAGAGAAGAGAATTTATTGTTAGACTGAGCAAAGCAGAGGATTCGAAGTCAGAGAGGAACTATTGCCGAAGTCAAAGAAGAATATGGAGGTGTAAACACTCCATAATTTGATTTCCACCGGAAGAAACATCACTTTTGACAATATACAGAACCAGGGAGGAGTTCTGAAATGTTTGGTGCTCTGGGGTGTATCCTAGTGAGCTGACAGGTCACAGGTGGGAGGCCGAGAGTCTCAACATAGCTGCACCGGACTTGTCAAGTCGAGACAAAGGCAGGTCAGTGGATCTGGTTATGCGAGCAGGTCCGGGTGATACCGCTATGTGTAAGATTCTGTTAGCACCGAGGTTTTGTACAAAGTTTGAGGCCCATATATTCAAAAAAAAAGAGAGAAAGAACAGCCCTCATACTCACTAAATTTGCTCCTAGGAGCATATACTTCAAAGCTCAAACAAGTGAAACATGCCCCTGTTCAAAAGAAAAATCAATCTCCTTTGTGCAGATATCACCCTTAAAACAGTCATCTTTTAGACTGTTGATATCACCCCATAAACAGATTTTAAAGTCTACAAAAAGAAAAATAAAAAGGGTCATTCAGCCCCTAAGGGGACCCTTAAACAAGTGCACACTGTACGGCCTCCAAAATCCTATTCTGGACTACACCATGAACAATTGATAGTTCAGAAATCTGCAAGAGCCCAGAATCAGTGCAGACAGATTCATTAAAAAGAAAGAAGAGAATGAAGAATGCACCAAAAGTATGATGATTGCTACAAGGACCATGTCAGAAATTAAAAATTTCCTTCCCGTCACCTTGGATATAATATGGAATCAAAGGGAGTAAAGCACCCCAAATCCGAGACCTGCTAATGACCTACTGGAACACCACCACGGCTGGATAAGGAATAGAAAGAAGGAAAATAAAGATGAGCAATGCAGCAACATGGGAAAAAGGAGAGGGAAAAAATATGTGATAAAGTACATTGTGAAACCTCGAGATTTAGAAAGAAAAATATATTAATATAAGAATATGTGTTGTATGGTATGGCATGGTTTGAAAATTCATTTGATTTCCGTTTATTTGGGAAATGAACTTTTATTATTTTATCTTTGGCTACTATGAAAATATATGATATTTCATAGAAGATATTAGCCAAAATATGTGGTATGCATATAAAGTATATATGTCGAGGTTAGGGTTCATAAAGTTTTGTCTTTGGACCTCTCTCCATCGGAAGTTGCGAATTTCCGATGTTAATTACATCGAGACTCTCGAATACCCTTGATTAACTGTCGTAGCAACTCATAGATAAGAGAAGATATTCATCCACAAAACATTAATGCATGGGAGTTATAACCCACAAGATAAATGGAATGCAAACTTGATATTTGAGTTTGATGTATGAAATATGGGTAAGGATCGACATACTTTGCATGGGATTAGCCCTTTCACCTTAAGGTCTTATATTAAGACATATGTTGGATTATTAAAGCTAATCTAGGGTCAAGCATATTCAGATCAGTTTCTATGTCGATTCCATATGAATTCTTATATATTGGTCAACATGAAATCAATCAGCAAGTCTAAGTTCTTTTCATTAAGAAACTTAGACCATGGGCTTTTGCTTCTGGGTCTTTGGTGTCGATGGAAGGAAGCTCCGGTTTGTCATGTATTTGCCATAAACAATTAGCTTGAGCAATTAACTCCTAATTGTTACCGGGACTAACTCCCAATCTGTCCCCTATACTACTTTATCCTAAACCTGGACATACCTGACTTAGGATTCTATCAAAAATATCATCCGAACTCTGAGTTTTTTATTTCAAATTTATAACTCATTTCCCCCTTTGACCTCACACCCGATCTTCATTAAGTCCTGCTTATCTATGGACTCTAGGCCTTGACTATTATCATCCATACTCCCGAGCAACTAGCTTCTAAATGCCGCATGGGTTTGGGCCTATATCTGTCCTGGAAGGTGATTATAGGATGGTCATGGTTCTATTCTTAAAATCTGCCCTCAATTTACAGCCGAGCTCCCCTCTGCTCATCACTCAGACTTAGCACCTGAAATTAGGTCCTGCTTGTATATGGGTTATGGTCCTTGGTTATGTTCATGGATGAAGACCCCGGCTGGCCTGGGATTTATGTGACCTCATTCCTGACATAAGGACCAATCTGGATATGAGCAATCGACTTCCAAATACCATCTGTATTCAGGCCTAGACCTGCCCCGGATATGGATCAAGGAATGGTTATATCAAACCATGCCTAGAGGTGCTCTATCCATCTTATAGACCCAACTGTACACAAGTTCAAAGCCGGGACCTCCTTTATTCACCCTTCAGATTCAGCACCTGGACTTGACTACAGTCCAACAGCACTCTGCCGAAAGCTAGGTCCTGTACACATATGGACCTTTGCCTATCTCCTTGGGATCTTAGGTGTTTGAGATGATGATCTCAAATAACCTGGACCTGAGCACCTATCTGCTAGGATTCGAACCTAGAATTAACCCTGAAGCTGAACCATGCATGAGGATCTGCCTAAGTAAGGCCTGAAATATTATATAAAATAAGGCTTGTGTAAACCTGAAATGTCCAAACTTGGCCCATAATCTTGCTATGTAAGACCTTTATACATATCATAGGATACTCATCTTGACCTCTTCTATAATCTTATGCAACACCAGGCCCAAATGAACTTGAAATGCATACTATCTAAGGCACCCAAGTTCGGCTATCATGGTATATTCACCTTAGCCCCTCCCTAGTTTGGGCCGGTATTTCCAATACTAGATCTTAGATGTCTAGCCTCCAACCTTTAATCAGGACCTAGATATTCCAGCCCTGAAATCAGGTTCACAATATGCCTGAAATCCGAAGGTCGGGCTGTATGGACTTCTTGTTCCCTCATACTTGGGATTAACTCCTGAATATCAGATTCTTGTGAATAAAAAAAAGTGATCCTTGATCACTATCATATGAGTATCAACATATATATATGATTTAAATCATAGAGTATGTAACATATTATTGAGTCGATGGAGTTGAACCCCCATTTCAACATATTTAGGGCATCTCACCCTCATGGAAGTACACATTTATCTCATAGGGGTCTATTTCATAGTCGGCCTTCTCTACTATGAGATAGACCAAAGGGCTGTATACATGATTACAGTCCTATCCGAGTCATGTACATTGAACTAGACCCAAACATTAGGCCCCAATCATGACCTGCATGAGCGTTAATCAGTCCCTTGGCACTCTCGGCCTCCTGATTTTATAATCAGAGGGTAATTCATCATAACTTGTGCATTTCTATGGCCGGATATCATGACCTGTTCAAGGCCCGGTTGGCCATCTTCTTCTCATGTCTTTTGCTTTAACTAAGGCTACCCGGGGGATCTTTGGTCCATCATGTGGGTCCCAAAGAGGCCGGGTATAACCTTTCTCCATCTTGGGGCTGTCAAATGCCCTTCAATTTCTGCTGTAATGACCAGGTTCTGAAACTTCATCTTCCAGGATTCCAAAGCCGAGGGGAGTTCTAGAGAGGGAGTTGTGAAAGGGGTCAAACCTGTCCATGCATGTATACAAGACAGGATTCTCATATGATGGTACTGAACTATACCCGAGGGAGGACAGAAGTGGACCCAATTATAGGGTCTAAAAGTATATTGGGATATGGTTTATATCATATCTGAAATGAGGTCTGTGTATATAATAAGATTAATTTGATACTATCATGACCAAACTAAATCAGACCAAGGACCTGCCCCCTTAGCAGACCTTATTGAAGCCCGGGAAATGAGATATTCCTATAGACCCGACCTCTTGGCTTATCCCTACTGAAATATGTGGGGAATGTGAAGGTGGATTTCAGGTTTGGCATTGGGAATGACATGGGCCCACGGGACTCTGACATTGTCTGGTAATTCCTGGGCCGAGCAAGGCAATATTTTGGTGAAATTGGACAGGGATCCCGGGCATTGGGTTATTAATAGACATAACATTTGAAGAAGGACGGATGAGGAGATAGGTACTAGGCTGCCAATGGATATGGAGTTTAGGAAGGGATGGATGAAGTGATAGACACCATATCTCACCTTCTAGCCTTTGGGATTTGCCCTGACTTCTCTGCAAAACAATGGCTGCAGGACCTCCCCTTCAGTTGACTCGCTCTGCTTGGTGCCCCGGTGGTGGACTTGAATATGAATGATGCCCTTCCTCTTGCTGAAATGATTCTGACAGAACCTCTATGCCTCTCTCCTTGCTCTCTTCTCCTCCGACCCCTTTTTCATAGGCCGCGGGCTGGCTTTTATAGGACATGAAATCCTCCCCTTGCTTCGGTAGTGGGGGAGAGTTGTGTGCGCATGATTGGAAGTGGGGAGAGTGGGAGATCATGGGGGGACAAGTGGCAGTCCCCATCTCCTATATTCCCTCTTGCGAGGGAGCATCCAATGAGACATATCCCATTGACTACCGGCCCTCCATTTGATGGGCATCCTTGATCGACCGGAGCTCTATTTGATCATGGCCCTTGATTCCCTTATTGGACATTAATCCCATTAAAGATCCGGTTGATCCATCATGCTGTACCGCTGGCTATACAGGAGAATTATGATCCATTTGACTTGTTCAACACTTGATCCCGGCCCTTGAGCATGTACCTCTCCATTTAATCCAAGCCCTTGATCCCTTATTGAATATTAATCCTATTAAGGATCCGGGAAGGCCTTGACACCCGATAATTAGCCTTGCTTATGATCTGTCCATCGGATATCCCATTAGACAGGATCCATTGGACATTATCTTATTAAGGATCCAATAAGGTCATCTCAATGCACCGATGAGGATCCATAGGTACTAGGATCCAATTGACTTATAAATCAATCAATCCCGGCCATTGGTTTAATCCCATTTGAATTCTCCAATCTGTTCTCCCGCGGATTGCCTTCTCTCTCTCTTTCTTTGCTGTTTCTGTTGAGTCTCCCATCGGGAGACAGATTCTTTGTCCCGCGAGCCTTCTTCTAGCTGGCCTTCTCCTTCCTTCTGTCGCACCCTTCTCATTTAACAGGTTCAACAGCAGCCTGTCTTGCCAAGAGAAGCTACCGGGGACCCTCCTGTTTGAAGATCTTGGGCGCTTGCTTCTCCTACTTGGGGTCAGGCCGAGGAGCTGAACATCCTCATAGGCACATCCGGGAAGGCACACTTGGTAATTTTCTCCCCTTCTCTTCACCGGACATTGTAGTGCTATGCTTCCTCTTCTATCTTCTGTCGGCAGCCCCTCAATTGTCCCACATTATGTCTTGCATTTTGCAAATATATGTGTGGTCGGTTATATTCGGAGGTCCTGACTTAGGAGGGCACATCTATTATGTGCAGGGGGGGGGGGGGGTGGGTCTGGCTCCTTCATATGCTACCCCTGGTAGGGTCTTTTCTTCTGTTTATATTTCTCAAACATATGCATATAAAAATGTGTTTGAAGACCCGGCCTCCTCCTATGCTGGATTGGGTCCCTTTTGAGTGGGGTCTATTGGCTCCCCTGCCCAATCTTAGCTTCTGGTTGGCTGTTGACAGTCGCACCTGATTTGTATATCATTTATTTTTTCCTTTTGGGCATCATGCTTATGTTTACCATTCCTGCTGCCTTCTTCCATTTTCTATTTGGCAATCCACCACTTGTCTTATGCCATGCCTTCATACAGCTGAATGTATTGAGAATCCGGCTCCCTTATGTGCTATAATCGGTTGGGTCTTCCTCTAATTCTGATTCTGTGGAGGGGCCTTTACTCTCTCCTTTTGAATAGGAGCTCACCAGTTCCTGTATGTCATTCGCGGCCTTTCCTTCTTCAGATTTCTATTGGGAGCATGTCTCCCTATTTCTTACAAGTATATGTCCAGCTGAATATGTATCCGAGGCCTTCAAACAGGAGCTAAATTAGCTTTTTTTTGCAGATTATTCCCGGCCTCCCCCCCCTTCCAAATTTCCATTGGCAACAAGCCTCTAATCATTGACCGGGCCTTCCATTGTTTGAACAAGAGTCTATGAGCTCCCGGATGTCTAAACCCCTTTAAATTTATATGAGAATTTAAGGGGGCAGGACATGTTTCATTTTCAGCCTCCTTTTCCCCCTCTCTTTTGCTCCGGGGGAAAGTGGGTCCTTCCTTGGACAGGATGGGCTTTGAGTCCCACTTGTGTTTCTCTCTAATCCTGCACATCCAGTGTTAGACATATGGGCTTGATCCCTCCTTTGATTCATATACCGATGGTATGCTATAGGGAATTGAGTATTTTATTCCCTATTGCTTCACTTCACTCTCTTCCATACTCTTATCTCATGGTGTCTAGGTACCTGTACTTGGTGTTAGTCGTGGGCCTCTTTAGTGCTCACCACCCTCTGCCCTTGCTTGAACATATATGTGCCAAACCTGCCCGGGCGTACCTTTATATGGCCTTATTTCTTTCATGATTTTCTAACCCTCTATTTTCTAGGTTCCTTCAAATTCTACCTGTATATGTGCTGAATTTCATGCGTTTGCATCCACCCTTTATCGGTCTTTTCACCTTGTTTGCTCCATATAATGGTGTTAGGGGTTTAAGCATTCCTAACTCCCTTTCACATATGTCTATGTTTCATATAAAATATTTTGAGTGCCAACATACATATACACATGTATGCCCGATGGGTAAAACTATATGTTTGGTGCATGGTCCTTAACATGAAGGATGTCAATAACTCAATGAACTCGGAAGGATACAAATGAATGCTAAAAAAAGAGAAGCTTAATTAAATATTTGAAATCTGAATGTCTCGAAAATCGGTCATAGGCTCAAAAATCTCTGATTTGAGCTTCTGGCAGGTGATTGGCATATCAAAACCAGAATAGCTCAGTAAAAAAATATGTATATAATAATAATAATGAGTAGGCGGACAGGATCTATCTATAAAAAGCCAGTAGACTAAGTATTAAAAAAAAGAAGAATACTTAGAAATGCACCTGTTCAGATCTGTTTCTTTGAAAAGAGTTCACATCTGCAGAACATCTCTTCACTAAGAAACTCAAGAGAAGTGCAGTTCGAGGACAGTAAGATAGAACTGTAATTCATCTCACTATTCGGAATGTCAAGGTCAGAAACCTGCCTTAAATGGTTAGTGACTAGAACTGGTCCAATTCAAATCTTCCAAGAACTCTCCTTATAGGATATTCTGTGAATCAAGTAGGTCCGAGAATTTGAAATCAGTTTTTATAGAAATCTGACTTACAGTTTTCTTTATAAGGGTCGAGGGCTGTCAAGACAGAAGCTTGGTACAAGAAGTTTTAAGTTTGAGATCGGAGGTCAGTGCCTAGGGAGCCCCCTTAAAAAAACAAACAACAAGTGGAATAAAAAAAAGAAACGTTGGACTTTAGTGTGAAATTCCCCACATCTGAAACATAAGATATCTTCTAAAAAAAAATTCAGACTAAGGATCATCCAGAGCTCCCAATTTGAACCCATAACCCGAAGTCATGCAAATCCAACAATAAATTTGAATGAAATACAAATCGAACCATTCAACCAAAGGCAGTAACTCTTAACAAAAGAAATAATTCACCCCAAAAAAAAACAAATCAAATCCCCACAAACAAATTCAAATTAACAATTAAATTAAACTTAAATTTAAACACTAAGTATTTGCATCCCAACAAGCTCATGGGATGTTGTTCTAGAATATTATTTTGTTGATGTGTGTCTTACACTTATAAATTCGCTACAGATACTAATCAAGGGTGTTCAAGTTGTTGCTCGATGTAATTAACATCGAATCTTTGCACCATCCAATGGGAGAAGGTCAAAAGAATTCTTTTTTTAAAGAACCTAAGACCTCAACACATACCTTTATGCATGTCAATGATTTAACTATACTCTTAAAAAATATCACCTATTTTCTTAAGTGACTAATGTTAAGTCAAGTGAAGTCAATTCCGAAACAATTTTTGAACCTTAAAAATGAGGTTGCACAGATTCATTTAACTTACTATCTGGTTCATCCCGCAAAACAGTGGGGGTGGTCGACCTGGCTACTGCCTTCGGGCGACCAGTTAGGACAGAGATCGAACTAGCTGGTGCAGTAAAGGCTGGCTAAGCGCTGAACCGGCGGATATGGACGTCGCCGAACCGGGCAGGTCGTTTCTCATCTTCCTCGGCTTCTAAACAGAGCAGAATGTCGTCTACTTTGCTCCGGGCTCTTCTAGAGAATGACTGCTAAAAGTTGTCTGCACATATTGGCTTGGGTAATACGGAGGTTGGCATGCAGACCTCAGATGCTCCACTCTCCTATGAGGACCCCACATTGAAGATTATGAAGCCAAAGGAGGAGCAGACACTAAAGCATGGGCTATTGTGCCTCATGATAGCGGAAAAGCAGCATCCACTAAGGTAGAAATGGGAGAGGAAGACTGGCACATTTTGCTCGATCAGGGACTTGTAGACCTGAGCTTCTTGAGCCGAAAAAAAGTAGTGAGGGATTTTTTTTGACAAGATGTGACATAACCTTAACTATGTAGGTCTCTAGCAATGCCAAGAATTCCACACATCAAAAGGTTGAGGTCAAAGAAATGAAGTTCACGAAGAATAATGGTATCCTTTTGAATGGTAGGAGGAGGAGAGAAGAGAATTTAGCTAGAATTACAAGGAGACTATGGGCGGTGTCTTTTTTTTGGTCACATTAAGGAAATTGAAAAGTATGGTGGCTTTGCATAGACCAATGGTTGTCCTTCTCCAAGAGATAAAATTGATATGTTCTGTAGCACGAAGGAGGTTGAAGCACTAAAATGCAGCAATTTGTCTGACTTCTCGTGTTTCTTCTACAAGGATAAGTGGAAGTATGACAGTCTTATGAGACGAGAGGGTTCTTGTGGCCGATGCCATCGTGGCAAGTAAGCACATATAACATCTTAAAGTCAGACTGATTGACAATGGCAAGTAGTGATTTTTGGTTGATGTGTATGATCCCATAGGGAAGGTAGACAAGTCTTCCTTCTTTGCATATTTGAAAGTGGCGTTTTCCAATAGTGGCAATAATATGTGGTATTCCTGTGGTAACTTCAACGTGATTCAAAAGCTTGGGAAGAGATGGAAGCAAGATGATTGGAGTCAGGAAATGCACCTTTTCAATAGTTGGGTTAATGATTGTGGTTTGATAAAAATCTCAAACTTTGGTCTAGATTTCACATGTTCAAAGTGAGATATTAATCAAAATTGGATAGATTTTTCATCTCTACCTCATGCATGCTAGACTATGCCATTCTTAATGGGTTTATATTCCCATAGTAGCATCTAATCATTTTGTGATGGGTATCAGGTGGGGTAGAAAAAACAGGACACATGGTAGCCAGTCCAAATTTGAGCTAGCACCATGAAATGCCATCTCGCGAGATCTCTCCGAGATCTCGCGAGATCTTGGTCTTGCCAAGGGGGCTGAGAAACGAGATCGCCGAGATCTCGCCCTATGTAGATCTCGCCCCATCCGCGACTACTCTGCGCCCTGTTTATGATAGTGTAAACACATTTAATATATTTCACTATCACTTATACTATCACATAAAAATGTGTTACAAGTTTAATACCATATTAGATTTAAATAAGATTACTGTGAAACCTCGAGATTTTATATAAAAATATATGGATATAAAAATTATGTGGGATGGCATAGTTTGAAAATTTATTTGATTTCCGTTTATTTGGGAAATGAACTTTCATTATCTCATCTTTGGCTACTATGAAAGTATATGATATTTCATAGAAAATATTAGCCAAAATATGCAATATTCATATAAAATATATATGTCGAGGTTAGGGTTCATGAAGTTTGTCTTTGGACCTCTCTCCATCGGAAGTTGCGAATTTCCGATGTTAATTACATCGAGATTCTCGAACACCCTTGATTAACCGTCGTAGCAACTCGTATACGAAAGAAAAAGAAACATTCATCCACAAAACATTAACGCATGGGAATTATAGCCCATAAAATCAATAGAATGCAAATTTAACATTTAAGTTCAACATATAGTGGTCATATAAGGTATAATGGTGATGCAAAACTTAGTATCTAAATTTGGGAATATGGGTAAAGATTCCAATCACACCTTGTATGAGACTAGCTTCTCAACTAAACGTCCTATATTAAGACATGTGTTGGATTATTAAAGCTAGTCTAGATCTGAGCATATTCAGATCGGATTCAATGTCGATTTCATATAAGTTCTTATATATTGAACAAAACGAAATCAGTCATCAAGTCTTAGACCATGGGATTTTACTCCTAAGTCTTCACATCTTGATTCATTGAAAAAAGTATATACCCCCTGCCATTGAAAATTCTTTATCTTCATATGCTTCTGATTTATGAACCTAGGCATATTCCAACCTGATTTAGAATACTCAAGGTCAAGGCTAGAGTCTAGGACTTGATGAATTAAAGGGCTGAACCATGAAGTTTTAAAATGAAGAAAAAGGTCAGGGCCGATCACAGATATGCCCAAGTCTTATGTCCATCAAGTCATGGTATTCATAAGGGTATAATGGATCTAGATAATCTTGACTTCTTTGGTATTAGATTATGCATATTTGCAACTTTATCCATCATACTATCACCTCATAGATCTCCAACTGGCTCGACCAAAGGTATGTATGGAGGTCCCAGGACATAGCCCCCGGGAGGCTCATGTGGAGGTCCTATTGCCAAAGGCATGCTCAGATTTCTCAACAAATTAATTCTCCTTTAGGGACCGAAATTTCTATTTAAGGTAGGCTTTACTTATGTATGGGTCCAGGGCCTTTTGCTGTCTATGACCGACCCTGATATTGGTCCTAGATTGTTCATCATCCTGACTTGAATCAGATATTAGGATCTGTCCTATGATAAGTATTAAATCTGCTCCATGTTCAGCCCTAAATCCCATGCAGAATTAGGCTTAGGAGGAACCTGAAATATATGTTATATGGTACATCCAAATTCGGCCATCATTCTGCCATGTAAGACCTATGCACAGTCTTTCAATGATCTGAGCTCATCCAGATCAAGGACCGGACGGAACCCTCCTCTTCTAAGTCTTGTCATACTAAGACTATCCTTTTCCATTCTAAACCTTAAATTTGGATATGTTAAACTCAGTACCTGCCTATCTCTGAAAATTAAGATTTTCATCTTCCACTAGTATCCGAACAAACCTCTGTTATGTATGAATTCGATGCCTTAGCCACTATCTTAACTTCTCGAGAAATAAAAAAAAAACCTTGATATAAGCATCAACCTGAGCCCGAACATCCAACTTATATTAGTCGTGGAATGATCATGTCTTCATATCTTAAAATTTATTCTTGATAGGTACTTTATCTATCTCGTATTGAACCTGAAATACCATACAAGATAAGGCTTATATAGGTCTGAAATACTTATCACCCCAATCACCCGAGCTCGGCTACCAGTCTGCATTATAAGACCCTTGTATATGCCAAAGGGTGTTTAACTCAAACTCCTACATAAGTCCTCATGTGATCCGGTTATGTCCAGATCTAAGGCTTGCCACCTTCTCCCTATCTGTCCTTCAGACTAGCTTTAACTAGGGTTGGGGTGAGGGGAGTCTGTCCCATGATAGACACTAGATCTATCCTATATGGAGTTTGAGATTTTATACCAAAACAGGCTTATATAGCCAAGTTCGGCCTTCAATCTGCCATGCTAGATCTCTGTATAGACCATGAGATAGTTATCTTGGCCTCTACCATAAGCTTTCAATGACCCGACTATGCTCAGGTCCAAAGCCATCTGAAATCTTCCCTTCATGTGACCGAGAGGATCAACAGAGTCTTATCTAAGCTAAATTCTGGGCCCAGACAATCACCTTAAATAACCAAGGGTAAAGACTCAAATATGACCCCCATTTTGGCCTTATACTGGTTAAGCTCAGGCCTGAAACTCTGCCCGATAACAAGTCTTAAGTCTACTTTGAACAAGGTTTGAAATGAGATACTAGGTGAGGCTTATTCAATTTCTGAAATATCCCTCATCTCAATCTTTCATGTTTTGCCACAAACCTGCTATATAGACCCTTCTATATAAGCCCTTAATGACCTGAATAGATCTAAGGATGTCCAAAGATTTCTCTCCATTCATCCTTCGGGCAGATTGGTCTCGAAGCTAAAACCATGGAGCTATATATATGGCCGAGAGGCTTCCTGTTTTATAGGTTATCAAGGTCATAACATCATGAGTGCTGGTCTTAAATGACTGAACTCAAGATTGGTACCCAGACTGTAATTTTCTGGGAAGGATCTAAGATCTCATGCACCTGCTAAAGCAATTGGGAAAACCACTGTATTTTGGGGTAATATGCACCCCACTTTCATCCCTTAGTTGGGCCGGTATCTCCAATGCTAGATCTTATATGTCTAGCCTCCTACCTCTAATCAGGACCTAGATATTTAAGTCCTGAAATCATGTTTACACTAGGCCTGAAACCTGAATATTAATATCAGATATGTGCCTTCTTATGTTCGGACATAGCTCCTTCAACCTACCCCCGGTGACTTAAATCCTGTACTGCACATGATTCTTATTATATATGTATGTATGTATACATAATGCTCCTTGATTATGAATGTATGGATATCAGTACATGAATATCGTTTATATCATAATGGGGCATAGCATGCCACTGTGCAGTTTGAATATCATTCATGTTATGACCACAATTTCATTATCTTGTGGTCATCTCATCCTTCTTGGGAGTATATTTCTATGCATAAAAAGAGTTGTTCATTTCATAGAGGTCTGCCCCACACTTGGCCTTCTCTATTATGAGATAGGCCAAAGGGCTGTTCACACATGGATTGCAGAATCGGCCGATCCGGATCGGGATCGGCCGATTCTTGGATCAGATCGGACCCCTCCGATCCGATTCCCGGCGGAACTACCGATCCGGACCGAAGATCAATCCGGATCGGTGTTTGTAGGTGGAATCGGTGCCGGAATCGACCGATTCGGTCGATTCTGGATCGATTCCCTCGCCGGAATCGACCCACAGGCTGCCGCGGCGGCCATCCCGCCGCGGCAGCCCTCTTCCCCGCCCTATCGGGCGAAGAAGATGACCTTACCGGGTCCATCGGACCCGGTAAGGCCAGGATCCGGTGACTTAAGTCACCGGATCCGGCAATTCAAGTGTATCGGGTCCCATGGACCCGATACGCCAACCGGTAGGGTATAAACCCTACCGGTTGAGGATCCGGCGACTTAAGTCACCGGATCCTATCCTTACCGGGTCCGATGGACCCGGTAAGGTCATCTTCCCCGCCCGATAGGGTGGGGAAGATGTCACGGCGGCAAGCTGCCGCCGTGGCGGTGATTTCGGAATCCGATCTACCTCCTTATTTAGTTAATTTTTTGGTGTTTTAGGGTTTTTTTAAGGGTCGATCCGGATCGATTTTCCTTCCGACGAATCGGCCTGGATCGGTCCGATCCGATCCGATCCGGATCGGATCGGTCCCCATCGATCCAGGGACCGATTCCGATCCCGCGATCCTTGGTTCACATGATTACAATCCTGTCTGGGACATATATATTGAACTAGGCCCAACATTAGGCCCCAATCATGCCCTGCCATAGGCATTCTTAGCCTCCTGATTTTATAACCAGAGAGTAATTCATCATAACTTGTGCATTTCTATGGTCGGATATCATGACCTCTTCAAGGCCCGGTTGGCCATCTTCTTCTCATGTCTTTTGCTTCATCTAAGGCTACCCGGGGGATCTTTGGTCCATCATGTGGGTTCCAAAGAGGCCGGGTATAACCTTGCCTCTCCTTGATGATATAAAACAACTCTGAATTCCCGCCGGGATGGTGAAGTTCTGAGGGTCCTTTCTTCGGTTTTTTGAGGCCGAGGAGGGCTCTAAAGAAGGGGTCAAGGAGAAGGTCAAACATGTCCATGTATGTGTCTTCATATATAGTATTATAGAACTATACCTCCGGGGGGGACAGAAATGGACTCAAGTGAGGCCTGTATATCCGATGAGATGATCATCAGTTTGGTATTATTACTATGACCAAATGAAATCACCCCAAGGACTTGCCCATTGGCTGACCTTCTTGAAGCCCGATAAGTGAGATAATCCAATAAACCTGACCTTTTAGCTTATCCCTACTGGAATATGTGTGGAATAGGAGGATGGATTTCAGGTTTGGAATTGGGATTCATAGGGGCCTGCGGGATTCTAACATTGCCCGGGGGTTTCTAGGCAAAAACAAGGTGGTATTTTGGTGAAATTGGACAAGGATCATGGACATTGGGCTATAAATAGACATAAGACTTAGAGAGGGACGGATGAAGAGGTGGATACTAAGCTGAAATGATGGACACCATGTCTCACCTTCTAGCCTTTGAGAATCACCCTGAACCCTCCGTAAAACAGTGGCCACAAGACCTCCCTTTGGTTGCCTCTCTTTGCTTGATGCTCCGATGGTGGACTTGACTAAGACTGATATCCTCCTTGCTGCTGAGATGGCTTTGACAGAATTTCCACATACACACCCCTTTTTCTTCTCCGCGGGCTGGCTTTTATAGGAGATGAAACCCCCCCTGCTCCAATGGTGGGGGAGAGTTATGTGTGCATGACTGAAAGTGGGGAGAGTGGGAGATCATGGGGGGGACAGGTGGCAGTCCCACTTCCTATATTCCCTCTTGCGAGGGAGCATCCAATGAGACATATCCCATTGACTCTCGGCCCTCCATTTGATGGGCATCCTTGGTCGACCGGTGCTCTATTTGATCATGGCCCTTCATCTCCTAATTGGACATTAATCCCATTAAGGATCCGGTTGATCCATCATGCTGTACCGCTGATGATCCATTTGACTTGTTCAACACTTAATCCCGGCCCTTGAGCATATATCTCTCCATTTAATCCAAGCCATTGATCCCTTATTGGATATTAATCCTATTAAGGATCCGGGAAGGCTTGACATCCGGTATTAACCTTGTCTTATGGATCATCTATCGGATATCCCATTAGACAGGATCCATTGGATATTATCCTATTAAGGATCCAATAAGGCCATCTCAATGCACCGATGAGGATCCATGGATATTAGGATCCAATTAACTTATAAATCAACCAATCCCGGCCATTGGATGACCTTGGACTCTCTCTCGGACCTGTTTTGAATTCCATAGACTGTTTCCCCCGCGGATCAGCCTTCTCTCCCCCTTTTGCTACAGGTTCTGTTAAGTCTCCCATCAGGAGACAGATTCTTTCTCCCGCGGGCCTTCTTCTAGCCGGCCTTCTGCCTTCTTCTGTCGCACCCTTCCCATCTTAGCAGGTTCCATAGCTATCTGTCCCTGTCAAGAGAAGCCGCTGGCCCTGCTGTTTGAAGCTCTTGGGTGTCTTCTTCTTGGTGTTGCTCCGTGGAGGTGATCATCCTCTTAGCTATATCCGGGTGAGTAGAGTTAGAGTATATGCATTTATCTCTTCAACACCATATATAGTGGTTTTTTCTTCTTTTCTCCCCACCGGTGCATCATATATGCTAGCTTCTTCTTCCATTTACTGTCGGCAGCACCCCAATTGGCCCATACCATGCTTGCATTTTGCATATAGATGAGTGGCCGGCTATGTTGGGATGTCCCTATATGTCCATCTCCCTGATTTATATGCAAGGTCCGGCTCTTCATGCATTATCCTTAGTCGGGGCTCCCTCTTTTATTTATCAGCTTTCCCTTTTGCTTGTGTTAGACACACATATATGCACATATAAATGTGTTTGAGGACCCGGCCTCTTCCTATGCTGGATTGGGTCCCCTTGAGTGGGTCTGTTGGCTGCCCTCTTTCTTTACCTATGTCTAGCTGTAAGCCATCTGTCGACAGTATATCATCTAAGTGATTATAATCAGACCTATTAAACAGGAGCCAGTTTGGCTTCTGTTTATTATTTCCGGCCCTCTCCTCTTTAGATTTCTGTTGGCAGCATAGTTGTCAAGGCGCCCGCCTAGGCGGCGCCTAGCGCCGCCTAGGCGGCAAGGCGCCTTTCCAAGGGCGCCTTGTCTGGGGCCAAAAAGGCGCCCGCCAAGGCGCCCAAGGCGCCAGCCTAGGCGCCCAAGCAAGGTGCCTTGGGTATTTTTACATCATTAAAAAAAGTTTTTGAGGGGTTTTTCTCCCTTGATACCCCTCACAAGGGACAC
This sequence comes from Cryptocoryne crispatula var. balansae, assembly GCA_036172225.1. Classification (NCBI taxonomy): domain Eukaryota; kingdom Viridiplantae; phylum Streptophyta; class Magnoliopsida; order Alismatales; family Araceae; genus Cryptocoryne; species Cryptocoryne crispatula. The sequence continues at coordinate 13,943,893 of CM069922.1, read as the reverse complement.
TTATTTAATGATAGTTTGAATATATTAATATATTGTATTATCACTTATACTATCATATATATTTAAGATTTATGATTATATACTTAATTACGTTCTTTTTCAGCTCTTTCTTCTCTTTCTCTGTCTCACTTATACTACTATTACATACTTTTTTGGGTTCGGGGGGCTTCGTCCCCCTGACAACCCCCCACAAGGGGCGCTGCCCCCTTGACCCCCGCGACCTGTCGCCTAAGCGGAATCGGTACCCTTCAACGCCTTGGGCGCCTTGTCGCCTTGACAACTATGGTTGGCAGTATACCACATGTATGGCCGGTTATATTGGAATGTCCTAACTTAAAAAGACATGTCTATCATATGCGGGGGAGGGCCTGTCTCCTTTATATGTCACCCTTGGCCGGGGCTTCTTCTCAATTTCCCCTCTGTTTGTGTCAACCAGAATATATGTTTGAAGATCCGACTTCTCCATGTGATGAATTGGGTCTTCTTTCAAGCTGAATTGGGTCTTCTTTCAAGCTCCCCTTTTTTTTATTTCCATTCAAGGACCTGGCCTCCCCATATGCTACATTGACCGGGCCTCTTATTGCTTGAATAGGAGTCTATGAGCTCCCGGATACCTGATCCCTTCTGAATTTATATAAGAACTCAAGGGGGTGGGATATGTTTCATTCTCGGCCTCCTTTTCCCCTTCTCTTTTGCTCCGGGGTCAGATGCTGGTCCTTCCTTGGACAGGATGGGGCTTTGAGTCCCCCTTGTATATTCATACCCAATTAGGCATATCCGGCCTAAGGTACATGAACTGGATCCCTTCTTTAATTCATATACCGATGGTATGCTATAGGGAATTGAGTATTTTATTCCCTATTGCTTCACTTCACTCTCTTCCATACTCTTATCTTATGGTGTCTAGGTACCTGTAATTGGTGTTAGTCGTGGGCTTCTTTAGTGCTCACCACCCTTTGCCCTTGCTTGCACATATATGTGCCAAACTTGCCCGTGCATACCTCTATATGGCCTTATTTCTTTCATGATTTTCTAATCCTCTATTTTCTAGGTTCCTCCAAATTCTGCTTGTATATGTGCTGAATTTCATGTGTTTGCATCCACCCTTTATCGGTCTTTTCACCTTGTTTGCTCCATATAATGGTGTTAGGGGTTTAAGCATTCCTAACTCCCTTTCACATATGTCTATGTTTCATATAAAATATTTTGAGTGCCAACAATTACATACAAGTTTAATCTTTTAGAAGCACAAAGATCATCTTTTGGGTATTGAAAGTGCTTGTAATTGTTCATTCTCATAGTTGATATACAAAATGTGTTATATATTTTCATGTAAATTCATTAATGTACTCCTATTTTATAAGATATTATTTTATGTTTCATACATATATACATGTTGATTCGAGAATCTGAGATCCGATCTCCCGAGATTTTTCCGAGATCTTTCTCTTTCACCCCCCCTGAGACGAAGCCGAGATCCAAGATGGCAATCCTTGGCTAGCACAATGTAGAGATACCTCTTTCAAAGAATACATCAGAGCTTGGTGAAATGAACTCAGTGCAATGATCAGCTACATGAAGCTTTATTACCAAAATCAAGCGTGTGAAGAAATGCATTTACAATTGAGCTAAGACTAATGGCCTGTTTGGTAACAGTATTGAGGACCTATATCAATAATAATTTTAAAGCTAATATGATAATATGTGTTTGGGTAACTGTATTAGTTGTAAAATTAATAGTTCACAACTGTTTCAAAATTAATATAGGTCTATACCTGTTTTAAAATTGGCACAATTGACCGTGATTGACCTTGATCGCTCCTCTCCTTTCCCATTGAAACCTGTCGAAGCACCCTCGGCGGAAGCTCTCTACGTCGATGCCTCCATGGCCCAACTCCCAGTGGCCTCTGCTCTCCAATCGTGCATCTTCTCTTAGCCACACATCACCAGTAATGATGGGGATGGCAGAGGCCACTATAGGCATCGTCGACGAAGCGAGAACTGGGAGCGGCACGGCGGTTGCTTATATCTACAAGGAGCTCTTCACCTACACCGATGGAGGCACTGCGGCTCTGCCAACGGTGCAGATATCTCCGAATGTGAAGACATTCAACACGCTGCTCCTCGCTTCCTATAGAGAATGCAGATCCACCGACGGATCTGTAAAGAGATGGAGAAGTTCGCTAGTGGGCCAAATAACATCACTTATAGCATTCTAATGGTGAATCTCTGCGAGGCGAGAAGTGTTCTGGAGACGTGAGTGCTGTGGGAGGAAATGGAGAAGAAGGCAATCAAAACCAGACATAACCACATACAACACCCTCATCTGCAAGCTTGGAGAGATGGAAAAGGCTGAAGAACTTTCCTGGGAGATGGTGATAGGAGGGATGGAGCCGACGGCCACCAACTATGAGAGGCTGATTGGTGGCTACTATCATACCGATGATGTGAACAATGTAGTTCTACTGTTCGATGAAATGTGTAGGAAGTATTTCGGCAAACCTCCCCCAATCAACGATATATCCCATATGCCGAGCACAAGCATGCAGCATCAACAAAGCGCCTGATTGAAGACAATGACCGAAGACCTTTCAATCATCTGAAAACGTCCTTGATCGATTCCGACCAGAAGCTAATATGGTGGATGAAGCTCTGTGCGCCGATGATCCCCTTGGCACTGCTAACCATAACCATATCTTAATGAAGTCAGAACTTCCACAGTCGGACGCAAAAGAGAACAACATATTATGTTGCCCCATTCTTAGTCTCTTTCTCAAATGAGACTCTCTTACTATTTGATGGAAGAATCTTCTCCAAGAACACACAAATAAATGAAACTAACATCTATTATATTACCTTCGGGGCATGTTTATTTTACAGTAATCCTTTTGTTTCAAAATCACCATTTGAAATATTTTTTTATGAATTTTAAAATGAGAGTTTTTATTCAGTACTAGAAGATTGCTCCAAATTACATTATCTTCTGACCAAATATATAAAAAATGTTTTTCTTATTTTTTTGCTTTAATTTTATTATTTAAATTAAAATTTGTAAATATATATTTATATTTTTTAAAATAGTATGAATATGTTTATATTTTTAATAATATATTTGATATTAATAATAATTTTGACTCTAATCAATCAAAGTATCTAATAATGATTTTGATTTTAATATTATATTACCAAACACCTGATATCATTTTTAATATTGATACAGTATTACCAAACATCTAAAGGGATTTGATACTAGCAATTTTGATATTGATATTCCATCATCTTGAAATATCAATATCAAAATTGATATTGTATCAATTTTGATACTCTAACCAAATAGGCCATAAGACTAGCCAGATAGCAACTTGCAGAAAGGATTGGGCATCAAAGTTGGACTATTATGAGTAACTAAATGACAAAGGGATGATCAACAATCACCAGATGTAAGAGTGGAACATAATCAAGAATGCTTTCTCAAAATGGAGATACAAGGGAGATATAACTAAAAGAGAGACAAGAATATAAGATTCTTTCACACAATGGCTACCCTTAAGCACAGGTGAAGTCTTTCATAGACTGAACATGGAGGGCACAAAATGTGATGGTACAAAGTAGATTGGACTTCATGCAGTTGACTTTTTGAAAAATGATTCTCAGGTGAAAATGGACGATGCCATCTACTAAATATTAACGTGGTCAACAAATTAGGCAAGGAGGAAGCCCAGTCTCTTTTCTGCTCTATGTCAGAAGAGGGGCACCAAAGGCCATTAAAGACAGAGACACCATACAAAGCACCAACGGCTTTTCTGCAAGGTTCTACCAGCATTGTTGGGACATCATAAAAGAAGATTTTATAGCACTCAGTAAATATTTCAAGCAGAACCCAAAATGTATTAAACTCTTGAATTCTACCATGTTGGTTCTACTACCTAACGAGAAAATAGTGAATGATATTAGAGATCTCAGAATAATCAACCTTTTGAACTGTAGTTACAAGATTATCACCAAAATTCTTGCAACAAGGCTTAGCAGGTTTATGGATAAGTTGACTAACCATTATCAGTTCGCTTTAATTCCTGATATATTCTTCTTAAATAATTTCATCAAGTGCATACATATGCAGCACATAAGAAGGGAATGTGTCATTCTGAAGATGTATTTTGAGAAAACATATGACAAGGTCATGTGCACTTGTCTGTTCAAAATTATACAGTTTATGGGGTTCAGTAATAAACGATTAACTTAATAAAATATTGTGTAAGCACTGCTCATTTCTTAGAATAGTTTAATGCGAAAACTTTTGAGTTCTTCTCAACAGCAGAGGGCTCAAACAGGGATACCTTATATCTACTTTGCTTTTTGTTTTAGTTGGCCAATTTCTCAGTATTATGTGAGAAAAGGTAGAGCGGGCCAACCTGTTTGAGGATATTTCTGTTGAGTCTAACATTGAGTCAGTCACTTATCTCCAGTTTGGGAATGAAATGCTGCTTTCTTCCTCTGGTTGCACTGATAGATGCATCTATCCAAAAGTTATGTTTTATATGTTGCAAGCCTTTTTAGGTCTGGAAAACAAAAAAAAAGTGAAGTTGTAAGTCTCAATTTATAAGAGTCCTTTAAACCTCAACTGAAGGGCATCTTAAATATGATGTGAACTACTTTTCCTATTAAGTACATTAGACTACCATTTACAGACAAGAGTACCAAAAGCAGGGAGTGGCATGGTGTGATTCAGAAAATCGAGGGAAAACTGCAGGAGTGGAAAAGTAGCATGCTCACAACCTGTAGTAGATGTGTTATGTCTAAGATGGTGTTCCAAAGCATCTCACTTTACTATTTTTCTATCCTAAAAGAGCCTAAAGAGATTCGCAATAAATTAAAAATCACGAGGGCTAAATTTTTTCCGCAGGTAAGGAGTGACAATTATGTTATCAAAGGTGTGAGACAGTTGAGGCAAGGGACCCCTCGCCTCACCCCAACTGCCATGCCCCATTGGAGGTGAACAATGTCTCTCGCTGTTATCCGTCCATGTTCAAGCAAAGAAGAGAAAGCAAGGCTGAGTTTTTGGAGTTATAAACATCTTAGGAAGCTATAGGAGGGTATCCGAAGGCATACAGGTAATAGGGAGGGGTCTTCAATAGCTAAATATGTGCCAGAGAGCAGCACCTGCTGCATCTGGCGAGAAAACTAGTCGAACAGGGAAGAAGAGCCATTCAGGTCTATTGAGCCCAATAAAGGGGGTTTGGGAACTTAAAACAAACCACCCCCTGTAGTGTTTAATCGGATGGTCCGACCAGGCAGTTCAGCGCTTTCATGGGTGGTTCAATTAAAAAACGGATTCAGGCTTAACAGGCCCAAGAATTCCATCTTCTCCACCCGAAATCGGGTGGAGACAGCTTCCTGTTGGAGAAGCAGAAACTTGGCGCTGAAGGGGGTTATCGCCTAGGCGATCTTGGCAAATCGAGGCAGAGAGGGGCCACCTTAAGCACCTTTGATAACATAGGGCAAGAAGGAAGGATTACATATGGTCAAGTGGAATCATGTAAGCAAATCAGCTGGAGAAAGTGGAGTGGGGCTTGATCCACGGGAGACAATCAACAATGCTTGCTGCCAAAGTGACCCCGGAAGTTGAACCATGGATTACTGACTTCAAGGACAGAGGCAGAGTATCTAGCCGCAAGAGAACACTCTTTTGGAAGGGTTATTGGATGGGGGAAGCACTGTTGGCCAAGCTGTACCTGAACCTATACAGTCTAAATCATGATTCTCTGGTCAAAGTAAGTAGCTATTGGGATGTTGGAACCAAGTGGAACTTAACCTTCAGAATGAATCTTGAATACGAAGAAATTTCTACGTTAACAAGTTTATTGAATCTATTGAAAGTAAGCAAATGTGTAGAGTCCCTGTTCTGTGACAGGAATCACGAAGGAAGATATTGACTACAAGTTCATACATTGTGGAATCATCCATTATTTATAAAAAATGCTTTTTATGAGCTGAAACCTAAACTATTCAAATTGGAACCGTTGGCCGACGATTTGAGACAGTGTAAAGTTATCTTACCTGCACTGTTATGGGCGATTTGAAGTTTCAGGAATAGAAGAAATTATGAAGATCACTTTAAGAAGCCTTTGTCTATTCTCTGACAGATGGCCACTTATGTCAAAGAGTGGTATTGTGCTGGGTCAGGAACACATAGAAGCTCTTTCAGGACAAATTCTCCTCTTTCAAACTGTTTTTATATAGTTCTCTCTTTTTTCTACTTATACTCCCTTCCCTTGGTAGAAGTGTTATAATTACTTTCTGTTTTCAGTAGAAATTTGACTATTCTGATAATGTTCTAAAAATGTGCTTTTAGAAGCCAAAGCAAGCCAACCAAGCCTGTATCCATTCCTTAGTAATATCACCACTTTGACAGAAGAAGTATAAAAAAGGTTAAGGGAAAACAAGATAATTCTTAGCACCAGATAAAGAAAAACTAAATAAAATGGCACATTATACTTTTTTCAACCACCTGCTCACGTGCATAAGCACATATGCAAAGAATTGACCAATGATGATGCAAACAATAGTAGCACCCAGCATAATCTGAGCATTTTCTGGTTACTTGTAACTTCCTATGTGTTAACACTTAATAGGTGAGAAGCATTATCAATTGATCAGTAGATTGAGAAGCAGTAAAATTTACAGGATGGCAATTAAGTAAATTGGCAAAGGTAGTGACTGTATTAAGAAGCCTGTTCAACCATCAAAATGAATACAGGACTGTAACTACAAGATAAAGATAATCATGTTCATTGCGCAAGATGCTTATAAGAGTGAAGTCACTTTTTAACTATTATTTTCCCTTGAATTTCTTTCATTTTCTCACCCCATGACTGTATGATCATGCACCTAATAAAGTAGTAAAACTGGCAACGATTGCATCCCTGGCAACTTGTCACCTTTGCACAGTGATGAATTAACTTATATAACCTTTATAGACAGGCATAGAAATTTAACGGAAAGGGGACATGAATAACCTCCATAGCTGAACCAAGAAATGCCACTGAAGGAGAAATGTGCAAATTAATAAGTAAGCACGAGTTGGAGGAGGCAAGCACCGAGTAAACTGTCACACGCAACAAAGGCACTGGTGCGGTATTTCTATCCAGGCAGAACTCTAAGAGGACCGGACGAAACAAGAATCTATCGACAACAGGCTATTAACAGCAATGGCAATGGAAATCACTTCACAACACTCCGTGGTAAAAGAAGACAACTGGGAGTAGGCACCGAATGACGCAAGAAAACAGGAACGCAATGAACGCGGGATCTTAACACCCCCCCCCCCAATCCATGAAGCACCGCCTAGCCCGAAACATTTCAGTCGACTCCAACAAGTGGAGAAAGAAATTGGAACCACGGATAAGCGGCGAAATTCCGTCTTACTCCCAAATCTCGCAAGCGGTTACAACCGGGCGACGCGGTTCAAGCAGACGACAAGGAAGGGAGCAATGTCTACCTTGGCGACGCGACTGGTGCTGCGGTACCTCATCATCTGCCGCCAACCGGCCACCAGAGCGATTCCCACCACCGTGCCCATCACCATGCCCGAGATCAGCCCCATCCCTCCTCCAACTCCCGGCGACACTCCCGCCGCTGCTTCAGACGCTGCCGGAGGCGGTTCCTTCCTCCTCCCCCCCTCGCCCGATCCAAATCTGTCGCCACTCCTCCGCCTCCTGCTGCCGCCGACGCCGACACTCCAATTATTTATGTCGGCATCTTCATCTTTCTTACCGGCTATTCCATCCCTTCCTTCCTCCCCAGAACGCCTGTAAACGCCCGGACACGGCAAGAAGGCGACGAACGGAGATCCGGCAACGCCCGCTCTGCTCGCGTCCAATAATTCAGTTACGTTATATTACTCCGATTTTCAGATATTTTCCGAAGCGACTGGCCTCCGGCATCCTCTATAATCTTCTTGTCCACGTCTACCCCTTGCAAGTATGTAATTGTATTTATACGCCTGCCTCGCGGGAAGGGCACGACATCAGAAGAATTCATCTCGGAGGTCAAAGGTTATTAATAACAAATATAATCAATTTTGAACATAAAAATCATCCGTAAATAAATCAATATTAGATGAAATAAAATATAACACATAATATAAATGTTCACTTATATCGATTCTGATAATTATCTGTAAATATCAATATCAATATTGTTATATTTGTTACACTCTAACCAAAAAGGGTCGTAACATACAGATACTTGATTTATCAGTTTCTCTTTCTCCAAATTGTTGAATTTGGCTATTTATGCAGCAGCGCCCCAAAAAAAAAGGTAGTTTTGCAATACTACCTGCCACTAAGCAGTGGCATATTCGTGAATAACCAATGTATGCGAAGGCGCCAGCACAGCAAGCCAGCCTTCTACAGATAATATATAAAACACCTTGAGAAATTTATGGCAGTTTGTAATAAACAAATAATCGCCAAAAAATAGTAAAATTCGATTTAAACTGATGCCCCAAGTATCTCTTGTCTGTCCAAAATCACTTTTGTTTTAACAGCTTCAAGAATTATTTTATTTTATTTCTTGATTTGCAAATTGTTGTTAGTCATTTTGGTGGAATATGTCTGCGTGTTATCTTTCCTTTTTTTTTGGATTGTTAAAATATCAAAATGAGTCTCTTCTTGTGTTGGTGTGTAGCAGTGGAATTCTGATTCTCGTAGTACTATTAATATTCTTGTTTTTTGCTTGACTTCAATTTTAGTTAATGTTTTTATTTTTAAAATATACTTTCACCTGAAATCCATGCACCAGCACATGAAAACGAACGCTACCCTGTTTGGATAGATTATTAGGTATCTGTATCACTATTAATTTTGACATTTGATGATAGCATTTTTAACATAAATTTGTGTAATGTCAATATCAAAATTAGTTTTATGTTAATCTTAATATCCTAACCAAATAGGCCCTGAGAGAGTCTATAAATTATGGGCTTTTAGGTTCATTTTTAACGCTTATGAATAATCCAGCTACAAATATATATAATGTCATATAATCAGGTATCTGAGAGGCAAAATTTGCAAACGCAAAAGAGTTAAAAAACTGAATTACTAAATTAATCAGGAATTCACCACTCGATTGCTACAGGAGTTTGTGGCGGGTGTTTACAAGAAAGGAAGTGGCTGATAGGGTGTTTAGTTGCACGATAAATTTTTGTACACTTTCACGATAAAAAGTGATTAAATAAAATATGAATTAGGTAATGGCATAAAATTGTCATGTTTGGAAAGATGTGATAACAAAAAAAAAGTGAGTATTATTTATGACCTTCGTTTTTTGTCTAAGAAAAAAATAATTTAAAAACATAAATGTGTAATGATTGTCAAACATCTATTTTAACAAGTTTTATTGTAAAAATATAAAATTATAGTAAAAACTCAAGTTATCATGCAATCAAACAACCTATAAGTGCAAATTAGTGCCCTCTTCAAAGGTTGGTGCTGACAATGACGGGGTGGTGGACTTGAAGAAACTCCTACGATGATGCACCTTTGACACTATTTGCATGAACTCCCGCGGCATGAATTCGAGATGTTTCACTCTGACGTTGTTGGTTAGACCTAGCCACCGCCTTCAAAGTTGAATTGAAGACATGCATAAAGCATTGGGCGGCATCAATACTCTCCTTCAACACATATTTGAGATGTCTAGCTCTGTCATTGCCGACATTATACATCGATGTCGCCTTCAAAGCCACATTAGAGATGTGCACAAAGCTCAAGGTGATGCCGATAATCTTTTTCAGTACATATATGGGATGTTTGGCTCCATCACTGCCAAAATCAAACCTCATCACCACCTTTGAAGCTACGTGGGAGATATGCTCAAAGCGGGGCAATACCAATATCTTGTCATGTGGAACATCAAATGTGCTTTCAATTTGGGGTCTAATAGGGTCCTCAAAGAGAAGATGAGCCCCATCTGTCGCATGATCAATGCTGATATGCTGCCATAAGGAAGAGTAGAAGGGGGAAGAAATGAGGGATCCATTGCTAGAGTAGGAAGGAGAATCTGTCGAAAAAGATATGAGCCCATGGGACCTCTAGCGATTGTGGGCACAAACGAAGAGAAAGAAGATGTTGGTGATGCATTCTTCACAAGAAGAGTGATGGCCACACATCCTTTCCATCAAACATCAGAAATGAACAAAGCTAATGTCAGGGTATGAATCAATAAGAGGATTTTGAGATCTATGAGATTCATTCAAACATTTATCAAATGCTTCAAAATGTATGGCCTATTCAACCCAATCAAATAGGCCCTAAAATTACTTCTAACCTTTGTTTGGTCAGAGATTGATGCTTTTGATGCCATTTAATAAATACACTATTTTCTTGTTTAGTGAAAGTTAGAAATTTTAATGTTAGATTGGTTGATCAAGATTTCTGTAGTGACATATCAACTTAAAACCTAAATATTAACTTTATGAATCCTTAAGTTAAGGCTCTTAAAATCAGTGATATAAAAGATAAAAGTTTAAACTAACGCAAAAATTTAGGGCACTAAGGTCTTATTTAAAGAAATATTATGTCATGCATGTCGATGTTAGTAGCTTTTTTTCCATGTGGGCTTTTACTAAATTGTTTTATCTTTTAAATTTGTATGTTGTTTCTAAAAGGTTACAATTATTAAACTATTTAACTCTTATGTTGTTTTTAACCAACTCTTCCTCTCACAACTGGCCACCTAGTAGAACCACGCCCCCCTCACCATCGCTAACCTATTGATATCACCCACACTGGCCCTTGCCAACCTCTGCGCCATGTCGTGGCTGCTTGGTCCTAGGGGTGGGCACGGTTCGGTTTGGTCCGGTTTGGACCATTTTTTTCCCAAACCGAACCAAACCGAATCACCCTCCCAAACCGAACCGAACCAAACCGAATCAATTCGGTTTGGTTCGGTTTAAACCGAAAATAAATTAAAATATTTAAATTAATTATTTTTTACATATATATACTAGTTTTTATGTTAAAATTAATGAAAATAAATATTATTTTATTATAAAATTTATAAAAAATATCATTTTTATTAATACTATAATAGCTTTTTATATTTTTTTGATTAAATCGGTTTAAACGGTTTGGTTTCGTTTAAATCGGTTTGGAGATTTTCCAAACCGAACCAAACCGAAGGGGGGTCCAAACCGAACCAAACCGAACCGAATGGGCTGGTTCGGTTTGGTTTCTCGGTTTGAACCGTTTTGTGCCCACCCCTACTTGGTCCAACCCCACTGCACAACTGAAAAATATATGGAAGATCAAAAAATTTTCAAAATTTTTAAGTAGATTTTAAGCCCAACTATCGGCTATTTATTTGACCATTCTTATAAAAATATGAACAAAATATTATTTAAAAATCATGAATTTGTGGTAAAAAGTTAGTAAATATGTTTAGCAAAAATTCTGATATTTTGTACATGAATATTGTGTTTTGAATATGATTTTGTCATGTGAATGATATTGCAAGTTCTGAATAGATGGTTTACAGAACATGTACATGTTGAAATCTCATGAACAAGATGATTATCCTTTGAATTATTATGACAACTTAGATGTATATTCTTGTAAGAATGCTAAATATGATTAGTATGTTTTATTATGTACAATAACATTTCTTATTGAGATTAATATCATGTCAAATGGATTTTATTGTTATTGGATAGTTAGATTTAAAACCAACATGTTTATGTTTGAAGGACATATAAAAAATATAAGATAATGCGTTAGGATCATGTATAAGTCAAGTTCATCTTGAAATAAAATCATTTTGTCATGTATGGCATAGGTTGTGTTAATTTGATTTGCATGTTATAGTTTTGTGTCAATATCATGTTAGTTTGTCAAGTATGACATAGATCATGTTAATGAGTTTTGAAGGATATGATCCATATTAGTTTGTCTTGTATGGTACATAATATGTTAGATTGTCTTGCGGAGGTATACATCATGTAAATTGGTATAGTATGATTTAGATCATGATGATTGTCATGTATGACTTGGATCATGTTAATTTTGTCATGTATGGTGTAAAATATGTCTGGATCATGTTGGTTATGTTAGTTATTATAGACTTGTCTAAATCGTGACAATAGTTTTGTCTTGCATGAAGTCTTTGAAGTTAGATGTCTATGAGTATGTGCATGGCATGAATATATGAATATGATTAACTTTTCTTACGACACATTATGAAAGCTTCACCAACCTACTTTAGTCACTGACCCGTGAGTAGCAGGAAACGTAGAATAGTACGGTGCATCCATTGATATTGGATATTGCAGTTTACCCTAAGTGCTCTACTGTCTTGGTGCACTATGCGTCTAACTTGGTTATATATTACTGTTATATATGTTAGAGTTGGTGTAAGTATTAGTACATGTGATGTGTAAAAGTAATACAACAATTTTATTGCTATTCGGCTTTGTATGTGAAGAAAATGGAACTTACTTGTTTATATAGCCTATAAGATATGTTGATATCATTGCATGTCTAGAAAAATTAGCTTTGCTCAATTTTCATATGGTCTTGTAAGGTTAAGTTTTGATGACTTCTAAATTTCATTTGTCTAATTTATATGATATAGCATGTTAATGGTCTACAAGTGTGTGATTTTGGTCCAATCTTTTTAAAACAACAACTCGTGTTTCGCTATGAACTTGTGAGGTACTTATAGAAGACATTTACTTATACTTTTATGTTATGTTTCAAGTTTGATTTGTATGCATCATTATTTGATTATCTAGTTATCCAAGTCAAGGAAGGAAAACTCGGGGGTCGGCCTTGGGTCGGTCGGCCCCAAAACCGACCCGGGTCGGTTGGGGTCGCGACCCGGGTCGGGTCAGGGTCAGGTCGGGATCGAAAAAATAATAATAAAAAATTAATTTTAAAATAATAACCGGGTCGGGGGGTCGGAGCCGGGTCAGGGTCGGTCGGCCCAAAAAGCGACCGGGTCGGGCGACCTGGCATTCCACGATCCAAGTATCGAGCGAAAGGTTATCATCTACTGAGTTGGGTGTGACTCATTCCAATTATTCTAAAATTTTTTTGGTATTCTGATTTATCACAGTGGAAGTATAGTGGATTGATATTTGGAGAGTTAGTTAGTTGAAAGTTAAATGTATTAGCGTATACCTAAATTTGACGCATTATTTTGATTATGGGTTCAATGTATACTTGTGTTCTCAAACCGATATCTTTCAAGGAGTTGTTTTTTCTGGTTATGTCACCATATGTATCCGATGTATATATTCTAAATCTGGGTTGTGACAAAAGAGGTGTTTGGTAACCATTATAAATCTATGTTTTCAAAGATATTTCTTTATTAGACAAAATAGTGAGTCTAACCTTTTTTATCACATGATCCATCACCTTGTTTGGTCATATATAGTACTCACTCTTTTTTGTTATCATGTCTTCCTAAACATGACAATTTTTTTGTCAATGGCTAGTTGGCACTTTATTTTAATACAAATTTTATTGTAAAAGTGTATAAAAAATAGTTATACCACCAAACATCCTATCAGTTAACTAGGTACGATTAAAGATGACTTATACTCAATTCAAGTTAGTTAAAATGTTTTGTTTACCCTTTCAAAGAAAAGAAAAAGATAAAGTATATAGAAACTTAGTTAGACATTATAACAATGAATAAAAAGATTACTCCTGAGAAATTAGAATCCAACCAAACAGACACCAATTCATAGCCAAACGAATATGGTTTGGTTTGCTTTAGTTCGACTTACACTATTTTACATCAAATAAAATATATGTATACGTATGACTAATTTTATACTGATAACTAGTAAATATCATTTTATATGCTATTAATATATTACATAAATTTGATGGATCTAATTTCTTAGTTTGATTGATTTAAAGCATTCACCAAACCAAAAAGGTAAATAAAAAATTGAACCGAAGAAAACATAAATTTTCGGGATGTTTGGTTGCCCCGCAAATTTAGTTTTGGTTACAAAAAATGTGGCAAAACTTGAAAACATGGTATTTTCAATTATTAAAAAAATATGTTTTATTAAAAATTTATTTCATCTTGAATAAAAAAAGAGATAAGACCTTCTCTTTATTTCTTACTGACATCTTATATATCTCTTTACTGTTACGGATGATTTTCACTCTTTTTGTTATCATATCTAATCAAATATGATAAGTTTACGTATTTTATGTTATATTTTATTTAATATAATTTTATCATCACGCAAGTGTATAATAAACTGCTGTGCAACCAGATGCTCCATGATATTTATTTCTCAGCTTAAATCAAATAGTAAACACTATCACTATGCATGCCTATACAGCACATGCTAGGCTGGGCATGGCCCACACCGGGAGTCCAGTTCTGACTCCTAACCATCAAGTCAAACGGCCTAGTCACTGGATATATCTTATTACATAGATACGTACATTTATATATATATATATATCCTTTCATTTATTCAGAACGTTTTAGATGCATTGACGTTTGATCTAGAGTTTAGACTACCGGATGGCATGCTGATAATCGAAGGATACCTCTCCTGTTTCCTGCTGTTGTGTTTTATACCCTATGTACGTACGTATAAGCCATTGTCCTAGGTATAAACGCAATTGAACAAAATGACAAGGGCATATTGCTAAATAGACGACGTTGCGTTGTCGAAAACTTACAACGCAGCATGTCCGCATGTCGATAGGTCCGAGTCTTCAATGATTAGAGAAAGAACTGCGACAGCTGGCCAACCGTTATTTGTGTCGGCGGATTGTTAAGATATATTCAAGTTCATCATCATAGACATTCTTGTCCATATCCATCAATTGGCAAATAAAATTTCATTTTAAAACAAAAAAATATTACCCATGAATGAACACTTGTTTTATGCTTCTACAAGGTGTATTAAAATTTATTTATTATTTTTCATATACACAACCAAAAATAATAAAATTTGTAATGAGGTGTTTGGTCACACAATATTTTTCTTACACTTTTATGATAGAAAAATTTTATTAAAATAAAATATGAACTAACCAATGAAAAAAAAATTATTATGTTTGAAAGGATATGATAAGAAAAAAGTGTAACTACCATATATGATCAAACAAAATGAAGCACCACAAGATAAAAAAAAGAAGCAAGATCATTTTTTGTCTAAAAAAATTACTTTAAACATGGAAAATTTTCATGATTATCAAACATCTCTTTTAACAAGTTTTATTATAAAAACATAAAATTGTAACAAATTCAAATTATCACGCAACCAAACACCCCCAGAGAGTTTGAAAATGACACTATTTGAATAATAAATAGTTTAATAATTGCTAGCTTAACGGCTAGAACACATTACCGGAGAGCATCCCACTTGCTACTTTCTTCTAGTTTATAATGCGTTTATAATAAAAGTTATTTTGACTTAATTTGAAATTTTGAACTCTTAATTTCATGTCTAATCTCTTAATTTAAATTCAAAAACTATTTATTTATAATAAAATGTTTGTAAATTAAACGTTTTTTTACTTAATATTATTTTATGTTACATTTATCCTTTATATAGAGAATATATCGATCCAAAAAAAAGTTAAAATAGCAACGAGTTGTATTAATATACAAGAGATATATTTAGAAGTTAAATAAAACACATAATTAAGTCTAAAAGCCCATTTGATCAGACTTAGGTGATGTCTGATTATATTTTAATTTGAAATTTTATACTTTTAATTTCATCTCTAACTTCTTAACAAGTGTTAGAAAAGTGCTAAATTTAATTAAGATATAAGTGATTAATGTTGTTTGATAAAATGTCTAAATTAAAATCTTGTACTCAAGTATATATATAAATATATATATATCAATAGAGTACACTACCATCAAACAATTTAGACCATATACTAAATATAAAACAATTGATACGTAAACTAATTTTATCAAATATTAACATATAAAAAATTGTAAATAGATTAAATAATTAAAAAATTCTAAAACTATTTTAAATAAAAAGATAAAGTGATGTTTAATTTAAATTAATTTGAAAATATAAACTTTTAATTTTATATTTAATTATTTATTAAATAATAAAAAGTACTTAATTTTATTAAAATATAAGTGATTTAGTTTATTTGACAAATATATTTAAAAAATAGCCTACTATTTCAAAATCCTCTGGTCAAGCAGAGTATAGATCAATAGCTAAGGGAGCCGCAAAAGTATAGTGGTTGCAACACGTACGAAGAGAATTCTAAGAACAAAATTGAAACTGTTACGTACTCTTCACTGTGACACATACGAAGAGAATTCAAGTAACTCTTCACATTGCAGATAACTCGGTCTATCATGAAAGAACTAAGCATATTGAGATTGATTATCACTTTATTATAGAGAAAATTCAGTTGGGTTAATTAAAATAGTGCACATTTATGGAAGAGAACAAACGACAGACATATTTACTAATGGGGTGTTTGGTTGCATGATAATTGAGGTTTTTATTTTAATTTTTAAAAATTGTAAGAAAACTTGTTAAAAGAGGTGTTTGACAACCATGACAATTTTATGTTTTAAAAGTGATTTTCTTCTTAAACAAAAAAAGAGGGTCTCACCTCTTTCTTTTTTCTTGTGGTCCCTCACTTTATTTGGTCATGTGCGGAGGTTACTCTTTTTTGTAATCACATCCCTCCAAACATGATAATTTTATGTCATGAGTTGGTTTATTTTTTATTTTAATACAATTTTTTTTCATGAAAGTGTACAAAAAATTATCATGCAACCAAACACCCCATAAGTCTTTGTCCAAAGAAATTTTCAAGACTCACGCATCGTGAATAATTATCGATTACAGGTGTCAGTTTGAGGGGGAGTGTCAAGATTAACAAGTTGACACTATTTTATCACTGCCTAATACAAAGTCTAGAAGCTTCTGTTGCGCAAAAAGTGTGTCTGACGCATCTCCTAATCCCCACAACCTCTCCGTGCTAGGTGATCGTGTTTGTTGAGGAACGTTTTTCGTTCCACCCATGTATTGTATTCCTCTTCTACCCTTGATTGTTCCCTCTTCGCGATTTCTTTGTGTACATTGTACCTTTTACGCATATATAAAACGAATGGCAGTGTGATGAGTGAATATGCTCTCCGAGTCTTCACTATATCAGGAGCCCTCCACTGCTCTTCTTTCATTCTACCTTTCTCTGTTCTTCTTGCAAGTCACCGACTGGAATCCTCGGCACAGATAGACCTCCAACTCTCACCCCCTTTGTTTACGGTTTACACCTTTCTCTTCAGCTTCCAATACAAACTGATCTACATCTATAAATTTTGACATTGATACACTCTCCCCTCTTGAAATATCAAGACCAAAATTGACGTTGTATCATTTTTGATATTCCAACCAAAACATAACATAATGCACTGGGGTTTAATACATAACTTACTATATATATATGCTTCTGGAGGTTTTCAGTGACCCATCCTTCAATACATTTTCGTCCAAGAACATATATATATATATGTCTGGACGTTCATAATTAATTTGGGAGACCGAATGGGCACTCTTCTTTAGACACACAAACATATATATAACGAGACACACATGCATGCGCACCAAAAAAAAAAAAACACTTCAGGAACGTACGTGCCTCAAACATTGGGGAACAGTACACCTAAATAAATGCTGAAATATTGAGATTTGAGACAAATTAACGCATGCCATGGATGGCGGGTAAGAGAAGATCAGGCCGAAGACGAGAAAGAAGAAAAAGGAGGAGATCAAGGGAGATGGCGGGCGTCGTCGTCTTCTTCTTTCAGACCGAGAAGGGCAGCAGCCACTGGTCTGCGTCGATGTAGGAGACGTTGAGGAAGGGGGCAGCTTGGGTGGCGTTCAGCCTCTGCAAGTATGGCGCCCGCAGTGTCAAGTTCGAGCCAGGGCCGCTGCACATGTACTCCCCAAAGAAGACGAGCCTGGCCGTACGCACAAAGAAAGCACAACATCAAGATATGAACGAAGTTGGGGAGAATTCTCCATATACATATATATGTTAAGGTTAATATGCGAAAAAGAGATCCAACGACTGTACAGCTAGGTGAAAAATTAAAGAAACAAGGGGTGCGAAAAGAACCAACCGACTGCCAGAATTTTACATAAAAGAAATGATTGAGCGATCATTATAATTTTACGTTTCTAATATATTTTCTTATGAGATTCTCTTTCTTTTTATCATGTGATTCTCCACCTCTTTTTGAGGAACATGGCTTTCATTATTCTATTTTGTTTTCACATCTCCCAAAACTTGATGAATTTATGTCATTGGATAACTTACACTTTATCTTAATACCGATTTTTTTATCATGAACTTAAACTTGTACAAAAACTGATTGTACCATCAAACACCCTAACAATGTGTCTAATACAGGATACAAATTAGTCCCATACTCCTATTTGAGACTTCATTCTCTGAAAATTTAACTTGACTTCTTCATTTTGTTAATTAAATAGCAAATTTGAGCTTGAGCATGAGGAACTCAGCACTCGGCAACTTATTTAATAAAAATAGTTGATTAAAATATGTACTAAAATCATATATATTTAAATATTTAGTTGAAAAGGGCACTCGGTTAGTTGAATAGTATCGACTAAATTTATTGAAAAGTTTAAAATCGAATTTAGTCCTAGCTGAGTAATTAAGGGATTCATCATGGATTCAAAATTCAAACTTCCTAAATGAAGTTGGATAGAATTCAAAAGCAAGAATAAGCTCAAGTTGAACTCTTATTCAGTGTTCTAACTTAAATTTTGATTCTACAAAGTAAAGCATGAACTTAACGAGTAGAACTCTAAAACATGTAACGAGATATATAGCTGAAGTTGATAAGAGTTGAGTCTGCTCGTCAAGTGCCCTAGTTGACCTTGAACAAAAATAGATAAGATGAGATTGAGCACCATCCTGCTCGATTTGTTTGCATCTTTATTCTTGTTCACAGTCTGTGCATCTTCTTTTCTTTTGTATTTACAACCCCAAAAATAAGTGTAATTGCGTGTATTCATCATATAAGAATATTGCTGGTCTTTTAAAAATATTATGTACTCTCACCCAAGTAAAAGGATATAGCCCTCTCTCTCGTTCTCTCTCTCCCCATAAGCGGACTTTTATAACTAACATATCTTTTTTCAAAATTATATAATTAACATATTAAATTTTTTTTGCAAGAATAATACACTCCGGTGAAAGTTGAATTCAAAAACTTCAAGACGAAAAGATAAAGTCAAACTCAACTTTAAAGTTGAAGTTTAATACTTCAACTTTTTTTTGGACACCTTAAAACTTCAACTTTATGTAAAAGAGCGGACACAGATGGTCTAAGTTGAAGTTAAAGTCAAGATTTATTTTTGGGTTCAACTTAATGGTGTGTTTAGTTGCATGATAATGGGAATTTTTATTTTTATTTTTAAAAATTATAAAAAAATTGGTTAAAAGAGGTGTTTGATAACCATGATAATTTTAAGTTTTGAAAGTGATTTTCTTTTTAAACAAAAAAAGGATCTCACCACTTTCTCTTTTTTTTGGTCTCCCACTTAGTTTGGTAATAAATAATAGTTACTTTTTTTGTTATCACATCTCTCCAAACATGATAATCTTATGTCATGAGTTGATTCTCTTTTTATTTTAATATAATTTTTTATCGATTTAAAAAAAATATCATGCAACCAAACACCCCCGTAAACGTTTTCACTTTTAGCAAAATTGAGTTATTTTTGAAAAGAAAAATCTAGTGTATCACATGCATAAATTTGATAAAAAGAAAAAGAAATTGCGTTAGTTATAAAAAAATTATAACTACCCAACTGGTCTCTGGACGGATCGTTGAAGTCGTTCCATCCCTCCGGGGCGACGATGTCCGCCATGAAGGTGAAGGCGAAGACGACGCGAGCATACTGCTTCCACGCCCGCCCCAGCCATATCCTCCCCGTCCCCCCCACGCTGCAGTTGACGAAGGCGAAGCCCGTGTTCTCTTCCGCCGCCAGCCGCCCCTGCGCCGTCACCGACCCGTCCACCAGCCGACTCCCGGCGGCCACTGGCGACGCTATGGAGCTCACCTGGCAGCTCTGCGTACGTAAGTGCAAGGAGAGGGAGAGAGAGATCAGGCCTCACGAACGCATGCAGGTGACGAGATCATATATATCATATGTACGTACGCACCTCGTAAACCGATCTGCCGTCGCCGAAGATGAAATCGATGGACCCCTGGATGAAGCACTCCTTGAAGTAGTGCCGCCCCCGGTCGTCGTGGAGGGTGTCCTGCGAGCCGAAGAAGCCGCAGCCCCAGAAGGCCGCCTGGTCGCCCCCCACCCTGACGGCCACCGCCTGAGCTCCCACGTCGCCGGGCTTCGCGACGGGCGCCATGTTCTAAGATTGAGCAAGACGACCGAAATTAGCTTATATCAGGTATCAAAAAAATGCGCGCGATCCATCTCGTCGACGATAATATTAATTGCACCGGATAGATAATTTTACAGTCCGAATCTTCTCTGTAAATATTTTTAGTTACTAATAAAAATATGTCACAATCCTTATGTCAATTTATGTGAAAATCTCTGTGACAATTGATTTACTGATAACGAATTACATTAGTTTCAATAATGATTTATACTGACTTTAATAATAGTTTATTAGAGAGTTTTTATTTTGTCACATGACCCCCCCCCCACCCCCCGAGGTAGTAAACCCAGACGTCCCCCTTCCCGAGCAGGAGGTACCAACTCAACTGTTATTGAAGTGTTATCAGAGAGTTGCTAACGGTTCAATAAATATCACTAAATTATTATTGATTATTATTGAAATTAGTATAACTTGTTACTAAATCAAATTGACTAAGTAACATTCAATAATGACGAACTGTTGATTATTGAACCGTTACTTAAACGAAATGAAGATTGTGACATGTTCTAATAGTGAGTTTAAAGTGTGTTCCTCTTCACCGTGACGTTGAGGTGATCCAGTCTCACAAGTTTACCAGGAAGCTGATGTTCTTGGCTATGAAGTTGGGGGAGAAGACGGAGACGGAGGCGCTGAGGAACGTCCCTCCGGAGGAGTTGGCGGTGTCGTTCCAGACGATGGCGGTCGCGTGCATTCCCTGCCCTTGGAGCGTGATGCCGGGCTTGGTGGCCGGGATCCTCACCTTCTCGCTGTTGTTTCCGGATCAAAAGGAAAAGAACGGTAATTAATTAGGCGTTAGAAAAAAAAGTTCTTGAATCAAAAAATATGATTATTTACAACCTTTTTCGGTACTTCCGTAGTAATATTTAAAGAAGTTATAAACATGTACACAGCACCATCGATCTTAATTATTGCTCCTCGTAGAGTGATGTTATTATGGTAGTTTGATGGGGCTTACGGGTAGATCCCCTTGTTGATCCACACGACCGTCCGCATCTGCGCCGCCGCGTCGGGGATGGAGTCGATGGCAGCCTGCACCGTCGTGAAGTTGCAGCAGCCGCGGCGGTCAACGCAGAGGACCGCCGTGGTGTTGGTGGCCGGCGGGGGGGAGACGTCGTCGCAGAGGGTCCGGTTGTCGGAGTGCTTCCGGTGGCGGCGGCGGCGGTCAAGCCGGTGCTGATCCACCCGCGGACCGGCGGCGACGAGCCGTTCCACGGCGGAGGGAGGGGAGAAGACGCCGCCGGGGAGGATCAGGCCGACGTCGGCGAGCCAGTCGCGGCACTGGGGGCATCGGTGGACGATCACCGCCGAGAGGAGAGCCACGAGGACGGCGGAGAGGGCTGTTAGCGGGGGTGCGCCCCGGAGACGACCCATCTCAGCTGGGCAAAAGATGCGGAAAAACCCGAGAGAGAGAGAGGAGGAATTTAAGCCGCCGGCGGCTCTGCCGGAGCACCCCGCCGGTTATATAGCGCTGGCCTTGCTTGCTTCGGGATCAACCCTTCATCCCCACGCCTTGTGGTGGGGGTTTGCTTGGAACGGAGAGGTCGGCCTCTGAAATAAGAGAGAAGTATGTACTCGCTGATGTCGTCCTAGATCTCTCATATATCAATATATATATATACATCCCTCTTCCTCCATGAGATCAGCTATGTATCAGGCCGGAGCTTTCCTCCATATATGAACTCGTGCACCGCTGCCCGTGCATCTGCATACATGATGCCGCCGGAGAAAATCGGTCGGTGCTGCAGCATCGAGATCGTCCTGCGGTTGCAGCTAGCTCGCTGCCGGCGATCGATGAAGGTGTTGATCAGGGGTCCGATGAAATTCCGAGAAGCTTGATCAGTTTGCTCCTGGGTGGGGCTGCAAACCGGCCGTGGAAGTCGGTAGCCGTCTTGCCTGGTTATTTTCGATTCTGACACAAATTAAATGGGAACCACGACATTCTGATTTCGTTCACACGTAGGTATGGGATTGGAATGATTCGAATGTTCAAAATGTTATCTTCCCTTTTTAATATTTATATATATATCATAATTTTAATACATCGTTTATATATTTTTATTTATCATGATATTAATATATATTAACTTTTATTAAAATAAATAGATATTAAATTAAATATTTATAATTTTGATTCCGATAAATTATCGAAATATCCGATTCTACTTTTAATAACTTATAAAATATAAAAATATATTCTTAAATTAATAATTTTTTTCGGAATCGAATCAGAATATCGGATTCTCTTTACACCCTTGTTACCGGTGGATCAATTTGTCGTAGAACTCTACATTTTTTGTTATTATGTACAATGCTTGGTGTTTTGGGTTGATACCAAATACAATAGTTTAAATAATAGTTCTTATTTTAAATTACTTGAGGAGGGGGTGGAAACCAAATTAAACAACACGTACGGTACTATAGTTGTAAAATCATCTTGATCACGTGCGGTTTTCTGGATACATAAATATTATTGTTTTTCGTATCTTTTACGAAGTTAACAAAAATCCCACCTTTATATCCCCCCTCTTACTTTAAACTGCAAATTAAAAAAATTCTATGTTTCTTTACACAATTCTCCTGTTTCAGAATTTTACTTACCCATAAACAAGCTAGATTGTTATATAGCTAAGCTTTGGGAACATCTGAGCAGAGCCTTTGATGCCATCGATCGCCTTCTCCAGCAAGATCAAGCCAAGTCCACACCAGGGTTATCTCTGTGCGCCTTCCTTTCAAGGAGTGGGGAGGGCCTTCGTTTTCAGAGCTGTGTAGCTCCACTGCAGAACCTTTTCCTGTCGTGTCTGTGGATTTTGATGATAGCGGGGCAGCTCTTTTTTCTTCTTCCCTTTCTTCTGGCGACCGATGCATTTGAAGGCACGCAAAGGCGGAATTGTGCTGCAAACATCGATGGCCATGAGATAGCTTCAGCCTGCAGCCCAGGTGCTGTGAACAATGATGAAGAGGGGTTCTCACTTCTCACCCAGCTTAATTTGGAGAAGGCATTTATATAGCTAGATGCAGAGGAAATGTCTAGAGCTATGAAGACAATACACCCAATCGGAAGTTCCATGTTATGTGAAACTGCATTAGCAAAGTAGATGGCCAAAAATGTGAATGACCCAGGTATATATGAAATACTCAAAAGATAAGTTGATTGACAGGCTATTTTTGTAGCCCTCAGTGAGTGATAATATACTTCTTTAGCTCAACCCTTTAATTGTGTACAACCTTAACCAAAGTGAACCAAAGAGTGATTTTTTGGTTTAACCAAATAATGATAACAGAACACCCTTCTGATGGGTTGAATCAGAAAGTGACTAAATAAGAACGCAGAGAAGATAATTAATGAGTGAAATGGCTTGGGCATCTAGGTAAGATAGGCTAGGTTGGAGGTCGGGAGAGACTCCAACCGACCTGGGTCAGAACGATGACTTGAAGCCATTAGGATAGTGGAGGCCGACAAGGCCAACCCGGTGACCCCAGCTGGCTCGGACCCAAATCTGACTAGGTGGGGGAAGCAGGGTCTCTCTCTCATCTCAAGTTTTCTTTCTCTCTCTCTCTCTCTCTCTAAGCTCATTTACACATCCTCGAGATAATCCGACTCGATTTAATGACAAGATTGAGATAAAAATGACAGCTTATATATTTATACCGTTCTTCTTTGTTTTTAATTTTATTTTAAGAAAATTTTATTTTCTAATCTAACCTAGATCTGGATTAGATCTAGTCTAGATTTTAGATCAGCCGATGCAGATCAATCAGGACCGGATCAACCCAATCCGGATACATGAGGACACGTGTTTGTTTCACTGTGAAAATATATAGCATGGTGACCTTGTTCTACTCATGGCATGTTTTTATGGCTCTGACTGATGTAAAATATGCATTCTAAAGGAAAATATTTACACGAGGAGATTTGGAAACCAAAGCAAACGACACATCTTTCAAACGATTAATCATGTGGCCCCTTCTTTGGTTTTTCATGCACTTATTTTTGGAATCAAAGAAACAAAACAAGTCCTAGATGGTTTGGGAATTTTAAGAATATTTCAAAATTTTGTCAATAATATTGAATCAAACAATAAAAACAATAAGCTTCGACTAAGCTTGAGCACACATGTTTACGTATATGAATCACTAACTATGTTTTTTAACAACTATATATCAATACAATAAATATAAAATACACATGCTTTTAACAATAAACAATATAGTACTTTAACAATGTAAATAGAACTTTTAATTATTGGGCCATCCTCCTAAAAATCAATATAAACACAACAATATGACATGATTAGAACCAAATAAATGGCGTTAGAAACATCGTTTGTCGGGTCAAAGCACATAATCATTAGAATTAAGAGTTCTATTGCTAACCGACATATGGTTTCCACGGCAATGGTCTCTTAGAGATACAAGAACCATCGGATAGGAGACACCCTTGTCTTTCATCAACACGTCATTTATGAAAGCTTGGGGAATCTAATTTTATTTTGAGTTCTCTATGGTAGAAGAAGAGAAGAGAGTGTTAAGTTTTGGAGAAATGTACGTGGCCCACGAAAAACAACCCATGGATATCTTGTTTACGATGAGAAGAGAAGAAAAATCTTTAAGAGAGAAAATGTTGATATGTACAACTATTAGATGTGTCCCAACATAAAGGGAGCACGCGGGAGAGGCGGTCGCACATGGGTCCGAATAGTTTGATACTATTTAATTGAACTAGGCTTGTAAATGGATCTAGATATTATCCAAATTCGATACGAATTTGTATCCGAATATTCTAATATTATTCGATTGGCTCAATCTATTGAATAATCATTTCAGATAAAGATATTATGTAAATCTTAAATGAAGTAGAGTTGGAATAGCCTGATTAGCTCCATTTAATATTTACTTCAAATTAGATCGTTGGATGTAAAATCTAATCATCAATATTAAACCCTAGTTTATACATACTATCTTTTTCTCCCCCATCCCCCATTCCATGCCATGATCTACACCAACTCACATCACACCCCACCCCGTCCAACCCATTAACACATCCCCTCCCCTTTCCCAATTACAACACTCCCCCTTTGAAACCCCTACATGGCTCCCATCACCCTGTCACCAGCACAATCGGCCCTCTCATCACCAGCATCATCATCTGCCTCCTCCACCTCTGCCATCGTCATCATCTGCCCTAACTCCTTCCTCTGTCTTCATTGTTGTCGTCTGCCTCTCCCTCCTCTGCCATCATTATCATTGATGATGTCGTTGTAGACATGGAAATTCAACATAATTGAGAAGACCAAAGCTCTTGTTTCTTTAGAGAATACTTGTTTTTTGTGCTTAAGTCAACCAATTTTTTAAAAAAAGATTAACTATTGGCTAGGGAGTCTAAATTTTCGACAAGGTGACGTTTGGCATTGCATTATTGGAATGTTAGGTTCTCCCATTAAAACTTTGCCATCCTGTATGAATCTAGCTAAGCACATTGCATACGCATAGTACTACTTACGTCTTGATAAATGGGATGTTTGGTGTCAAACTTGACAATGTGGTCTCAAGCAGCAAGGGTCAGAGGAGGATGCACAGTGCATTAATTGCATGTCAATGCCTCTGATGTCCTGGTACAGGGAACATTTTGCCTTAATGATGCTATGTTAAAAGCAACGTTAGGAATCGTGCAAATGATTTACATTGTTGCATTACATACATTGGCAAACATCCCGTTAATGGGACGTCAGATGTCTCCTTAACAAAACATCTAGGTCATCTGGTGCAGCTATAAAAGGAGGCCTTTCTCCAATGCTTAGGAGGTTGGAAAAGTAGCATTCTAAAAATTTTAGAGAGGCTTACCATCTATAACACCATTCAAGATCATTCCAAAAAACATCCTTCAACATCTTCAAAAACCCACTACCCTTCCAACAATCACCTCTCAAAGCCTCCCACTTTCAAGAAATCCTTCTTCATCACCGCCATTGGAAGAAGTATTAGGGAGTCCCTCCATCGAGCTATAATTGGTAGGAGCACTTAGAGCCAGTCTAGAAGTTGATCAGCGCATTTTTCAGTTTTGCACCCTGATGACCTATCGTCAGAGTATCTAACATCCCTGTAATGTGACATCAGGACTTTCATAAGTAGGCATCAGGCAAAATACTTTGTTCTTTCCCCTTTTCTATTGTTTTAGTTTCATCCTTCCTTTCCTTCAGTTTCTTGCTTTCTTTGCATCCTTAGTGTCTTGCATTTATATCATGCCCATACACACCATCATGTTTTTAAAACATCTAAGCTAAAAAGGCTAGGAGCTAGTCCTAATATGTAATTTTAGTCTTTTTGTCATCATTATGTCCACTTTGATCATGGTGTTGCACTTCACATAGTTCTAATCCTCTCTTCATTCATTTTTTTCTTGTTTTCAGTCGGACAATTAGGAAAAGCGAGATCTCTCAAGCTCTCCCATTTCAGCTAGCTGAAGTGGAGGAAGATAAAACTCATCAAGCACATCTCTCAAGCAAGGTGCGTATAGTCACTAAACTTCCAAGCATTTCACTTCCCTTTCATTTCTCCATCCATCGAAGCCCTCGGCTTTTAGTGACCACACATCACACACACCTTATGGTATTTACACCGACTTCTATTTTCTTTCCTTCTATTTCTTTTATTCTCTTTCTTCACTCTCCTCTTCCTTAAGACTCAGACCAGTTCTTTGGTATCCAAGTAACATCAAGAGTGCATGTCCTAGGATCAAAAAGAATGTGGAGGAAAAGAGGAGTGAAGGAAATTGGGCACTTCTTAACTGAGCACACCAAGCGACCACATCGAAAGTCTATGCTTGCATCTGTGGCAATCACAATGGGACCTCTTGTGCTTTAGAGTCTTGCTAGTTTTCTTTCTTGTATGAATGAAAATTACTATTGTGGATCCTGCATGAGTCATCATTTGCTTTAGTTGCATTTATTTTCAGTCATTGCATTTTTACTTTTCTTTAAGTTATTACACACCACTTTGCTCACTACATGAGCCCCACATGAATCACCTCTTTATTTTCTTGTTCACCACGTAGATGGTACATTTTTGACTCATGCGTGAGTCCTTTAGTTGTGTTTTCCATTTTTGATTATTGCATTTTACTTTTATTTAAGTTATTGCACATTGCTTTGCTCATCGCGTGAGCCTTCACATTCTGGCTCCTGTGTTAGCCATCTTTTATTTCCACATTCACTCCGTGAATGGCACATCTTTGGTTCCCACATAACCCCTTTCACCTTTCTGAATTTTCTATTTTGTTAATTTTCAGCAATCCACTGGTCCCCATGTGGACCTTCTTTGTGCACAGTCCTATGCGCAGCTTTCTGATTTTCCAAAAACATCTTAACCACTAATGGGGTGTTTGGTTGCATGATAATTTTTTGTACACTTTCATGATAAAAAATTGTATTAAAATAAAAAGTAAACCAACTCATGACATAAAATTATCATGTTTGGAGGGATGTGATTACAAAAAAGAGTAACCACCGCACATGACCAAATAAAGTGGGGGACCACAAGAAAAAAGAAAGAGGTGAGACCCTCTTTTTTTGTTTAAGAAGAAAATCACTTTCAAAACATAAAATTGTCATGGTTGTCAAACACCTCTTTTAACAAGTTTTCTTACAATTTTTAAAAATTAAAATAAAAACCTCAATTATCATGCAACCAAACACCCCATAAACATCTGACATCCTCCTATCATAGCGTTTAGATCTAATGGGGTGTTTGGTCGCATGATAATGGAGATTTTATTTTAATTTTTAAAAATTATAAGAAAACTTGTTAAAAGAGGTGTTTGACAACCTTGACAATTTTATATTTTGAAAGTGATTTTCTTCTTAAACAAAAAAAGAGGGTCTCACCTCTTTCTTTTTTCTTGTGGTCCCCCACTTTATTTGATCATGAATGATAGTTACTCTTTTTTGTTATCACATCCCTCCAAACATGATAATTTTATGTCATGAGTTGGTTTACTTTTTATTTTAATATAATTTTTTATCATGAAAGTGTACAAAAAATTATCATGCAACCAAACACCCCGTAAAGCTTCACGGCTCACCCCCTCTTTTGGCTCCCGTGGGGGCCAAGCTCGTTTTTCAGTTTATTTATCTACTTCGGCACTTTTATCTTCAATCTACCCGCATTTTATTTCATTTTGGTTTCTACAGGACCTTGCTTTCAGTTGGTTATTTATATTTGCATTTTTACTACGTAACGCCTCGATAATAAGACTCCAGATGTCACTTTATAGGGATGTCTGTTGTTTCAGAAACTTCACTCCAGCCTTATTTTTTGTTTACTTTGCTAGTCTTGCTAGCTTATGTAATGCTTGTTTGCACAATATTTATTATATTTTTGTAATAAAATTTTACATTAAAATAAATTTAAGATAATTAAAGATGTAATTTATCTTGCTTGGTGAGATCATATACTAATAAAAAGAGTGAGGACCATGTAAGACTAAAAAAAACTAGGAGAGCACAAAGAAAAAAATCTCACATTTTTTTGTGCCCAAGAAGAATGTTTCTATGAAGATACTATAGTTTTGTAATGGTGGCACGACACTCTTTTTAACGAGCTTTGTAACAAAAAAACTCAATTTATCACGTAACCAAACACCCATGGGGTAAAGACTAATCTCATATAATGGAGAATTAGATCTCTCACAATATAGATCTTTTAGTCATCTATTGAGGAGACCTCTCTCTCATGTAGCTAAAAATATTGGACAGGCAGCACATGACAAAAATGAAAAGGATAAATGACATGAGAAGAATGTAAGTCCCTTGAAGAGAAAAAAAAGTATTTTTGTCAAAAGAAAATGAGGGTATTTTTGTGTGTTGCTTGGGCAATCTTCCAAAATTGCTTTCGCTAAAATTAGTAGATTAAGTAGTACATATATAATCAAATGATGGTAAATCAAAATTAGAACCAGGAACATATTATAGAATATAAAAATTAGAAGACCCAGTTTTGTGTTTGGTTTTTAGTTCCTAAATCTAATATTATATAGATATAAAATCATATATGTGCATTATATATATACATAATGAGCATCTAAATGTCGAAATGTCCCACCATCTATGGGCTAATCTAACAAGAACGTGCCAGGGGGAATTAGGGCTGTGAATGAGTTAGATTCGAAACATAATTTCAATTTTGGTAGGGGTTAACACATGATTAATCTCCATCAATTCAAAATCACTATGTTATAATTTTGTTTTAATTCATTTTCTATTATTGAAAATAAAACTAGATTGAGTAATCTTCAAATTTCATAGCAGTTATTACTTTTTTTTGCTTGAAATAGTTAAAGAAATCAAGTTTATGCCCGGTTTAGTAACAATATTAATTAGATGTCCTGTCCGTGTCAATTTTGAAACTAATATTGATATCAATCCTAGAGAGGTATTTGGCTAATGTTTGGTAACAATATTAGACACCTCTACCACTATAAATTTGAAAATTGATATAGATAATAATCAACACTTGGTGTTTTGTTAATAGCATAGTTGTCAATACATTCATCTAGGCACTGCTTAAGTGGCAAGGTGCTATTATGCCAATGCCTTGCCAGGGCACTTGTTGGGAAGGTGCCTGCCTAGGCACACAAGGCTCTCAAGGCACTTGCCTTGGAGCTCAAGGCACCCAGGCTACGATCTTTAGACATTTATACATAATAAAAAAATTATTATATGAAGTAGTGTAAATATATTAATATATTTCACTATCATTTATATTATCATATATATAAAAGATTTATAATTATAAATATATATATTATATACTTATAGGGTGTTTGGTTGCATGATAATTTTTTGTACACTTTCATGATAAAAAATTGTATTAAAATAAAAAGAGAACCAACTCATGACATAAAATTATCATGTTTGGAGGGATGTGATTACAAAAAAGAGTAACTACCACACATGACCAAACAAAGTGGGGGACCACAAGAAAAAAGAAAGAGGTGAGACCCTCTTTTTTTTGTTTAAGAAGAAAATCACTTTTAAAACATAAAATTGTCATGGTTACCAAACACTTTTTTAACAAATTTTCTTAAAATTTTTAAAAATTAAAACAAAAACTCTTATTATCATGCAACCAAACACCCCATTAAAGTTTATAAAGATATCTTTTAACTCTCTTTTCTCTCTCTCTCTCACACACACCAAGTTTATCAAGATTAATTGTTTCTCAAAAATATATATACATACGCATACATAATTACATAAATAAAATCATATTTAAATATATAAACACATAAAAATACACATTTAGTTATAACATACAAATATAATTATATTTATGTATATATATTTGTATGTATACATAAATATATATAATAATAACATCTAATTATATATATGATTGTAGATAATTATATACACATGTATATATACATACATATATATATATATATATATATATATAAAAACTTCCAATGTTACCGTCTTGACCGGTTAAGCGACCTCTAAGCGGCCGCCTTGTTGCTAAGGTAAAATTGACACATTTCAATATCTTTGACGCCTTGTCACCCTGACATCTATGGTTAATTGTATCAATTGTAAAATTTGTAATGTAAACAAAAGATGTTATGTAATACTAAGTGTCAACGTGTACCAATTTTGATATTGATACTCTAATATCTTGAAATATTAATATTGTGGCATCGTTTTTGATATTCTAACCAAACGGGCCCTAAAAGCATGGTTCAACAGGTCAGTGACCCAGTCGGCCGGGTCGGTCGACTACTCGGCCCTAGCCCCGCGACCTCGACCCAGTTGTTAATTTAAAATATTTTTTTTAAATTTTTTTCCCGACCCTGAGCCGACCCCGGCTCGAAGTGAGTCGTGACCCCAACAGACTCGAGTTGGTTTTAGGCCTGACCGACCCAATCCCAATCCCCGACCCTGTCTTCCTTGCCCAAAAGTATAAATTTTGAAATTTATGGAGTACACACAAAGCAACTTATTCAGTACTAAATGTCCAATTGTATCAATTTTAATATCGATACTTCGTCCACTTGAAAATTAATATCAAAATTGATATAGTAACAATTTTAATAGTCTAACCAACCATGCCATTAACTATTGAAATCTTGTCTACACATATTGTTGAAGTATCATTTGCACTCTATACATCATTTACCTATGGAACATTAATAATTCATTTATTTTTTTATCTCTAACATACTATTAAAATTTGAAAGGTAGATAATAAATTGACTCATTCTGATAGATTATGAGAACACATAAATTCAACTCATTTATGAGATGCAATAATGAGTTTGAATTCATTGATTTTTGTGGACACCAAGTTAAGATTTTGAAACCTTAGATTATATTTACATCCCTCGGGAGAAGAATCCATTAATTTTTCTCTCTAATAAAAATATTAAACTAGAAAGACATAATTTTGAAATCAAAAAAATACATACTAAATTGACTGACTTTTGATAAGTTATCAGAATATCTAATTTTAAATTAGATAATTTACAAGATGTAATAATGATTCCGAACCCATTAATTTGTTTGGAAATCAAATCGTGATTTTGAAATTTAGATTATATTTGAACCCATTGAATTTCATCTGTACTAACGTTATCTTGATAATTAAGTTAATTGAACATGTAATTTCAATTTAGATTGTTTAAGGTTTCAATAATGTTCTAAACTAAAACTACATTTTATTTCAGCTTATTTAATAGATTTAATCGGTACGATATGATTATCATACTCATGATTTAATTATCTAAGATATATATTTAATTGAGTAATCATTAATCAAGTTACTCTCGAGGTTTATCAAGTCGAGTAAGGATACCTTAAAAAACTTACTCGATTTGTTAAAGAATAGAACTTTTTTTCGCCTTTGTTCATTTAACATAGTGAATAAGTTAAGTTGATCTTTTATTGAGTTGAGTTTCTTGTTATTGGTGCACGCCGAGCCTCGCTCGGTTGGCAACACCCTGCGCCCGGGGGACACAGGGCGGGAATCGCCTCCCGGCGGAAGCAAGCTGGGCGCCCCCGTGGGGGGGGGGCGACTTGTGGGGTTCGAGGGGTTTCGAAACCTCGCCACCCGCGTGCGCTGCGGGTCCTTGGCCGCTGGGCTATCACTGTTCAAATCAAAAAAAAAAAAGAAAAAAAAAGAAGAGTTTCTTGTTATTGGTGGAGGGGTGGAACACTCCACCTTGACCCATTATTTGGGTGCCAGACCTTGATATCATGTTCTGGCAGGACCCCTATACCTAAAACGGGCAAAGTATGTTTTAAACTCTAGAAATTGTCTTTGGTAGTTAATAATTATATTTTAAAAATTATTTGTGATGATATTATCACTAGTTAATGATCTTCTATTGATATTTTACATGACATTATTTTTACTATACATATAAAAATGTAATCTGATAATATAAATATCTAGTGATATGAGCTATACTCTTGTACAGTGATAGATGGTTAGATCAAAATAGCACATAGATATTATTATTCAACTATCAAATAACATTTTAATAGTTCAAGTTACGTGGTTATTACTTACATGGGTGTTTGGTTGCAATGTAAATTTGTATAAGTTTTAGTAATAAAAAATTGTATTAATAGAAAGTGAAAACTAACCAATACCATAAATTGGTCATGTTTAAGGAGATGTGATAACAAAAAAGAGTGAAACTTATATATGACCAAAAGAGGTAGAGGATCACCACTAGATAAAAAAGGTTGTAAAAATAAAATTTCTTTAAAAACATAAAATTATAATAATTGTCAAATATCTATTTCAGGAAGTTCGGTTTTACCGGTCGAGCGTGGCTCGACTGGTAGGCGCAGGTCGGCGCTTCGAGCGCGACGCCTCCCGGCGGCTGTTTAAGCCGGGCGTCCCCAAGGGGGGGGACGACCTGTGGGGTTCGACCGGGGGGTCGAACCCTCGCCACCCGCGGCGCCAGCGGGGTTCGGGCCACTGGGCCACGCGTGTTCAAAAAAAAGGAAGTTCGGTTACAAAAATATAAAATTATAATAAAAACTCAATTTACTATGTAACCCAGACACCTACCGGAGGCTACAATGATAGGAGGATCTCTATCCTTTAATATTAAAAATATAAGTTTAATTTTTACGGATCTAGTCTACTTTGTCATAGAAGATAATATTTAAAGATGTAAAGATAATTACGTACGTATCAGTAAACAATCATCTAATCTCGATAGATATCATAAAAAGTCGAATCCATATGCAATTATTTATGTCTTTAACGATATTATATAATGACCGACATGATAAGTATTCCAACCACATATATATATATATATACACATGAAGTTTGAGAGAGGTCATAGTGATTAGAGCATCTAGCTAGACACATGGTGTGTAATCACTATAGATAAAGATGTCTAATGATTGAGAAGCTTGATATCGTATCGAAGTCATGATATGGTTGCTTTGTACCATCCATGAACGATGAAAAGAGATAATTAATTGGTTAGGTTGAATATATATATATATGTTTAACTAACAAAAACCCAATATTAGACTTGGGAGAGAGACGCATGAGTACTACAACAGAGTACAAGAATAATAAAGATTCGATATGAGATATATCTAATACTTCTTAAATCAACTTATCGTGATAACCTAGCTATAAATGGCTTTAACCTATTAGTTGAAATTAAATTTCCATTAATGGGTCAACCAGTGTGTAATATCTTGTTTTTTAAAAAAAAGAAAAGAAAAAGAAGAGCCGTAATTTTTTTTCGTCACATAGTCACGGGTGACGAGAGATCGAACCCCCGCAGCTCAGTTTTCACCGGATAACTCTCTCTCTCTCAAGGGGAGAGTTAAACGTTAGTCGACGTCCTCGAACCTCTGCCCTCCCGCAAACTCGACGGGAGAAATACCAACCGAGCTACCCTCCTGACGACACCGTCTCACGCATGCCGCCGCCTCCCCCAGTTGCACCAGCGCCGTGCAGCACGTGCGGCCCGCCCGACCGCGCCCGGCCCAGTCCCAATTTGCCGTCCGGTTCAGCAGAATATTCATAAAAGGTATTTTGTTGAGTGTGAAAAGGGAGAATCATGTCAGAAAAATAGCAAAAAAATCTCCGATACGTTCTGGACAGGTTTCTCAAGATCGTTTAATTATTTCGCTTTATAATCGGCAGAGAATTACATGAAAGGACTTAATGACCCTATTAGGGTTCAAGAACTTAATTTTAATTGTTCACTTGAAATTTTTGGAATGAGGACCAAAAATACGATATGTTATATTATACTGATCATGTTTAGTACGTTTATGTCTTATGACTTAGATAATTATTTGATTATGTGCCAGTTTGGACCTACAGTTGAAAATTGATATGTTTAAGTGTGAAGGGCTGTGAACCATCAAATTACACTTTTAAAACCCTAGTGAAGGCCATGTTTGTTAACACTATCAAACACATCTATCACTGTCAATCTTAAAATTGATATTGATGGTAATCACCTAGAAGTGTTTGGTTAATAGTATAAATTTTGAAATTTGTAATGTAAACAAATCATGTAATATAATATAAGTGTCAACTTGTATCGATTTTGATATTAATACTCTAACTTCTAGGAATATCATTATCAATATTAATATAATATCATTTTTGATAATCTAACCAAACATACTATAAGTCAAATTATTGATGGAAGAAAAATCAAAACGAAACTGGTTGATTTGTGTTAAGCATGAGTTAAGTTACTTGTGTTATGTCTAGTTCATTTTGTTTGACATTACATGTATATAATTCATGTAAGTCTTACTTAGTGTCATTTTAGATCATAGAATATGTATTGTATGGTTTAGTCTATCTTAATTTTATTATGTATGATATGGATTATGTTAGTTGAGTTAACTTGTCATAGTGTTGTCTAAACCATATTAGTGGTTATGTTTTGGATGAAAGTCAATGAGGTTAAATGTTTATGTTTGTGTGCATGGTATGAATACTTGAAAATGATGAACTCTTGTTGGCTACATGCATGGGATAAATATATGAAAATGATTAACCATTGCTAGTTACATGTTATGTGATATGAAAAACATTACCAACTTATTTTAGTTAATGACCTGTGGGTAGCGAAAAACATAAAACATTCTGACGCATCCCTTTGATCCTAGATTCCACGATTTACCCTAAGTGCCACCATTGTTTAGATGCACTATGGGTCTAGTTTAGTCATATATTATTGCTATATATGTTAGAATTAGTGCAAGCGATTGTACATGTGATGTACGAAGGTAAGACAGCAATTCTTTACTACTTTGCATTATGACCACAGGGAAATGAAAATACTTACTTGTATGTCATGTAGGTTTCGTTGGTATCATTGCATGTATAGAAAAGTCAGATTGATTTAGCACAACAGAAACATATTGGTGATTTAGAATCCAAAGAACTAATTGATTGGTTAATCTATAATGTGAATTGGTATTTGAGTTACTTAAATTGTAAATTAATTATGTTATTTAAATAGAAGCTAATTGACTATTGAATCAGATTTGTTATTATATTCTTTTTTTCTCAAACCAATATATTTGAGAAGTTATTTATCCCGATTTTGTCACTAAACAAGTCAACTGTGTATATCTCAACCAAGACATGACATAGTGAACATGTCATTTAAAGTGTGCCCTTTGAAGGAAAACTTAGATAAAAGAGACTAGATGATGATTGCTATACGATGGCCTGTTTGGTTAGAGTATCAAAAATGATACTATATTGATTTGATATTTCTAGAAGATGTAGTATCAACATCAAAATTGATACAAGTTGACACTTGTATTACATAACATGTGTTGTTTGCACTGCAAATTTTAAAATTGATATTATTAGCCGAACACCTCAAGGTGATTACCATCAATATCAATTTTAAAATTAATAGCGATAGAAGTGTCTAATAGTGTTATCAAATAGGGCATGAAGTAGCTATTAGTCCCACCTCCTCTCTATTCTCTCTTTCAATGTAGTCAATCTCAATAGGTGAGGAAACTCATGTAAGGAACAAAAGATATTTGCCTCACTTTTTATCGTGTGGGCGGATACCAATAATTTTTTTTAGTCATGCAACGATGGTTCCGAACAATGCCCGAAGGCCAAAGCACGTATGTTTGAAATCCATGACACCTCCAACATGGGGGGTTTTAAATCTCGCATAGATAGATGAGAGACAATGGGCTCAACCCCAGACCTCCCCCACGGAGCACCACTGTGCTGGTGTGCCGGGGATACAAGTACCAAGGGAAATGTACAGGGGCCCCTAAATATTATTAGAATCTTTCTGC
Organism: Cryptocoryne crispatula var. balansae; assembly: GCA_036172225.1. Classification (NCBI taxonomy): domain Eukaryota; kingdom Viridiplantae; phylum Streptophyta; class Magnoliopsida; order Alismatales; family Araceae; genus Cryptocoryne; species Cryptocoryne crispatula. The sequence goes on along the minus strand of CM069922.1, from coordinate 13,907,106 downwards.
ATCAGTCTATAATAAAGATTTGATCCTTGCAGCTTCTGTTGTTCTTTGACCATTTTTAATCTTCTAGCTATAAGCAGAGATTCATTTATTTTTGATTTTTACTATGATTTAATTATGGCTAGAACATTAATCTCCGTCACCTTAGCCCTATATGTTCCACAGGGGGGAGCTGTTTCCTCTGTCGATCCAAATAAAATGATTCAACTGTCATCAATGTATTTTGATCCTATATATAGTTAATCAATTAACTTCAATCGGGTGATTATCTTTTTTTTGAAAGACGAAGGTGCATACATTAAAACTAAAGAATACAAGAGTTAATATCAATACATAAGTGCCTTATCACCGACGAGGGCAGCACAGAAAGGTCAGAAGACCATACATGACATTGGGAAGACTCCAGAGCCCATTTGGCCAGAAGATGTGCACAACTGTTAGACTCTCTCGACTTAAAACATATAGAAAGGGAGGAGTCCCTCAAATGGCTTCGACAGGAGCTTACAAAAACTTGAGCTTTCCAGATATCCAGACCGGATCCATTAATTGCATCAACAACCACCTTCGCATCACATTCAATTATAACAGGCATCTGGTGGATTAGGTTCAAAGAACATGCAACAGCAATTGCTTCCGCTTCAAGGATGACCGGATATGTAAAGAAAGAGGTGCGAGCAAGCCAGGAAAGGATGAGACCTTTCAAGTCTCTCGCCAAAATTCCAAAAGCCCCAGAAACACCATTAGAGGCAGCATCCACATTGACCTTGATATAGTTCAGTGGAGGAGGAATCCATCTTGGGGAAGAAACCACCTGGGATAACTTTGCCTGGGACAAATAAAAATTAGCTTCTTTTGATGCATACCTGAAAATACAGATGGGGTTGAATTTACGGTTTCGAAAAACAAAAGAGCATCGGGCCTTCCAAAGTTGCCAAGAAATGGAAATGCCCAAAGTACCAAGGAAAACTAGATGCAAATCCTCCTGTATCATCCATTCCAACCACATACAGGTGACCGAGATGAAACCATTCGAGGACCATTCATTCTTGAAACCCAGTTGAGAGCCAAACCATACCGCTCGGCTACGATTGCATCCAAATAAAATATGATCCAGACTTTCCTGCTCAACAGAACATAAGGTGCACAATTTATCTATGAAAGAACACCTATTGGATAACTCCACATTCGTTGGAAGGCAATTATTGAAACCTTTCCAAATAAAAGTAATAACTTTTTGGGGACAAATTTTGGCAACTTTTGGGTGCCACAGAAGCTTCCATATATGTCTATTAGAGGAACCAGGAGGCAAGCACCTGTCAGATAGAGACCTATAAACAGATTTCATAGTTAACCTTCCATTTTGAGTAAATGGCCAAATAAGGGTATCAGAAAGAATGTCCGGATGGATAGGTGTCCTCAAAATTCTGTGAATAGATTCCTGCTCAAAATGTTGCTCCAGCACTTGAAAATTCCATTGACTATTAGAAATCAAATTATTAACATACTCTGGAGATGAGGCAGAATTAAGAGATTTCAAAGAGGGGGGACCCCTCTGATCCAAAATCCAATTATGATTAAGGATCTTGATATCATTACCATTCTTAATTTTCCAAACTGCTAACCTGTTGATGTCTATTCTAGTGTTAAGGATATTCTTCCACACGTCTGAATACCGACTACTAATTTTTGCATCCCAAAAAGATGTATTTCCCAGGTATTTGGCATGAAGCAGGCGGACCCAAAGTTTGTCTTTGTCATGTAAAAAAGACCAGGTCAATTTATAAAGCATGGCCATATTTAAAATGGCAAAATCTCTAATACCCAGTCCACCGGAAAATTTGGATTGCTTAATCAAACCCCAACTTCGAAAATGGATTCTTCTCTTACCATCTTGGGAATGAGCCCACCAAAATGACCTTTGAATATCATCCAGTTTTTTAATAACACCTGCCGGCAATTTCCTTAAAGCCATAGTATGTAAGGGAAGTTGGCCTAATGTGGACTTGATGAGAATAGTTCTGCCACTAGTAGATAAAAGACCAGATTTCCAGGTAGCCAGTTTCTTGTGAAGATTGTCGACTAACCAAGAAAAATGAGCAATTCTATTGTCGGATATGCCCATTGGGATACCTAAATATTTCTCATGCTTGGAAGCCAGTGGGAAACCAGTTAAGTTACAGATGTGTTGCTGTAAAGAAGTTGGGACATTAGAACTGAAAATAATAGTAGATTTAGCATAATTAATTTCTTGACCAGACATAAGTTGGTAGGACTTGAGAATGTTCATCAGTTGGTTGATCTCACTAACAGTGGCAACACCAAATAAAATGATATCATCGGCAAACATAAGATGAGAAATTTTGAACCTGCCGTACTTAGTGCTGAAACCAGAAAGAACACCTTTACCCACAGCATCCCTGATCATGGTAGAAAGTGCCTCTGCACAAAGGATGTACAAGTAGGGTGAAAGGGGGCAACCCTGACGGATCCCCCTAGTAGGCTTAATAAAAGCAGATTTTTGTCCATTAATATTAAGAGAATACGTGACAGAAGTTGTACAAATTTCATAATGATGTCAACCAATATGGAAGGAAATCCATAAGAAGTAAGCATATGTCTGATGAACGGCCACTGAATTTTATCATAAGCTTTACTTATGTCTAGTTTGAGGAGAAAATAACCCACTTTGCCTCTTTTATGCCTAAAAGAGTGGAGAATTTCTTGAACCACTATAATATTATCCAGGGCAAGTCTTCCCGGGACGAAGGCAGCCTGACAGTCGGAGATTAAAGAAGGAAGAAAAGGTTTAATTCTGGCAGCAATAATTTTAGTTAGGATTTTGAAGATAACATTACATAAACTAATAGGACGATAGTGTTCAGGTAAAGAAGGCTGCTCTTTCTTGGGGATTAGGGAGATGACTGTATGGTTCAACCCAGAGGGAATATAAGATGTAAGAAAAATAGAATTAATAAGAGAGAAAATTTCAGGTTCAATAACATCCCATAATTTCTGGAAGAAAATAGGGGGAAGACCATCCGGACCAGGGGCTGATTCCGGTTTCATGGAGAAAATGGCTTCTTTGACTTCAGTAATGGAGGGAGGAAGGGCTAATTTAGAAGCATGTTCTGGTGGAAGAGAATAGGAGGGGGTAATTCTGGTTAGTATGGGGTAGGAAGGAGGTGACGGAGAAAAGATGGTTTTGAAGTGAGAACAGAAAGTGTTAGTGATTGCCTCCTGACTATAGGACCACCTGCCGTCCAAGGACAATACCCCTGGAATTTTGTTCCACCTCCTTCTTTGAAGAACTTTCATATGAAAGAACTTAGTACATTTATCACCAAATTTATGCCAATGAAGCTTGGCTCTTTGTCGCCAATAGGCTTCCTCTAGATTTTCAAGCCGTCTCAATTGATCTTCAAAATTCAACTGGTAATCAATGTCCTGCTGAGCAGTCGGAATATCAGCCAATTTATCCAACTCTTGTCTAATTTTGAAATTTTGGTTTGGAACATTATTCACAGTTTCCCTTTTCCAAGATAGCAGACCTTTTCTTAAATTCACCATCCTTTGACCATAATTTGTAACTAGGCTCGGACCAGAGTTCCAAGCAGAAATGGCCGCAGATCTGAAAGAGGAGTGACTAAACCATGAGGATTCCACCTGGAACCATCCCTTAGTCTTCTTAATAGAGGGGGTGGTATGAAGTAAAATAGGAGTATGGTCACTAAAATAGGAGGGTAATACAAGCAGTTTTGCTAAAGGGAAAACACTAAACCACTCTATGGAAGCAAGGCATCTATCAAGTTTAACACGGATGTTTTCATTGAAACATCTCCTGTTTGACCAAGTAAACGCTGGGCCTTCTTGTCTAACTTCAATCAACTTGTTGTTCTGAATAAAATTTTCAAACTGGCACTGGTGGGATTTGATGGGAACAACACCACCCCATTTCTCATGATCAAAACAAGTGCAATTCCAATCTCCAATGAGACAAACAGGCTTAGAACAATCTTCGATAACAGATGACATATGAGACCACATGGCTACTCTATTACGATGGTTTGTAGATGCATATGTAGTAATAAGGAAAAAATTGGAACCCTGCCTGTGGTCAAAAACATTACAACCAAGCCATGAAGGACATTCATAAACCACCTCTAGTTGAATATCATTAGACCACCAAAGCCACATGCCTCCAGAGTAACCAGAAGAAGGAACAACATGGAAATTCGTAATACCTCTAAGCTTGAAGAAATTATTACTAGTGCTGGAATTACATTTAGTCTCCGAAAGAAAGAAAATATCAGGATTTATTGAATGGGATAACTTGTCAACGTACCGAACTGTCGGGCTCCCATTCCCACCACGACAGTTCCACGCTATGATCTTCATTTCGGGACTGGCAGCTTGTTTGGGCCAGCTGCAGAAGCCCTTGGACACTCCATGGGATCAGAAGCTTCTATTGTCGACGAGCCAACATGAACAATCACTGCCATCTCAGAATCTGTCATAACCAGCTTTCTTCTGGATTTGCTGAAGAGCTTTTCTCTAGAACTATGTCTCTTAAGAGGGAGGGAAGATGAGTACAGCTTAGATGGAAGAGATAAAGACTTAGGACTAGAAAATTGAAAATGCGATGGTGAACAGTTAGGAAGAACAGAAATTGGGGTGGGAGAAATAGAGTGATGAGTCTTAAGCTCACAAAGAAATCCCTGATGGGAAAGACCAGCTGGGGGATTAGAAATGGAAGATAGAATGGGGGGGATGGTAGGGGATTCTTGACTGGACAAGACAGCCAAGCTAGTTAATCCATGGGGTGAAGGTAGAGGAAGAGGGGTAATAAAAGGGGGTTACCGTCAAGGAGTTGTCCAGGACAAGGTCTGTGTAAGGATTAGGTTCACTACGAGATGGTTGGGAAGATGAACCAGAGGGTGAAGGCCTGCGACCCCCACATTCAGCTCTACCAAGTGAGGTAAGCCAGTCACCGAATTTGAATGATAACATACTTGAAAGTTCTTTTTGCAAGGAAGGTGGGAGATATGGTTTAATCAAGCTTTTAAGATGAGCAAGGATCTTACAGTCAAATACTTGAATACGTGTGCCCTTCGCTAGCTTTATCAAGCTATAGCATAACGTATTCGATCGGTTTAATTCACTTGTTGACAAATCAAGTTTTTTTTTCCCCTTGTTGATCAAGTCCATCGATTTTTACCCTACTATGAATATTGAACCCAAGCTGCATGCCAAATCTAGCTAGTCTTTGAAATATTACTTGATTAAAATATCAAACTAGGTATATGCTTCTTAATTCCACCAATCTCAACGTTGAGGGAGTCAAAATTTCATGTCTTATCGGTGAACTAACAATTAGATCATATTGTTGGTTGCACCAAGATATATTAATTTACATATATAGTTACTGACGAGACGAAGGTGTGTGGCGATCGACCTAAATATATATATATATATATATATATCTACTGCTCATTGATCCTCCACCACGCCGGAAGCCACCGCAGGCGGCGGGCGGCGCCGCCATATATGTCCGCCGCTTCCGACCCCGGTTTCCACTCTTCCGTTCCCACCCTGAGAGGGCCTGATTCCTTCGCCTCTCCTCTCCTCCCTCGACTGATCCCCACCCCGCCGAATCGGAGCTTGTATAATAATCGGGTCTCGGACTCGGGTCGGGCCGCGGGGCAGACCTACGTCAGCGTTGACGTCACCGTCTCCCGACGTGCTTCCCAGAAGCCGCCGAGCGGAGCGGGTGGAAGGTCCGCGGATTCGAGGACATGTCTCCTGCCCTGAGGCCGACAGCCGTCGGCCGGCCTCGCGGGTCCCACAGCGGGGGAGTTTGACCGCCGGGGAGGAAGCACGTGGTCTTTGACCGCGAGCCGTGGGGCCCGGTTTCATCGCACGGCCCGGATCCTTCCGGCGGAGCGGTGTCGGGTCAAACCGCGGGTCTCCGGTCACCCCCCGGATCCCGCGGGCGGCCTCCCCTATAAGGATGGATGACAGCGGAGGGGGTGACCTTCCTCTCTCCTTCCGGCTCCTCCGCCGCTCCCGTCCCCATGAACACCGGCGAGCTCGGCTCCGGCCGGAGTGACTGGCCGCAGCTCCGACGGGTTAACCTTTCCGGCCAGCCAGCGGAGGCTGGCGGCGGCGGCGGGGGGGTGTGGGGCGGCCGTGTGCCTCCCGTGGCCGAGTCGACCGTCGTCGTCACGACCACCTTGACGCCGGCATCCTCTCCGGCGGCGGGCGGCGACCGGATGCCGATTGCCGAGGGGCGCGTGGGGAAGACCGGGCGCCGGCGGTCGCGGGCGTCCAGGAAGGCGCCGACCACCGTGCTCAACACCGACACGGCCAACTTCCGGGCCATGGTGCAGCAGTTCACCGGGGTGCCCTCCGCGCCTTTCCCGGCGGGGTACCCTTACGCAGCGGACGGCAGCGGCGGCGGCGGCGGCAGCCAGCTGGGTACCGTCGGCTTCGGCCTCGGTGGTAACGCCGCTCTCCTCCACCAGCAACCGGCCGTCTTCCCCTTCGGCATCCAGCAGCAGTACCAGCAGTTCCAGCAGCCATACGACAGGCCGCTGTTCCTGGTGGAGGAGGGACCCGGAGGCGGCGGCGACGCGTACTTGCGCGGGCCTGTCGGCGACAACCCGAGAATGTCAGGAATAGATACGCCGGAGAGGCTCCTGCTGGAGAGGATTTCCCGGGCGCAGGCGGTGCCCAGGCCGGCCGCATCGACCGGCAGCGCCGCCGCCGACGGCTTCTTCTTGTGATCGGCCGGGGGCTCCGGGAGGACGAGTCGACATTATTTCCAAGTTCCGATCATCCTTCTTTCGATCCCCTTCGCCGCACTAGGAAGACAGGAAGAACAGGCTCATATATATACCTAGGCATGTATATATACATAATAGATCTTCCTGTTCTTCGTAGATCATCAGTCATCACACTCTATGAAGTGCAACCTCCTTACGATCGATCGTATATATACACCCAGTTGGAGTTGGCAAAATCTAGAGCAGGTATCCTATATATTTGTCCTTAAATATATATGTAAGGTTTTTCTTGTGGGGGAACATTTCAATTTTCAATTTTTTTAAAAATTTATACGTAAATTTTATCTGACATCGCGCGCTGGAGTTTTTTTTTTTTTTGATATCATTTGAATCCTTTCTTTTGAGGAATATCGAGCAGACACCGCCCTGGCTTAGGGTTAATTGTGAACAAATAAAATTATGATGATGGTTCATGTATTTTTTTTAGACTTTTAATAAATTAGTATTATTATATTATATGGAAAAAATAAATGGTAACGTAATCCCCAAGTGTGGTTAATGTTGGTTTTGATCGATCTTTAAACAAAATAATAAAAGGTTAATGTTGGTTTTGAGAAAATTAAGAACATGGCATTGAATCAAATATAAGCTCTCTTTCGATCAACTCATTTTCTTCACTCGGTTAAGAATGTTGAAGAATATTGTTAGCTTCTAGTCTGGTAGTAGAGTATAAGAGAGGACCATATTTATTTTTGAAAGCCAAACTATCAGTTCATCATGAATAAATATAGACTCTTCAGTCTTCACTTGTATAGTATATAATTCTAAAAACTAGTGTATTAGTTAATCCTCTTATCTGATGTGTGCTCATTTCTCAATCACAAATGAAATTAAGTAATGTCTAAAACTTTTTTTCTTATAGGGTGTTTGATTACATGATAAATAAGTTTACTATAAAAAATATTTTGTAGCAAAACTGGTTAAAATGATGTTTGACAATCAAACATGATAAAAGTCTATTTTTATAAAGATTATTTTTATTGTGGTCCTCAAATTTTTAGCTACATACATTTTCCTATTTTCCTGTTATCATCTCTCACCAAACATGATAATTTGATGCCTTTGACTGTCTTAGACTTTATTATAATACATAGTTTTATCTAACAATTGAATAATTTATTTTGGGAACCAAACACACGGTTAGTTTCGGTAAATTTAAGAGTATAAAAAGATGTGTTTCAATAATCAATAGCTATTCTATATTCCGATACAGTTCCAATAAAAATCAAGAAATTTAGAATATAATTTTGTATCTTAATTACAAGCTATGATGATCACAGTCAACGGTCAACTTTGCATCCGTCTTCCCCCATTTCTATAGAATATCATAAAAATTCATATTATAATAAGTAAAGTATAATTTTTTAAAAATATGACATGTAGATATTAAAATTTAAATTTGAAATTAAAATAGTGTGTATCGAAAAATAATAAAATGACACTTATTAATTAATTTTAGAATAATAATTTTTACATATTATATATTTTGAGGTCACCAAAGTATTTGATTCCGATGACAGAATCAGAATCAAAATGAAATCGAAATCAAAATCGTCCACTCTTCTCAGAATGGAAATCAAAGATAGGTTTATATCACCTCGGAACTTATTTTACGGCCCTAACAAGACGCACCAGCGCACGAGAAATCCCAGGACAGAAGAGCAATTTCGAAAGTTAGGGGCCCTTGCCCCCAAGTTGTCGCGACGCCCGAGTCCCCGACGGACTCGTATGCCTATATAGCGAAACCCGACTAGGTTATCTTCATCCTGTTTCCGGATCTTTCAAATCCAGACGACGTCACATCGGCTAACTTGACTACATTAAAATATAACAAAACTAATAATTCTCAAACTATCATCATATTTATGATAGAGCTGGTAGTTCTCGAGCTATTAAGTATGATGTTTATCTAAATTATTATTATGATTAAAAATTAAGTATATAATTGATTAATTGAGTTAAATACTTAGATAAAATTAGACACCAGTACAATTAAATCATCAAAATAGGTGGTGAACTATTTCAGCAATTTAAAACATCCTCGTCCTCCTGAGTCAATTATTTTAAAATATATCCAAATCAAATTGTACACACCTCACCTCTCACAGCTAAGTAGAAGGGATGTCTCTGCCTCCTCGTACGAGAGAGAGAGTGGAAGGCACACACTATCAAAGAGAAAAGAAGAAGTGAGGAGAAGATTTTTAATATTAAGGACGACCCCATCTTCTTATCTTGAAGGTAGGGGACAACGGTGATATATATATATATATATATCTCTGTTTTCGATTACGACTCTTATAAAGGGTCTGTGATTCGTATTTCGAACACTATCACACTAGGATTATATCATTTCGATTTTGTTTCGATTTAGATTCTGTTATCGATATTTAAAAAGTTCGATAATTTTGAAAACATATAATATATAATAATTTATATCAACAAAAACAAATAAATCATATCTTATCATTAATTTGTTGACGTAATATGTTTAATGATAGTATTTATGCATCATATTTTAATAATAACACATATGTATTATAATATTAATTTTTACGTGTATATATATATATATTTGTTTTCTATTGAAATGGGATTAAAATATATCAGATCCTACTCACACCCTTGAAACAGAAGGGCTAAAAAGAGATATCTTCGGTCGAAGACATCATCCATCCAGACAGACAGACTCCAGACTCCTACCGGTCGCGTCCTCCTCTCCCCCTCATCCTCCTCCGCCCGATCTTGTTGTTAGAATAATATAGATAGATAGATAGATAGATAGATAGGACGCGTCCTCCACATCGCAGAGGCAGCCACACCACAGGAAAGGGCCACGTTGCTTTCGCCTCGACAAGGACCCGACCGAAGTTCGTGCCCAAGTCAAAGACGGCCGTCGGCGTGGATGGCTGGTTTGGTAGGTGGGATTATTAGGCCGACTTCCACCATGTCATTGTCACACGCCATGCATATATAGATATATATTTATTTATTTATTTATTTATTTATTTCTCTCTCTCTCTCTCTAATTTGAATAGGAGAGTTTGGGCTCTTCTGGCGCCGAGGGAGGACGACGACAACGACCCAGCGCTTCTCTCTCTCTCTCTCTCTGGTTTGAATCGGAGAGTTTTTTTTTTTGGACATTGGCGCAGTGCTCTGCGCTCGCGAGAGAGCCGCCCTCCACGGGGCGGGCGCGGTTCGAGACCGCGAGTTGCCGCCCCGGAGGGTGGTGGTATCCCATTGCGCTACCAGCGCGGAATCGAAGAGCTAGGGCTCTTCTTGCACCGAGGGAGGACGACGACGACAACGACCCAGCGCTACTAAGTAAGCTAAGATAACGTGTGTCATGCAAGGGCAGACGCAATGCAGCTAGCTAGAAGACAGAGAGTCTTGTGCTTAGCGTATATCGATAGCCATCTCGGCCGTTATACCGTAAGGCAGATTTGAGACTTTGATAATATTAAGACGGTGATGCCCTGGTGCAGAGAAAACTAGGGATGTCAATAGTTATCGATTATCCAACCCGTTCATTAGTTAACGAACAGTTAATGGATAGTTAAAATTTTCCGAATAAGCTATCTGCGTTTGTTTACCGATTAACCGTTATCTTAGCGGATGCGGTCATGAATACACCATAAACCGAACCCGAAAATCGTTATCCGTATTTGTTAATTAATATATAATACGATAAGTCACAATTTATGACATCTAAGCATATATATGTCCCATCTAGAAAATCTTATTGTCCTTAACTCACCGATTCACCCTCCTCACCTTAATATTGGACAACTCTTGCCCTGACGTCCTCTTCCACTTCTTGATGGTGCAATCCACGTACACACTTTTGTTGTAAATCGACTATCTCTTATTTTATATTAGACATATATTATTTTGGATATGTAATTAAGATTTTTTTCTATCTCATATTTTGTATTGCACATCTAATTATTTATCACAGACTAAAAAATTATTGTTACTATATACTTGTAAATTATTTTTTGTATCTCATGTTTTGTATTAGATATATAATTAAGAATTTTTTTTGTTCATTGCTATAAATAGAAGTTTTAATTGTAATATATATATTTTTATGTGTGTTTTTATCGGTAAAATTATCTTTACTTCTTTATTTTGTTGAGTTGTATCATACACATTATCTCTTTATATATTCGATAACTGTCCGTTATTCGACCGTAAACCGTTTTTAAGCGGATAGAACAATGCGGTTCGCGGATACACCCGATACCGATAGTTAACGAACAGCAAGTAGATACATCTTTTTCTTATAGGATACGGATATGGATAATACTATTATTCGACCCGTATCCGACCCGTTGACATCCCTAGAGAAAACACCAGTGTGCAGTGGTTAGGCCGGTTAGGCTTTTATATTAGACTTGGATTTAACTAAGGTTTAGATGAACTTGGAGTACTGAGCCAACTCAAGTCCAACTCATTGCCACCACCATATAGAAAAAAAAACAACATAAACATAGGCAGCAAAGAAAAAAATTTAAAGAGAATAGAGCGAATACATAGAGCAAAGAGAGTTCAAAGAAAAATGTATAGATAGAAAGAGAAAGTGCATAAAGAGGAGAGGGAATGTGTATAGAAAGTAGAGAGAGAAAATTGAAAAAAGTTAGAGAAAGAAAATATATGGAAAGTAGAGAGAGATTATACGAAGAGAGAAAATATAAATAAAGAATAGACGGAGAAATTTATACAAAGTAGAGAGAGAATAGAGTAGATAAAGGAAGTGTAGATAAGGTAGAGAGAGTGTATAAAAGATAGAGGGAGTAAAGGTTGAAAGCATGAATAAAGATTAGACAATGAAGGTATAGAAAGAGTAGAGAGAAAGTATAGAGAAGAGGAGAAAGAGAATTTATAAAAAAAGAGAGAATCTACGAAGAGAGTAGAGAGAGAAAATAAATATAACATAAAGTGAGAAAGTATAGAGTGAGTAAAGATGAAGTGTATAGAAAGTAAAGAGAAAATAAAGAGTGAGAAAGTATAATAATAAATAAAGAAAGGAATTTATATAAAGTAGAGAAAGAAACAACAAAGTGAGTAGAGAGAGAAAGTGTATAAGAAATAGAGAGAAAGTACAGAGGGTATAAAGAGAGAAAGTGTATAGAAAGTAGAGAGAAAATATAGAGAAGTAGAAAAAATGTAGAGTAAGTAGAGAGAGAAAGTGTAAATAATATAGAAAGAAAATATAAATAAAGAAAATTTATAGAAAGTAGAGCAAAAAAGTATAGATAAAGCGAATTTATAGAAAGTAGAGAGTAGAGAAAAAATAGAGAGAATTTACATAGAGAGTAAAAGAGAGAAAGTGTTTAGTGTAAGGAATCAATACATGATAGCGGAAAATATTTGATTCCATAAAACCATGATCTTTGTCTTGATCGATGCCGAACGAGTAAAACCGGAAACCGAATATGAAGTAGAACGAGAGTACCTCATGGGATTCTAAAATCTCTCACCATAGATGAAAAGAGGACATTCCTCCTTGCTGAAAAACCGTTCAAGTGTCCGATCTCTAGCGGTATCCACACGATTTACTTCAATAGGCGAGTTCTCTCTTCCTTCGAGCCTCCAGAAACCTTCTAGATCCAAGCTTGACCATGGGAGATCACCTTCTAGAGGAGAGAGGATGAAGAGAGGATGCTTGGGACGTGCTCCAGCCCTATGGCTTGTTAGGGTTTTTGGCTTCATAAGCCATTTATATATAGAAGATGGAATTTTTCACAAAAATCCAAAACTTATATAAAATTGCATCCATGCCCTCATCTTATTGACCAGATCTATTGTGTGACCCACTAGGCCCAATAGTCAATTTGGTTGAAGCCTTAATTAATTTAAAAGAACAATTCCTTTAAATTAAATCAAAACCGTTATTTGATAACAGTTTTTACGGTATTCTGATCATAAAGGGTACAAGCCACATCCTATGATCCCAAATGACTTTAGGGAGTTAAATAACATCCATTGAGCCTTTCCATCATCAATTACCACACAGATTTAAATCCTCGTTCATACAATGTCCCGGTCGGTCAGGGGTTCGGCATTGACTGTCAACCCCTAAGTATTCCAACTCTATGAAATCTTGTACTCAAGAATGGATCAACTGGAAAACCCTTTTCCAATTATCCTATCTACCTTGGCCAAGGATTTAGAGTATTATCCATAGGACATTCTCTCTCTCCTACCAAGAGTGAACGATCGTCTATTGTCCGCTCAATTGCCTCCATCAGGTTTCACATATACCCAATCCATTAACTATATAGTACCACAATACTAAGTGATCCATCAGTCAATAGTCAAAGTACATAGTACGCCTGGCAAGACATCTTTGGCGACTCAGGTCAAAGATCCAATCGTGCTATTGAGATATAAGAATAACCTGATAGACAGTTCGGTAAGATACCGATCAGGTTTTCCTAAATTGGTCAGTTTAGTGAACTCATTCCACTAATGAGCACATGTGTGTATCTCAGAGTCCCCACACTGATGACCAATGAGATCGGTCATTCTCATCATATGAGAAGACATCACACACACTAGTCTATCCGGATTCTTGATGTCCCGTCTCAAGGATCCTATAACTAAGAACATTTAAATCACATACCTCTAGATGATCGATCTCATTATCATGATCTCATCATGATTCAATCATCATTACATGTGATCAAGGACTTCATTACGATATACGCTTCTAATAAAAACTAGTAACGAAGTTTTGCCTATTTAATTGAATGAGATATTCCTAGAAATGTCGAATCATATCATATATGATTGACTTGTAAGACATACATTTCTATCATTTAGAAAGTAGAGAGAATTTATAGGAAGTAGAGAGAAAGTGTATAAAAAGTAGAGAGAGTAGAGAGTTGAGAGAAAGTGTATAGACAATAGAGAGAAAACTTAGAGAGAGTAGAGAGAAAGTATAAATGAACAGTATAGAGAAATTTATAAAAAATATAGAAAATCTATAAAAGGAGTAGAGAGAGAAAGTATACATAAAGTAAAACTAAAATATATGCTAAAATCATACTACCATCATTAATTCTTTTTTTTAATAATTTTTATTTGTTTTTGACATGATAAATGTGAAAGATTCTAAATTCTTGTAGGTGAAGGACTTAATTGATGTTTAAATTTGACAAATTTATAAAAAAATATATAAATTATAGGTAATACGTAGTGGCTTTCTTGGGCCCAATGAGATTTCTTGGACTTGGATTGGGCCAGCCCAAATCCAACAAATTTAATTGGACTTGGGTTAGGCCTAGCCCATTTAGAGGGCTTCACGAGCACCCAAGAATTGGGGGTGTTATGGGTAGAGATGTCAATGATTACAAATTATCCAATTATCCAACACATTCGATAAGTTAACCAACAGTTAAAGAATTATTTTATTTTTTAGAATACATACTTGTATATGTTTATCAACTATCTAGTATCTTAGCAGTTACGATCACGGATACACAATATACCAAACCCGAAAACAATTATCTGTATCCGTTAATCACTACATAATCTAACGACTCACATTTTAGCATGTTTAAGTATATGCATGTACCCCATTGCAAAGACCTTATCGTCCCTAACGCCTATTCGCCCTCCTCCCTCTTGCCTCAACACTAGACAAATCTTACCCTGATATCCAATGACGATGTCTCCTTCCCCTCCTACGTCTTGACAATGTAGTCCACATACACGATATCAACTCGTCCAACTACCACTGAGTTTGACATCCCATGAAGTCCACCATACTAGAGGAACCTATCGACAGCATGATCCATCATATAGTTGACGAGAACACCAAATAAGAACGAACAGTGCCTTCGCACGAGAAGATGCTTCACCATGCACCATGCCACCACTCTCAAGCTTCCCCATATACTGGATGTGCCTCCACAACCTCACTATTGATTTCTCTCTCATGTTCTTTAAAGAGCTTACAAGTTCTTCTCTCTCAAAGAGAACATTTATCCATTAAAATACTTATGACTTTATGTATTTGTTAACTGACTGTAAACTATTTTTAAGCGGATGCTACAATATGGTTCGTGGATACACCCATACCATAATATGCAAATACACATTTTCTTATAAATACGATACATATAATGCCATTATCCAATCCGTATATGACCCGTTGACATCCCTGGTTATAGGTTGGGGGAAGGGAGACAATGTCGAAGCCGAGTGTTTGGTTATACTACAATTTTTTATATGTTTTCATGACAAAAAATTATATTAAAATATAGTGTAAGTTAACTAATAACAAGAAATTGTCATGTTTGTGGAAGTATGGTAACAAAAAAAGTGAATCATGTATGACTAAAGGAGGTGAAGAACCACTAGATAAAAGACACAGGGTCACCTATTTTATTCCCTAAAAATAAAATCTCTTTAAGAACATAAAATTGTAATACTACTACTACTACTACTAGCTTGGTTTTATTGTAACTTGATTTCTATGGCAAAGAGAAAAGTACAATATAAATATTATAAAAAATTATCTATAAATGGACTTACCGGTTAAAGCATCATCTCGCCAGGATAAAGGGCAACATCGCACTGTTCACACGGACTCCACCCAAGATAAAAGCTCTATTTCATAGGCATTTACAATCATTGAAACAAACAAAGGGAGCGTTAAAGCGACATAAAGACACTGTTCGAGAAAAACAAATTTAAACCCATAAGGAATTTGGTCCACATCTATAGAACAAGAAAACAAAGCCCAAAAATTCCTTAGGATGAAAGTTTCGACGATGGTATATTTTCATTAAAGTTTAATTGGTCATATCAATGAATCTATGCAAATTTTAATATTTAACTATTATTATTGCAACATATAACTTAATAAAGGCAGTGAAGGTAAGCTATAAGTCATTTGTGAATGAAGACATGAATCACCATACTGGCTAGTTCATGGGCTAAGGTTTGAGAAGTGGGAGCAAGCGTATAAGTGGGAGTGGATGCGGAAGCAAGAGAGGATCAAACACACAAGAAGAAGAGAAAATTCATTATCTCACAAGAGATGATGACCTAAAAATAGGTCACATAGATCTCATCATCACATGTCCGAGATAAAGACAAGCATCCATCACCACAACTATGAAATTATGTAGAAATGCAAGGAGAAGATCGAGTAGATGATATTGAGATGATTCTTCCACAGTAGCATACTGACAAATGCCGCAAAGAGAACATATTATGAGTCCATGATCGACACCATAGCCAATGTTAGTATAGGAGTGTCAAGACCGACTCTGAAAGTGACATACAACACTTATGTTCTATGGAAGTAGAAGACATTAAACAATATGTCAAATCATTTGAACATATTTGATATGAAAGAGAATGCCCGTTGATGACGAATGGTTGAACAAGTTAGTGATCTTTAATTTTCAAACTTAATACCTATATCTTTTGAAACCTTTTAATTTGGAACTTATACATATTCTTCTCGTTTATATGTATAACTAAAATGACGATGATCAACTTCCTAGTATATTGTCAAGCCAGAACCATCTTCTGATAGTTTGTGAATGCATCCGATCAAGTAAAGAATGTCATCTCTCTTTGAATTAATTGATGGTGTTATTAAAGAGATATGAGATGATTGAATTGTCCAAGTAGTAATAGACAACGTAGTCGTCTATAAAGCAGCTAGACAAATGTTAGTGGTCAAAAGGACACATTTTTATTGGGGACCATACTCCTCCCATTCTATAGATTTAATATTAGAGAATATATGCAACAATCCCCAAATTGACCGAATAGTTAAAGTAGCCCAATTCATATGATCTTTCATATACAGTCATAACTTCATCCTTAACCTAATGAGGTAACAATGAAGGGTTGAGAGCTCCTACAGCCCGAGATAACCCCATTTACTTCTCATGATATTTCTTTAGAGAGTTTAATGTAACAGAAGTGCCCACTTACCTAGATGATACTTTCATCAGATGAGCTAGTTAGATTGCTAAGACTAGTCTTTCAGACAAAAGAAAAGAAGGAAAGGTTGAGGAAAACTTCAGAGTGGAAACTTTTGCCGAATTGTAAAGAAGATCCAAATGTGGATAGGAAGACAAACATAGACTATTTGTATGATGCACTTGAGCTGATGAAGGAGAAAATATCTAAGACAGTGTTAGACTTGAACAACGATGGGTTGTCATCAACCATCAGTGGGAAGATGCGTTGTATCATCCAATACATGTAACAAGTACTTTATTTGTGATTAATTTAAATCATACATATTATTTTTTATTGTTATGCTCTCTACTGACATGGATATGTTTCTACTTAATGGGTCATTTTTTAATCATAGACATTGTTAAAGTCCAATATTCAAGTCAATTAATAACTTTCTAGACAATGTTAAAGGGGTCATCTACAAAATACTTGAAGATGACGATCAATCAATTATAACATATAACAAAATGCATAAGTATAGAATGATGTTATTCCATTTTGGGGCATCAAAGATACAATGAAAAATTATACTCCTAAGTTCGGATATATACCATTTGACCATTTTTTTTTTGCAATTTAGATGATTACCTTATGTTAATTATCTTCTTACATACAATAATATCATATGGCTAACTAATGGACATATCATGACAAAGACACTGGGATATGAAGATTTGATAAACATTGTAATAAGAGTCTTGAGTCAAACCATATCGACTTCATGATGTGAAAAAAAAGTCAACATTCAATGTTATTCATACAATACAAAAGAATATGTTAACGTCAAATAGATTGGAACAATTGATGTATTATCATATACAACATGAGATTAAAGTTGAAGAATTTGACGAAGATGAGAGATAACTAGGAGGAACAAAAATGGAAAGAGGGAGCATCTGGGTAGCAAAGTGAGACAGTGACCATATAAGAACCTAACATCGATTTGGATAAGATCTTAGACAAGCAAAATATGTTGCATGCATGGGAGAATGATTAAGAAGAACTAGATTAACCTAAATTCAACCCAAAGAACCAAGAATGGGTATAAGGACAACTTGACGACATACTCTAACTGAGAAATTACAAATTTCTCTCTGTGGCAAAGAGAAAAAAGACCCAAAAATCTTCTTACCAAGATAAGAAATCAAAGTGTAAAAGTAAATATGTTGTAACTGATCAATTAGACACTACAAATCAAAACATGATCGACGAGGGACGAGAAGATACGTTGGAGACAAACATTGGACTTCAATACTAGACATGGGAAGATTCGACTTTAAAGAGCAACAACGATGTAGTGTTGGAAGTGGAAAGAAGCATAACTAGTCTAAAGGGATCAACAAATTCAGATATATACCCTACAATGATGTAATTCACTAGAAAGGAATATTACAGACAAGCAACGTAAAACACATCATAGTGCATGATTGCAATGTGGTCAAGAACATACATAACGGAGTGGAAGTCAATACTACAAATAATCTTATGAAGAGGTTAAATCATCTCAAAACTCTTAATTTCTTACATATCACCAAGAGAACTATATGATGACTCAACCCACATACAGATTCTCATTGAACATTTCTATGCACTCTGCATATACTAATTATGGTAAATCCTTAAGATCTTTTCATATGATAATTGTACAAAACAATGACAAGTACAATCATCGTGTATATGTTCAATATTATATATTCTTCCAAATGTCATAAAAACATATAATTTATGCAAAAAAACAACAAAATGTAAATTTTAAATAAAAATAAATAAATAAATTCTAATCATATTCCTTATTTTTCATAATTCTTTAGCATTTTTTATATTTTTATCTTTTTAAAAAATAAATTTCCAAACCTAGTCGGACTGACCAGGGCCCAACCCCCAACCCTTGATATGCACCCCGTGCCTTGGAGCACATTCAAGTTCGTAGTTGCTTCACTCCTGGATATGTAGGCAGACAAGACAAAGACAGAAACTGATGGGCTGCAGTCGAGAGATCATCAACTATGTTATTTAATCAAAACCTCCGGTACACAGGTTTCAATCAAGCACCAGCAAACATCAAGCTTTCCAGGCAAAAAATGCAATAGACTTCTAGTGCTGCGCAGATGATAAGAACCAGAAGAAGTTGAGTTTACCGATATGATCAAGCAGCATATACATAGCTGAATATGTAACTTCTGAAAGGGCGAGGATGCAGCCAACTGTGAGCAATAAAAAAAATTTAAAAACCATAAGACATCTGATGATACGGGACAAATATTATATTTGGGTAGTACAATAAACTAAAAACTGACCACCACAGAAATACTTGAGGCTGATGTTCAGTCAGCCATCCAAAGTTAAGAGTTAAAATTATTTATATATTACAAAGCCTACTCAAAGCAGTATGCTACCACCTATTTACCAGAGACGGCCTTGGAAAGAAAGTATGCCGTATGAACGGCAACAGTGAATTTGCAACCATACCATACAATAAAGATCTCACATGACAGGATGGGTCATGCCGTGCAACAGAGAGACAGTGTGACCAATAGAGTACTTCAGTCATGAACAGCCGAGACGTGACCACAGGAGCAGCAGCCTCGCTTTTTTGTATTATCAACTGTGCGGAAGACAGAATGACTAATTAAGGGATGGACAACAGAGAAATGGTACCCACTGTGGTTTTCCCTTCATCTTCTTCTTGCCATTCCTGATGAGTGGCAACCTTGCAGGGGAATTCCATTCTTTCTGCACTTCTTTTCTTACGGGAATCCCAGATAAATGTTGAGAAACCAGAGCAGGTGCTCCTGTTGCAAGAGACTCATCTGGTAATGTCTGACATATTTTGCTTCTTATTGGCATCTTATGTGGTGGCACTACATTTGGGCTCCGGTGAACTTTGTCATGGCTTGCTTCCACTAGAAGTGCTTTTAAAGGAGTATGTAGTTTATAGGCACTATACCCTTCAATTTCACCAACACTCTCTCCATTTTTCATATCGCATTGGAATTCAGACGAAATTTGAGTGTCGGAAAGAGTAGATACATTTTTAGTGCAAGGAATCCATTGTTGGGAGGAATCGTTACTGATGGAAGTAACATGGCTCCTGTTGGTAAGGGGAAAAGTCATAGCCTCGGGAAGATCAGGAAGTATGGTGTGCTGATCTTCTGAAGAATCACCCTTTGCTGTATCTGTCACATCTAATTCCCCAGATTTTCTATTGCCAACGTCTTGAAGATCTTCAATGTTAGAATCAGGCACAGAGCCCATGGTGTCGCCAAACAACATTTCTGTTAGACGTAGAGTTGAAAAAAAACTAAAACATTAGAAGTTAAATAAAGCTGAGCTGTTGTCATGGATGTGCTCAAAACTTCATATTCGGAAGAGCAACAAATAATATTCTTTGAAGACGATAGGACCTGGTAACACCTTGAGTCATGTATCTGAGCATCAAGTAGTTAACTTCCTTCTAATTGCCTTTTTAGGTGATATTAAAAGCTAGTTAAGAATAAAAGACTTCAAGAATAATTAGAATAAGCATCAAACCTGAATTTCAAAGTCCAAAGATTGATGGAGAGAGGTCCCACCATGGGTGTTCACTCATGGGGCTGACTGATGACCCGAACTGAACCAACCCAAAATTGTCGGGTTGGTTCGGGTCATGCTCCAGCATTGGGTCATTCAGGTTTAAAAAAATAAACCGAACAAACCCGATCATCAGCATGTGTCAAACCCCAGCCCACAAATCCAGCGTGGCATGAACAGTTTTACTGAGTTCAGTCTTAAGAATAATACATGCAATGAAGAGCATTTAATCTGGACGATATGGGACTAAACAAATTGTTTGTCTGCCTGTGCTCTCCAGCTGTCAACACCAGCTATCCACGGGGTCCTGTCATGTCCATGCTCCAACAACTCTTTAGTCCCACATCGTCAATCTCAAGGAGATGAGGGCTGAGAAATGTTATAAATAAAGGTTATTAACATAGCTTCGTTGTTGAATGAGATCCTATGTTAAAGATGATTATTTGGGACTCAAATCAGGATTAATTTATAGGTTATTGTTGGCACTCAAAATTTCTATATGAAATATAAGCATATGTAAATAGGGAATGAAAATATTTAATTCCCTATGGCCTACCATCGGTATATGAATTAAGAGGGGCCCAAGGACATATACCCAAGGACATATACCCAAGACCGGCCCAATATAGCATAGGAAGAAATTGAGCCCCCTACATATGATAACCTCCTGTTTGAAGGCCATATGGGAAGGCCTTTGGAAGGAAGGGAGGGCCGGAGATAATCTGAAAAAGAGGCCATATTGGCTCCTGTTGGAAGGCCTCGGACATGCTCACCTCAACATAGAAAGATGACATGTTAATAGACCTACTCAAGAAGACCCAATCCAGCGCATTGAAGGGCCGGGTCCTCAAAGCTATGCAACATATCCCCTGCCCCCCAACAGAAATTTGAAAAAGAAAGGGCCGGAATGTGATAAAACAGAAGCCACATCCGGGTTCTGTTTAAAATCCAGCTATGCTCATTTGAACAACATGCTAAAGGGCATCCATTTGGCCCGGAAACTGGGAGAAAGCCCAAGTCTATATATTAAAGAGCCGGGTCCTCAACTTTATGTATAGGGCACATCTACTATCTAGCCAAGAAAAAGGGAGAGGTCGGGGACAGTACTGCGCAGTCCATATTGACTCCTGTTGAAGGCCTCGGATATATACATATATATATCCAGCTAGACACATATTTGATTTCTGATATGAAGACATGCTCATAACAAAATTCTGAAGAAAGAGGGCCGGATATAGCAAGCGTAGGTCAAACTGACTCCCATTTGTGCGTACCCGACCATAAACATGCAAGTAATAGGCTGTCAAATGGTTTCACAAACCGGATATGTATAAAGAAGAGGAGAGGGCAGCCATCCAGCCCCGGGAATTGGTATAAGGCCCATTGAATATATTGAAGAGATGGGTCTTCACATGCACAAAACAGATGAAAGATTAAAGGACATGCATCTCCATGCGGCCGGCCATGAGTATGTGGTATGATATAGAACAATCGGGAGCAATAGGGAGGCTGCCGACAGAAAATAGGTGAGAAGGCATGGCATGAATGAACAGAATTTGAAATCATTGGAGCATTGCTTACTCGAGGATGGATAGGAGGAGATTCACCTCCTCGGCTTGGTCCCAAGTAGAAGAAGAGAGCACCCGGAAGCTCCAACTAGCAGGATCAATGTTCTCTCTTGGCAGGATTCAAGCTGCAGCAGGCTCAAGAAGATGGTGCGATAGAGAAAGGTGGAAAGGCCAGCTAGAAGAAGGCCTCGCGGGTGGAGAATTTGTCTCCAATAAGGAGACTTAACAAGAAAACAGATAGGAGGAGGATCCGCGGGGGAAGGAGGGAAGAAAATACAGGTTGCGCAATTCAAAAGGATCCAGGACCATCCAATGGACAGGATTGGTCAATCAATAAATTAAGTGAAGGATGGATCCTCCCCGGTCCACTGAAATGACCCAATTGGATCCTTAATGGGATAAGATCCAATGGATCCACCATGATGGATATCCGATGGACAGATTATAGTGCAATACCGATTACCGGATGTCAAGGCCTTCTTGGATCCTTAACAAAGTTAATGTCCATTAAGGAGATGGATGGCTGAGATTTGATGGAATACCCATCGACCGGATGGACATATATGCCCAATTCAGTCCGGTATGATAAGATGGCCAAATTGGATCCTTAATAGGATTAATGTCCAATAAGAGATCAAGTGGCCTTGATTAATTGCAAGGACACATGCTGATCAAGGGTCGGATTAAGGCTGAACAAGTCAAATAGACCTTAGATCTCTAAGATGGCCAGCCGGAGCATCATGATGGATCAACCGGATCCTTAATGAGATTAATATCCAATTAAGGGATGAAGGGCCATGATTGGATGAAGCATCGATTGATCAAGGAGGTTCATCAAATGAGGGGCCGGGAGTCAATGAGAGATGCCTCATTGGATGCTCTCTCGTGAGAGGGAATATAGGAAGGGTGGGACTGCCACCTATCCCCCCATGATCTCCCACTCTCCCCACTCCCAAGAGTGCGCATACTCCCATGATCTCCCACTCTCCCTTGGGTGAACAGCACCCATCAGTGGCCTATAAATAGGGCCAGCCTCGCACATGGAGAAGAGGTCGGAGAAGAGGCAGGAAAAGGAGGAGAAGTCCTGCAGAAATTCTGTCAAGAGGGGCATCCGAGCAAGTTCAAAGAAGGGGCAGTAGGAAAGGAGGCTTTGCAAGGGAATCAAGGGCAAGTCTTGAAGGGTTTGAGGTAAGATATCATGTCCATTGCCAAAGCCATCCCCTCCCTTAGATGATATGATCATTAGAAGCCCAATTCCCTCAATTACTCTCCTATATTAGTAGGTGATCTCCCCACCTAAATCTGCAGATTCCTAGATATATACTAGGACCTTACAGACCCCCCCCCCATTCCTCAAGCTTCTCAGATATATATATTTGGGCCTAGTCCCGGAGCATGAAGAAGTATATGTCCAAAAATTCACATTGACCCCACATTTGAGCCCATATTGCCCCCCGAGTATACTCCCCTATTACTTTTATAGACTTTGTTGAGTGAGCCTTCCCTTCCTCATTTCTATCCTAAACAGCTCGGCTTTGGAATTATGGAAGATACCCTTCAAAGTGCCACTACTTTAATAACAACACAATGAGGCAAGCAAGGAAGAAGGTTATACCCGGCCTCTTTGGGACCCACATGATGGACCAAAGATTCCCCGGGTAGCCTTAGTCAAAGCAAAAGAATTGGATTGGTTGGCCAGCCGGGCCTTTGACAGAGCTATGGAATCCGGCCATGAAAGCATGAAGCTCAGGATCCGAGAGTGCCAAAGGACTGTCCAAAACCCCATATCGGGCATAGTCCTACAAATATGTCTCGGATAGGATCATATATCCATGGTCCTTTGGTCTTTCTTATAATGAAAAAAACAAGGCCCGGGACAGATTTCATGACAGGAAGCCTTGATATGACAAGGCTATGGACATATGTATACCCCACTACATGAGGATATGTGATGCGGGACAAACCGGCTAATCCGGGCTAAACCGACCGAAAACGAGAAAAAATCGGCGCTAATCGCCGCTAAAACATCTAAAGAACCCAAAATGGAGCAAAACCGGTCCGAACCGGTCCAAAACAGTCCCGAACCGGGTCAGAACCGGGTCGAACCAAGCTGAACCGGTCTAAACCGGCTCAAGATGGCCCGAACCGGCCTGAACCGGCCTTGGGCCCAGTTGGACCGGGTCTGGCGACCGGTCTGGCCGCGGACCGGCAGGCCGCGCGGCCGCGCGGCCGGACACGCCGCGGGCGCGAGCGGGGGGGGGGTCGGGCATTTTCGCCTCGCCTCCCGCCGGCCGCGTGGCCGCGATCGAGCCGTCGCCGGTTGTCCATGTGGCGCCAACGCAGGGCGGGGAGGGGTCGCGACAAAACAGCGCGTAGGGGGGAGGGGCGCTGCGTCGCCTTCGTCGTCCAGACGGCCCCGACGCCGTCGTCGTCCGGACGGAGCCCGCGGCGGAGCAGAGGACGTTGTCCTCGCGGGGGCGGAGCAGGGGGAAAAGGGCGCCGGCGATGGAGGCGACGCCTCGGCGTCGTCCAGCCGGCGGAGGATCCGGAGCCGCCGTCGCCGTTAGAGGAGGCCGCAGAGCAGGGGGAGTGCTCCGGGGATCGCCGGAGAGCTTCCCTCCCGCGGCTGTCTCCTTCTTCCTCTTCTTCTGCTCCTTCTGCTTCACGGTGCGTCTTCGACGGCACCAAAGGTGGACGGGGAGGAAGTCGAGGTCGGGGCTCCATGGGCGTGTGTGGGGGACGGCATTGGATGCCGCGCGTAGCCGAAATGGAGGAGGCGACGGTGGAGTGCCCTTCCGGGGAACGCCGGAAGCTCTTCCCTGGAGGACGATGGATCGACAGAAGGGGGCTCGGTGCAGTCGAAGGGGAGGAAGAAGAACCGAGAAGGAGAAGAGAGGAGAACGGCACGGAGGCCGGAGGATGAGGAGGGGGAGGAGAACGGCGCACCTCGCCGGATCCAGAGGGTGGAAGGGAGACCGGCCTCACTGCCGGAGGTGGGAGAGGAGCCGGCCTCACTGCCGGAGGTGGGAGAGGAAAGGGGGCCGCAGCCCCTACGCGGGAGACACTGCCAGAGGGCTCCAAAAATTCTATCACTTGATTGATTCGGCTATGTACATGGGTGATGCCATTATATAGAAGTGGCATATTTAAAAAAAACCCTTTAAAGACTCTATTTACAGACTTATCCTTTTAGGGACCTAATTACAAAAGGACCAAATATTAACCCAAAATTTGTCCCCATCAATATGTAGTATACCATATGGCATAATCAAAATGTGTATGTTGATACTCATAACAGATGAGCAAAAAAAAAAAAAAAACAGTGCATATCTATATGTTTATACTCCGGTTATAAGGACCATGAGTAGCAAAGAGTCTGCCCATAACAGACTATGATTGAAGCCTAATATTGGGCCTAATTTCAGTCCACTTGTCCTAAACAAAGCCATAAGCAAAAACAGCCCTTTGGCTTATCTCATAATAAGGGAAGGCCGGCAGACCCACATAAAAGAGGGAGAGATGACTTCGAAAATGATAAAATTGAAGTTCAACCTCACCAACATATCTTATGGTTTTCAACCAAATATAGGGTGGTGATCAAAGATCCCCCTCTCATACATATAGGTGATTTCAAAAAAAAAAAAGATGAACTAAGTCCGAGCATAATTAGGCAAGGTAAGAGGTTGAGCACCAAATTGTGCATAATATGAATTGAAGATGGATCATATCCTGACCCATATGTTCTAGATAGGAATACCATGTAGAGGAGGTCAATCATGGACCGAACCTCTATGTCAAGTTGGGAATATATATATATACATATATGATATCCACCTGATTGGAGGCATTATCCACATATCCTGGATAAAGGCCGAAGCCATATATATACCCACTCCCTTGATCCCTCTCTATATAAACCTGTACCCCCAAAAGGGATAAGGTGACCCAGACATGATAAGCTTGAATTCCACCACATAAGGGTGTGTGCTACCATATGGCACAAATGGGGTCCTGAATTATATTTTAGCAATACAGGGGACTGAGTTTTAGCCCTCGGATCTTAGGCTCAGGGGCCTGATTTCAGGCCTCTAGATGCCGGACCACCTCTAGGAATAAATAGAGGAACAATGGTCTCATATGAGAGACCAACCAGAACATATCCCATGAGAGTCCACTCTAAGTGTCTTAGATCTTGAAATCCTAATTGGAATTCAGAGATTTTTAATATATAGGAATCAATATATTGGGCCTCCGGCCTTGGTTACAATTTGCCTGAAGTAGGGGCAAAAGAGGGGTTTCCTAATTGGGATTGTGTAGAGGACCAAGAGGGGTATCTGATAATCTTATACAAGTTTAGTGGCAGAGTCATAACTGGATTTAGATTGTCTCAACATCATGTATTTCAGGACTATAACAGCCTGATTTGGTAGAGGAGTCATAGAATTTACCTTATAACAGGATCTGGATATATACATATATAGTATGAACCCGCCATCTTCAAGTTTGTTATCGATCCCTATGATATATATGACAGTCATAGGATTCAAAGCCTGATCGGGGTATCCCCCATGAGATATGATCCTCATCAAACATGGGAAAGTGAAAGGAGCCAATCCGGGACCTTATACGTGTCTTGCTTAGAAGTTATTTGCTACTCAGTTAAGCCAAATTCCGGAGCTTGATCAAACATATAACCAAGCTACATAAGACCCCCACATGAACAGCCCGGCCCTGGGCCACCTAGTTAGGGAATTTTCAGCTAGACCTATACTTGGACCATAGTCAGATCATCAAAGATGTTCCATAGCCTAAGTTAAGGACTTACATGATAAATTTCTGATGGTCCTGATTGAAACTATATTCTAGCTATATGTTTGACTGAATGAGAATCTCATGATATGAGCTGCCCCAGATTTTCAACCCTAATTCCAGCCGGACCAGAAGGTATAAGGGAAGGAAGTATTGGTTGATTTTTAATGCACCATTGACCTAGGTATGATCAGGGCATTAAGTTCCTTATAGGAGAGCTAAATCTAATATCCTATGGTTCACATATCTGCAATTTCTGTGTAATAGACCTAGAGCCGGGTTTAGCTGTCCTAGCATATACATCCTGGGCCAGATTTTTGTTAAATGCCAACTTTTGGCCACAGATCTATGGCTCAAAGATCCTTCCCCTCCCCGAAACCTGCATTTCTGGGATTTTTGATTCTGACTTATAGATCCAGCTCCATGGATTTTTAACTCCGGACCCCATTCATCCAAGGGGTGAATAAAGAGAGGAAGTCGGCTAGCTATAGATCTGAGCATAATCAGATCAGTGAGGGGCCTGCGCAGGAGGTCAAGGTGGGTTTTTCCATGAAAGCCTTATATGGCAAGTTCGTGGCTGGACTCAAGTGGATTAAATAGTAGATAGTTTGGGGTCATAGAGGCCAAATTATGTATAGATTTAGTGCCTATCATAGGGCAGGTCCTGATATCGGATTTAAGGCAGGAATGACCAATCTAGGGACTGCCTTTAATAGAAATTTCAGTGTCTAGAGAGGGACCAATTTGAAATGATGACCTTAAATAAATCCTGAGTCGGTATGCCCAGATTGGTGGGGGAGGAGTCGATTAAAGGATATGTTCCCCGGACATTCCACATAATCATCTGGATAAATTCAACCCATGTCTTGATATAAGACGCTGAGTTGAGATTCGTGCCCTTACCCTTAAGCTTAGATACTAAGCTCATTTACGTTTGACCTTATAGGGACGTTATGTTGATTACATTCCATTGCTTTTCATGGGCCATAATCCCCTTACGCTAATTTGTGGATGAATGTTTTCTTTCATATACGAGATTGCTACGACAGTTAATCAAGGGTGTCCGAGAGTCTCGGTGTAATTAACATCGGAAACTCGCAACTTCCGATGGAGAGAAGTCCAAAGATAAATTTTATGAACCCTAACCTCGACATATATTTTATATATGCATATCACATATTTTGGCTAATATTTTCTATGAAATGTCATATATTTTCATAGTAGCCAAAGATAGGATATCGAAAGTTCATTTCCCAAATAAACGGAAATCAAATGAATTTTCAAACCATGTCCCATATATTTTTATATTCATATGATTTCTTCGAGGTTTCACAGTTATATAGGATTATTTATTTTTAGGGAATCTTATCCCTAAATTAATAAAATCAAATTTTTGGTTCAACCCGAAC
The DNA here is from genome assembly GCA_036172225.1 of Cryptocoryne crispatula var. balansae. Lineage (NCBI taxonomy): Eukaryota > Viridiplantae > Streptophyta > Magnoliopsida > Alismatales > Araceae > Cryptocoryne > Cryptocoryne crispatula. Next base: position 13,878,921 of record CM069922.1, on the reverse strand, counting down.
TGACCCAATCTACTTTGGTTCGGGTCAAGTGTTCTCGTCGGGTTGATTTGGGTTGGATAAAAATCTCTATAAACCAAATCGAACCGACCCGTGAACACCCCTAAGTCCCACCATAATTCCAAAGAACCCACATCATAACTTTACTATTCATACCATGTCATGCCCATAAATACCACTATATCGTAATATTTGCATCTCCTAAATTTTGAGGTTTCAATTCTATTTTAGGTATAAAATGATTTTTTGTTTTTAGTTTTTTATTTATATTTGAAAATATGTGAGGTGGTGATATGGGTTCATGACATTACAATCGGATCTCTCTCCATCGATTCTTGAAGGCACTGAAGACAACTTTTAATTAATCTTAATAGCAACACAATGTAAATTAACTTTGAAAATGCAAGAAGATTTTTTCTCATGATCACCAACTTGAAAGTTTTAAAGATTTTCATATATATTTTAAATTTATTTATCATTATTTTATTAACATTTGTTATTTATTGACATCATTTTCATATGACGATGTTTTATTAGCTCTACCCCCCTTTTCGTTGATTAAATGGTTTTCCTTTTTGTTACGTGTTCTTTTGAGATTTTCTGTCCGTATCATTTCAAAGTTTATAACTTTATTTTCTTACGTTTTTGTTTACAATTTTTTTTGCTTGATGTTATTTATTTTATGTTTTATCATCTTTCAATATTATTTAAAAAGTTTATTCATCGTGTTTTCCAATTTATATAGCTATATCTTTTTACTTACACATCAGTAGGTGATTTCTTCTTTTTCAAATTTAGTTTTTAAATTTTAATAAGTTTTGGTTTATTTAATAGCATATGTTTTATTTTTGTTACACTGCATTAAGGCTTAATAGGGTATTTGGATATAGTCTTCTTGCTCTTTTCTATTTTTAAAAGAAAACAAGAAAGATAGATGTATAGGAATGTATTTAGTTATTTTTGCGTTAATATCAAAGGAGATGCTTTTCCTTTGGTTCATCTCTCTCAAAATAAAAACAGCAATCCACTTTTTATCTTTAAGAAAGACATAGAAGAGGGAACTTAGGAATACATTATGGTTAGCAAACACCTCTCAACAATTCTTAATAATTATGTCATTTTTGTCAAACCTGTTGCTGGATTTTTTTCATTTCAATTTTTGAATTACTCTGCACTATAGAATAATTTCCAAAATCAAAATATTTTAATAAAAATGTTATATCCAGACACAAAAAATGCACCTTTTTATTTTTAAGAAAGAAACAGAAGAGAGAAATTATAAATGCGGAAAGCGGCACCATCCACCCTATCATTTCGGAAGACATGCATTATGGTTACCAAACACCTCTCAACAATTCTTAATAATTATGTCATTTTTGTCAAACATGTTGTCGGGTATTTATTTTTTCATTTCAATGTTGGTATTACTCTGCACTACAGAACAATTTCCAAAATAAAAAAAAAATTGTTATATCCAAACACCCTATAAGTTTGTTGTTTAATTGGTTTTCTTTATTTATTATTAAAGTATGTTTTCCACCCCTTTTATCATCTCTTTTGTATGCCATGTTTAGTTATGGGTGTATGGGTGGATTTATTTTTTTATTTAGATTCATTGTCTTCTCTCTTTTTTAATTGGTGTATCATGGAACTGTAAATTATGTAAATGGTATAAAGGTGCACGCCATGCAAAGACATTGAAGAAAAAAATTATTTATTTTTTGAAGTTATGTATTACATCGTGTACATAATATTGTGTATGCAAAATAAAACATGGGTAGCATTGGAAAGGTATAAAAAATCATATTTATCCATCTTGTTGAGTCGATGTGGCTTGATAGATGTTGGGTAGAGGGGTGTCAAGTGAGATACACTGAAGTCACCTTAAAAGAGTAGGGTTATTGATGGGGACTGGTACAGACTGGATCGACCATTTGTTCAGAGATGGCATCATCCAGGTCTGGAGGAGACCGCACCTCCATTCCTTGCATTTAGTAGTTTTAGTTTTATTTTATTTTATTTTATGTATTTTTCTCTTGATGTTTAGAGTCCTTTTCATTTTAGTTCTTTAAAGGGCATGTATGTAATTAGGTCTTTTAGGAGTCTACTTTGTAACACATCCAAGCTCTACATATCCTAATGTCAATAGAAAAAAAGGAGATATGGATATTTGAAGAAGAAGAAAGGCTCCTCCCGTTTCCCCCTTCCCCTCTCGGACTGTCTACCCTCCTTCGACTTCGACATCGTCTTCCCACCTTTGGGTGCTCCCAGTCTTCCCCTCCCCCTTCTAGTGTTCCTCCCCCACCTCTGGAGCTTGGTCCGGTGTCCCTTCCCCTATCCCATTCAGTTTCCCCTTCACCTCCGACAAGCTCATCGACACCCCCGTCGCCCCTTCCCCAAGGTCCGTATGGACCTACTGCCTCACCCCTCACCCTCCTAGCATCCCTACAGCACACCTCACACCCCCCCTTCTGTTGGGAGCCCCATGTGACCCTCCTTCTTTTGGTACCCTCCCGCAGCTGTGCACACACCCCTACCCTAAACACCCCCGTCCCCCACTTGGATGACCCTCCTCCACTGCAAAACCCTCTCCTTAACCCTGTTGGCCCCTCACAAAATCCCCCAAAGCCCCTTCATGGTCATTCCCCATTTCCCCTCCCCTTTCTGCTAACCCTTTCGACAGATTCGACAACGAAGAAGGAAGAATAGAAAGTTGCTAGCAACGACAGAGTGTTCACTCCGGACCCCCCTTCCTACTTCCCCAATAGTGACGGCAGCATCGCCCTCCAGCCCGAACTGGACTGAACTAGTCTGAACCGGCCCAACCAGCCTAAACCAGGCTTGAACCGGCTCCTGGATGGTTGAACAGGCCCAAATTGGAAAGTTCAAACCAGTTCAGGGCCGGTTCAGGCTGGTTTTGCCCCGGTTCAAGGGTCCTAGGGCTGGTTCAGCCACTTTGGAACCCAATTTGGTAGATTTTCAGCACAGTTCAACGCTTTCCACTCCTGTTCAGCTTGGTTCTAATTTGGTTCCGCACCGGTTCGGTCATTTCAGGTCCATTCAGTTCAGTTCGGATGATTATCAGCTCGGTTCACGCTCGGTAAGCCCATTTCAGACCGTTTTTGGCACACTGCATCACAATATGGTGGCCTATTCGGGCCCACCGACGCGCGCCGATGGCGCCACCTCCGTCCTCATCTTGCATCAGTTATATATCCCATTAACACCTAATAACTCAATCATTGTTGATCCTACATGGTTGGAGTCTTTGGAAGCATGCTGACGTTATATTGAGGGGGTTGAAGGTCATTTGTCCCCATAAAACCTTGTAACTTAGACCCAATTGGCTATTTACATTTGAGGCATTTTGTCACGAGTCCTTGTCTTCCGTATTCTGACTCTTGGCTTGATCTTGGTTGGCTCTCAGCTTGATTGTTCAGATGGTTGGAATTCCTACTTAGGTTGTTGGTTAGTCTCCGGCTTAAGTGGCTCAACTTAGTGGCCAGTCGATTTGACTCTCATCTTGATGTAGATTAGTTTTAGCTCCTGACTTGGTGCCCACTGTCCAGTCAGCTTCTCACTTGGTTCATTCAACTTGATGCCCAGTCAATTCTTGGCTTGGTGCCTAGTTGGTTTTTGGCTTGAAAGGTCAGATCGGCTTTTAGCCTAGAGCCAGGTCAGTCTCTGACTTAGTCCCAGTCAAATTGGCTTAAGTGCCCAGATCATTATTATATAGAATGTAAATTATTGATTTATGATCTTATAAGTTTGATTCATATTGATTTACTTCATTTAAATTATACACTAAAGCTCACCGACACCTAATTATTAAGTACATGTGCATGTTCATTTGTATGATCTAGCCAATATCGTTGCATAATTGGACTTAATGATCATATATTGACGTCTTGCATACTTTCTTCAGAATTAGGTATCTTAGGCCTTCTTTCTCGTGTTTTCTTAATTGGCCCCAGGGCCCTCGTTCTACTACCCTTTTTCTTCTCTTTCTTCTTCCTTTTTCTCCTTAGACCCTCCACGCATGATCTTCCTTGTATTTTTTATTTATTTCCCTTTTATCTTTTTTTTCTCTTTCTTGTTGGGTTGCTTGGTCGAACCCCAAAGGACCTCTTCATTCCTCTTATTCTGTTTACCTCCACTGCCTCTTTCCTTCTGCAGAAATCCCCTTGGGACTTCTTTTTTTTCTTCCCTGCACAAGAGCTCCCATGGCTGATGCCTTACTATGAGTGGGCCGAAGCCCCTCCTTTCTCAAGTGTTTAAGTGTAAAATGGTGGATGATGGATGCTTCTTAGAACAGAGGAGTGATGCTTTGATCAGGCGGTAGGTTTACCACAGTTCCACTCCTAGACGCAATTTATAAATTGTAGATAGTAAGTTCACAGCATGGTCTCCTCCCGCGGTCCTGCCTCTCCCTTCTTTTTCTTCTTTCCTACTTTTCATTCCCCAGGCTCGTGTGCAAGTGCCCATGACATGCCCGCAAAGCATCCTGTTCCTGTGCCTCATCACCGTCATGTGCAGGGGCATCCTTCCTTCATTTGTATTCTTTTCTCTTTTCTCTTGTTCTTTTTCTCACGCTTTCACAAGGACTGCTTGCACAAGCATACGTGATGGGGACTAGTTTAAGGAAGTTAGACTTCTTTATAATGTTCAGTCTTTACAGGACTAGTCCGTAAACATTTGTTTTGAGTTTTAGTACTGTTATGCATCCGAGTTGGGAGTAGACAGTTTTGACAATTAAGCCAGTATATGCATCCCAGTTGACTTCTTGATTTATATATATACTTAACCAAAATCTCTTGCTTGAACGTAATAAGAAATTTTAGGGGATAACACATAATCAATAAATGAAAAGTAGTTGAGAAAATCAAGAAAAACATTCAGACCTGAAGCATATCCGCGAGCAACTTTTCTTCTGTCCATTTGATCAATAGTAGTTGTAGAAGAACAGAAATCAGCTTGACTCAAAGGAAGGCTATATACAAATTCATCGGGCTGCTGAGAAATGCTCAAAGCATTTTTTCCATTTTCACAAAAGTGGCTTGACGAAGCTGAAAATTGGTAACCAAGCAGTACATCAGGTGGTGATCTCATATCCCTTGTTGTCAGCATATGCACAGATGGTTTGCTTGGTTGCAAATAATTAAAATTTAGTCCTTTCTCTTCACAAGGTTTTGTGCAAGTAATGTTACTGTCCATACTAGATCTTTCTTTGACAACATTAGCATCATCGCCCTGAACTGCAGGTTCTCTTGAATTATTGACATTTTGATCAAGTGTTTCATACAAATCATGATGGCATGACACTTTTGGCATGCTCTCTAAGCTGTTTAAAGTATCAGCAGCAGTTTGATTTGAGGTATCTGAAGGAGGGCAGACACAACAAGTTTCGGTCTCTTCATAAGGCTCATCTTTCCCAATATTCATACAGAGCAGCTGTTCCATTGTGCAACTGCTATGTTCATTTTCTGTTTTCGTAATTGGACAATTGGTTTCTTGCTCTTCCTGGTCAGACTCTGCACGCGCACTGTAATCAATCCATGCCTCCAACTGAATAGAACCAAGATCTTGAAATCCTGCGTTTGTGTATGGAGAAGAATCAGAAACCTCACACGGAACAGTAACAGAATCAGCTGAGTGATCTGCTTTCAGCCCTCTGTCTCCAATAACCTGGTAATGCCCGGATTTTTCATGAGCATCAGATGCAATTTCAAGGCTAGTTGCTTCTTTATGTATTCTCTGGGAATACTTTGTGCCATTCATGTTGTCCTCGAAATATGCCCTGTCGTCAGATCTCGAGCAAATGCCAAAAGAGATTTCATGGCTCCTGTCATCTTCTTCATGCCCTAAATTTTCCATCATTAATGTGTTACTTGCGCTACTTGCTTGTGAGACCATCTGCTCTGTTGTGGGCATTTTCGTAAGTTGACCTCCATGTACTTCAATGTTCTGATCTGGACTTCCCAGATCAGGTATCTTGGAAAGAATGTTATCTGTCTCATTGGACTTAACATGACTGCATTCTACTGCATCAATTATGTAACTGCCAATATCCCCAGCAAATTCTCCCAAAGTATCTTCTACTATGTTACCTTCTTCAGTGAGATCCAGACTAGATGAACCTGCCATAGCTTCTAAATTACTTAAAGTATCATTTCTTAGTGCTTTATTTTCTATCCGTGGGATTGACAGGCAACATTCCACTTCCATCTCTGTGCTTGCATGCAGAATATCGTCTGACAAAGCTGCTAGTTGAATTGAACTGACTTTTTCAGTTCCCAAATCAATTGATTGCCAAATTTGACAATTCCCATTAGTTTCAGAAATGGAACCAGCTACTATTTGGTCTGTCTGCATTTTATTGCCCCCAAAATTGTGGTAATGCAGTCGTTTATTATCAGAAGTGTCTGATCCAGACTCAGAAACTATGGTCACTGTACATACATCACTACCGAATCCTACATCATCCTCATCATTCTTTAAGTTTGTTGTCATAGGGAAGCAGTTGTCAATTTTTCCACTATTATACTTAGTAATAAAGTAAGATGCACTACAAATTTTGTAACCTTCTGAAGTTGTCCTTTCTGATAGCTTAGGCGATAAATCAGGTGAAGACACTTGAACTCCAGAGAATTCCATATCATTTCCAACATGGTGTGATGTTGTAATTACCTCCTCGGAAGCTTTAGATAGAACATCAATTTTTTTAGCATTTTCCATGTCTGAAAATGCCATCAACTCACCATCAGTAACTTGATAACTTGCTAACATATCATTTTCTTCACTTTCTATACAAGACTGGACCTTAAAACTTCTGGCCACACTTATTCTGTAGTCATTTTCAACTGATTCTTTTGTTGCATCATCAATTACTCTACCATTGGACTCAACACTTTTTACAGAAGCACATCCATTCAAAAGAGGAACAATATGGTATCCACCAGTGCCAAACTGAGATGATCCATCCTCTGACTGGATTTCTTTGAGACCATTACTTGTGGTGCAATCTTCTGGTTTCATATCTGACTCTGTAGCTACAGTCTCTATAAATGCATCATGTTTTTTCTTTCTTCGATGCATGCAGAGTTCATTGTTAACCTCTGAAACATCCTTCTTACCCGATTCTTCCACTGGCAAGCTTGCTCTATATTCAAAATTCAGAAAGCAGCCTTTTGATTTTGGTGCTGCTTGTAGATTGACATGAAGCAGTGATTTATCATGTTCAACACCCATGTGCCTCCAATCTTTAAAATCATTGTCTTCACACAAACAATTAACTCTTTTGCAGGTAGAAAGATTCATATTCACATGACAAGCAGCATTTTGTTTCACATATTTAACAGGATCAGTCAAAGCACTCTCATGATCAGAGCTATAAATTTTTATCATGGCAGGTGTACATCCACATTCTTGCTTCCCCACTTCATTGATATGCATTTCTCTTGTATGATAAAAAGATAAATCAGCCTCTTTTAAACCCACGGTAACATCAGTGCCAAGATCAGGCATGTGGTTTGACAGAGCATCTAAATCAACAGAAGTTTCCCAATGCAATGTCTTCATTTCCATACCCATGGAATTGCTACCAATTGTGGTCTCCATCCAAGGAGACTCCAAATCCACAATGTTTACCATTTGTGATATTTTATCTGTCAATAAATCACTCACTATGGAAGGCTCATCCAAAACAACTTGATCTACTTTAGTGCATGCTTCATTCGAATGGCATTCTAAAACAACAGAAGTTGAAGAGGATCCAGTATCCTTGATCTCAGAACATAATCCACCTCCATCTGGCATGTATGTGATAGGATTTTTCACCTGCTTAGCCATTTCTGCTTGGTCCAACACGTGCTCATCCAGTGCATCTTCTCTTTCCTTCTCGCTTGGACAATCAGGAACTTTTAAGACTTCAACTGCATCATAAACCATGCTCTTTTAAAATGAAACATGGCCCATGGGAAGAAAGAAGTTCCTATAAGAATATTATGACAAGACAGCTAAAAAAGAACGGTGCCTGCATCCAATCCCCTATTAGGCCATTATTGTTTACTCTTTATGATGGTGTTGGGTGAATTGTGACCTCATACAACTGTCTTCAGGTGAGCAACAGCCCCTCAGTAACAGTATACTCATGGGCTAACGGATCACAATTTAGCCAAGAGTCCCACAAAGATACTTCCAAAAGCCAGAAACATTGGATTAATTGCCATAGGAACAGGCATCATGACATTATAAGATTGTCTTGCCCAAACAAATTAGTTGCCATATAAATGTTAGAAAAGTCAACAAAGCAAGTAATAAGAAGTGAAAGGCAAAAGACAGAAAGGATCCAACAAAAAAAGCAGAATTCTTAATGGTGATATACATAGTATAAGCAAGCTCTAAAGACATTTCTGCAAGCAAAAAAAATCATTAAACTCCATGAACTTCTACCAGAAATTGCTAGAATAACAAAGATCTTTTTCATACTGATGTAACCTCAAAAATTTAAAAATTTGGGTTTTGGAAATTCATTTTCCATTTGAATTTGGATTAGACCTTAGCATTGACTTCTTAGGAAAATAGATGGTATTCCATAAAAGTACTAACTAGGGTCAAAATTATATGTTGAGGTTGTTAGGTTCTTTGAAAAATGGTTTTGACCTCTCCCCGTCGGATGGTGCGAAGATCCGACGTTAATTATATCGAGATTACTCGAAAACCCTTGATTATCGTCATAGCAATCTATGGAAATAGAAAACATACATCCACAAAAATAAGCATTCACACATAGGAGAAAACAACCCCATGAATTTGATGGAAGGCAAGCACTTAATTTGGTTTTGAATTTGATTTGAATTTAAGTTGAATTGAATTGATTTGAATTTTGGTTTGATTAATTTGAATTTGATTGATTAAGTTTGACTTGGATTTGATTTGGAAAGTTTGATTTGTATTTGAGTTGATTTGACTAAGTTTAAATTTAAGTTTCATTTAAATTGGTTGAAATTTGGATTTTAGTGTGAGTTTTAATTTGATTTAATTTGATTTAATTTGAATTGATTAATTGATTTAAGTTTGTTTGGAATGAATTTGTTTGGAATTGATTTACTTGAATTTAATTTGAGAGATTTATTTGGTTGACTTTGATTGATTTAGATTGAATTGAATTTGATTGAAATTGAGTTTGATTTGAGTTTAATTTTTAATTAGGTTGAGTTTGATTCACTTGATTCGTTGGTTTAAATTGGATTTCAATTAAATCTGCAGAGTTTGTGTTTCATGAATTTGACATTCTTTGGGTTTCTTTTATGGAATTTGTAAGTTTCAGATTTATGTAAACTGATTTGGGGTTCACGGCTCTCCAATTTCAATTTAAGTTCACATTTCAGAATTTTCTGTTTGCTACCTTAGCCTTTTCAGATTTTTATCTCCGAGTGTGAAGTTCAGATCCGAAATTCAGATTTTGAACCTCCAGAAAAAGTTCAGATTTTAAATCTTCAGTTCTCAGATTTTTGGAGTTCAATTCTCGTGTTTCAAAAGATTTCAGATTCTGCATATTCGAATTTTCAAATTTGGAGCTCTTCAGATTTTAGATTACGAACTGCAACTTCTCTTAATTTTCAGATCTTTCGGTTTTTCATGTTTCAGATTTTTTTTGTTTCAGTTGGATTACAGATTTTACAGGTTTCAGATTATGTTGATTGATTTGGGCTTGATCGGTTGGACTGACTTGATTAAAGCCACCTGAAGATTTGAAAAATAGTCCAGATTCTGCCCATGCGTCTAATGGATTTTCTGTTACAGGTTTGATGGCGGTTCTGCATGTTACAGATTCAGATTTCAGTTTTAAACTTCAGATTTTGTATGTTTCAGATTTATTTTTTTGTTACAGATTTTTACATTTCAAAATTTCCAGTCTTCAGACCCCAGGTTTTAGGTTTTTGAATTTCAGATGTGATTTCAGATTTTTCAGATTCTGTTTTAAATTTCAGTTTCAAGTCTTGGACCTCTGATTTTGTAATTCTGCAGATCTACAGGTTTCAGACCTACCGGTTCAGAATTTTCAGATTCAACTTGGATCTGGTTAGAATTAATCGGTTCTGGATTGAGCCACATTTGCAGATTCAAATTTCAGATTTATAGACGTTTCAGATTTTTGTTTTCAGATTTTTCTTCTCGTTGTCTTGCCTTCCAAAACTTCATGCAGCGGTTCTCTCCTTGTAACATCAATTTGTGCACCGAACATGAACTCTTCATTTATTTGATCTCTCAACATGAGACATAATTCTTACAGTTTGAATGACCTGAAATCAAGCCCCCATTGAGTCCTTGATGAACATGGAATCTGTTTGATGAGATGGAAAATACCCGGTCTTTGATAGACTTATGGGCATCCCTCACTGTTTTGAGATTGAATACACCCGGCTTTTGATAAGCTTGTGGGGACTCATCTCATAATTTCTGAACCTCATTAACTCATAGTTTGGCATGTCGGCATGTTGATCATGCACAGTCTTCCCATGGTATAATGGGTAAGTAACTCCCTCTTGGGGCATAGTAAGACATTGGGGTCTTTTCAACTAGACCTTTGTATGTCCACCTTAAAGGGTCAAGGGGCGTGCTTAAAGCCGGCCCATTGCTTTCCCTATTTGTTTTGATTCTTTTAAGTTTAGCCAAGACCATGAGGCGGGTTTTTAGCCGGCCGGATGCTCGTCTCGGTTTGTTGATTAATTGAGTAGATTGTTATTTAATTTTTGTTTATTGTTTATTTTATTTTATTTTTTGAATTAATCATGGGTCAGGAGGTGGGTTTAGAACCGGCCTCTTGGTTTCCCAATTGTTTTGAATTCTTTTAAGTTGAGCCGAAGCCATGAGGTGGGTTTAGAACCGGCCTTATGCTTGCCTCGGTTTGTTTAAATTAAATCGATTTGAAAATTTAAATTTCAATGTCGAAACACTGTTCATCCAATCCAACTTAAATGGGCCTCCGCAGCCCATCACTGCCCACTCCCCGCTGGGCCTCATCCGGCGGGAGCCCTTCTCTTTCTCTCTTTTTCACAATTTTTTCTCTGGTGGGCCCCACATAATGTTGACCCGTGGGTCAACCTTCTCTCACGCGGCCACCCGCGCGCGGGGCTTCTCTCCCGCGGGCCCCCTGTTTGCTATTTACATGTCCTCCGTGGACATAAGTCGGGCAAATAATCCCCCGACCTCTCCCTCCTTCACCTGCGAACAGCGGCGACGGCGGCTTCGTGTCTTCTTCTCCCGACGGCAGCGGAAGTGGGATCCGGCGATGGCTTCAACGGCGACGGCGGATGAGGAGTTGGAGAAGAAGGGGATTGGCGACCGCAGGGGACGGCGGAGACCTTTGACGGTGATAGCGGAGACCTTCGACGGCGACGACGGATGAAGCTAAGCTCCTTGACGGCGATGGCGCTGGCGGGGGGGAGAAAGGAGCTCCGGCGGTGCCGGTAGCTTAAGTAGAGGCTGGAGGCGAATCCGGGTAACCTCCCTCTCTTTCTCTCGAATCTCTCTTTCCCTCTTCCACCTTCCGGCCTTCCTCCCTCTCTTTGTTCGTCGATCCTACGGTTTATCCCCCTCCTCTTTGGGCCGTCGGCTTCGCTGGTGCTTTATAGGCCTCTGAGTCCCCCTCTTCCATCAGGAGACCTGCCGAACTTTGAGCTTCCGGCTTTGAACCAGACTCGGAAGGCCCCGATATCCACCGGGATTCCCTCCCTCGGATGTCCTCCCTCCCCTAGTAAGAGTTGCCGGAGAAGACGTCTACCATTAGATGAGTCCCGTTTGAGACCGGACTCCCCTCGCTTGTTCGGATTTCCTTCTATCCGATTCGGTGTGAAAATCAACCGAAAGCCCTTCCCGACTCCGTCTCCCAACCGATGGGAACACTGTAGTCACGGATTGGGCCTCGGATGCCCATGCTAGCCGTTCCAAATGGGCTTTAGCTCTGTCCTCCCTCAGCCGAAAGTTCTGGCACTCAATTCTACACTTTTTTTTTGTAGAATCACATTTACACGTGAGATGGGTGTCTCATTTGACACTTTGGTTATTTTGATAGCACCATTAGCATCTATTACAATGCCTAGAAGGCTGTTTCTCTTGACTGATCCCCATAAGTGATAAGGTGTGAAGAAGAAGTGCACCTTTCTTTTCTTCTTTTTTTTAAGAGCACCTTGACATGTGATTTTGTAGACATAAGGCGGCCCCTAATTTCTAAAAATTCAGGTGTCAACAGGTCCATGCATAACAGTTTGATTTAATTTCATGAAAACAAGATACCAAATTTAAAAATTCCTGAAATTTTAAAACTGGGTAACAGAAGAAGCTAGGAAGGGAAAGTTGGGTAAAGAATCGTGCCAAAAGGATGCTTAGGTAAGAAAGAAAAGAGAGAGTATGAAATAGAATGAGAGAAATGGAAACAAAGTTATTGGGGGGGTAGGAGGAAAGATACTGGGGGAACAATGAAAGAGGGTCAGGTAAGCAAGAGTCAAAGAGAGAAAGAGAGACAGGAATAATGAAAGAGGGGGTCGGTCCAGGGAGACACAGAATGACAGAAGGGTCGGAGGAGGGTGACAGAGAAACAAGGTGAGTGAGGGGTTTAAACCTTGAAATAAGAGGGGGTTTAGGGTTTTCTACCGAACTTTTATGCTGACAGTGTTTGTGTTTCGGTGACCTGCACTTATCCTGAAAAGTTTCCCCTGGCAGTGGCAAAAGGAAATATGTGGGACGACAGAACTATGCTTCACATGGGAAGCTGTTGGGTACTTCATTCAAAAGAAAGGAAGAGAAGATGAGAAACTTTCTAATCAAGTTCAGGAGTGATATGCCAGCTGCTCTTGATCTGAAGATCCTAAATTAAAAGAAGGAAAAAGGTAGGAAAGAGAGGTGGAATTTGTGTTAGCTAATGACATTATTTTGAAAGCCTTACGACCAAGGAAATAGGTAGCAAGGAATTTAAAGATAGGTGATCAATGAAGATGCTTTACTGGAATTCAAGAGGATTGGCTGAAAAATGCAAGGTAGCAGGGATTAGAAGACTGATCAAGGAAGAAAGAATGGATACACGTTGCATACAAGAAACAAAGTTGGAAGGCCAAAAGACTGATACTCAAGAAATTAGAAACTGTGCAGCTGGAGGGTCTGTCATTCAAGGCAGTTGAAGGTTCAGCTAGAGGCATAATAGTTATGTAAAATAGAGGGGTGATGGAAGTTGTATAAGAGCGTATAGGCAGATTTACCACCACGGTTGTGTTTTTTTGTCAAGGGAAAGCATGATAGTTGGTCCTTGACCACGGTCAGCAGACTATATATGACCACCTTAAATATCTATTTCTCAATGATCTGGTAGAGAATGCTGCCTCCTCTGATCTCCCTATTATCTTTCTGGGGGGATCTCAATACAGTTAGATAACCAGGGGACAGGTCTAATCAGCTCAAGTGAACTTAGGAAATGCATATGTTAAATAAATAGATTTTTAACTTCAGCTTAATTAAAGTTAATGCAACTAATAGGAACTTTGCAATTTGCATGGACCAATAAGAAGGGTCGGTCTAAAATTGTTCACATTTTAGTCTCAGTTGAATGGCAGAATCTATTCAAGGGGTGTTCAGTCTGGTATCTTCCTGAAATAGTTTCAGATCACCATCTAGTTGTCATTAGAATTCACTGAGATGTTTTAGGCTTTAGGGTGTTTTGGAATCAAAAAGCATGGACAAAATTTGAAGGTTATCTGATATGATGACTAGGTAGTGATCAGAGGCACCAGAACATGCAAATCCAGCAGTCAACTTGCACAGAAACTTGAAATGCCTGAAATTTTGTGGAAATGGGAGTTATCATAAATTAAGGAAAAAAGGAAGATTGTGGCATTGTAAAGACCTTGAGATAAAGAACAAAAGAAAAGGGCACTTTGAGGCAGAAAGTAACAATTGGAATCAAGCAAAGGTAAGAAGATCAATGATCTTGTGGATCTAGAAGAGTTCAAGTAGCAACAAGAGGTAGAGCAGCATTGGCTCAAATAAGGGAATAAAGCATATACTGCAGAATCAGTTAATTCCTGGATTAGATCGGCCCTAGCCAATCCGATTTCTCCCGGAGAACTGATCCGAGATAAAATCCAGGTGGAATCGGTCGAAATCAACCGAATTGGGACTGGAATTGGCCAATTCCGATCCGATTCCAGAGAATCAGTCAACTTCGCCACCCTATAAGGTGAGTGAGGCTTGGATGCAGTGATTTAAGGTTACCAGATCTGACATATCGATGGCAAACTGTAAGGTTCAGTTCCATTGAACCCAATAATAGAAGATCCAGATCCAGGCTGTCTTCAGGGCAGGATAGATGCATTGCCACCACGGTGACCATTCGGCTCTATTTTGAGGCCGAAATCAGCCCCAAAAGGGAATCCAATCTGAAGCCCATATTCTGTGTTTTTTTTCATTTTTAGGGATGTTTGAAGAACCGATCCGGACTGATTCAAGATCAGTTTTCTTCTCTAAAATTTAGCTAGATAGAGACCAACCAATCCAGGTCCTGATTCTAATTCCGTGATCCTTAGGATAAACAGTCAACACCTTTTAAAGCTATGGTTAACTGGAGAAAGAAAAGGCACCTCTTAGTAAGCACTAAGAATAATGGCAAAGTAATAGTAGATGAAGTAGAGGTGAGATACAGCCAAGGATTTTAGTATCACTTCTTGGCTTTGTCTTTGAGAGGTTGGAGAGACAAGATCTCATGAGACTGTCCTGAGATCAGGTGAGACAGGTGTAGATGGCGGCGGCTGTAGGGCAACAGCTAGAGACAGAGGTGTAGAGCATGGTTTGCCAGGTCAGACCAATGTCGGACTGGGTCAGCCGACCTGGTCGGTTTTCCGACGGACCAATCCAGCCACAACCCGGTCCAGCACTGGCATCGGGTCACACGACCTGGCAACCCAATCAGCCGACCAGGTCACTAGGTCTCATAACTTCATTTCTATTCTTTCGGGGGGCTTTGATACCCCCCACAAGAGGCGTTACTCTCTTGACCCCTACGACTTGACTGTGTAAGTCGATCAACGATTCTTAAGTACCCCATTTATTGATAGTATAACAATATTTTACTATCACTTATACTATTACATATGGTTAAGATTTGTGATTAGAAATATATGATACATACTTAAAAGTTATAAAATTGTTTCTTAATCGTCTTTATCCTCTCACTTAAGATTAACTCTTTCTCACCATATATTAATACAACATAATCACACAAAAAAATCATATTTACTTGTATACACAGATAAACAATCATATTCAATTATAATATAAAAATATAATTATATTTATATATATTTTTATGTATGCATATATAGAATTAAAATAAATTTTTTCTATTTTCCCTTATTTTTCGTATAATTTTTAATATTTTTAAAAAAAAATAAATCCAACCCCATCCAATCCATGTCGCAACTAGGTCCGACCAGGTTGGATTTGGGGCCGGCCGATCCCCGAATCGGCTTTCCTTGGTGTGGAGAACCTCCTTTCCATCGTGTCTTCCCTACCCCATCAGGCAACGAAGATGGGTCATTCCAATTTCAAATCACACCCTATATGGCCTGTTAAATGGAGATTCAAGTTGTGGATCCACCACTCAACAAAAGTTACGGATGCCCCACCCACTAATAGGATCCACAACTACAACTATCCCATATTAACAAGTCACATGGGTCTGAAGTTCAGAGCACATGTGGCCTATCTTCCTCACCCTATCAGGAGAGGGAAATGGCACTACAACAACACCTCTACTGCCGCCCCCCTCTGTTGCAGCCTGCCGCCTCTTCCGAGCCCTTATTTCACCTCACTCTCAAATCTCGATAGCCTGTCGAGACTGATAGAGCATCCTTAACTTCTACATGGAGTAGTTCAAAGAGGAGGAAAGCTGGTGACCAACTTTACTTACCATTAGCTTTGCAACTATTTTTGGCTAGTTTGGTGGTATATTTCATATGAAGTCTAATAAGGCTTTGTTGGCACGCAAAATTTCCAATGCACTCAAATTAGGAAAGTTTTGAGCAAAAGTAAAGGAATGAAACCGATCGGACAAGATGAAATTACTCTGCCCCACATTTGGGGCCGATGAGCCGGATATGCCCAATAAGCCTAATTGAGCCTGATCAACCGAACGCCAGCCCAATTTCAAATCGACAACAACACTAGGTGTGCCCAACTCAAACTTGAAGAATGCCAGAGTCGAATCAGATTTATCGGGCCCGGTCAACTAAACACCGACCCAATCACAAATTGTCAACAACACTGTGGTTGCCCAGCTTAAATTTGAAGAATGACAGAGTTAGATCAAAAATCCAACCACATCGAACAAGTTTTTGACAAAACACTAAAAGTCGGCCTCCGAACAACTTTATTGAGGCTTAATAGGCCTAAAAGAGCAAACACATGAGCCCACAAGATAGTACTAATTGAAACCTTCGTAACGGTATCCCGAATGTCAGAAATTGACTCCGAGTGACAAAACGACATTGTTGCCCTTATCGGGCCTAGGCAATCAAGGGCCGATCCAATAACAAATTGGTACAACATTGGGTCTACCCAGCTTAAATTGAACATTGCCAAAGTCAAATTGGAAATCCAACTCATATCCGACGAGTTATGGTCAAGGCAATCAAAGTGGGCTTCCAAATGACCTTTACAAGACTTAATAGGCCCAAAAGACCAAACAAGTGAGTCCACGGGACAATACCAGCCAAAACCTTCACAATGATGCCCTGAATGTTAGAAACCAACTCCTAGTGGCAAAATGACCATTTTGCCCCCATTGGGCCCGAGTAACTTAGGGTGACCCAATAAGAAAATAGCACCACCATAACTCCACCCGGCTTAAGGTTGAACGATGTCAGAGCCTGATCAAAAATTCAGCCATGTTCGGGGAGTTATGGACAAAAATAATCAAATTTGAACAGGACTCCTACCCCAGTCCCCTCGGAGGTAAAATGGTCCAAGTGATTAAAGAGCAGGTCCACATGCCCAATATTTAGATCTCTGGATCCATGATGATAATTCAGGGCACACTTTTGTAAGAAGACTATGGTTTGGACAAAGTTGAATTTAATTATATTTTTATTCAATTTTTGTAATTATCGAGGGCTAAGATCATATTGATCGAGAAAATCATCAAATTCAAGATCTCAATACAAATTGGAAGCCCTCAGCCATAGATCTGATGGAGCACACGATCTACGATGATCAGAGCGCATTCAGAGCATTATCAAGTCATATTTGAAAATTTTAAGGAATTCTAGGTGAGAAATATTCTCCACCGTCGGATTGACAACATCTTGATAAAAATTAAGTAAAAACTTAACCTAAATCCTCAGCCGTCATGAGTTGTTTCAAAGCCAAGTCATTGCCCGAATAAGATGATACAATTAAGGAGAGAATCGAGGAACATTTATCTATCACTTAATTGCATTTAAAAAATGAGGAAAAGAAGGAGAGTATCTCCCACGCCAATATGTCCTGCACTACCATCCTTCTTTGTCCCATCTTATACAAAAGGCAAAAAAAAGAAGGCAGCATCCCCACATTCTGCAGCCAGCAGCATGGAGAAGAGATAGGGAGAAGCACAACTGCAGCCAGCTGCTGGAGCTCCACCTGAAGAAGAAGAAGACGAAGAAGAAGAAGAAGAGCAGCCTCTACCTGCTGCAGCCACCAGTGCAAGAAAGAGAAGTAGAAGAAAAAGAAAAAGGTAAGGAGAAACTCCAGTCATGTAGTCCTCAAAAGGTACCCTTTTCCCTCCCATTCTCCTTTCTTTCTCTATCCATCTCATGGCCTAAACCAGTCTTTCACCTCATTGGCCTGCCTTTAAACATCCCCTGCCAATGCCCCTTTCCATGGCCCCTAGCAGCCCCTAAACAGCCCCCAATCAGTCCCCACACAGCCTGGTTATGTCCCTTATCCTGTCCCCTGGTCAGCCTACACATGGGACCCTTATCTTCCCCATTTTTGGCTACCTGCTGAACCCAAAACAGTCCCCCTTGCACACCCTCAAAGTCCCCATATATGGCACTGAAAACCTGCCCCTTAACCCCTTGCGCCTACCCCTACAGATCCCTATTCTGTCCCCCTGTGCGCAGCAACCTTAAACCCCCCAGCCAGACCCCAAAAATCCTGGCCAACAGTCCCTTCGACCTCACTGCAGCGTCAGACCCTTAAACCCCCCACTGCAGCAGCCCTTTTGGCCTCCTGGCCTCCTCTGCCCCCTATCTGGCCCCTACTCTGCCCCATATCTGGTCCTACCTGCAGCAGACCCCCTACAGGTCCTACACAACCCCCTTTTCACCTCCCCTTAGAGTTTAAGGCTAGGGCGATGCTCGGGAATTCTTGGAATCGCCGGACGGGCCAAGCGTCACCCAGGCGGGCCCTCAATCCCCTACCCAAAAGAACTCACTGCAAACTGTAGACACGCAATTTTGGCCTAATTGAAGAGCTTAAATTCTTGTTTTCATGAAGAATATTTGAGTAACCTTTCAAGGAAACCGTGTTTTCCGGGAGAATCAGGTTTTTCGACACATTCCGAAGAAGATCAATAGGATGTTGACCGGGGTCAAAGCACCCTATATATAGGGCACCTAGCGTCCTGTTTATAGGGCACCAGGCGCCCTGGCATCTGGTCAAATCGACTCGACCAGCCAATTTGACCACTCACAGGGACTCGTCTTATCGATTTGACATAGCTCATGATGCTAGCGCCCTATATATATATATATATAGGGCGCTTTGCCGCGTGGAACTGCTTTTCGGAATTGGCCAAAGTACCCTCTTTTGGGCTATAAATAGACCCCATTTGAAGCTGAAAGGGGGTTCCAACTCCATACCACCCTAGAGCTCATCCAATACTACATTTCTAAGCCATTTGCATCTCCCATAAGCTTTCAAACCGACCTAAATTCCCCCCCCAAATCCCAAAAACTTGTTGTTTCTGCCATCCAGAGACATGATTTTTCCTCCACTTTGAAAGCCTCTATCCGTCTCTCCTCTTTCATCCAGCGTTCAAACCACCCACCACTAGCTTCATTTACATATTGGCTACAAGGAGGAGCCTCTACTTCATCCCGGAAGCCGCCCAGCACTCCGGAGCAGCATCGCGAAGAGGGGAAGAAAATCTGCCCGAGCCAGACTTAGTGCCCCATATACAGGGCGCTTTGACCTTGGTCAACGCGCCCTATAAGGGGGGCACCTGCAGCTAGCGCCCTATATATAGGGCACCAGCAGGGGCAGAAGCCGGG
This sequence comes from Cryptocoryne crispatula var. balansae, assembly GCA_036172225.1. Classification (NCBI taxonomy): domain Eukaryota; kingdom Viridiplantae; phylum Streptophyta; class Magnoliopsida; order Alismatales; family Araceae; genus Cryptocoryne; species Cryptocoryne crispatula. The sequence continues at coordinate 13,859,623 of CM069922.1, read as the reverse complement.
TTTTTTGCACTTTTCAGAGTCCGATCGCCTGTCCAATCGGATCTTTGTTCTCCATTTTCATCTTAGAACCTATTATCACATCATTTAGCATGCATTAAGTCATTTTACATCTTCTATATATTTAAAAATATACCAAAAATAGGGGTTGGGATTTCTTCCCAATCCGGTCAGTTCATCCCCTTTTGTATGTTTAAGATTCACACCAAACATGATACTATACTCTTGCCAGAGCTAATGACCTTTACTTGTTTTCGTGTTTCTCCGTAGGACATTCTTAGGTGAACCCGACCAAGGTGAAGCTTCGACCCGATTGAGAGTAAAAGATCTCATTAAAGCTCTCCTCTTTCAGCCGGCCGAGAGAGAAGAAGTTAGAACCTAGCAATCTCCCCATTCCAAAAGGTACGACGGTCAAACTTGCTCCTTCATTCCGTTTGCTTTATATTTAATCACATTTTGGAGTCTTCAGCTCCTGGCGACCACACCCACACATACCACTAACTCTTCATTCCAAGAAGAGAAAGAAAGAGGAAAAGAACCGCCTCGCCGTACGGGCCGTTTCCGGGTGACTACACAGACCCCTCAAACCGCCACCTACTACAGCCCCCCTGTTCAGCCTCTATTTCAGTCCCTCGACACTCAACAAGCCCGGTCAGCCCCTACAATATGTTCTCAAACCAGCCACCAATCAGCCCCAATTCTGCCTTTTGGGGCAGCTCCCAAAACAGTCACCAATTGGTCCTCTCGACAGCCCTTGTTCAGGCCCCAAACAGCCCTGTACAGTCCCCCAGGTGGATCCAAAACAGATTCCGTCCGGTCTGCAAACAGTCCTGAAACAGCACCTATTAGGGTCACACAACCAGCCCCCTAAAATGGCTCCAAAAACAGTCCACAAACCGACCTGTCTTCGGCCCCTAAACCAACCCAAAACCATCTGTTTTCATACTCCTAAACAGTCCCAAAACAGACCCATAAACCCCCTCTTTCCACCTTCCCTTAGAGCGTAAGGCGAGGCCGATGCTTGGGAATTCTAAAAATCCGCCAAATGGGCCAAGCACCAGACGGGCCATCAATTTCTTATCCGAAACAGGTGGAAAAAAGTGAAGATAGGAGCATGAAACAGGCCAACCGGGCTCACAAGATACATAGCAAGCCAACCAGACCCTAGAAGATTTGAAGGCTAGCCAACCGGGCCGATGTGATATGGACCCCAATGGGGCTTGAATAAAAAAAATGATGAAATAAAAAGTCAGAATATGAAATGAAAAGTAAATTAAGGGCTTAACTTATTGCTTGGGTGCTCCACCTTGGACAACTACTCTGGACCAACCTCGGTACATCGATTCGGACGTGGGCACAGGCCAACTCATGTTGTCAATGTATCCTTCCCTGAGTGTGGCAAGTCAAAAGACTTAGTCATATTGAAGATAAATTTCATTTGATCAAGGATGGGTCGGTCATACTATCGTAATACCGACTTTTTTCTTCGATCTTATAAACATATACTTGAGGGAAGGAATTTCATCTTCACACACACCTGGGTCCGACTCTATTAATCATGACAACAGCATCTTCACGTGCCAGCCAATGTATTTTTTTCCAACATGCAAAATGAAATTCAAATGTCAATCTAATGTTTGAGTTCGGACAATCGATGCTAACCCGATGAACTCGATGAGAAGCGAATTGAACCAAAATAAATAAAATAAAATAAAATGAACACAAAAACCATTTAATTAAAACTGAAAATCCTTAAATCAGATCATGAACAATCTGAAAATTCACTTAAAATACATTCAATTCAATAGAATTCAATCCTTAATTATGTGACAATTAGATAATCTCAAGAAAAATTAAACAAACAACATTTAAAATACTTAAAAAACACCGAAATCAACCACTGAATAGAAAATAAATCATAAAACAAATCGAATTTCAAACCAACAAAATCAAAACACATTTAAAAAATTGAAACCAAACTTAAAACATTCAAATCAAAACTTCAAACATCCAAATGGACACAAAAACCAAACCGACATAAGAAAGTAATAATTAAATATCTCATTTAAAATATTTCAACCAAGTAGATTAAATCTTAAAATACTCAATTCACTCACCAATTCAAAAAACCAAAACAAAATAATTCCAATTGAAATAAAAAAATCAAATCAAATTCAAAACAAATCAAAACAACCACGATGAAATAAACAATTTAAATCAACTCAAACCAAATTAAAATCAACATTAAACAAACATAAAGCAAGATGTTAGCATCTCATCGAGCCTGTGGGTCTACCGATTAGTTTGAGCTTATATCTTTATACGGATGTGTACAACTAATTGCTATGGTGGTTAATCAAGGATCTTCAGGTGGTTGTTAAATATAATTTAACATCAGATATTTGCACCATCCGATGGAAAGATGTCAAAACAATAAATTTTTACAAAACCTAATAATCTCAGTTACATATATATTTCAAAACGTATCAAACTATTTAATATGTTTATAAGCTATTACCTATTTTCTTAAGTAGTCCAAAAAGAGATACAAAAAGTAAAATTCAAAAGACTTTTGAGGTTCTTACAGCTTTTCAATCCTAATGGATGCTCTCAGGGTCAAAGTTTCTGGCAGCTCATTAAAGAGGATTTGGTGGCAGCTTTGCAAGCTATTCAAGATTGTCCACAGCACATCATTTTTTTAATGTTACCTATATTGTTTTAATTCCTGAGAAGGAAAAGGCAGCTGAAATGGGAGACTTCCACCCAATCAGCATGTTTAATGACATACAAAATTATCACTAAAATCTTGTCAAATAGACTTAAGCTGGTCATTCATAAACTGGTTGATTAAACTCAGTCAGCATTTTTGAATGACCGCAAAATTATGGATAGATTCATGACAGAAAGGAGAGCATCCACCACCAAAACTTTATGGGGGACGTGGCACTTGTGAAACTGAATTTTGAAAAAGATCAATTGGAGTTGTCTGCTTAAGGTGCTAAGTGTGATGGGGTTTGATGAAGTAGGGTTAGATTGGATTAGAGCTTGTCTATGCATTGCTAGATCTCTAGTACCAGTCAACAGGTGACCGATGGGTTTCTTTGCTTTGACTAGAGGTACTAGGCAAGGTGGCCCACTGTCACCCTGTCACTTCATTTTCTCCATCAAGTTTTCAGTATGTTTTGATCTCTCGGATCAAAAATTTACTGAAGGGGGCAAGGTGGGTAACATGTTCAGTATGCAAACAAGTTTTCAGTATGTTTTGATCTCTCGGATCAAAAATTTACTGAAGGGGGCAAGGTGGGTAACATGTTCAGTATGCAAACAACACTTTGCTTTACCACAATCTCCCTGAACAAGGTGTTCAACATAAAAGCGTTAATCTTGCTTGTTCAAGCTATTATATGAAAAAAGGTTAATTTCAACAAACGTGAGGGAGAGGGGGCAGAGACTTGCATGGCACATGGAATTCATGGAGGTCAACTTCCCATTTATCCAGGCTCCCCCTCTCAGATAAACTTTTATAGGAAGATTGGAACCCAACTATTAGAAAGTTTGAGGATAGGCTGCAAAGGTGGAAGGTCAATATGCTATCACCTGAAGAAAGGTGGGTGTTGGTGAGTTTGGTGTTGCCTAGCATTCTCTTGTATTTCTTTTCTATGCTCAAGATGCCTAAAGGTTTTTTTAATATACTAGAAGCTCATAGGGTGGCTTTCATTTGGAAAAGGCACTAGTCTTCATCCAGCAGAGGCAATTTATTAAAATGGGATCATGCTTGTGAACCAAAAGAAGTAAAACAGACAAGGTTTTACCTCACTACAAGCCTCAGATGCAGTAATACTGATGAGAAGGCTTTGGAAATTAGACATTGATCAGTTCTCTTTATGGGCAGCAGTGGTAAGAACTAAGGAGTAAATAAATGGCCCATACCAGCTAAGTGGAAAATCTAGTCCCAAATTCTCATTGGCCATGTGTGGAAAAACATTTTTCTAAATGTGTATGTTTTCACTTGTGCCTTGGACATTAAAATTGGTGAAGAGAGAAGTAAAAAGAAGTGCCCTTTCGTGGGGGCTTCCTTCATCTTTTTAGCCATTCAGCTCACATTTTGTTGTCACATGTTGGTTTCCTTTGGCTGGTTGCACTCTATCTTCTTGATAGACGACTTTGTCCTTCCCTCTTGTAACTTGTATGTTGCTAATGAATTGCTTTTGTTTTTGCATGTAGCCCTCAAAAAGAAAGGATAAGAGAGGAGGTCATAGAGAGAGAAACGAAAAGAAATAAGGAGTGAAATAATGAGAGAGGGGTCAAGGGCATGGAAAGCCAGGTCAAGGGTCAGCCCGGGGTCTGCCAGCCCCAAATCTGACCTGGTCGGACCAGGTTGCGACCGGGTCGGATTTACTATTCTTTTCTAAAAATTTTGGTAAAAAATACAAAAAATTACATGAAAATATGAAAAAATAAAAAATCTGAAATATTGAGGAATATCACTAGAAAAAAAATTTATTCAACTCTCATTCAAATGTTACATTGTATTGTTACTCTATATATTGTATGTACTCTCTCCATAACATTTAAAAAGAATATGAGACATTAAACATATATATATATATATTGATTATACTCATCACTATTTCGTATAATTATTGTAAGATAAGATCTAAAGGATCCATCATAGCTATCACACGTGCACTACATGAAAGTATTGAAATATTATTATACTATCAACAAATGGGCATTCATGAATCCGGAGTGACCTGTGTAGTCAAGTCGCGAGGGGTCAAGGGGGCAGTGCCCCTTATAGAGGGTATCAAGGGGCAAAGTCCCCCAAAAGAAATATATATATATAAGTCATGATACTGTTAATGACCTGGTCGTCGGATTGCATGACCTCATTCGGGCTGGCCACTGGGTCGACCCAAGTGGGTCGCCACCGGGCCAGTCGGACGAAAATCCAACCGGGTCACCCGACCCAACCCAACTCGTTGGCGACCCAGCCTTCCATAGTCAAGGGTGTTATAAGAGGGTGAGACAAGCAAAATGAAAGATGGGTCAGAAAGGAGAAACAACAAGAGAGAGGGTCAAGAGAGGCAAAGAAAGAGGGGTCAGAGGAGAGAAGGACATGAAGAGAGAAAGAGGGAGGGGGAGGGAGGGAGCCAGAGAAGGAGACAAAAGAATGGAATAAGGGGAGAAGAGGGAGAGATAGAAATAAAGAGTGAAAGACGTTAATAAATATCTGCTCTATTATCAAACGTGGTTAAGACGATGAGGCCAAGCAAGGCAACACAGCCCTTCACCACCTTGACTTGGGTCAAATCACCTATTGCCGCCACTACCACCTTTGCTGAGATGGTCATTTTAGGGACTTCAAACACCTGAGATGCCTCCTAGGGATGCTGGAGGAAGCTGCTGGAGGCTGGAGAGGCTGATATTGATGCCAGATGATGGCATCCACTGCAGCTATGGATTGCGGAATCGGCGGAATCGGTCCGATTCCGACCAATTCCGGAATCGGATCGGTGGATTCCGATCCGATCGAGACGGAAGGACGATTTCGGTCCCAGGAAGAATTCCGCGGAATCGGAGCGGATGGTCTGGAATCGGTCGGAATCGATCCGGTCCGACCGATTCCTTGTCGGTCGGTCAATCCGAGGCCGATTCTTCGGAAGGCCGGGTCAACCCCGGCCCGGTTCGATTCCCGGTTGACTACGGACCGGGAATCGGCCGTCCGGCCTTAGGGCCCCGGAATCGACCGCGAGCGGCTCTCGGTCGATCCGCGGCGGAAGGAGGCTGCGCGGGCGGTCGGCACGATTCCGTCGATTCCGGCCTCGATTCCGTCGATCGGGGTCGATTTCGGCCGATTCCGTCGATCCGGGGGTCGGTCGCGGCGATTCCACCGATTCCGGCGATTCGGCGATTCAGCTTGGCGCTTCAAGGGATTCGCCGATTGGCTCGGATCGGCATCAAATCAACCTCTTCTTCGATCTTTGTAAGGTTTTTGGTAGATTTCTTCGTAGAAACTTCGTATGTCCATTCTTACGCGTTTCGACGAGTTTGAGTGTCGTTAAACTTTACGATTTCCGTCGAACAAGTCCGTTTAAGTTTTGAACTATCCGTTTACGTCCATTTTGCACGGGAAAAATTCCGGATATCCCGTACGCCTATTTTTACACGTTTCGACGACTCCGAGTAGAGTTAAACTCGGTGATTTTTGATCGAATAACTCCGCTCAAGTTGTTTGAACATCGATTGGATGTTCTTTGTACGGAAAATTTTCGATACCCCGTCGTTAATTTACGACCATTTCCGGCAAATACGTAACTCTTTAAACATACCGAATGGTGTGTTACTTGGGTTGTCTTGCTTCTAGAACAGCGTCTAAATCAATTTTTATGTTATCTAATCATTTTTAGTGCATTGTTTACAATTTTTGCAGATTTAAGCAATGGCCGATCAAGGTGACGCGGCACCGGCGCGTGCTTCGACGTGGGTTGGGAACACGGGCGGATGGTAGACCCGGTCGGGAAGAGGGTACGGTGCGAGAGTGGTGTGGGAAGGAGATGAACGGGGGTGTTCCGGCTGAAACAACATATTGCGGAACGGTGGGAATGTCGAAATGTGACAGGTGCCCGGGGAGAAGAGTGAGGAGATGAGAGGCTACGCTGACGGGTAGATCCTCTCAACGGGCGATTAGGATCGAGCGAGAGGGAGGAGTTGCGCGACGAGCTACTCCGGAAGGAGGAGGGACCGCGATTTGCCTACCTCGAAAGGGAAAGGCGGGGAAGGCGACGGGCGAGCCGGAGCCGAGAGAGCGAGGACGAGTCCGCGGACTCGAGCTTGGACGTGCCGGGCACGCTAGCAAGCGTGCATTGGGCGAGGGAGGACGGGGAGGAGGAGGAGCGGGGAGGGTGCGAGTCCGGAGTTGACCCGGCTTTGGGCCGATCGGCATCGGCTCGCCTACTCGGGACCGAGGCGACCCCGGAGACGAGGAGCCATACCGCCGTTCCACTTCTACCGGCACTCGTTTTACCCAGGAGTGACGAGTATTTATTTAGGAAACGAGTCTTTGGGCGGATGGGGATAAAGCGAGGCAATGAAAGGGGTGAAGGCAACGAGGCAGTACAAGAGAGCCGTTCGCCACATTGTCGAATGGTTTTTACATGCGAGGTATCACTCTTTAAATTAAAATTGACATTATGTGTGTTTTATTTCCTAAAACTTAATTTTACACGATCTCGATTTTAACTTGATGTAGGCATTCCGGCACGTACGGCCACCGGCCCTTTACCTCGGACGATGGTGGATGCCGTGGGTGAGGCTGGACCGGGTTTGCGAGCCCGGGCGCGGACACGTATACGGCGGCGGCTGGATGAGGAGGTCCGGGAGTTGAGGGAGTGGATGGATGGGTTTAAGTTGGTGTGGAAGGAGAGGGGTTGCGCGATTATGTGCGATGGGTGGACGAGGTATCACCGAAGAGGAGTATGATAAACTTCTTGGTGTCTTGTTACCGAGGGACTACATTCTTGAAGTCGGTAGATGCTTACGAGAAGATTAAAAATGCCGACTTCATCTTTTCTACGATGGATGGGGTGGTGGAGGAGATCGGGGAGGACAATGTGGTTCGAGTTGTCAACGACAACGACCATCGTATAAGGCGAGTTTGGGAGGAAGTTGATGGAGAAGAGGAAGCACATCTTGGGTGCCTGTGCGGCACATTCCATAGATCTCGTATTAGAGGATATAGGCGAGGAGGAGGGTGTATACACACTTGTCGGGCGGGCGCGGACCATCGCATCTTTTATTTATTCGTATCCCCGCCTCCTACGTACTTGTCGAGGCACGATCTTGTTAGGCCCGGTCCCGACGCGATTTGCCACGAACTTCATTTGGAGAGTTTACACCGGCATAGGCATGCATTGGTTAGGTTCGCACGGTCAGGAGTATTACAACTATATGGTGGACAACTTTGCGTAATGACAGAAAGAACCGATTGGAGATTCTTGTCGGGTGCGAGAAGCGAATCAGCGACAGAGAGGTTTTGGGAGAGGATTGTCTACTACTTGGCAATCATTGAGCCACCGGTAGTTGTCTTGAGGTTGGTAGACTCGGATAGCGGGGACCGGATGGGCACGTTGTATGATGCCATGGACCGAGGCAAAATCGAAAATCGAAAAAAATCCCGGAAGTTACGAAGTGGTGGAAGATCATAGATGACCGATGGGACAAGACCTTGCACCACGATGTCCATCTTGCGGGTAACTTTGTTAAAAAATTATTTTTCTTTGTATAATTGTCTTATATGCACGGTGTTAACTAATAAAATCTTGCGGGATATTTTTTGAACCCCCGCGTCAATATGGAGGACGAGGTGGTGAACGACGACGGGTGATGCGGGGTACGCTTACGGTTATTCGAGCGTACGTACCGATCTCGGCGGGACGGGATAGAAGGCTGAGATAGAAGTAAGTTAGAGTTCAAATTAAATACCTTGGAGTAGCCTTACCGAGCAACTAATATTTTTTATAAATTTTTCGGATGCGAAGTACAAGATGAGGGTCGGCGTATACTCGGATGCGACCTTAAATATTCGATTGACAAAGTGTCACCTGGTATAGTAATAGCTTGATGAAGATTTTATTTTCTTTTATTATAAGTTATGGTAGATGATGGGCTAATTGTTTACCTTTTCTCTTCTTATTTTTTTATTGCGAGTGAGTGGTGGGTTCGGTGTGAACACCGGGAGTGGATGGAATCCACTTGCGCCATCGGTATCGGGATACTCGACGGAGCACCGAGTTCCTCCCATTGTGAGAGGAGGCCCCGACACGTCACGTACTGAAAAGGAGGAACGAGGTTGACCTCGGGCCCGAGTTTGGAGAAGGCGGTCTTCGTCATCTAGACAACGTGGGGTACACGCGCGTAAGAACATCGAGGATCGACGGAAGATCGGCGAGGCACGATTTGCACGGTCGCGAGGTGGCCCGTACGAGCGAGAGGCATTCCTCCGCCACGCACCACCCGAGGAGGTGGACGTGGACGGATATTCCGGGAGGAGCGTGCACTTGCCTCTGGATAGAGGAAGAGAAGCGGGGATCGTACGGCCCGAGTTTGATCCCGATGACCAGGTGCGTAAGGGCTGAAGGAGAGTTGGATGGTGTTGAAGCGAGGAGGATGCTCCGGCTCCACCTCATCTACTTCTCGAGCTCGGGCGGGGGCCTTCTTCGCCGGCGGCTATGGAGCAGCCACTACGGCAGCCCGGCTCGGCTCCGGTCCCCGGCGGCCGCTGCCGGCCCATTCGCGGTCCGGGGAAAACGAAAACAAAAGTGCGCACGGAAAATGGGAGGATTTGCAAAGTTGAAAAAACGTTGGGTTCGGTCCTTGGTACTTCGGAGATGGGTGAAGAGGTGAAGAGAAGGAAGGTAGAGGTCGGGCGTCTGTCGGCCCGGATGACGGCACGCGAGCTCCTTCTCGCTCCTCGAGGTGATGATGACGGAGTGCGTACCGATGACGCGGCCATCGGCGACGGCGGAGTCTCCCCGGTTCGCGGCTTCGAAAGCCGTATTACGCGTGGATGAGCGGAGACACCGCGATCTTATATTATGAAGCCACGGTATCCGGCATTTGGCCGAGGTTGACCGGCGGTGGATTACACCACCGAAGCTCCACCGTCCTCGCTTACGTCCCGGTCGTCCCGCGGTCCGATCCATACGACCTTGATGGCATGGCATCGGCATTATTTTCATATGGATATGGTCGGACGGTATACGGGCGAGCGCGAGGAGGGCATCGCGAGCGACGGGGAGAGGAGGAAGACCCGTATACTATATCTGGATATTGGTAGTAGATTGATATGATGTAATTTTTTTTTATGATGTATCAACTCATTTATTTTTGAATCAATGGAATTGGAATATGTACTTAACTTCAAGTCTTCAATTGGAGTTCATTAGTATTTATTCGATGTGGTTCTGTGGATGAATGCATTGGTTATTTTTAAAAAAAATTCTAACTCATTTCCTATTTTTTTTAGAATTTTTCTGAATTTTTTGGATTTTTTGACGAAAAAAAAATTTCAAAAAAAAAACCGATTCCGGACCGATCCGGAATCGATTCCTTTCCGGCCGATTCCGATTCCGGAATCCTTGACTGCAGCCTACTTATCAAGAAGAGAGATATGACCCAATTCTGGGTCCTAGTATCCACTTTCGCTATCCCACTAAGATTCAATAAGGCCGAATCCAAACTTTAGTTGCAGATTCAGCCATATCAAGCCTTCACTCAATGAGGGAACCACATCACAGGACCCACAAATGGGTCCCATCCCACAGTGAAGGCCACCTTATGACAACAGCACCAGCCCTTATGGGCTTCCACGAGCCTGTAGTGACCACCTCCAGTCTTCCTTGAAAATGCCCATCCCTCATTTTTCATCTTTCCCTCCATTCACCTTGACCTAAGGTAGTTGCCTAGGGTTCCTGAGCTGACGTGGCCTCTTCCTTGTCTCAGGTGCCTCATATCTCTGATAACATAGAATATGAGGCTAAATAGAAACCATGGTCAGTCAAGCCAGTTTTGTGCATAAAGAGGGAGAAGAATAAAGTGAAAGATGGAGACAACGGAGACAGCAAACTGGCAGTGATAACAGCAATAAGCAGCAATGATGGGAACCGGTACGGTCCATTTCAACCGTTTGTTTGGAGACGGCATCTTTCGGGTCTTGAGAAGACGACGTAGTTATTTCTTTTATTTTGTAATATTAGATTTTTATTTTTATGCATTTTATTTGAGTATTTAGAGTCCTTTGAGTTCTTCTATTTATTTTAGTCCTTTAGAGGACATATATGTCATTAGAGTCTTTAGGGGTCCATCTTGTAATGTCCAGTTCTATTTAAAGAGCACAAACCTAATGAAAGAGAGATGGATGTTTGAAAGAAAAGGAGAAGACTCCTCCCGTTTTCCCCCTCCCCCCCCCTCCGACGTCGGCGTTGTTTCTCCACCTCCGGGTGCTCCCGGTTCTCCCCTCCCCCTCCTGGTGTTCCCCTCCACCTCCGGAGCTAGGTCCGGTTCCCCTTTCCCTGTCCCGTTCAAGTTTCCGACCTCCGTCGACACCTCCGTCGAGATCCTACCCTAGACCCATCCGGACCTCCCCCACATCCGCCCCCTCACCCTTGCTCTTCCCCTTCCCCTATTGAAAGCACCTTCGCGACCCCCCCCCATGCTGGAAGCCCTGCGACAGACCCCCAACTTCGGTCCCGTCCGCACCGCGAGACCCTAAACCACCCATCCCGCGCTATGCGGCCCCCTTCCCCCCCCACAAGCCTCTCCCACAGGTCCTATGGGCCCCTTACGGAGCCTCCCGAACCCCCCTCCCTTCTATTGAGTTGCCGCGAGCCCGGATTCCCCATCCCCACTTCCGTCAACTGTCGAAGACCCCCAAACTTCCCCTATTCCGGCGGACCTAGCCAACGACGACGAAGGAGGAGAGAAGAGAAGGAATAGGCGGCGCCGTCGGAGGCTCTGGCCGCCGCTGCCGAGGCCTCCCCTCCGTTCCCGGCCATGGTGGCCGCCGGACCCGCCGCGCTCGAGGACGAAGACACCCCTCCCCCCCCTTTCAGCCATTGCAAGCCCCGGGGTGCGGCCATGAATACCGGCGGGTTCCCTACGTCGGCCGTCCGAGTGCGAGGGTACCACGAGCCCCCCCCCAGGCCGGTCGCGCGGCGCGACCTCAGGCGGCCGCGTACCCCGCGCCAGCCCGCCCCCGCGCGCGGCCGAGCGAGCGCAGCCGGGCGGTCCAGTCCAAGCCGGCCCTCTCGCCCACCGGTTCGACCCACCAGAGCCGGTTTGGATACGGTTCAGTCCAGACCGCCGGTTCACGCCCAGTTCAGGCCGGTCCATCCCGGTTCGGAGCCAGTTCAGCGCATTCCTAGGCTGGTTCAACCCTCCCGGAGCCGGTTCAGGCCGGTTCAAGGCTGGTTCAGTGGGTTTTGACCCGGTTCAGACCTGTTTGACCCCGGTTTAGGCATTTTAAGGCCGGTTCAGCGTCATTTTGGACCGGTTCAACACGTTTGGGCCCGGTTCAGCGGCCGTGGGGACCGGTTCGGTGGATTTCAGGCCCGGTTCAGGAGTTTCCAGCCCAGTTAGAAGTAATTCAGCACCTTTCGGACCGGTTCGGCTTGGCTTCGGTCCGGTTCAGCGCCCGTCAGCCCCGTTTGGGCAGTCATCAGCTCAGTATTTGCCCGGACGCACGCCGGGATGGCGGCACCTCCTTTTCTGTCCCGCATCAAGCGTAGAGGAAGCAATAGTGAATAGGCGGGTTAATGGTGAGAAAAGGACTTGAGGCCAAGAAACTCTCTCATCACATTGTTTCTTGCTTTTCTTCTCTCTTCATGTTTTGTGTTTCTCATTCCTCCTCAAATTAAAATTAAGTTTAAGCCTGAATTTGTACTTCTCTTTTTCCTTCACACATTTCCAAGTTGGTAACTATCCCACAAAAGAACTGATCTAGGTGCACACAACGAAGTCAAGGTGCCCAATTGACACCTTTCCTAGGCACTTGTACCAAGAGCCTTTTATAACGATGATGCAAGATGATCTTAATCATGGTTCGCCGGGTCGGCGACCCGGTCGGCCGGGTCGCCCGACCCGGCCGGTTTCCGGGCCGACCGGCCCGGAAATGACCCTGTCGGGCCGACTCCAAGAGGTCGATCCGCGACTACTCTGCGCCGCATTTAATAATAGTATAACAATACTTCACTATCACTTATACCATCACATGTATATAAGAATTTTAATCATAAAATACGTGTTATATACTCAAATTTTATAAAGATCTATTTTAACTCTCTTCTCTTTCACACAAATCATCAAATTTGTCAAGAACAATTATTTTTTGAGTGTCCCATTTATTAATTGTACAATAATATTTTACTAGTATTTATATTATTATGTATGTTTAAAATTTATAATTATAAATATATGATACATCTTAAAAATTATAAATTTATTTGTTAAGTATCTTTATCTTCTCACTTAAGATTAACTCTTTCCCAACATATATTAATACAACATAATCACAAAAAAAATCATATCTACTTGTATACATAGATAAACACTCATATTCATTTATAATATATAAAATATAATTATATTTATGTATACATAAATATATGACATAAAATTATTATTTATATTTGTTTCTTATTTTTATATAATTTTTTATAATAAAATATTTAAAATCCGACCCCATCCGACCCTGTCCGACCCGGGGTCACGACCCCGTCCGACTAGGTCTGTTTTGGGGCCGGCCGACCCCCGACCCTGCCTTCCTTGATCTTAATTTGTCAAGAGAACCCATTCCAGCCCAATCATCCCGGGTCAATGATCTTGTTTTCCTAGTACACGAACCTAAGGTCTCTTCAATGATTGAGCAGTCCCATTGATTAACTTGTCAGCTACAATTATTTAATGTGATCAATAGCTAGTGAGTGAGTTGGATAAGGCGCATTCTAGGACTCACAAGTTGTTAGATGTTGGATGTGAAACATCCGAACAAAGCTAAAAGACTTCAGAGACATCCATCGACTGGCTAAGCAAATAATTGCTTGGGTATTCACTTCATGGATCATCCCAAAGCCAGTGCAGAACAACATTGTACCTGTATGGAGACAATGCCATACCAAACTTCACTCTGATAAGAGATCAAATCGAAGAAAGCCAAACATCTTTGTGTGCAACTAATTTGACTGGGTTTTCAGCAAAAAGAAAAACCTAGGATGGAATGAACTAGGATTGGCCAGCAATTATATGAGTGGAATTACTAACGGTGGCTGCTCCAGTCAGCTTTGGATCAACCAACCAGAGAATGATACTAGATTTTTGAACCTTGCAATACTAACAAGCAAATTATCAAATAACAAGCTGGACAAAGGGAAGAACGACATCGTAATTGACACAAATACAATATGAGAATTAAATACATGCAACAGAAATGATGACACCACTTTGTTTCCATAATCATGTACTGGAAATAGGAAACTCAGATTTCTTTCATAAATTCATCATGCTACTTTATTCCAGACATCATTTTAGGATTCAACATGCAAGATATATTGCAACTGTAGACTATTATTCAATGTTTATGTGACTTCTCTTTTCAAATACAGAAATATATGTGCTGAGTAATGCCAACTAAATGATTTCTTGGTTCTCCTTCTTTTCTCCACATACATATTGTAATAAACATAACCACTGGATGAGTACAATGCATGACCTTTGATTTTAGCATGACATATGGTAACTAAAGTTGGCAAGTTCCACTTCACCAACAATTGACTAATTAAATGTGCCTTGGGATCAACCGACCCGATTATAGCACCAACTTTTAAACAGATAGAAAACAGTACGGAGGGAAACCCTTTAGGAAATTTATTGAGATAAGACAAATAATAAATACTCCAGCATGCACAAAATTGGCCTTGGCCTCGCACTCATGAAAAGTAACAAGCATGAAATGACAACAATTCTTCCAATGCGTTTTGCATGGTAACTTTGTTAGGCCTCGGGAGGATAAGGTAGCAGAGTCGGTCAGTGTCACAATTCACAAGCATCAGTACCAGAAATAGACAATGAGGTCTCTAATCCAGTTTTATTCTTCTTCTTCTTTTTTTGAAGGCCAACTCAACTGAACTGAAGGCATAAGCCCAATTTATTTGGGTTTGGCCATATGGATTCTCTTTCTCCACTTGCGTTGACTTTGAGTTATTTCTTTAAAAATATATAAATCATCCAAATCATAATGAATTATCCTCCGCCAAATTAACTTAAAACTACAACAGTCTTTTTTTGCTTCTATAATTTTGATATTTTCTATTTTTCTTATTGGAGATTCCTTAGGTCCTAGTTTAATGTGTCCAAACCATCTCAATCCTATGTTATCCAAGTTGTGAGGCACCCAAGGCAAGAGGAGGGTCACCTCACCTCAAGTGCCTGAGGTGAGGTGTCTTAGGAGTTTGAGACAAGGTATATTTTTTAATATATTTAATAATATAGAACATTGAAACTTTTGAAGAATAACATAAAAAAACAAAAAAGCTCACTTCTAGGGTCCACAAGACATGAGGATGTTAGAATCTTGGTGTGAAAGACTGGACACCGGGGGTTTTAGAGTGAGGGAAGAGGATTTCAAGTTATCGGATCCGGCCCTTACTGGTTCCAAATCCAAGTGAGGCGGGTGAGGCGAGAAATGCTGAAGCAAGGCATTCACCTCACCTCACCTCAATGCCTAAGCACTTGAGGCGAGCACCACAAAGAACATAGTTTGACTCAATCTCCCTACTTTTGATGTGTCTACATTGCTTTTATTTTCACATTTTCTCTAATATATTCATCACGATCTAGGATGACCACACATATATATTAACATTCTCATTTCGACAATACTTCTTTTGGAGGCAAATTTTTCCCTTATTATTTAACATTCACTACCATACAACTATTGCAGATTTGTAGGTCTTATAGCTATGTAATAAAAAATTTCTTTCCTCTTTAGTGGAATTTTACAATCATATAGAACTCTTGTAGTCAATTTGAACTTCATACATCCTACTTTATTTGAAGGCCAATTGGGAAAAAAATCAAATGGTACCTACAGACTTGTTCCAATGAATTAGAAAAACTACAATGTGTTTCATCAATGTACTGGTACAGTGATACCAGACTGCAATTTTTTTGATGAGTTACATGGATCCATTTCTAAAATGCTAAAATTTCACATACACGTGGAAAAGCAATATAGTTCCAAATTGGTATAATTTTAAAGAAATCAAATTTCCACTACCAAATTGGCATGATTTCAGAAGATTTCAAATATTATCAACCAAAGAGATATTGAGTAATCTTAAGAATGAAAAATAAAAAATAACGTTGTAATGTAAGATGAAATCTACTGCTAACCTTTCGAGACAAGTACTTAAATAACACAAATCTATGTACAGGCTTTATATCCAAGACTTGTTGGGTCTCAATGGCACCTCGCTCTGAGAAGCAGGGAGAAATATAACCGTTTCTTGGTGGCACAGATTGATATGATCGTAGCAAGGATCTCAATAAGATAACCAATAATCTTAAACTATTGGATAAAAATAGAAGTTAGCAAAATCACCGAGAAAATTGCAGGAACAACACGGCAAACAGATAGATCATGTCCAGATCATATGAAAAGGCTGTGTCTGATGAACGGATTTTATCCGCATTTCATTTGGTGAGCAACAAAGTTAATAACCGCAGAACATGGTACGCTTCTAGAGTCCAGAAATCACGAGTCCCACTCAGCTGTCAATCTAGGAAAAGTCGAACACCAACAGGAGGATATAAGAATGTACCACCAGCAACATCTAAAGGATCCGAGGAATCCTCCGTGTTCTCCGCCGAGAATATCTCAAACAGCCCTCTATCTCGATTTGGTCCGACGGACTCGGGTATGTCCGTCTCCTCCCCCATTCTGCTTTCTGTAACCCCACCCGGCTCTTCGACCGTCAGTCTCTCCAGATCTACAGATAGAGAAACAGTCTCACTTGGAAAATTCGGATTCGAGAGCGGTAAAGTTAGCGAAGAATCCCAATGTAGACTATACTATACCGAGCTCACCCCCTGTCTCCTGTCGCAGCTGCGCGGCTTGGAGTGCCGCATGGAGAGCCGGAGCAGGAGGAGTGAAGAGGACAACCTCCGCGGCATTGTCGCACGCACCATCTCCGTTGCTCCCACCATCCTCACCACCGCGCGGGGAGACAAGAGGGAACCCTTCGATCTCGCCGCAGTGCTTGCGGTGTGCTCGGCGCTGCTTGGCGCTGGGGTGCGGGTTGGGAAAGGTCCATCCGCAGCTGTGACACACGGAGCGCGCCGCCCCCTCGCCCTGCGGACGCGAGCCGTCCGCTCCCCTGTCGACAGTGACCATGGCGGGCACACAGCGCAGCGGCGTCGGTGAGGGCTTGGCAGAGGGAGCAGAAGGCGAATGAAGGAAGCAGGTGGAGAGGAGGAAGGCGCCTCCGTCCAGAAGCCGGGAAAGGAGCTTCGTCGTCACCTGCGGCCTCACGGGTGCTTCTGTTCCCTCGTCCCTGTGCGCGCGCGTGTTAGAGAGAGAGAGAGAGAGAGAGAGGATCGTCTCGTCGGAACGGGAGAAAAGGCGCGGGCGGGAAAAACAGGACCTCGACCCCGGGAACCGTTATTTGCTACGGAGCCGCTGAAACGACGAAGAATTAAAAACTACTCCTGATCTCATGAATATTTATGTTTTTATTTTTATAACTATTTAAAAATATGTATTTTAAGTTTCTCTCAAAAAAAAAACTCTCTTTAAATATAACTTTCAAAGCATGGGCTACCTAATCTTTCTGTCATCATATTTTACCAGATATGACAACATTATGTTTCGGACATGTTAGATTTTTATTTAATATGAATTTTTTATTTAAAAAAATATTGTGCATCCAAACTCCCTGCCAGTATTATAAGTCATTTTCTGACCTTTTCAATTCTGGCGTATACGTACTTTTTAAATTTTTCTTTCTATGACGCAAACCGTGTAAAAAAAGGCCAACTTAGTTAGAGGAGATTGCATCAGTATTTTCTAGCAATATATGTCGTGGGAAAATGTATTCAGTTTAATGACATCTGAAACTAGGGGTGTAAACGGAATCTGATAATTTGAATTTTCGATTCGATTCCGATAAAAATTAACAGATTTTGAAACTGTTTTTTATCCTATAAATTATCGGAATCGGATATTCTGATAATTTATCGAAATTGGAATCAAGTGATTCCGTTTTCGTTTATCCGATTTCGATAATAAATAAATATATATAAATCAAAATAATCAAAATAAAGTCAAATAAAACATAAAATATAATATATATATTGATAAAATGTTAAAAAATTATATCAAAGATTATTAAATATACGTGAACTATTAATAAATTTTTGAATAAAAATCAATATCTAATATCGGAATCGGAAATTATCGGATTCGATTCTGATTTCGATAACGGAATCAAAATCGGATAGAAATCAGAACATGGTGATTCCGAAATTATCGGAATCGGAATCGGAACACCTTAACATTTATCGGAATCGGATTCTGTGATTCTGCTATCGAATTCAACCCGTTTACACCCCCATCTGAAACCAATGTATTTGACGGACCTTGATCGTCCAACCAATATATTTGCTATCTGTATAAAACATCTCGTGGGAAATCAAAAAAAAAAAAAATGGAACGAACACAGGAAATTAGTCCGGTTGGGATTATTCAGTGTAGTGACATCTGAAACCAAATCAAAATAAATAATTCAGAGAAAATCAACAATAAGTCCGGTTCAAACGGTCCGGTTTAATACTAAATTCGTTTTCAATATCAATTTGACATCGCATCCGGTTTTCAAAATTCTCATAGGTTTTGTTTTGTTTTTTTTACTTGGAAGGTTTGAGATTTTTACATTTTTTTTCTCAATTTGTCTCCTATCATTCAATTTTCTAATGAATGGCGCTCAAGAAGAGTAGTAGAATTTCATTAAATATTATTAAGGTATATATTGATATACGGATAGAAAAAATATTTCTAAATTTTTTTCCACTTATGTTTTCGACTATATAACATATTCCTCTCTTATCTTTAGACGGAGTAGTTATTTAATCATTTTATAATATACGGTTGCGAAATTATAACATCTACTTAGCCATCCACACGTTTCAGAGGCTATAAACATAAGTGAAGATAAATTTAAAATTATTTTTTCTATCCGTATATTAACTCATACCTTATATTAACTCATACCTTACTAATATTTAGTGAAATTTCACGACTCAGTCATTCAAAAAGAAGTGGACGGTAGGGAAGTTTCAAGAAAAAAATGTAATAATCTCGAACAATCAAAGAAAAAACTGTAAAAATCCTACGACTCTTCTCAAGAGTCATTTAAAACAGAAGTCGACGACGGGGGCAATTCGAGAGAATGTAAGAATCTCTGACAATCAAAGAAAAAAATAAAACAAGAATTTTAGGAATTTTAAAAATTAATCACGATGTCAGAGTGATATTAAAAGTGACCTAGTGTCAACATTATTCTCTCGAACAGACTTATAATTAATAGATTCCATCGATTTCTTTTATTTTATAAAATGTTTTTATGAGTTGATTTAAGATAATATTCCGTGTCATCAATCTGCTGCTCATTCATCGCGCCACCACTTACCTTGTCGCCGATAACGACACGCCGTGTGGTAGTAGAGAATGCATGCCGTACGTGCTTGGTCAGGGACTCCGCCGTGTATAGTTTTTTGAGCTGGTTTTCTCACTCGTATGATCATCTCAATTTCCATGTGAATATTGTCGCTTTTGTATCGGTCCACACATCAGTAGATTAATCGGACTCATATTCGATATGGTCAAGACTAGGGGTGCAAATGAGTCGAGTCGAGTCGAGTAGTATGGTGTTCAAGCTCGGCTCGTTTATTTTACACGAGTTCGAGTTCGAACTCGAGTTTTAGCGAGTACGTGGAACCCTTGTTCAAGCTTGGTTCATTTATTAATCGAGCCGAGTCGAACTCGAACTCGAATAGTAATTAGACGAAAATTCAATTCATATTCAAACTTAAGCTATATACAAACTCTTTTATAAAATCAAAATTAATGAGAAGTTATTTGTGAAACTTTAGATTTAACTCATTTCTGAAATTCAATTTAAGTTTAAACTCAATTTTTGAATTATTTAATATATTTAAGTGACAATATATAAATATTAATACTTAAAATTTAATTTTTAAAAATAAATATATAATATAATATTTAATCGAGCTGCTATCGAGCCGAGCAGGAGTCTGTTCAAGCTCGGCTCGTTTAATGAGTCGAGCTTTATTTTTTGTTCAAGCTTGATCATTTAACATAATAAACGAGCCGAGTCGAGTTTTTATCGAGCCGAGCTTCGGGTTACTTGTCGAGTGTATTGGTTCGTTTGCACCTCTGGTCAAGACAATCAGATTGGGTTTCCAAATGACCTTTTGCAATACTTAATATGCCCAAAAGACCAAATAAGTGAGCCCACGAGATAATACCAGCGAACATCGATGTTTTGAATGTCAAAAACTAACTCGGAGTGACAAAATGACTATTTTATCTTTATTGGGCCCGAGGGACTCAAGTGACCCAGTAAAAGAATAGCACCACCGTAACTCCGCCTAACTTAAGATCGAAGATTCGAAGAATTATGTAAAAAAATCAAAATCAAAATTGAGAGTAATATTGACGACGTGAGTCCCCTCCCTGAGCCCCTGAGCCCCAACGTCTCGTGACCTCTCCCGACACCGCCCAGTCGCATCCGCATCTCCCTGGTGCTTCTGCGAAGCCCCGACTCTCTTCGGCACATCGGCGATCCTTCTTCCTTTATCACCCTCCATGCGGTGCATCGACAATCACATCTCTCCTCGACGAAGCTCCAAATCGCACCTCTCCTCAGCCTCAGCCCATGGTAAATGCTCCCAATTGCGTTGAAGCCCTAGCTTTGCAATCTCTCCTCAGCATCACCTTGCCGCAGAAGCTCCCGATCGAGTCTATCCTCCGCAAAGCTCTGCAGTAGATGCTCCCGATTGCATCAAAGCTCATGCGGCCGAAGCTATTGCCCTGGTGCTATCAAATCGAAGGTATCATTCTTTGATGCATCGTCTGTGGGGCCGAGGAGCTGCGGGCGTCGATGGTAGTCTTGGGGGCCACGGCCAGCTTGGTGGAGTTGGTTGTAGGGAGGTGGCGAGATGGTTGTCAGATACAGGGCCTTTGGTCGGGGGGGGGGGGGCGTGGAGGAGATCAAATACGAGGACAAGTCCATGTGTCATAGCTTCAATGTCCATGTTCTTTCCTTCGTCCGGTTCTTCGGGGGTGCCCAAGGCCGCCTCTGCAACTTCAGCTGCACCAATGCCACCGTAAGCCCTCCACTCTGATGCTACGTCGCTGCTTGTGCCGTTGATCATTCTATGGGCTTTGCCCTATTGCAAGGTCATTGTACCAGCCGACGAGAACCACAATACCCGGTGTTGACAAATTTAAGTCTCTAATTAGCATGTTGTGCCAAAAGATATATTTTTACGTCCTGGTGTTGTATATGAATGGGTGGTCGTGCAATAAGAGCTAGCATGTATGAAGGGGTGAAAGCTCTAGTTTATCGAGTGATAGACATCCAACCATCCAATCTTGAACCAATGGTATTTTTTTTCTTGAGATAAATGACATAGTCATTATAATTCAATTGAACAAGCTGAGAGCTAGTGTGGATTTGATCTCCCCTCTCCTCCTTGATCTTAGAGGTTTCTGCTAAAGCACAATATATAACTTTTTTTACTAGACTGGAAATTAAATCCAAGCTACCACTTTTATCTGTCCAAATCTTGGTAGTTAATGCCCAAAATGTCATTTTTCTTACAAAAGGAGTATCTGGATATGCTCAGCTTGGCAAGGCCAGAGAAATGGTACAGTTGTTTGAACAAATGCTGGATGATGCACTAAGGCTCGATGGAGTCACATTTGTCAGTGTTCTTTCAACCTGCAACGTGGCAAAGTACAGAATTGTCCCAGTAGCTGATCACTACACACGTGTATGCTTGATCTACTTAGATGAGCATGAAGGTTAAAAAACGCAGAACAGCTTATAAAAGAAATGCGACGTAAGTTTGATGCCATTGGTTGGTCAACCTTATTAAACTCATGCAGGATCCATGGAAGCATGGAAATTGGAAAATGGGTAGCAGAATCTCTCTTGGAATTGGAACCACAAAATCTTGCTAGCTACGTGTTATTAGCAAATATTTATGCTTCCAGAGGAAATTGGGATGAAGTGGCTAGGATAAGAAGAAGTATGAGAGCCAAGAGAGTGAGAAAGGTACCTGGTTGTAGTTGGATAAAGTATAGCAACATGGTGCATATTTTCTCTGCTGATGATCGGTCTAGCCCTTATTCTGACCAGATTTATTCTAAACTGGAATTGCTTTATCACAAAATGATGGAGGAAGGCTACACCCCTAACACTAGTTCTATATTACATGATGTCACAGAATTTGAGAAGTTACATATGCTGAACCACAACAGTGAGAAGTTGCAATTGCTTTTGGATTAGTTTTTATACCTCAAAGTTTGCCAATATGATTCATCAAGAATCTTCGAATTTGTGCTAACTGCCACACTGCCACTAAACACATATCAAAGATAGTTGATCGGGAAATTCTTATCCAAGATGCTGTCATATTCCACTTGTTCAAAGATGGGTCGTTGTGTGCTTGAGAAAACAAAAAACTCTTTTTTTTCTACTTACCTTTTGTATTATCTTGTGTGCTTGAGAAACATTATGCCTGTTGTTTCGGTTGATTATTTCTTACAAACTTACTACTGTATTCCATTCCAGATACATCTTCAACTTTTTAAGATGTTCTGTCGGTAAGAGGAAAAAAATATAGCTTACTGATGTATTTGGATATGGATTTTTTGTTTTTTTCTTAAAAAATATGGTTATTTTGTATTTCTCAAGTATGGATTTGTTTGGTTCACCATTTTATGTGATTTAAAATAAATAAATGTGAGACAAGAATCCACATGCTTCTTGCAGTTAAATATCAAACTAGAAGATATGAGGTTCCACTGCTAATGAATATTATGCAAAGTATAACAATTCTATTTCAGGCATATAAAGTTCAAATGTTCACAACAGTGATGATTTCGTATTAGTGATGATTGACAAATGGTTGCATGTCAATGTTAATGATAAATTATTTTTTGTTTCTTTGTTACAGTAAGTTTAGGGGTGTAAACGGTTCGGTTCGGTTCGGTTTGGTCACTTTTTTTCCAAACCGAAACCGAACCGATAAGGTGAACCGAACCGAACCGAACCGGTTCAGTGAGTCTTGAACCGATTGTGATTCGGTTCGGTTCGGTTCGGTTCGGTTCATCGGTTTAATGTATATTTAAATAAATAAAAATAAAATAAAATAAAATATACATTATAATAATTATTTAAGATTAATATAAAGTCTAATACTGTATTTATAATATATAATTTTATCTTTATACTAATTAACTTACATTTATAATAAAACATATTTAAAATTGATATAATATATATTTAAATGTAATATAATATGTAAAAAAAGTGGGTCAAACTTTATCAAATCGGGTCAACCGGTTTACCGGTTCGGTTCGGTTTGGGGAGGTGCCGAACCGAACCGATAAGAAATTATCCGTTCGGTTCGGTTCAAAAAACCGAATGCATAGCCTCTCAAACCGAACCGAACCGAAGTTCGGTTCGGTTTACCGGTTTTACATGAACACCCCTAAGTAAGTTTGTAGTTTGACGAGATTCGAAACTAAAAACATAAAGATTTCTATTTAAGTTCTATTTGTCATTTATTTGATAGAAATCTACCCATATTTGCTAAATGGTTTCGGTAACAGTAATGTGTTCCAAATTAGATTTGAGAACCGTGTCTTGTAAGTGTCAAGCTGAAGAATCATAATAAACTAGGTCTAGTACAATAGTTCCTTGATGACTTTTATATTGAATTATATAATCATTTTAGTAAAGATTATATAGTTGATCTTTCTCTATGTTAGAATATTTCGTTAGTACATTTAATAGACTGTAAAATTTTATGCTTGATGTTTATATATGTCTGTACAAAGTATGGGCAACAAAATATGATACGTTGACATTTCAATTTGTTGAAAGTGATCAACTTTGTATCATTTTTTCTTAGTTTTTGTTTTTAATTTTATTATCTAAATTAAAAATTTTAAGTATATATTTATATTTTTTGTAAATAGTATAAATATCTTTATATTTTTAAAATATATTTGATATTAATAAATAATTTTAATTTTAATCAATCAAAATATCTAATAGTGATTTTTATTTTGATATTGTATTACCAAACACCTAATATCAATTTTAATATTGATATAGTATTACTAAACATTTAAAGAGATTTGATATTATCACTTCTGATACTCTATCATTTTGAAATATCAATATCAAAATACTCTAACCAAACATGATGTTGTCCATGATATTAAAATGCAACTTTATGCTTGTTTGTATATGATATAATTAACAACAAATTAATATATATCCTGTTACCTTTCATGGGTAGTATGGAATTTAGCGCTGATGTTTCTACTAGAAACGTAAAAAGACATAACAAGTTAGCTCAATAATAGTCTAACCAAATAGTCTAGAGAGAGCAGATATATTTGATATGGATAAGCCCTTTCAATTTCGAGTTTGACTATGATTAAATCATGATATTTTATTTTTTTCTAATTTTTATATCAATATCCGATTCAAAATCAAACTTGATAATTTTCAGAATACAACTACACAATAATTTTGTTTATAAATAGACTAATTACTCTCACAGAGTCACCAAAAATATACCTAACAGCTTCAAATTTTTATTTTTGCATTATCATTCTATATGTCACATTTTAATAATTTACTTATTTTATCTTATCAGGATATTAGGTTTTGAATATTTATATTAACAATATGTTAATTATTAGGATTGACAAAAGGGATACAAAATTGACTTGTTCCTTTTTGCTGCTAACATTGGCAAAATATCAAACAATGAATCTGATAGCTTACAGTCTACATTAATAAATTACAAATATTTTATGAATTTATCGAAAATAAAAATGAAATTTTAGAATCCGTTGATTGCACTGCAAAAGAGAAGGGGCAATACGTTATACAACACCTCGTCGAGAACCAAAATAATGGGCTTTTTGGGTCTGGGCCGCACAGAACGGAGCCTCTCCAACATCTGAAATTGGAGAGCCCACGATCTTACACGTGTCCACTCACTACACGACAAAAGAAATTATTGATGTCCGTCCGACGTGGGCCGCCGGTCGCCCTTTCGATGCCGCCGTCGCCGGCGAGCCCCGAAGAAGAACCTCGACGGAACCCTAACTGCCACCCCCGCTCCCCCTGCTCCGACGCGTCGACGTGTGCCGGGACGCCATGAACGCGCACACACCTTCGAGCTAGCTCGACGGCGCCGACGGCTAGCTGCTCACCGCCGAGCCGAGGACCTCGGCCGGAGGGATGAAGTAGTCGACGGAGAGACCGGGCACGTTGAAGACGACGTCGTCGATCCTCCACACCTCCTCCATGGTCGTCGGCCTCGCGCGCCGCAGCGCCGCCCCCCCGAACCGGAGGACGGTGGCCACGGAACGGCCCTGGTGCGCCACCAGCCCGCCGCCGTCCACGTCGCGGTAGTCCCCGATGGCGCTCCCGATGGTCGTCTCCCAGTAGACGGTGTCGGCGGCGGTGGCCTGCACCCGCGCGAGGTGGGAGTCCTCCATGTAGACGAGGAGGCCGCTCCGCTGGCTGAAGTAGCCGTAGAGCGCGTGCCGGATGACCTCCGCCGGCCCCTCGCTGCGCCCCGCCACCGCCGCCTGGTCCGCCGACGCCTTCAGCACGAAGCAGTCGTCGCCCCCCACGCGCTTCTCCCCGACGCACCGCGCGCCGGCGAACATCCTGGCCGTGCTCTTCGGATCCAAGCCCTGCGCACCGCCGCCGCCGCCGACCGCATCAAAAGACGCACACGGCATGAGAATAAAGGGTGAGGGCTCTCTTTTCAGCGAGAGATCTGCGTCAGACAAATCATTGAGATCTGCAGAAGCACAGAGAGAAGAAAGAGGGGGAACAGGAGGCAGGCGCCTGCGGAGACCGGCCGGACAGTCGCCGCCGGTGGCTCGCCGCGACGGAAAGATTCTGTCTTTGCGGCAGCTCCGAGACGGGATGGGGCCGCGACATGTACACAGTTTGTGTCCACAGTTGCAGACTGGGATCGATCCCATGTGTAATTACGTATATATTTATATTTATTTAAATACAGTCCTCGAGAACCGTAACCGATCCTTCGTCTTTTCTCGGAGCTTTGTCCGCGGGGGAAGACCGGCCTTTGACCAGCGTGGCCCCCGTTTCACTCCGTTCAATTCTTCGGTTTGGCGTGCAACAGTTATTTAGTTATGAACTAAAATTAATACTTTATTCGTAACACCTAATTAAATTTTTAGGGAATTTTATCTTGGTTTTCGTGGAACGAGAACAGGCGTCCTTGTGTAGGTGCGTGGGTGCCCTCACCTGGATGATGCGGCGGAGGGGGCGCAGAGGCCCCCTGGCGGCGTGGGCGCCGAGCCACGGCATGTGGCGCCAGACGACCTTGCCGTCGCTGCCGGCCGCCACCTTGCACCCGCCGACGGCGAGCTCCACGGACCACATACCGGGGCTCATCTGCCACAGCACGAAGCACCCGTCCTCTCCCGCGCCGCCGCCGCTCCCCGCCGCCAGCTGCCTCCCGCCGCCCTGCTCCGTCTCGCCGTGGCAGGCCATCCGCAGCGTCCCCGCCGTGTAGACGTTCTTCACGCGCCCGCGCTGCTTCAGGCATCCCGTTGCCGCCAGGTACTGCCGTACGATGTAGCGCGCCGAGGACGTCGGCTGCAACGGCGGCGGCACGGCGCACAGAGCTTAGAGCTGAGGAGCTAGCTCGACGACATGGCGGAGGGCGAGATTGATAATAACATGAACAAAATGGTACCATTGATACGTACAAGCGGATCGTCCTTGGAGGACAGGCTGCGCGGCGGCGGCGGCGGCTCCTGGGAGAGGGAGATGGGGGCGAGCGGGCAGCCGAGGACTCCCAGGGCGAGGCGGAGGTCCACCCTCCTCGACGTCGTCGAGGAGGCGCTCCCGTGGGACAAGGCCGGAAAGTGATGACCGGCGCCGGCGGCCGGCGACGGGACGACCCGGTCGGCGCGCGTGCGGAACCAGGCGCGGATGACGTCCCACCGGCTCTCCTCCTTCCCTCCATCGATATGCGGCTCCATGTCCGGCCCTTCCATGAGGGGCGTCAACGGCTGGACGTAGTAGGAGCACCGGAAGCTCTTCCTCCTCGGCTCCATCGCAGACGACGATAACACCGCGGGAGATGGAGAGGGCGCCGGCCACCTTGGAGAAGACGGAAGATTCAGAAACCACCGCGTACGGGGAAGATGACGGCGGTGGAGAGAGGATGACGATGACGGTCCGATGCCGACCTGCTCTTTCCAGAGGTGGATAAAAAGAGAGGGACGTAGTCACACCATTAGATGACGATATTATATTACATTATATTAGTGAGGTGTTTGAATGGAGAATATATCTTTGTAACAAAGTTTGTTAAAAAATATTCGATAATCACTGTAAAAATATAATTTTAGAAAAAAATTTCTTGGACAAAATATTGAGATTGCGCCCCACATTTTTCAGTAATGTATATTTTCTATTTTTTGTCATCACATCCCATTAAACCTCGTAATCTTATGTTTTCGACTAGTGCAGCTTTTATTTTAATATTAATGTTTAGCATAAAAATGTACAAAAAATAATTATGTAACCAAGCATCCCATAAAAACTACATATAATTGATCAATTCATTTTATGTATCACTGTTGCACCAAATCAGATGGCCTCAATGATAATGTACCAATTTTATAACTCAATTGACTGAAAAACTGCATATTTGCCTATTAATAAATGTATATGAAGTTAGCGTAATTTGAAAGAGGAATGGTAAAATATAAACATGAATTAGCAAAGCATAACAGCTTAATAAAATACGCATAAATATGCTGTTGAACTTTTAATAGTCTTAAACAAAAGCTTTGTTCTATACGGGTTGCAAAGACTAGACCTGTAAACGGGTCACTATCAGGCGGATTTTTTAGGATACAAACCTGAATCCAATAAGACAAATCTAAATCCAATAGCAGACCTGATAAGTTATTGAATTTCAGGTTTAAATCCATACCTGAATCCGAAAGTACTCTCGGATCCAGGTCAACCCGTTACACCGTTACCCGTTACTCGCGCGCGGATGTCTCCCCGCGGCACCCCACCTTCCCGCGCGCGACGGCCAGCTTGTTGAAGCCTCCTCGGCAGGGCGAGCCCTCCCCCGCCGCTGCGCTGTATGCACGGGCCCGCGATCGGGGCGGCGGCCGACGGCGGAAGAGCGGCGGCGAATGGCGGGCCGGCGGCGGCATCCGGCGGCGTCCCCACCGCGGTGAAGCCTCCTCGGCAGGGCGAGCCCTCCCCGCCGCCGCGCCGTAGCCCGTATGCACGGGCCCGCGATCGGGGCGGCGGCCGACGGCGGAAGAGCGGCGGCGAATGACGGGCCGGCGGCGGCATCCGGCGGCGTCCCCACCGCGCGGAGCTCCCCCGCGGCGCCCCTTCACCCCCCCCCCCCCCGCGGCACCCCCTTCCCGCGCGCGGAGCCCCCCCCCCGCGGCGTCCCCACCGCGCGGAGCTCCCCCACGCGGCGCCCCCTTCACCCCCCTCCCCGGAGCTCCCCCCCGCGGCACCCCCCCCCCGCGCGCGGATGTCCCCCCGCGGCACCCCCTTCCCCGCGCGCGGAGCTCCCCCCGGCGGCGTCCCCACCGCGCGGAGCTCCCCCGCGGCGCCCCTTCACCCCCCTCCCCGAGCCCCCCCCCGCGGCACCCCCCCCCCGCCGCGGAGAGAGCCGCGCGTCCGCCTCCCTCCCCCGGCCGGCGTTGTCGGCCGGCGAAGCCCCCGCCGGATGCTCCTCGCCCCCTCCCCACCGGATGAAGCTCACGCGCGCCCCCACGAAGCTCCGGCGCCCCCCCCCGGACGGAGCTCCCGCGCGCCCGCCGGACGGAGCTCGGCCCCCTCCGGCCAAGCCGCGTGCCCCCCCCCCCCGCCGGAGCTCCCCGCAGAGCCCCCCTCCCCACCGGACGAAGCTCCAGCGCCTACAACACACCCGAGGAGGCCGCCCGCGCCTACGACCGGGAGGCTCGTCGCATCCGCGGTAGCAAGGCCAAGGTGAACTTCCCCTACGCGGACGACGGCGGCGCCCTGGAGCCGCCTCGCCGACGCCACCACCAACAGCAGGCCGGCGACGGTCCTCCTCCCCCGTTTGTCCCGGAGCTCCCAGCCCCCCTCCCCCGATAGGGTTTTCACATCCACCCCGAAAGGATCGATTCGGGTCTCCACCAAGTCAGGCGTATCCCGAATCCGAAATGGCATATACGCCGAACCATGGACAAATACTGATGGGCCAATTTGAATTTCGGATTCAGGCTTCATATTGGATACTCTGTATCCATTTACAGGTCTAGCAAAGACGATATCGTATTGGCCCAAAAAATATCGTATTGCAAAGACTTTGTTCTACGCATATTTATACAATGTTTAATAGGTATGTTTACGAAAGCTGGTACCCGCAGGCACTAATAAGTCAAAAATACCTCAACTTTCATGAAATAACTAAATTAAAAATCACTTCCACTTCATAAAAATATTTTAATCAAATAATTATCAATTTTATAATACTACATTAAACAAATAAATTTATTATAATTTTGAACTGGGTCAAGCCAAGTTAATAATTTTTGAAGATTGGACCTGCCCAATATATTTTGAACCAGGTCATAAACAGACTGACTTAACACCTAACAAGAATCGACCCCTTGACAGCCCTGGCTATAACACTCTCTGGGGTGGAAACCAAAAAAAAAAAAAAGTAAGAAAGAAGCTCTGTACGCACGTCACGCTCGATTAGGTGGAAAAAGAAAAGAAAACAAATAAATATGCGCTAGCATTGGAGGAATTACGAGCGCTGCCCGCAGTTCATGAACAAATAAACAAAAGATGCAGAACCTTACTAGAAACACCTATGTTGAATCCTCGAAAACAACTATTTTTAAAAAAAGAAAACTAATACATAAAAAGAGTGATTGTACGGACCGTCCCAAAAGCCACCGAGACCAAAACTGAACGGATGATAAATCTATATAAAAAAACAAAATATACACCACTTTTTCACTGCGGCTCAATGTGCTAAAGGTGAGCAATTGATCTCCAAGGAATACACATACCAGATCCATAAAGCGTCACATCATCCTGCGTTTCTTCTCTCCCTGCTCGACTTCACAGACCACTGTGCAACGGTATTTTTTTTCCTTCTTTTGCAACGGCGTGCATCTTTCAGTACGTAAAGCGGACGGTGAGGAGAAGCCAAGGGTAAAAAAGAACTCAGCAAATATGAAACCCGGGCAAGCAGAAGGAAATTTCGGGCAGACGACGGCTACGAACGACAGACTCATGATTGAACGGCAAGCCTCTGGAGATGCTCAAAGAAGACTTGAAGACTAACATCATCCGTGAATATGATGTCTGAACCTGTCGTTATATCATGACTAGAATTATGCGTAGCTGATGGGTTCAATTTAGCCAACAGAAACCTTGCCTGTAGTGTTTACAACACAGAGCAGTGTTAGGGAATAGGGATGACAAAAGTATCGCGGAATGCCGAGTTTAGTAGAGCATAAAATTAGAGCATAGGAGTTGCCATTTTCACAAACTTTCACCGACCATAGTAGACGGTGAACACAACAGCTGTCGTAAAAACCATCTAGCCACTAATTTATATACAGATTCAAGAAATAGCATCAGCAGCCTGACAAACTCCACAACCCTAAACTGAGTTTTAAGTGGCAGAAAAATCAATATCTACCAGGCAGTAGGGTTCGATGATAGAAAAAAGTCAACCATTCCTGTTGCCAGACCAAATAAGAATATCAAGCACAAAACTATGCGGCACATTTTCACCCTCACCTACCGCTAAACAGAAGTAGCATTAGCATTAAATAGAACCCAAACCATGATTACTACGGTAAAAATGAACGGTGTCGATAAGTCATGCAAGCACTAAGAATTTAACCCAGGAGCCAGCTAAATAACAATTCAGAGTCGACATGCACTTTAAAATAAAATGAGTCAGCCAAAACAATATCCAGCCAACGACAAATTAATGTTGGCATATGACAAAAAAAATGTGTCAATACGTTGTATATTCCTCACCTTTAGCATCTAGTAAAAATTATTTTCACGAAGGTTTAAACTGCTCCCTTTGACAAAACAGTCCATCATATCATGTTTAAATGAAAGATACAACACATAACATGAATTACTCGGTTTAATTGACACATGTTGTGCTTAACCATCACGCAGAGTGACACTGTGGATCCGAATGTAGCGAATAAAGCAGGTTTATTCCCAAATTAAGCCTGTGCCAAACAGCCCCTTAAAAGATCAAAATCGGGATATCCACATAGGTGGGAAAAAAATACAGTACGCCATGATATCTAGTTCGCTAGGTGCTACATTTGGCAAAATATCTTGGAGATTTAGATTCTTACATATGCTCTTAGTGGGCTTACTTTCCTTCGATTACTTCCAGAAAGTGATCTTTGATCTTTCATAGAAGTTTGATTGACAATGATTATGTGGATCTGCTGCAAAGGTCAGAGGGCTTTTTTCATGACTGCTGGGGAAGCCAAGACTTGTTTCTAAAGATCGCAATGTCTTGGGCAAGTCTGTGGGCTTGTAGGCTGGGCAAGCCCTACAAGCCCACAGGACTTAATCGGGCTGCCATTCAAGCCGAAGTGGGTTAAATGCACCAAAAACTTTATGACACAGCTTGATTTAAAATGTCAATTCTACTATTAAAAATTTGTTGCAAGTTAAGTCATTATTAAACTAATACTGTTATCTTTAATCATTAAGTTTATTAAATTTGATAATAATGTATTTATGAGATTGGGCCAGGCTGAGCCAGCCAAGCCAGCCCAGAACTTTTTGGACTAGGCCTTGATTGGGCTGACTTTGAGCGAAATCTGAAGATTTTTATATCATTGTCTTTCAATCATTCAAAGCTTCCAAACCATGTGAAAGTGGAAGACGTATAAAGTACTTATAGCCTCTTTGCTTTGGGTCGTCTGGTTTCAACAGAACAAGAGGATCTTTCAAAATTTATTTTACCACTATTTCTAACATTTGCAAGGGTTAACTAATCAAAGATTAATATTTTTCTAAGATGTATTTTAGCCCAAAGTACCATCTCCTAATTGGTAGTCTCTCTCTATAGTGCACATATTTAATAATCTTTTGATTGGTCCTTTTATCCCTGTTCTATTTTGGGTAAGATTTCCCGCTCTCCTCGTTCCCACCACCGTGATAATCTTGTACTTTTTTAACAGGTCTATTAGTTGAGTAAGCAAAATGAGCCGTGAATGTTGCCTTCAGAGGCCTCTCTGTTGCAAAAGTAAAGATTAAGAAAAAGAAATAGCGACATGAAACAAGGCTACATTTAAGGATGCAAAAACCAGGCAGAATCTTCTTCTAGGGATGCAATATTTTGATATGTGTAATGATAAGAATACTTTCATCTTGTGAAGAAATTGAAAGACGGGAAAGGGCTAAACAAGCTTACCAAAAATGGTGCCTCTGGTAAAGATTAAGTGGAAGCAAAGTCAGAGCAACACTGAAAAAAGGCGACAAGAACACTAATCTTTTCACACTGTAGCACCATCGAGAGTAAGACAAGGAATCTTTATCTATGTAAGATCGATGACAGATGCATTGAAGGTTCAGAAAACATAGGCTTAGCAACAGCTGAGTTCTACGAGAACTTCAGATAACATAGAGTGGAGGCTGTGGGTCAATACAGAAGATTTCACTTGAAATACTCTATACTCTATAGGCTAGTGGCTTGGATACAAAAATCAATAAAGAAAAGGTAGGAAGTTATCAAAGAGCTAAACCCTTATAAAGTTCCTGGATTCTGTGGGCATCTTTAAGAAGTTTTGGCCTGTCATCAAGGGTGATTTCACGTGGATGATTGAGAAAATTAGCTGGCACACATCATATTTGTAAATGACACCTATATTGTTCATATCCCCATGAAGAAAGGTCATCTGATATAAAAGAGTAGGCCCATAAGCTTGCGGAACTGCAGTTATAATATATTTACCAAAGTTTTGGCAAATAGGCTGGAGAAGGAACATGGTGGGTACACTGGTTTGAGTCGGCATTCCCAAGCAGGTATAATTGGCTCACGCTGAGATCAAGTGATCCACACCATCTGGCTTGGATCCGGTTCCACTTCACTTGTTGCTTCTTCCCAAGAAGGGTGGCTCATCTATCCTTTCTTGTCTAGCAGAGTATTGCTTCATTAATTATGAAGTCAGTAGTCATTGGTTGTAGGTAGTTATTTTAGTTTCATTGATTAGTGAGTTAAGACTTAGTAGTTAGTAGGTAATTGTTTTGATCTCATTAAGAAGTGTAATCTTTTCGAGGTTAATAATTACTTTAGGTTGATAGGTAGTTATTGAATTAGTAAGTGTAGTCTTTTGAGAGTTAGTAGTTACCTTGAGTTGATAGATGGTTGTTACTTGTTAATAGGTAGGGATGTGTTTGGAGAGAACTTTTAAAAAAAGTTTTGTGGGCTATAAAAGCCCCTCATGTATTATGATGATGTCAAAGAAATCTAAACTTGGAATAAGAATGTGTTTCTCTTTCCTTTCTATTGCCTATGTGAGGAAGGAACCCGTGAGGGGTACCCAATCATCCCGTATTGGGAGCTCATAAGGAATATTATTCGCATCGATCACTTTAACATGTCAATGTCGTCGCCTATCTTAATGTCCTCAAAGAAAGTAACACCACCCCTTCTCTTTCTCTACCTCCTTCATCTTTCACCTCTCTCATATTTTCTCCCTACTCTTGTCTTCCAACACCGAAAGTCAATCTATACTTGAAACCTCCATCACTAACAAGGCTAACGCCACTTGAAACTTCCAATGCAAGATCGACATTTCTATCATCCACTTAGACATCTCGACACCTCTTCAACATCCGTCTACCACCAATCAAGGAGCTTCCACCGCTACTTTCAGTAACGATTCTCAAAACGAGCAAACAAGCCAAACAATCAGTTCAATTGATACCCATCAACCGAAATAGTCTCAAGAACACATTTCATGTAGCCTATTACCCCCAGCGAAAGACAGGCATATTGATAATTTTATAACCTATTATTTTATATTGTAGTTCTCATGATACATGTTAGTCAAGCCCTCTTGCAAACATAAATGTAATTTCTTATCTTTCCCCTGGTTATTTAATTTGTTCATCTTGTATGCGGTTGTGAATGTTCATGTCGAACTCGAGTTAAACCCTCCTCTCCTTATTATTCTTCTACCAAGTCTCGTTTCATATGCATCCTAATCCCATTGTAGTTTCTAACTATGCCAGTCCATTACTCTCAAATTCAGTCGGAGTACCCAGTCCCATGAACCAGAACATGTGTGAGATTTGGTTTAGAGCGCCCACCCAGTTTGTCCTGCATCAAATTTGATAATAGAGCATAAGTTAGGGTATCAATTAGTGTCAATTAGTCAAAATAGTTAGATAACAAAATTCATCCAATTTTACTTGCATGTCCAATAGGTCCGGTAAGCTGTATCTGGTCAGTCATAGTTAACCAATCCCTATGGGTGAGCTCAACTCGAATATCACAAACAATCATCGTAGAAAGAATAGATCAATTAGGACAAGCTTTCACAATCAAGAAAATAGTAGAAGCCAATCAAGAAGATCAAAGACAAGATAAAAACCACCCTCAAGTGAGAGTTATACCCAAGGCTCGTCAGATTGAAATCACAGATAGGATCAGCCAGTGTCAATCCTATCCAGATCAGTTTGGTCTAATCCAAATAGCTTCTTAAAGATGAATCCAATCTAAAATTGGTCTGGTTAAAGTTTTTCCCTTAAAAAATTCATAAAAATCATAATAAATCCTAAAAAAGCATGAAAGCCTTTAAAAATGTAAATATGACATCTACCTCACTTTCGTATGTCTATAACTTTATGATATATTTTAAGACAAGTGGATACAAAATAATAAAATATTTATTCAAATAATAAAATAAAATTATACAATGCATGTGCAATAGAAAAGATGCCTTCCTATCACCATCAACAATGAAATTGCCTTTCATAGTCTTTGTTCTCCTCATTCTCTTGAATGTCCCATTGAGATTGTTAAGTCATGATTGGTTCGTATCCAGATAAAGATTTGGCAATCTAACTAAATCTTACACGTATTTGATGTTGAAGCTAAAAATGTGGGTGGATAACATGACTCAAAGTCTAAAGCATATTTTGAATAATTTACTGCCAAGTACTCATATAAAAATCAATCTGATTCGAACTGAGACTTCTTCCACTTGAATGCTACCTATGACCCAAATCATAAGGCATGGCTCCAATCATACGTGCATTGTTGGATTCAGAACAACCTTTTCCTCCATCTTCGCCTCTTCTTAAAGCATATATATATTGATGTTGTGTAAGTGGAATGAATTCTTCATCTTCATCATCTAAGAAAGGTGCTTGGGTACTATCCATGTGACTCACATATCCTCTCTTGGAACGTAGCTTCCTCTTCCCTCATTTCTTCTTGTTACATATTGTGGCCAACACTATGTTGGTAGATATTTTTCAATGATTTAAATTTTGCAAATCATTCTTTCTTTTGTGAACTCTTCTGAGTAGCAAGACAGTGGCACGAGAAGCTAAATCTAGAGCTATGGTGTGAGGTGGATCCTAAACTGAAACTGTATAAGAAACCTAAGTATCTTCTTCTTACATTTGTTTATCCTCACCAATTACACTGTCAAACTCTTCTTAGGTCTTTGCATGATCATTAGGGTCGAACTCTAGAGTTGATTCGACATCCTTGTGATTCATCCATGCTGTAAGTAAATTTTTTTTTTGAAAGAGATTCCAAATCAACATCCCCCTATGGCAATCAATGACTACCTGTATCATGTCTTTTCTTATAAGGACCGCCAGCAAATCTTGCAAATCTTTCTTTAATTTTTTTTTGTCACTCATTAATGTTCTTGATTCTTAATAACATATTGCAAAGGCAAAATACTAGTTTTTCCCATCTTTCACCTTTCAACTTGTTCTTTCTTTTTATATGTATCAGGCTTAAGGCGCTCCAATTCCTCTCACACTATATGATGAACTAATGCTATGGCTCAATACTCGTAGTGCAATAGCGACGAAGGAATTTCATCAACTTCTATTGTTCACTTGAATCCTTCACTCAACTACAAAAAAAGACTAGTATAACAAGTAAATAATGTTTACTAGGAGAAAGTGTT
Source organism: Cryptocoryne crispatula var. balansae (assembly GCA_036172225.1). NCBI lineage: Eukaryota > Viridiplantae > Streptophyta > Magnoliopsida > Alismatales > Araceae > Cryptocoryne > Cryptocoryne crispatula. The sequence continues at coordinate 13,823,529 of CM069922.1, read as the reverse complement.
GCAACTTGCATACAGGGAGAAAACTTGACATATGAATACCATAGCTCGAGATCTCTGTACACTCCAATTCTATACTTATATGATATCATCTAAAATACAATATAAAATATAAGTAAGTCATTTTCTACGTAATTACATACTTGTCTTAACTCCAAATTTCATAAGTATCCAACAACTTCAATTTTGACTTTTGTTCTATCATGTTAAATCCTACAAAGACGTTGTACTACTGACAATGTACAACACAACCTCTATATTATTGCATACTTATCCGCTATATTATATCTTTAGGTTCAAGAAATATCATGCTCAAATATTTATTCAACTATTAGTGTATTACTACATCATGCAAATAAAATATAACAATAAATAAACACATGTTACATGAATATTATGGTGAAGTGTCTTGTTCCATCTGTTATTAATAATTTTCCACCATTTCTTATAACATTTCGGATATTTTTATTTGATTTTCATCTTTGCTTTATCCATTACATTGTAGAAGTACCTCATTTGTTTTTATCATTCAAATCAACTAATATTAACACTTGTATAAGTGATTCTATGACAGACAAGTAATACTAGATTCTCTCCCGCCATCGGCTGGCTTCACTTAGATACTACATCTTCGCTAGGATATCAAACTACAACATATTGTATTATAGCTTAGCAAGGTAATCGATATATTGAGATGTCAATATAAATCTCTTCGAGTCATCACAGTGTCTGTGCAAATTCTCCAATGCAATAAACTACGTGACAAATCATATATGTCTAGGTCACATTAAATCACAACTAATAGAATGCTCTTACATTATTTGCAAGAGTCAAGGATATCAATATATAAAGAATGTAACCATTTGTCCTTGGCAAACTAAGGACATAATAGATGGCTCTTTCCCAATGTCTTCAAAAATCAAATCTATAGCGTACAACACAGAGCACTCAAAACAAGTGTGGTCTAGTGTTGAAACCTTATTCTTTCATCTTTCTTTAAAAAAAACTTTCTTTTTATATATGCCAACATATGGCTTCACAGATTTTTTAAGTGTTAGACGTGAGGATCGCCCATCACTTAGATGATTTGGACCACACGTTTTTATATGTCATGGTTATTTGAGTTCTTTGAAAATAAATTTTGACATCTCCCAACAGACTTACAATATTCCACTGTTAATTACATCGAGTAACTACTTGAACACCCTTGATTAATAGTCACAATAACACAATGAAAGGAAGTCATTCATCCATATAAAACACAAGATTGGAAAACATATCCTCGTGGCCTTATGAGATATGATTAATTTATTTTTATTTGTAGAGTTGATTTATGATTTGATTTGAAGATCATCTTAATTAAATTATTAAGATATTTTTAAATTGTTTGATTTGTAAATTTGATTTGATTTTTTAATTTAATTTGATTCTTTTTTTTGTCTTTTGTAATTAATTTGACTTAGAAAATTTTGATTGAGATCTTTATGATTATTGGATGTTTCACTATCAATTGTTTGTTGACTTTCTTATAAGTTGTTGAATAAATTTTTTTGTGTATTTTTAAATTTTATAAGAAATGATTTCCAGCTGTTTATATGTTTTATTAGTATTTTTATAATTTAAATAAATTTTGTTATTAATATTTGTTCTTATTAACATTATTCATAATTTAATGATAAGTTTGGTCTAACTCAACATGTTTTGTACTCTTTATGTTTTATTTAATGAAAATAATATAGGTTTGATTATGTTAACATTTTGTTAATGTTTAAGTTATTATTTGGTTTGGATTTTATTATGTTTACTTTTTTAATTAAGTAGTGTTATCCACTTAATTTTATGGTTAAGTTAGATTGAACTTAACAAGTTTTTTGACCATTGGTGGTCATTTTTTGTGTATTAATCTACGGAGTGAAATTTGTTCAATTATCTTAACATTTTATTAAGGATTAAGTTATTATTTGATTTGATTTTAATCAAATTAATTTTTTTATCTAAGTTTTAAATCAGTTATGTGATTTTATTCTATCTCTTTAAAATCCATGGGGTTTGATGTCACCTTGGGGTAACATATCACATCAAGTCATGTCATTTCAACTTCGAATACATAAGTACAATAAATGAGAGGGGGATGAAAACCTTATTCCTCAAAACTGAAATTGATTTCCATCACCGAAAAGTCAGAGTTTTTAGGTATACTTGTTATGCATTACTCCTCTCTCATTTTTTTTTAAAAAAATTGACAATATTTCGACTATACAAAGTTGGATTTTCTGTTTCTATTCAAAATAGCAAATTATTTTGGGTTCCTTTTGATGAAAAAGTAGTGTAAACCATAAAACTTTGGCAACAACTCGGTTGGACCAAAGTTGGATTTTCTATCCATTCAAAATAACAAGTTATTTTGATTCTATTTTAATGGAAATGTGATGTAAAATCAACCCATTTTGTTGAAAAGGTAGCACAAAACCAACATTTTTTTATAGAAAGGTAGCACAAAACCAAGACCTTTCTTCCTATCTTCTTTCTAGTAGGATGTAAAAATTGGACAGAAAAACTCCTCCCTAACTCTCTCCATCTCAAAATGGTCCAACATTCTTACGCACAACATGTTGAAGCCTTTTTATAATAAGTTTTAGTGGGTATTTTGCCCCAAAACTCACCCCACTAAACACATTTACGCCAAAATGGGTGGTAACCCGAGCAGAGGTGAGATTATCAACATTTCCCCTATTTTCTCTTGTTTTATGATTTTCTGGAGCACCTGTTGACGGGCAATGAAACCAATGGTAAGTGCACTATCAATGGCCGATTTTGGCTGACCCGTTCATCGGGCCCGCATGTGGGTGCGTGTGCCCAAGGCACATAACATTTTCCCCTTTTTTTGTTCACTTGACCCACGTAGACTATGACTGTCTTTCTCCCTCAACTTCTCTCTCTCCAATGCGGATAGGAGACCCGAGGGATTGGGACTTCGCGGTGAGGGCTTCTCCTTCCGGCGACCGCAGCTCTCGATGGTAGACCCAATGGTGGTGGCAGCGACACCTCCATGTTCTTCTTCCCCCACCCATTCATCCTTTCTCTTCAGTGCACAAAATCCTCACAAGTTCCTTCTCCTCCAACGGCGACAGCAATTGCAGGAGGTGGCGGCACTTGTGGTTAAAGAAGGTGGTGGTGGATTGTGACGACGGTGGCCCATTCCTCCTTAGCAATGAAGCTGATGTCAATGACTTGCAATAGAGGCAGTGACAACTTCTCCGACAGCCTTCCCCTTTTGTTTGTAGCAACACTAGTCAGGATGGGGTCTCTTTCTTCCATCAGAGCCTCGCGGGCTTCCTTTCACTCCGGTGTAGGTAAATCCAAACTTTGTGATGGTGGCTCCAAGCTTGGAAGGGAGCAACGACAACATTGGGGCCTTGTGGTTTTCTCTAGGTTTCCCGTTGACTTCTTTGTGACAAAAGATCCATGGTTCCTTCCCTTACGGTAGCAACAATGGCCGCTTGAGGCAGCAGCCGTGGCTAGAGTTCTTGATGATAGTAGAATCTTAGGGTGTCAACAATGGCGGCTATCTCAGAACGTTCATCTCCTTCTCCCCTCCTCCTCCTCTTCTGATTGAATGCGGCTCTTGATGTTGATAATAGTGATGCCGATGAAGATGAGAAAGATGGCATTGGCTTCTGATGTAACCTCAAAAATTTAAGATTTTAAAGATTTTGGTTTTGGAAATTCATTTTTCTATTTGGATTTGAATTAGATTTGATTTGACCTTAGTATTGACTTCGTAAGAAAATAGATGATATTTCATAAAAGTACTAACTAGGGTCAATGATATGTATAAAATTATACATTGAGGTTGTTAGGTTCTTTGAAATTAATTTTGACCTCTCCCCGTCGGATGGTGCGAAGATCCGACGTTAATTATATCGAGATTACTCGAATACCCTTGATTATCGTCATAACAATCCACGAAAATAGAAGACATGCATCCATAAAAATAAACATTCACATATACACATAGGAGAAATCAGCCATGAACTTGATGGAATGCAAGCATTTTGATTTGTTTTGAATTTAATTTGATTTTAGTTTGGATTTGATTTGAATTTTGATCTGGATTGAGTGAAATTGCTTTGAATTTGTTCAAGTCAGATTTGGCTTGAAATGAAGTTTGCTTGGGCTAGTTTTGTTTGATTGAGATTGACTTGAGCTTAATTTAAGAATTGGAATTGAATTTTGATTAGTGTTTCCGAATTTCAGATTTTTTGATTTGGAATTCTGCAGATTTTTACAGTTTCGGTTTCTTGTGAAGTTCAGATTTCAGTTTGATTCAAGCAGGTTTATTGTGACTGAGTTTGATTTGAACATGATGAGATTCATCATTTTCGGATTTCTGCAAACTTGGCAGAATCTGCTCGAAGCATGCATTTTACGATCTGATTTGCAGGTTTCGGATTTTTAAATTATGCAGATTTCAGATTTGTCAAATTTCAGATTCTGCAGGTTCACGAACCTCACAAATTTGATCCACAGATTGTGTTGGAAGACTTCGATTCCAGATTTTGGATTTTACATTTTTACAGGTTCCGGCTTCTGATTTTCAAATTCCAATTTCAGATTTGGGTATTTAGATTTCGGACCTCAGTTGCAGACTTGTTTTCAGATGACGGCTCTGTACATGGATCCAAATTTCAGATTCTTTTGATTTTGTTTCAGATTTTATACATTCTCATTTCCAGATTGGCATTTTTTGGATTCCTCTTCTCTCTTTTCAGTTGATAGATTCCGGATGTTTCTTATTTGCAGATTTTTTTTACACTTCAAAATTTTCAGTTTCAGATTCCAGATTCTGCACCAATCCAGATTTGCAGATTTTTACAGATTTCAGATTTTTGTTCCAGATTTTCAGATTTGCGCACATTGTTAGATTTCAATCTCCAGTTTCAAATTTGAAGTTCAGATTTTCTGGATTTTCTGCATATTTCAAATTTCAGACCTGTATGTCTTAGGTTCAGATTTTGTTTGCCTCGGTTCAGGTTATTTCAATCTCTATATTCAGAGATCTCCAGATTTCTGACATCCGGACCTCAGATTTTAAATTGCAGATTGTGTGTTTTAAGTTCAGAGATTTCTTTTATTTCAATTTCACAGGTTTGGTTTCAGATTTTACAGTTTTTCAAAATTTTCTTTTGTCTTGCCTTCCAGAGTGTCGTGTGATCATCCTTTCCTTGTAGCATAAGTTCATTACACCGAACATGAGTTCTTCCACTTGTTCTCTCAATCATGAGGCAGCTTACAATCCGACTGGAAATTCAGTCTCTTGAGTCCTTGATGAACTTGTCAATCCATGGGTGGCATGTATCCGGTCTTGATAGACTTATGGGCATCCCCCACTGCTTTTGATGATTTCACTAGCGTATGACCGGCATGACAGCATATTGATTATGCTTGAGCATTGCATAGCTTGATGAACTTGGTAAGACAATGGGGTCTTTTATAAACCTTTGTATGTCTACCTTGAGGACGTGGGGGCAGATGGTTAGTCGACCCCCCAACTAGTCCGAATTTTGAATTCTTTTAAGTTAAGTCGAGACGTAGGGGCGGATGGTTAGTCGACCCCCCAACTAGTCCGGTTTGTTGAATTAAATGTATTTTTTTAATTTAATTTTCACTGTTTTGTTTGTTTTAAAAAAAATTTCTTTTTTTTTGTTGAAGACCCCTGCGGGTGCTGTTCTGCTCAGCCGAATGCCATCGGACCTTGGCCCGTCACTGTTTGGACCGGCCGGGTGCTGTTCTAGACCGGCGGTCCACCTCCGTAGGGGCGGCCGGCTTCGCCCGGTCGCGCCCTTCTTTTTTTTTGCGTTTCCTTCTCCAGGCGGGCCCCACGCATTTTCCATGCTGGACCAAAGTTTGGGGACATATTTCCCCGCGGCTACAGTGCCTGTTCGACCTTCTCCGGCACCCGACGGCAGCTCGGGCCTCCTTTGCGGCAGCTCCCGGCCTTGTTCGATGGCGATAGCATCGGCAGGCGGAGGAGAAGGGGCCGTCGGCCCTAGGGGAAGAGGAAGGAGTCCTCACCGGTGGCGACGGGAGGGGCTTTTGGCCTCTACGGCGTCGAGGGCGTGCGGAAGAGACTGTGTGCGTCCGGCGGCAGAAGAAGAAAACCGACGGAAGAAGGGGATTCGCGCTGCCTTAACAAGGCTCCAAGGGACCGGTAAACTTCTCCTCCCTCTCCTCTCTCTCTATTTTTCCGTTCTCTGCAGCTTCTTCTCTGATTTTTTTTTTTTGCTTCCCCTCTGTCCGCCGCACAGCGGCCTGCGTCTAGCTTTTTATAAGCCTCCGGGTTTCCTCTCCCGATCGGGAGATTGTTCCGGCTCCGGGATGGTCTCGGACCCTCCGACAACTCTCGGCCCCGTATCCTGGAAGGAAATCGGGATCCTTTCAAACAGGGATAGCCTCCGTCGACCGTTGCCTTAGTTATTTCCGAGTAAGACTCGGAGCTTCCATAATATGCAGAATCAGACACCGATTGGGACTCAATGGCTTGTCGATATCCCGAAACAGGTTTCCTCCTTGTTCTGTCCGACCTCCTGCCTTTGTTTAACAAAATCCTCTTTCTATTTTCTGTCGAGCCCACCTTTGAGCAGACCCGCGAGCTGCTTCCTTAGCTTATTTAGAAGAATATCCGGCCCATTTTTTAGCAGGCCCGTGGGCCTTCTGCAGAGTGGATGGCGATGAATTGCAAAGGGACTTTACAGCCAGCTGAATTGGGGCCGATCAGAGTCCTATTATGGGCCTTGGAGATGGACCGCCCATGAACCTGTGTGGGGCAGTTCAGGGGGCCTGCAGGTGGACTGAATTGGACTTGTTTGGGTTTGTTTATGGTGCTTGCGCATGCTATACACAGACCAGGTTTGGGGGTACCGGACATGCCATTTCTTTCTTTCTTTCCTTCTTCTCTTCTTTTTTTTTCCTCTGAAATCGACTTCATTTTATTCATGTTCTTTTCTTCCACAAATTTAGGTGTCAACGGCTTCTTACGGTGAAGAAAGAGATATTGGGGTGCCGTCCTTACACAAACTGGAATCCGCAAAATCTCCTTCTCCAGAGGCTTCTTCTTCCTTCCCTGACCATGCAAAAATAGGAACCCGTGGGGTCTCCTCCTCACGATGAATGGTGGAATCAATGACAACAGATGGTAGAGATCTGACTTTTGGAAGAGGTGATGGTGACATGGGTTCTTCCGAGTCCTCACCCTCTTTTGAGGAGCCAAATACATGTACATACGTCTGTAAATGAATCCCCTTCATTATTCCCATTATGAACATTTGTAGTTAAGTTAAATGAAATAAACCGGTTCCGCATCTAACCTCCATCATCTTCTTCCATGCAGCTTATAGGATACTTCATTGTTAATTACAAATTGCACAACATTATCTTCATCAATTTCCTCGACAACATCGTTTATGAGACTAAACAATTAGTCAACATTTTTTATCTTGACTGATGCATATATACTTTTCAAGAATGTGGTGCCCACAAAAGAGCAAACAAGAAAATTGATCACCGATCTCCTTGTGATTCATGTCTATTCATTGCACATCATAGTGCAACCCATGGAATGTGGGGTCACGACCCGGGTTGTGACCCCACTCCGACCCGGTCGGTTTTGGGGCCGACCGACCCAGTCCTAACCCCAAGACCCCGACCCCATAATTAATCTTTTATTATTATTTTTGGTGACCCTGGTCGACCCCATCCCGACCCGGGTCCCGACTCCCGACCCCACCTTCCTTGGTGCAACTCATAGATTGCAAAATCGGCCAATACGGATTGGGATCGACTGATTTTAAGATTAGATTCTCAACAGAACCACCGATTTGGATAAAGGATCTAGTAGAATCGGGCTCTTTGGTTAGAATCAATCAATTCCGGAACGATCCCAATGATTCCTCGCTAGAATTGAATGGAAACAATGCTGCGTATTGGGCAAGGAAGACAGCCACGGCTGTTTTGGGGGGGGAGGTTAGCGCCGATTTCACCCCCAAAACATTTCCAATCTGATCTAGGCCTTTATTTTGGTATTTTTCTTAAGTAGTAGCACTTTTGAAAAACCAATCCGGAGAAATTTCGGATCAGTATTTGTTCCCAACGGATCGGTCAAAATCGAACAGTTCGGACCGATTCAATCCGATCCGGTGGCCAATTCTGATCCCGTAATCCTTGGTGCAACTCCTTTACTTCCGTATTGCATTGAATTAAGTTACAACTCACAAGCACCAAGGGCCATGGAAGGCTGAAGCCTGATCAGTTGATAGAGATCTGTCACAACTCACAACCAATGTTGATTACCTGAGTTAGAAGTCTCTGCAATCTGACTAAAACTGTTTTTCCTAGTTATGGGGAAACTCTCTTAACCAAGAAAAGCGAGATCAGAATCAGCCACTGGATCTACATGTGCCAATTCCAATCCAACTGGGATTGGATTGGTAAAATTAGCCAAATCCGAGAAAGAAAAACTGATCCAGAATTGGCTGGATCAGCTCCTTCAAAAATAAAAAAAAAGTTTTAAAAAGAAATTTTTTACAAAGGATGAAGGCTCCTTCAATTTCAGCACCGAACAAGCGCTTGAACTGGTGGCATGAGCAACATTGCCCCTGAATCTTCCCCGCCCGAAAAAAAGATGGGAATTGGTCAGGAACCTTGACTCGATATCCATAAAAGGGGTATTGGATCTAACACTCTTGGATCCAGTCACTAAGGGCCTGTTTGCCATGAGGATAACTTGGGGATAAACCTGGTTTATCCCCAAAAAATTTGGGTGCCAAACAGGCCATAAAATGACAGGCTAAACCCAATATGATGGTCTTCCCCACCCAATACGCAGGAGCAGAGGGCCGCCAATTCTGCTGAAATCAATTGATTCTGGCCCGATTCCGGTGGAATCATCATCCAAATCAATCGATTTAGGCTGATTCACTGGCGATTCAGGTCAAAATAGACGGATTCAAGGGGATTCCTTTATTGGATAGGAGCCTGTTGACACCCAATTTTGTAAAAAAAAAGTGTGTGTTGACAGGGCCGATTCAAAAAAAGAGAGAAAACAAAAGAAATGGCATGCTCGGCCTCCCTAAAGATCTGGGCTGTGTACAGCATGTACAGGTACCGTACACAAGCCCAAACAAGCCCAATTCAGTCCACCTGCAGGCCCCCTAAACTGTCCCCCACAGGTCCATGGGCGGTCCATCTCCAAGGCCCATAACAGGACCTTGATCGGCCCAATTCAGTCCACCTGCAATGCTCATCGACAAAGCTTAGAATGAGATTCCAATTGACCCAATTCGGCCTACTGAAAGGCCCATTTGCGGCCCACCCAGAAGGCCCGCAGGCCTGCTCAATAATGACCCTGATTTTCTCCCAAATAAACCAAGAAATCAGTCCGTGGATAGGCTCGACAAAAAAAAGGAAAAGAAGGCTTGGATCAAGGCAGGAAATCGGAGCTACGGAGGGAGTGGAATCGACAGGCTGTTGAGTCCCGATCGGTGTTCGATCATGGATATTATGGGAGCTCCGAGTCCTACTCGGAGATGGCTACGGACAGCGGTCGACGGAAACATCGTTCATTTTAGCAGGGAGTTCGATCTCCTTCCGGGATTACGGGGCTAAGTCTATGGTAGGTTCCGAGTCCCTCTCGGACCCGGAACTACCTTCCTAGCCAGGCACGGAGCCCTCCCGACGCATATAAAGAGCCGGCCGGTGCCGCCGCACAAAAGAGAGAACAGGAGACGGACGCGGACGGGGCGGAAGGGCAGAGCAAGAGAGAGAGGGGTGAAGGGGATTACCGGTCCTTCCACAACCTGGTGGGAGCTATACGGCTCTGTCTCCTTCTTCTCCCACCGTCTTCTTCTTCTTCCGCCGGCTTCTGCTACCGTCGGACGCCGCAAGTCCCTCTGCAAGTCGCCGCGAGTGCCGTAGAACCCGGAAGAGCCTCCTGCTATCACCGGTGAGGGCTCCTTCCTCCTCCCCTAGGGCCGTCGGGACCTCCTCCTTCTTCCTCCGGTGCCGCTGCCGTCGAACGCAGCCGGAAGCCGCCGCAAACGAAGCCAGAGTGCCGCCGGGTGCCGAAAAGAGGCCGCGCGGGACTGTAGCAAGGCGAGAATAATGTCTCCCCCAACCATATGCCACGCTGGATAATGGTGGGGCCCACCGTGAGAGGAAAACGCGAAAAAAAAAGAAAAGAGGGCGACCAGGCGAAGCCGGCCGCCCTGCGGAGGTGGACCGCCGGTCCGGGACAACAGCCCGGCCGGTCCAAACAGTGCCGAAGCCTCCCCAGCCGGCTGAAGCAGGCCCTCTGCGGCCAGAACCCCCTTGCGCACAGCGCGGGAGTCTTTTTCAACAAAAAAAAGAGATTTTTTTTTAAAACAAACAAAAACAGTGGAAAGTAAATAAAAAAATATGTTTAATTCAACAAACCGGACTAATTGGGGGGTCGACTAACCATCCGCCCCTACGTCTCGGCTTAACTTAAAAGAATCCAAAATTTGGACTAGTTGGGGGGTCGACTAACCATCCGCCCCTACGTCCTTAAGGTAGACATACAAAGGTCTATAAAAGACCCCAATGTCTTACCAAGTTCACCAAGCTATGCAAGGCTCAAGCATAATCAATATGCTATCATGCCGGTCATATGCTAGTGAAATCATCAAAAAAATAGTGGGGGATGCCCATAAGTCTATCAAGACCGGGTACATGCCGCCCATGGATCGATAAGTCCATCAAGGACTCAAGAAACTGATTTTTCAGTCAAGTTGCAAACTATCTCATGAAAAAGAGAGGAAGGAAATACCCATAAGTCTATGTCAGACCGGGTGCATTCCTTTCAAAGGATTGATAGACACCATACTCATCAAGAGTTAAGCAAGGATATTCTCAAAACAAGTTGTATTTTTTGGACCATGAACGTCCAAGACAGACATTCAGGAGATTGTACTTTTGATTATATCATTGAAAGGAGTCAATGATCTCATTGATCCGATGGGATGCCAAGCACTTAAAAAAAAGAAAAAGAAAAAAAGAAAAACAGAACACAAATCTGTAATTGAACCTGGAATCCGGTCTAAATTCTGACCAATCCAGTTTTGATTTACAAACAGAAATTTAACCCCACAAATCACACATTCCGTAGAGGATCTGAAGTTGAAATTCTGAGATTTGAAGCATGCAGAAAATTGGAAGAGAAACAAAATATGGAAATCTGGAATTCAAGCCGCAGCTGGATATTTGAAATCCGGATTACTGCAAAATCTGGGTTGCTGCAGAATCTGGAGGCTGAGAATTTGGAGAGAGATCCAAAATCTGAAATTTGGAGTGGTGCAGAATCTGAATTCTGGATCCGTACACAAAATCACCATCTGAACAAATCTGAAATTTTCAAATCTTTAAGGCCAGACTTAGATCTGTGACCCAAATCTGAAATAAACCGAAAAAACAGAAATTAGAGCCTGGGAACCAGAAGCCAGAACCCATTTCAAAAATCTGAAATCTAGAAGTCTGAAATCTGAACTTAACCCAATTAGAAATCTGAAATCTGAAATTTGAATTGGTGCAAAAAACCTGCAATCTGAAAATGCAGAATCTACAAAATCTGAAGTCTAGAAATCTGAAATCTGAACTTCGCAGGGAGATTAAGATCTGTGAAAGTCAAAAAAATCTGAAACCCAAGCAAATCCAAAACTGTAAAATCCGAAATCTGTATTAGATCCAAGAGTTTGAAATGCACATTAAAAAATCAAAATCTAAAATCTGGAGTCTGGAACTGAAATTTTGAAATATAAGACCTGCAATTGAAACATCCGGGAGAAGAGTGTTGAACCAAAAAATTCTGAAACCCAAAAGGGGTCAAACACGTACGCGTGTTAATCAAAAAAATATAGACCGGTTTCGTTGAAACCAAATCTAGAAAGAAATAAATCCTGATCGGATAAACAACACTTTCTTAGCACCGTCGACGTCATGAAACAACACCGACGTCGACGTTGAAATCAGGTCCGAGAGGCCCCTTGTTCGACATATATGAAAGGAACAAGGCTGAGGGCCTTTCACCTCCGTCGACATCGCGAAACGACGTCGACGTCACAGCCGAAATCAGGTCCAAAAGCGTCAATGCGCGGAGGAAGGGTACATGACATGCTCGCGACCGTCGACGTCGCTGCAAAAATCGGATCTAAAAACGCTGATGCGTAGAAGACGGTCCGAGGCGTGTTCGCCCCCGTCGACGTCGCGAAACGACGTCGACGTCGCTGCAAAAATCGGATCTAAAAACGTTGATGCGTAGAAGACGGTCCGAAGCGTGTTCGCCCCCGTCGACGTCGCTGCAAAAATCGGATCTAAAAAAACGCTGATGCGTAGAAAACGGTCCGAGGCGTGTTCACCCCCGTCGACGCGCCGACAAACGACGTCAACGCCGCTGCAAAAATCGGATCTAAAAACGTTGATGCGTAAGACGGTCGGAGGCGGGTTCGCCCCCGTCGCCGCCGCGAAACGGCGTCGACGTCGCTGCAAAAATAAGATCTAAAAGACGCTGATGCGTAGAAGACAGTCTGAGGCGTGTTCGCCCGTCGAGCGTCGGCCGCGACGCCGACGGCCGACGTCGCCGCAAAAATCGGATCTAAAAAACGTTGATGCGTAGAAGACGGTCCGAGGCGTGTTCACCCCCGTCGACGTCGCGAAACGACGTCGACGTCGGGCCGTCGAAATAAAGCAAAAAAAATATATATATACCTACGTGTTAGAAGAAGACGGTCGTTCCCCGTCGTTCGGCGTAATCAACCTCCCCTCTTGCCGCCGTCTCCACAAGTGAGAGCCGCCGGGGGAAGTCCTCACCAATGGAGATGGAAAAGAAGGAAACGGAGGAAGCACCACCGCCGTGCGTCGCCGCCGCCGTGCGTAAACAAGGCGCGCAGAGACGCCGAGGGAAGAAAGCGATGGAAGCAAGACCACCGCCGCCGCCGCCGCGCGTTTTCCGGGCGCGGCCGTCAGGACCTTCCACGGCTGAGGACGTCGTCGCCGATTTTTGCTTTCGGAACCTGCCGCCAGTGAACGTGCCACCGCCGCCAGGGAAGTCCTGCGCTCCACTCTATTGTCGCTGAAAGGCTGGCGCGGGGAAGAGAAGCCGTCGGGAGGCGGCGCGGTTCCGCCGCGGGAGAGACGTCGCAGAGAGCGCGCAACAGCATCTCGGTGAACAAGATCTCGGGTGCACCGTTCACCCGAGGTCAACTTCCCGGTCAATCGTTCTCGATGAACAAAGCGAAGAAGAAAAAAAAACAAAGCCGCGTGGCCGAGCCGCGCGCGCGAACGCGCGCGGACGCGCGCGCATCCCCCCGGTCAACCGGCTCCTCCCGTCAAACCAGGGGAGGGGGGGGATTTTGAAAAAAGAAAAAGAAAAAAAAAAAACGTGAGCCGCGCGGCCAACGGCCGCGCGGCCGTTGCGCGCGCGCGCGCGCGCGGGCGCACGGCGTGCGCAGCCCCGCCGGCCCGGGTCTCTCCCCCGTCAATCAAAAAACAAAGAGAAAAAAAAAAAGGGATGGAAATGCCACGCCGGCCAGCCCGCATGCGCGCGCGCACCACCCCCCGTCAAACCGGTAGTTTAGGTCAAACGTACGTAAAAATCAAAAAAAAAGGGAAAAAAGGAGGGAGACTCGATCAAATCCAGCCTTCCCCATGATCCCCACGTCCAGTGGAGTGGCCCCACTACTCGGATATGGTCACCCCAAGGTGCGACTTTACCACTCGGTTTGACTTCCGGTCAAACGTAAGACATAAACAAGGAGAAACGGAGGTTAAACTCACCCCCGAGTCGGGTCACCCCCCACTATTGCGAAACGGCCGAGCGGGGTGGTTTTTTCGTGACCAAAATACCCCTCCAAAATCTTCTATAAATACCCCCATACGGCCATACGTGGACGGGGGGAGAGTGTTGGAAAGAAGTTGGCTTTCGAGGAGAGAGAAGCCTCGGTCTTCAAAGCGAGTCCCAATTTCTTCAAAAATGAAGGAAGGGTTTCGCCCAACTTCCAAAGAAAATTCCAACCGCCTCGAATCGGCTCGTCATTCGAGAAAGGAGTAAGGGTTTCGCCCGACCTCCAAAGTCCAATCGATCCCGATCCTATCTCGTTTCGCGAGAGGGATCGAGTAGCCCGCATTTAAAAAATGCGAACTTAAGCTACTCGGGATCAAATCGAAAACCCAAATCGGTCAAACCGAAATGCCGGTCAAACCGAACGGGAATTCAAAAAGAAAACCCAAATCGGTCAAACCGAAATGCCGGTCAAACCGAACGGGAATTCAAATCGAAAACCCAAATCGGTAAAACCGAAATGCCGGTCAAACCGAACGGGAATTCAAGATGAAAACCCAAATCGGTAAAACCGAAATGCCGGTCAAACCGAATGGGAATTCAAATCGAAAACCCAAATCGGTCGACCGAAATGCCGGTCAAACCGAACGGGAATTCAAATAGAAAACCCAAATCGGTCAAACCGAAATGCCGCTCAAACCGAACGGGAAATCAAAATGAAAACCCAAGCTCAGAAAGCCGAAATGCCTAGCCAAACCGAATGGGAAATCAACACGAAAAACCCAAATTCCAGAAAAACCGAAATGCCGAAGCCAAACCGAACGGGAATTCTAAATGAAAACCCAAATCGGTCAAACCGAAATGCCTGGCCAAACCAAACGGGAATTCAAATAGAAAACCCAAATCGGTCAAGCCGAAATGCCGGTCAAACCGAATGGGAAATCAAAATGGAAAGCCGAGTCGGTAAAGCCGAAATGCCGTCAAACCGAACGGGAAATCAACATGAAAACCCAAATCGGTAAAACCGAAATGCCGGTCAAACCGAACGGGAATTCTAAATGAAAACCCAAATCGGTCAAACCGAAATGCCGGTCAAACCAAACGGGAATTCAAATCGAAAACCCAAATCGGTCAAACCGAAATGCCGGTCAAACCGAATGGGAATTCAAAAAGAAAAACCCAAATCGGTCAAACCGAAATGCCGGTCAAACCGAACGGGAATTCAAATCGAAAACCCAAATCGGTCAAACCGAAATGCCGGTCAAACCGAACGGGAATTCAAGATGAATTCCCCAAATCAAAACCGAAATTCCACAAACCGAATGGGAATTCAAATCGAAAACCCAACAAACCGAACGGGAATTCTAAAAGAAAACTCAAACCGAAATGCCAGTCAAACCGAACGGGAATTTTAAAAGAAAACCCAAATCGGTAAAACCGAAATGCCAGCCAAACCAAACGAGAAATCAAGGTGAAATCCCAAATTTCCCAGAAAAACCGAAATGTCGGCAAACCCGAACAAGCTCCAAGAAATGCCGCATATCAAATGCAATCTAAATGCCGCATATCAAATGCAAGTATTTCCATGTACTCAAATCGAATGAAATAAATTCAAGTTCGATTTTAATTAAAGATGACATCTAATTTTCTAGAGGTGGATAAAACTTAAACAAAATTGTCTAAATCAACAAACGACCAAAGACAAACAAAACAAAACAAATCAAATCTTAAATCAATAAAGAAATTAAATGAACCCAAACTTGAAAGTTTGAATTAAGTTCAACCAGATTCCATCTCACGAGGCCAGCGGGGATGTCTTCCAAATTTTCGTGTTTATGTGGATGAATGACTTCGCCAACAAGTTGCGCGACGGTTAATCAAGGGTTTTCGAGCGTTTGCTCGATGTAATTAACACTGGAATATCGCAAGTCCGGTGGAGAGAGGTCAAAATTTATTTTCAAAGAACTAATAAAACCTCACAAATCAAATTTGTGGTTCAGATCATCTAAGTGGTGGGTGATACCCATATCGACACTTAGCAAATCTGTGGAACCATCGGTGTTCCTATAAAACAATACCACATCAAATTAGCTAATACTTCTATGAATACCACATATTTTCATAGTAGTCAATGCTAGTCCAAAGGAAGAAAAAGAATTTCAAAAAGGAATTCTAATCTCCCAATAATAATTTCGTTTCCTCTCCAAAAAAGAGAGGACGAGAGGAAAATTCGAGGTTCCAACAAATGGCACGCCCGGTGGGACCTCTCTCTCCCTTCATCTTTCCGTCACAGCAACTTAGTGAAGTCATAAATCTGCCAAATTCTTATATAACTTTTCATCCCTTTAGTCTATCTTTGTTCTTTCAGGAAGGAAGACTCAAAGCACCAAGCAATGGAAAGGGAGACGAAAATCTTTTTCTCGGAAGACTACGTCATCAACTGCGACAGGGGGGCACCTTGATGTACCCTTGACGTGTAGGGTTATTCCGCTCAATCATCCTGCGATCGGACCATCTCGGGGTGGATCTTGCCACCCCAACAACTGAAGACTCAACGCTGAGTCCTTATGAAGCATTCATCACCTCCACTAAGGCAATGGAGCCCATGCTCCCCATCCTTACTAAGGTGGATGTGGCACCAACATCGGTGCCTGCGACTATCGACCAAGTGTCGGTTGTCCATGCACAATCAGAAAGGGCCCAACCAAACTTGAAGCCTGCAAGGCCAACCTTGCAACATGTTCACCCCATGGAAAGAGGTTGATGAAGTCAAACCCGTTATCGGGTCATATGCCAGCATGGCCCGTCGAACAAGGAAGAACTCCTCGACATTCAAAAAAAAAGGATGACCTATCATCGGTCTAACTACTCGGGCAAGAAACAAATTCTATGCCCGTTTCGACTACTACATAGATCTAAAGGTCTATTTTTGATGACACCTCGCTAAGGAATCATTTCCCCGAAGATGAAGACCGATCGGTTTCTACATCGACCAAAGTCACTACCGGGCATTTCAAGCCCGCAATGCGAGGAGCATCACACCACCACTTTCCAACAGGCGAGGAATAACTCCTCGGCCTTCAGAAGACCAAGATGACCCGCACGAGTCCGACAAGCTAAGGTGGAGAACAAATCTCCCAACCGCCTACGTGCTATCTCTCGCGAGCCTACCGCAGCCCATTATGCAAAGATGACTCACCAGAAACCACTCCCCGAAGAAGAAGACCGATCGGTATCCAAATCGACCAAAAGTCATTAAGAAGAGTGTAAAGAAGCTCTCATGTCTCCCGAATCGTCTTTCGACGGGTAAACGGGTGCCCAGAGGGCATCAAATTGTCTGGGCGGGGGAACCACTCCCCAAAATTCAAGCAAGTCTGGGTTCCCAAAACCCAAGTGCATTACATGGTTGCGAAATCAACCACCTCGGTGTACACCAAGTTGTTCAAAGGGGGTACCACTCCTCAAAATTCAAGCAAATCTGGGTTTCCAAAACCCGAGCACATCACATTGTTGTTGATGCACCTTAATCAACAAGGGGTCATGGATTGGTCCGACTCTGAAATCGACCACCTCAGTGTATGGGTCAAAGAATCACTTCTTTAAACCTACCGCCACCACAAAAGAACAACAATAACCTTAGGGGGGTGTCTGTTTTTAAACGCCTCTCTCTCTCTCAAAAGAGCCTGCAGCAAAAAAAAAAATGCCACACCGGGGGCATGTAGCAAGATGACAATCTTCGCATGCTACACATTAAGTTCCAATAACCGGTCCGAGAATGTCAGGGAGGCTTCGAGACAGCCAGCCCGAGTAGGTCCGGTTACACGACAACAAGTGGCTTTGGCACAACAAAATCTTCTAGTTGATCTTTTTCAACAAGAAGAGCAAGGGGAAACACGTCATCAAGACGCCCCTATAAAAGTCGAAGCCACACCTCCCATGCGATGGAGAGAAAATAAAGAGCTTAGGACTCTTGTCATCAGTATGAAAGGGTTGCAGTCTCAACCTGCACCTCAACCTGGGCTAGTTGACATACATAAGGTCACCCAAGGGAGGCATCCAGAACAACTGACACTCCCTTGACCAAATCAACAACTTGCTCCTCAGTTCCAAAACAAGCCAGAAGGCAATGATGATCGAGCAAATCGTGGACGCCAAGTGGCAGAACATGATGATGGTCTGATGACCGTGGACTTGTATCGGACTCCCTATCCCGTCCACCATAAGTTCAAACGGCTGCCATCAGAGGTGACCAAGGTCCCAAAATGTCCTAGATTTGATGGACGAGGGTCACCTAAAGAACAACTAGCAATGTATGTGACTCATATGGGCAAGTTAGCCCTAGAAGAGTCCTATCTACTTCGTTATTTTCTACCACTCACAGTCCTACCTTCGAGCGGTACTCTAAGTCGAAGCCCAACCCGGTCACGGGTTGGGAAGATATGCAAAGAAAAGTTCATCGAGCGCTTCAAGTCGAGAGGCCAAGCACCACCGGTGGAATCGACCTCTCTCGTCAATGCAAGGATGAAATTGTCGTTGACTTCATCAAAAGACGACGACCTCAAAGCATGAAATGCCTTAATCCGTCGACAAATGAAAAGGTTGTAGACTATGCAAAAGGGGCTTATGCCCCGAAATCTTCGAAAAGCCCCGATAGGCCAACATTCGCACATTCGACAAAGCAACCGAGTCGTGTCTGAATAGGAAATGTTCTATGCGGGTAACCCTACAAAGGACCGCGAAAGAGAAAGCCTTCACGTCCTTATGTAAGGACGTTCACATGGTTGACTGCACACCGGGGGCAAGCACAAGCCGCAATGGGGCAACCTTTCCTGTCCCCCTCCAAAGCCAAGAAGCCCACTCCACGGAGGAATAGTCTTGCTCTAGCCGAGGAAATGAAGAAGTCTTACTCCTTTACACGGGAGCACGCTAAAAGGCCTTTTGATGTCTATATCAGAGAAAATCTGATCAGCTATGACGATAATCAAGGGTATTCGAGTAATCTCGATGTAATTAACGTCGGATCTTCGCACCATCCGACGGGGAGAGGTCAAAACAAATTTCAAAGAACCTAACAACCTCAACATATAATTTTGACCCTAGCTAGTATTTTTATGGAATACCATCTATTTTCCTAAAGAAGTCAATGCTAAGGTCTAACCAAGGATTCCGGAATCGGAATTGGAAACGGAATCCCAGGAATCGGCCGGAATCGGCCGATTCCTGGGAAGGGAATCGCATCCGGATCGGTCCAGAATCAGTTTTTTTTTTCAAATTTTTTTTTCGTCAAAAAAATTCAAAAAAATCAGAAAAATTTTAAAAAATAGGAAATGAGTTAGAATTTTTTTTTAAAAATAACCAATGCATTCATCCACAGGACCACATCGAATAAATACTAATGAACTCCAATTGAAGACTTGAAGTTAAGTACATATTCCAATTCCATTGATTCAAAAATCAATGAGTTGATACATCATAAAAAAAAATTACATCATATCAATCTACTACCAATATCCAGGATATAGATATGGGTCTTCCTCCTCTCCCTGCTGCTCGTGATGCTCCTCCCTCGTGCTCAGTCTTGTATACTGTCCGGGACCATATCCATATGAAAATAATGCCGATGCCATGCCATCAAGGTCGTATGGATCGGACTGCCGGACGACCGGGACGTAAGCAGAGGATGGTGGAGCTGGTGGTGTAATCCACTGCTGGTCAACCTGGCCAAATGCTGGATACTTTGGCTTCATAATATAAGAATGCGGTGTCTGCTCATCCAGCGTGTAATACGACTTTGGAAGCCGTGAATCAGGAGACTCACCGCCGCCGATGGCCGCGTCGTTGGTACGCACTCCTCGTCATCATCACCCGAGGAGTGAGAAGGAGCTCGCGCGTCGTCATCCGGGCCGACAGACGCCTGACCTCTAGCTTCCTTCTCTTCACCTCTTCAGCCATCTCTGAAGTACCAGAAGGACCGGAACCCAAAGTTTTTTTCAACTTTGCAAATCCTCCCATTTTCCGTGCAGTCATCTTTGTTTTTGTTTTTCCCGGACTGCGAATGGGCTGGGTAGCGGCTGCTGGGGGAACTGGACCTGAAGCTGGGGCTAAAGCCGCAGTGGTCGCTCCATAGCCGCCGGCGAAGAAGGCCCCCGCCCGAGCTCGAGAAGTAGATGGAGGTGGAGCCGAGCATCCTCCTCGGCTTCAACACCATCCAACTCTCCTTCTGCCCATGCACGGTCATCGGGATCAAACTCAGCTGCGTGATCCCTGGCTTCGCTCTCCTCTATCCAGGGGGCAAGTGCATGCTCCTCCCGGAATATTCGGTCCATGTCCACCTCCTCAGGTGGTGGTGTGGCGGAGGAATGCCTCTGCTCGTACGGGCCACCTGCGAATCGTGCAAAACGTGCCTCGCTGATCTTCTGTCGATCCTTGATGTTCTTTATGAGCAGCCTCATGTTGTAATGACAGAAGACCAGCTTCTCCAGCCGGTCTGAGCTCAACATGTTCCTCCTTTTGGTATGTATCAGGTTGAATGTACTCCAGTTCCTCTCACAATGGGAGGAACTGATGCTCTGGCTGAGTATCCTGATACCGATGGCAGCAAGTGGATTCCATCCACTCCTGGTGTTCACCTGAACCCACCACGTTCATATGTGTCTGCTGTATATGTGTCTGCTGCCCGGGGCTTGCAAACCCGGTCCAGCCTCACCCACGGCATCCACCATCGTCTGGAAGTAGGGGCTGGTGGCTGCATGTGCTGGGATGCCTACATCAAGTTAAAAAAAATTGGGATCAGGCTAAAATTAAGTTTAAGTAAATAAAACACACATAATGTCAATTTTAATTTAAAAAGTGATACTTGCATGTAAAAACCATTTCACAATGTGGCGAACGGCTCTCTTTGCACTGCCTCGTTGCCTTCACCCCTTTCATTGCGCTCGTTTTATCCCCATCCGCCCAACACTCGTTTCCTAAATAAATACTCGTCACTCGGTGTAAATCGAGTGCCGGTAGAAGTGGAACGGCGGTATGGCTCTGTCTCCCGGGGTCGGCCTCTCGGTCCCGGTCCGGCGAGCCGATGCCGATCGGCCCAAAGCCGGGTCAACTCGGACCCGCACCCTCGTGCTCCCTCCTCCCCTCCTCCTCCTCCTCGCAAATGCACGCTTGCTAGCGTGCCCAGCACGTCGAAGCTCGGAGTCCGTGGACTCGTCCTCGCTCTCTGGCTCCGACTCAGCTGGTGCCTTCCCCTTGCCTTTCCCTTTCGAGGTAGGCAAATCGCGGGCCCCTCCTCCTCTGGAGTAGCTCGTTGTGCAACTCCTCCCTCTGCTCAATCCTAACAGCCCCGTCGAGAGGCTCTACCCGTCGCGTAGCCTCTCATCTCCTCACTCTTCTCCCCGGGCACCTTGTCACATTTCTTGACATTCCCACCGTTCCGCAATATGTTGTTTCGGCCGGCTCACCCCCCCGTTCATCTCCTTTCCACACCATTTGCACTGTACCCTCTTCCTGACTAGGTCTACCATCTGCCCGTGTTCCCAACCCACGTCGGAAGCTCGTGCTGCTGCTGCATCACGTTGATCGGCCATCGCTTATATCTGCAAAAATTGTAAACAATGCACTAAAAATGATTAGATGACATAAAAATTGATTTAGACGCTGTTCGGGAAGCAGACAACCCAAGTAACACATCATTCGGTGTGTTT
Source organism: Cryptocoryne crispatula var. balansae (assembly GCA_036172225.1). Classification (NCBI taxonomy): domain Eukaryota; kingdom Viridiplantae; phylum Streptophyta; class Magnoliopsida; order Alismatales; family Araceae; genus Cryptocoryne; species Cryptocoryne crispatula. The sequence goes on along the minus strand of CM069922.1, from coordinate 13,801,983 downwards.
AAAGGGTTACGTATTTGCCGGAAACGGTCGTAAATTAACGTACGAGATATCCGGAATTTTTCCCGTGCAAAATGGACTTAAACGGATAGTTCAAAACTTGGACGGACTTGTTCGGTCGGAAATCACAACGTTTAACGACGCTCGGACTCGTCGGAAACGCGTAAGAATGGACGTACGAAGCTTTCGGCGAAGAAATCTTACCAAAAACCGGTCAAAGATCGAAGAAGAGGTTGATTCGATGCCGGTCCGACTCGAATCGGCGGAATCGGCTGAAGGAATCGCTTGGAATCGCCGCCGGAATCGCCGCGGGAAGAAGCTGGAATCGCCGGAATCGGTGCTGAATCGCTGGAATCCTTCTGGAATCGGTGCTGGCAGCTCGGATCGACGCCTGGATCGCCGGATCGAAGCTGGAATCGCCGCGGGATCGACGGAATCGAGCCCTACCGCCGCGGGATCGACGGAATCGGCCGCGGAATCGCCAGAATCGAACCGGAAATCGAACCGGGCCGGTTCAACCGGTCTTCCGAAGGAATCGGTCGGATCGACCGATTCCAGGCGATTACCGATTCCGCGGAATTATTCCCGGAATCGGTCCTTCCGCCAGGAATCGGATCGGAATCCACCGATCCGATTCCGAAATCGGTCGGAATCGGTCCGATTCCACCGATTCCGTAAACCATGGGTCTAACCAAATCTAATTCAAATTCAAAAGGAAAATGAATTTCCAAAACAAAAGAAATAATCTTTTGAGATCTTTGAGGTTACATCAGAGCCCCACCTAAATTGAATTGGCATATGCTGATCCAATTCCGGAACCTCAGAATCATCCGATTCTATGATCCATGCTCTCAACTCCCTCATTTATCACTTCAATTTTCATGCTTCTGTTTCTCCTAGGTTAACCATTTAAGATTTATAAGCTTCAAGACTTGTTTCTCACTTTCATCTCTCATTTGGCATCCTAGTTTCATTTCCCTTATTGGTAACTATAGTTCATTTGATCATTTGTGACCAATAAACCGTTCCTTCTTTAAAGACTTCAAATTGGTAACCGACTCACTTGACCTCTGCCCAGGCAAAACAATGTGGACCAAAAAATGTGAAATGCCAAGGACTTTTGGAAGTAAAAAGCCACCTATAGTTCCAGGTTTGCTGCCAACAAAAGCGCCCACACCCTAAAGGATCCCAGCGTCACTCTGTCGTCTGTCCCCAAAGGTTTTGGTAAAGCACATGGAACTGCTTTAGACATCCATGCCATGCATATTTTTATGAAAGGAATCCTGATAAGACAAAACAACTGATAGATGGGCCAGTCAGAAACTTCATGGGTGACCAACCAATCAAAACTGCACAGATAGGTAGCCTAGATGTCTGTATCTCTTCTTTAAACAGCCATAAAGCAAGTAAAATGCTAAAGCACATTTACCTGAGAACCATGTTGATCACAAACAACTAATCTAGGTACAGGAAATCGTTCTGAAATGATCATTTTAGCATCATCATGAGGAGCTTGCAGTAGCTGAGCAAAAGCCTGTAGATGGTAACAAAAAGCATATTCAATTAGGCTTTGACACCAGTTAGAACTGCTACAAGCCTTTCGATTGCAACAAATGGCAACAAAATTCAGATAATTTTCCTAAGTTTTTACAAGTTAAGCAGCATCAAGAGAAAAAATTGACGTTCAACTAGAAATGAGAACTGAACACTATGCTCTTCTCAATGTATGTAAAAAGCAACATATTATGTAAAACAAAGCACTCTATACATTTTGAATATAGCAAAGAAAAAGATAGACAAACATGTAGATTATCAGGTGCAAGAAGGAACAATCAACTGCATGGCCTACATGACAGGAGTCATCCTGTTCGAAAAAATCACTTACTCATGTGACAATGCAAGGTACAGTATCCAAAACGGCTTTAGAATTGAAAGGAACAAATCTTCACAATTTTAAAAATTTAAGCATATATGTATAGCATTGTTTGCAGAATCAGCCAATCCGGGGATGGCCCCTTCCAGTTCGATTTTGGCCTCAAGTCCCGATTCCAGCCAGACTCCAGATGAAATCGACCTGGATCTGGACTGATTCAACTTGAGTCAGCCGATTTCAGACTGTGATTCTGGACTGATTCCCACGATTCCTCAGCAGAAACAGCAGCCACAGCAGCCATTCCATATTTTGGGGCCAATTTTGGCACCAAAGAGGCAAAGTCAAAATAGCCTCTTAATTTGTGATTTTTTAGAATTTTGTTAAGAACTGATCCGGACCAATTTTGGATCAGGTTTTCTAATTAAAAATTGGTCGATCTAGATTGAATTGGAATCCAGACTCACAGATCCATGTCCCAAATCCCAATTCTGATTCCCCGATCATTGATGTACAGACAAGAAGATGTTTCTATGAGATTTTACGTAGTTAAAGTAAAGTGTGCCTTCTTTAACATCTAACACTCCTTTCAACAATGGCAAGACAAAAGTGAAACAGAACTTGACATTCACCTGATGCTCTGGTTGATTCTGGTAACCCATGCCACGCCACTGAGCAATAGTCATCCCGTGAAAGATGACTACACTAAAATATGCATCAAGCAAAAGAATGCGATCTGCCGCTATAGATGCTACGTCCAGCAATGTAGGAGCAGGAGGGGAGTTGAAGGAATATGATAATAATGAAGGCTGGATCATGACCAGAGAGTTCGTAATGCTCTCCCGATTCAATAAAATGCGAAAATAGGCAGTCTCATCAGGACTATTGTTGAATACCTGTACAAAGACAAATTCAACCAAATAAAAAGATGGATAAATAACTGCAATGCTGTATGATGTTTCATCATTTACCTGAACAAACTGTGACCTTCGCAGATTAAACATAAATTGTGGGAAAATGGAGAAACTTGGGTTTAATGTAAATGAGGAAGGATCATCTTTGCGGTAATCACCAAATCTTGCACAAAGTCTAATAAGAGATCGATCTAACCATCGAGTTGCATCAAATTCTTCCTGAAAATTCAATAAAGTAGCACCAAATGTACTGTGAAAAGGTATATGTTTGGGAAAAAAGCTAATAGAAGAATCAATTATGATTGGACAGAACATTGCCAAAATTATACACTTTCCCAGCGTGAAATTGAAAATGGATGGCATAAATCAATTACCTCGGATTCCATTTTCAAGGATGCATATCTAGCCATTACAACAGCGGCAGTCTCCTGGTCAAATCCTTCAACCAATTCCTGTGATGCATTTTAAATTTAAAAAAAACATCAATGTCCTGATGCACTAACTTCAACATGATAAATTGAGTTATAAAATCCATAAACACCCCATGCATTTGTATGTCTATTACTTTTAATCAAAGACCAGTTGACCGAGGATCTAACCAAGAAATGAAAATAAATTTTTTCAAGGACCAGCAGCAGATGATTATAAAGAAAATATGATAGTTACATATGAAGATTTTAAACAACTCATATATGAATCTAAAGCCAATATTAAAAATAACCTTGGTCACAGGAACAAACAAGCCATAAACTGCACCTTTCTGCCCAAGCAACCAGAGAATATTTCAATGGAAAGGAAGGTAATAGAAAAAACGTAACAGTCTATCATCCAACAATCTATCATCCAGCCAACCTCAACCTCAAGTTGATCTCCGCCTTTGGTTTTCTGTTATCCACATTGCCCAGACATTTACCCCTCTTGGAGGTCAAGGTCTCAGGTGAAATACCAAAGAGGGCTATGCCATTTCTAGTGAAAATACATCCCTGATGCCAGATTATAAACAGTGACAAATCTATATTCTAAAATGCCTCATCAGGGTTCCTATCAACAGCAGTTGCTATCTCACTTGGAGAACAAGATGCTATGTTTTTAACCTAGGTGACAAGGTGAGGCCTCAGCTCCTCACTCCAGCCCTCATTGCCTAAGGCATTGAGGCGGGGTGCCTCCACCTCAGCAGGGCCTATCAGGCAGGGAAGAATGTTGCCACAGCTGTGCCACCATCATGTCCACAGAGGGATCACCTCCATCGTTAAAGGCAATAAGGCAAGGCGGTTGGGGCGAGGCAAGGAGTCCTCACCTCGGCCGCCTCACATCTTTTACAACATAGACAAGATGCATCCACAATCTCCTATGAAACATAAATAAATGTGCCCTCAACTTCGGATCGTTTTAGGGCAAGGCAGATATTCGCAAAATATCATTCTCAATTTTTCAAGATCAGACGAGTCATGATGGGTCATATTGCATATATTTTCTGTTTCTATCAAACTGTGAGAAAGAAATCATTCTTATTCTAGCTAGTTTTCTTTTTAGTGACAAACTGTTGAATATTTGAGACTGTTCATAACGGCATTTTGACAAGTCTTTTATCTTGATAGTTATCTCCTTTGTTGTTTTTTTGCTCTGAAATTTTAGTTTGGTTATTATATGAATTGTAAACTTTGATCACTTTCACACAAAAAAGAACTCCAGATCATTTGCCTCTGCAGTTTCATGGAAGTCCACATCAACGGATGTTCTATAGCAGCCGGACATTCTTTGGTCTTGAGGTCAAATGCATTTAGCTATATTCCACCAAATGGTGCCACAAAAGCCCAAGGAAGCTATGCTAGCCAAAGTATTCTGAATCAGAATTAGATCAGCTGACTCGGCTGATCCGGTCCAAGGTAACCGATACAAGATCAGCCTCCGCCCTTCTTTCATCTGGTGGAAGACACAAGGCAGCAGAGCCACTGTCCCTCTGCCATCCGTCCCCGACAAGGTAACCCTAGATCGTAATCGACTCATCAGGCAGATTGGAGGATGACTGATAGAAACTCCTCCCAGAATCAGGCCCGGGTCTGCAGGTACCAGTCTCAACCCTAGATCGTGGCTGATATTGTAAAACGTTGATGCTAGCTGATAGTTCATTGGCGATTCAGCATAGAGCTAGAATCAGACCATGGAATGCAATATCTCAGTGAATTTCTTGAGATCTTTCAAGAATCTCTCTCTCTCTCTCTCCATGACTCAAAGAAATGAGATCACTGATACACAATCTATATAAATATCTATTATCCTTTATTTTCACCATATGTTGATAACTCCAACTTGAAAGCTCCATACTAATGCACATCGTCTACATCATTCATATTCTTTTTCCTATTATTAATTCAATTATATGGCTTTATAAAGTTTCCACATGTTAACAACTCTATTGTTGCATCTATTCAAAGTCTTATCTAGGTGTTGACTTATTTCTACCATAGTTTATAAATTAATATTTTTATATGATATATATGTAAAAGAGAATCAAATAGTCATACAACCACTCAGCGTTCAAGGAGACCTCCTCTTGATATTGATCAAGAAAAAAAACCTAGATCCATGTTAAACCTATTGAAGTATCTTCTAGTAACAATAATCATCTTTCACAACTGCCAAATAGAACTGAATTGACTGGTTTAGTTCAATTTGGTTCGATTTCAACCATTGGTTCAATTCAGCTCTTCCTAACCAAACCAAACCAATCAAAACAAATTATAATAAAAATATCACTACATCATTAATAAAAATGGAATCTACATACTTCTATGATAAAATAATATTTATGCTACTTATTTATAACCAAAACATCAGTATATATATATGTAAATATTTAATTATTTTTTGTCTCAAACTAAACCAAACCAAATTTGGCTGGTTTCGTTTGGCTCAGTTTGAGAACCTGGTTATGTTTGATTTTGGAAAAAAATAGTCCAAAACTAGGTCAAACTGAAGAATTGTGGGATCGGAATCAGAGACTAGATCGACTAGTGCAAATTCCAATTTGATCCAAAATCGGCCCAAATCGACAGAATCCACCAATTCCATGGGAGAAAAACCGATCCATCATCAACCTGCATTGGTTCACAAAAAATATAAAAAAATAAAAGATGAATTCGCAATGGGATTCCAAACCAATGCAACCTTATTGGGGTCAAATGGGTGCTAAATTATTGGCACTGCAAGACCATTGTATCGTGCTAGTTGTGTGACCTGCTATACGACAAGGATCCAATGACTTTGTATATCGGGCCCCCCAGACCCAATAAGAATTATTCAAAAGTCATCAGATAAGTGGCAATCAGATCCGGCTCCAATCGATCCATTAGACCTGATTGGAAGGCAGGGTAGACATAGTGATACCCTTTGGAGTAATGTTTGCAAGGTCCTGAGGTGGTCTCGAGGTATTTTGCCAAAACCTCGGAGGCGTAAACCTTAAAACAAGGTGTAAGTCTCAACTTATAAAAAATATGTAATGCATGAACATTTAAAGAAATAATTATACAATCTTTGAACTATAATCCTCAAAACGTATTAAGACATTAAGCACTAGTTTAAGAAAAATATATAATTTATGAACGTTTAAATAAATAATCATGCAATCTTTAAACCCTAAACCCTAAAAAACTAATTTCAAATAAAATATAGTTAATTATTAATTGTTTAAACTTCTATGTTGCAAGAATAAACATATAAAGCATGTATAACTTTGTTTCAATGTATTCAGTACTTGTAATTTTTAGATACTTGACAATTTTTTATCTATATAGATATATTACAATCAAATAAATTCTATAAATTCAACAAAAATACTCAAAAAATAAAGCCAATGTATGTCATTTATAAAGAAAAAAGAGCTACAAAAGTTTGTGAAGGAAAAAAGAAATGATTTCTCTTTTTTCATATGTAAATATTTCTCTTTTTGCATATGTAGACAGTTCATAACTTTCTTTTTCTCAGCTTTTATTAAAAACACCCAATCTTGAGGCTTACATATTTCTTTGGGAAAGACGTTGAGGCAGTGAGACATAAGTCACACCTAGAGAAAATGGAAGCCTCATGTTTTACCGACAAGGCGTATGCCTCACCGTTGGCACCAATATTTTTTATTATCCATGAGGTGGGATTAAACATAATTTGATGTTCATCCTCAGTTTTGGTGTAAAATCCAAAGGCCAAGATGTGTTCACAATTTAAGTTACAGATCATATAAGCTTAAGTGCCCTTAACAAGATCCAAACTATGTTATCTGAGACACCTGAGGCAAAAAAGGGCTAGCCTCATCTCTAGCACTTAAGGCGAGCGCCACAGATACTTGAAGCAAAGTGTTTTTTTAATATATATTTATTAATTTATATATGTAGATATAAGATATTAATAAATCATAAATTAAAAATCAAAATACAAAATAAACAATACAACTAACATAAAAGAGTGACAACAATTAAGTGAATCAATTTAAAACAAAATATATTAACATCATCACTAATTCAACATCTATGAATGACTTAAGTAAAAATTTTAAGATTGCAATATTTAACAACATATAAGATTACAAAATTTTAAAATAAATAAAGTAATAAAATTAATTTAAAATTTAAAAAACATAAACTTAATTGAATTAATTATAACAGGTTAATAACAACAACAAAAAATTATCCGTATGAAACAACGAAAGACTAGTTTCTCATGCAAAAGGAGTTATAAGAACAAAACTTTGTTTAAGGACCGTTTCATATCTTTTGATCCCTTATTTGTGTAACATGGCCAATCTATTACTATCTCAATGGTACATTGGCTAGGCTATTTTGTTTTTTTTTTGTTTTTGCTCCTTTCTCTTATGTATTTCCCTTTTCTAATTAATGAAATCATGCCTTGCACATTCAAAACAACAAAAAAAAAAAAAAACTGCAGAAGTCTGGGGTGATCTAAATGCTAGGTCATGTGAGTAACTGAGGTGGATGAGGTGGTGAGGTGCCTGGGCTGGTCACCTAGGTGAGGTGGTTGATGTGGTCACCTAAGGAAAAATTGGCCAAGGTGAGGCAAGAAACCATGTCTCGCCTCGCCTCGTTGCCTAGGCGACTGAGGAGATTGCCCTTGATAACATAGGAGCCGAATCTTCATTAAGTCATGATTTCATGAATGGCCATGATGAGATCAAGAGAGCACAAGATCAAGGGCTATGATGCCTTGATGACTTAAGTATGGATCCTATGCTCAAAAGGTCCTTAATGGGATCCAAATCCTACTTAAGTAATGAACAGTCACGATTGGATGATATTAAATGATGGACCCAAGACCCGATGGATGAGATCTTATGATAACTAACTTTATGGATCTTACCACTAACGAGTCCTTAATAGGATCCAGACCCTACTTAAAAATGAATGACTATTATTGGGTGCCATGAGATGATGAGATGCTTAAATATACAATATGGGATTGTGTGATATCTAAAGAGATCTTAGGTCAAGAAGGCAGCCATGATCCTCTTATCACGGCCACACAAGGCCAAGTCAGAGCCTTCCATCGGAAGTACCTACCATCTAGGAGGAGAGGGAGGTGGATCCCGCACATACTTCTTGCAGTTAAGGGTATGACTCTTCCTTGTCCCATGTAGAGTTCTAAACCAATGAGGGCTACCCACATCAGCTTGATAGACTGGGTCTTGCTCCTATGATCCCCATCGTGTGCCGGCTGAGCGAGGAATTACCAGCAATCCTCAATGAGACTAACTCCCCACTGAGCTCCCTATAAAATGGCCCATTGGCTTCATGTTCTGTGGTTTCGATAGAAAGAATGGGTTGAAGACTCTCTCTTCCAACCCTAGCAGCCACCCCCATCATCTTCTCATCCCTCTACCTTCTGCACTCATGGAAGAAGATAACGATGAAGGAGCTGATGCCAACTCCTGCCATAGATTCCTCTGTTGAAGCCAAAAAATGGAGGAGAAGCCCATGCTGCCTCCTAATCAAGTTGCTACTACCTGGGCCCATGAGAGGAGATGAAGGTGGTGCTGCCATGGCTTACTCCTCATGGTCTTATTGCTGCCAAGGCCTGTTGGAGCACTGGTTGGAGCTACCACATCCCTGAAACCATGCCTATATCTTGGTACCGCCGAGCAAGGAAGGCCGTCGGGGGTCGGCCCGGGCTCGGTCGGCCCAAAACCGACCTAGTCATATTGGGTTGCGACCCAGTTCGGACAGGGTCAGATTTATTTTTATTTTTTCAAAACATGTGAAAAATATAAAAATTACATGAAAATAAAAAAATAAAAAATATATGTTTATACTATATATTTATGTATACATAAAAATATATATAAAAATATATTTATATTTTATGTTATAATTAAATATGAGTGTTTATCTGTGAATATAAGTAACTATGATTTTTTGTGATTGTGTTGTATTAGTATATGTTGGGAAAGAGTTGATCTCAAGTGAGAGTAAAAATGATTAAAAAATAAATTTATAAATTTTAATTATGTATCATATTTATAATCACAATTTTTAACCATATGTAATATTATAAGTGATAGTAAAATATTGTTATACTATTAATAAATGGGGCATAAGTGTTCACGGATCGACCTACACTATCAGGTTGCAGGGGTCAAGGGGGCAGCACCCCTTGTGGGGAGTATCAAGGGGGCAACACTTCTGAAAGAAAAAAAAAATCTAAAAAATCTAAGTTTAAAAAACATAGCGACCCGGTTGGACCGGGTCGGGTGACCCTGCTAACAGGGTTGCCCGACCCCTGGCTGGGCCGTGCGACCCCACATTGGGCCGCCGCGGAACCGCCCCGGAAACCGGGGTGATCCCTAGGTGACCCGGCCTTCCAAGCAGCCGAGGCATCCACCTAAAGCAGTTTCTGTTGTCATCAACTTGAGAGGCTCCTGTTGAAGCCGAGAGGTGCTCCTACTGTCATCCATGCTGCTGGTTCAAGCTGAAGATGCTCAAGAGTCAAGATGCCAAGTGCTAGATGTGCTTTACCCGATGCTCTCCTCGTAGCCCCTTGTGCTTATATCTAATTCCCTTACTCATGCCCATACTCAAGCCATGACAGTTCACATCCAACCCTTCTGTTATGATCACACAGCAATCAATGCTATGGTAGAAAATCCCACGCAAACAACCCATGATTCAGCTTATATCCTTTGTTTAGCAGTCACCCATGTTTGGCCATATAATAGCCTTATCTCCATGCATGGTAGTCCCCTACATCCCTGCCAATGCAACCACCAAACACGCAATGCTCGGTCTCTCCATTTGGCCTTGTAGCAGTCCCCCATCGGCCATACAAGCCCCTTTGCCTCTTATGTTCGGTTCCTTCTTTGAACCATGCAAAATCCCATGTCCATCCACCATTAGACCCCTATAAGGAACACATAACAGTCACCATATACCCACGTTCAGCCCCTATACATGGCCTATATCAGTCCCCTATTTTGGCTTATAACAGCTCCCCTCCTCCTTCATGGCATCTAAGACATTCTTAGATCTACAGGAAGGCAAGGATAATTTGGCACCTTCAATGCCCATTGGGCTTAACGACACCTGGTCTGCTTGCATATCATGCCCATATCCTCTCCTACTATGGCCATATGATAGCCCATCATATACGCATAGCCCAATGACTTAATCTCTTCTATGTATAGCCCCTTCGGCCCCTTCTCTTGATATAAACCCATTTCAGACCCCCATAGCCCACATGAATGACAACCAACGGTAAAGGGAAACGAGGTTCGAAATCAAGCAAAGAGGAAGGCGATGACAAGGCCAAGCATGTTAAGAATGGCAGAAAATGAAGCTTCTAATCAAGATGAAGAAGACGGGCCATCTGGGCCAAAATAAAGCAAAACAGGCCCATGGGCCTAAGATGAAGCTATGGCTGCCCATTGGGTTTAAAGACGTGAAGAAGATAGATCATCTAGGCCAAGGCAACGATAGAAATAAGCCTTTCATGGCCATGTGACATGATGTCACACCTATATGGCTATATGACATGAATCCACTGCTTAACCATTAAAATAAAAAATCAAAAAAAATGTTTAAAGGCCAACATATTAACTTAGCCCTCTCATTACCTTGGACAAGCACGTGAGCATGCACCCGGTGTGATCGATCCTGGATAGGGATGTGGACATATACCCATCATAATCAATCCATTCCCACTTGATCAAAGAGGTTTATGTATGACACCATGCTATACCTTACCTTTGAATCATTTGGGGAAATGAAAAAAATATATCCTATGCCGATAAAAAAGGCTAAGGGTACCCATATCATGTTAATGTCGAGGTCATATATGCCTCCCTAAGTCAATGTACTACGTACCTCATATCATATATAAATGACATTACTGTGTTGAAAATCTTATGTTATGATTTAGGAACATCATATAACCTAGATAGGTCATATGAAATGGAGGTATAAAAGATGAAATTAAAATAATCAAATCTGAAATCCGAAATCAGGTTGACATAAATCTGAAAATGGTCAATCCCCTAAGTTACAAATCTGAAAAAGCTTAAAACAGATCTTGCATATGGCCAAATTTAAATGATACTCCCATCATGATTAAAATGTGCAATATAAACTCTGAAAGTTGAAGTACGATCTCCTTAAATACCATAAACCTGGACATAGCTTGAGCATAGATAGGTCGTTGAAGAGTATGATCTGAGAAGTCTCAAGGGATACGGATATCTGAACACACCTCTGAAATCATAAAAATTTAAGGCCATATCTGATATATTCTAATCTTGAATTTGATAGTCAGATCATTGTCAAAAATCTGAATGCATGTGATCAACCGAATGTCCACACATCCAATCTTAAGTCTCTAACCATGACCGAACCCAACTCTAATGCTCCAATCAAATGATACCCAAGCTTACAATGATCCAAAACTGACTTTAAAATTGATCCTAACATGCTTAATGAAATGTGAGATGGCCTAATATGAGCATGACTGGCCCAAAATTGGCCAAGTCTTAATGCTTGAACTTCAATATAAGAGAAGGCTAAAATGCGAACTTCTTCCTGTGGCCCCAATTAAGTCAAAGGGGAAGGAGTGGCAATCTGATTTTCATACCAAAATGCCATACGATCAGACCTTAGTATGTTGACTTTGGGTCCATCAAAATGCCAAAGACTAATGCTAAAACTTGAAATACAAGACATAATGAATCCTACGTCTAATGTTAAGACTTGGAACGTAATAAAGAAAAACATAATGTGTTCATTCCAATCAGATATCATAAAAGTCTGATTTTCATCAAGTATAAGATGTTAGACTTAAATGGGGAGAAGATGAATCTAAGTGCTTAATGTTAAGACTTAGAACAATGATAATAAAATGAATATGAACATGCTTTAAAATCCGATACCATAAAAGTCATATTTAAGCAAATTTCATTAGATCTAAAATGATAAGACTTAGATCATAAAAAAATAAAATTGGAACTTGAATCCAAACATAATTCAAACATAAAATTTCATTCGAAGCATGCCTTTTATAGACTTCAAATCAAAATTAACTCTAATAATTCAAAATATGTTTTAATGTCACTTCGAATTAGAAGAATAAAACTCATATCAAAGATGTGAAATATGTTAAGAATTTACTGAGGCATATAACCTTAAGATGTTAAAATATTAAAATACAGCTTCATTAAATCTTAATGAAACTCAAATCAAACTTAATATACTAAGTTTGCATTCTATCGAGTTTATGGAAATATGACTCCCATGCGTTTACACTTTATAGATGTATGTTTCTATTTCTATGAGTTGTTGTGGCGGTAAATCAAGGATATTCATGTATCTCAATGTAATTAACATCGAAAATTCACACCTTCCGATAGAGAGAGGTCCAAAAATATTTTTTATGAACTCAAATCCTTGATATATTTATATTTTCAAGCATATCATGTATTTTTGCTAATATCCCTATGAAATATCATTTGTTTTCTTAGTAATATATGTTAGCCAAGGATAATGAAAATTATTTTCCCAAATGAATGGAAACCAAATGAATTTTCAACCACATATTTTTATGGTATTAAAAACGAGGTTTCACACCCATCAAGGTGGTGAAGCACTTCACCTTGAGGCATAAGCCTCATCGCCTCAAGGCAGCGCCTTTTTAAACAATGTTGGGTAGCCGCTACGACCTCGACGGCTGATTTCGGCAAGTTAAATTGGCCTAGATTCATGCTGATTTAGTCGATTTCGGCCAAATCGGGCAAGAATTTGGGAATGGATCAAAGCCCCACTCCCCATCCCAAAAAATCAAGTCACCGTATTGACTATGATCCGGAATCGGCCGATTCTGTAAACCATGACCAAACTGAAATGTGCACACTCCTTAGGTGAGAGTAGAGACATTTGTATATAAAATGAAAGAAAGGATATTGAGACGGCAACACAAATATTAAATATAAAATTTAAAAATATCTAAATAAAAATTTAAAAATAACAAAGAGTAAAAGCAAAAAAAAAAATGTGGTATTCATAAAAAAACTAGAAAATGGTAATTTACTATGATTTAGATGATTCGAACATCTATGAGAAAAACAAATGCAAATAGGTGCAAGTGAAGAAAGAGAACCCCTATGGTTGACACCAAATTATTTGAGATGATTAAGACAAGAGTTGAGTTGAGTTGAATTGAGCTGTATAATTTATGGAGCTCAATGTGTCAAATAATCTATTGAATCTTAACTTTCATCTCTATTATGGTTATTTCATCCATCAATGGAGTCCACTTATGCTTCAACTCTCATTGCATTCAAACTTTCATGTTTCTCCCTGTAGTATTTTTGACATGGTGCATTAATAGCTCTATTTTTCATTTTTCCTGTTCTTCTTAATATTTTTCTATTTTGCATCGACTTTTGAAGTTTTTAAAATAAGGTTGATCCAAGATTGACATAACCTTGCCAAGATGAAGCAATTCAGTCCTGAACCCAAGTCATGCTTGACCATGGTTTATCCCAAACCCAATCCTGACCTACAATCGTTGATTGTACAGGGTGCAATGCGAGTAAGGTTAAGTATAGAAAAAAGAACTTACACCACAGCATACTGACCAACCACTAAGTGAAGTAGCTTCTTGCAGTCCCTCATCGTATGGCATTCACGTTTCATACATAAACACCAACAGTGAATCCCTCAGATCTCAGCACCATGCTTATAATCTAAGTTTTACTTTTAGCTTCCCTCTGCCATTACTTCCATCACAACCTATAGCCCTCAATTTCCCCCCTCATATGTTGCTTGTACACCTCCAGGTCCATTATCAAGTAAATAAAGACTTGAACGTGTACATCAGAAGTTTCTGTAAGTTCAGAATTCAAACCATGAACTTAGAATTCCAGCTTATTAGTTCTGCTACATTTTCAATGCAAAGCTAATTCAAAATGGACGTATGTGAGCGACCAACCTCTGTATTAGCAGCATTATCTACCCATTTTCTTGTTATTGTTGTAACTCTAAGCCTACTTTGGCCTTCAGGATTTTGGTAACTGCAATAGAAAAATGAGTGATATAAAGTAAACACATCAATAAATAGGGTGAATAATACACATAAAAAATAAGTGATGAGTTATCAACAATTTACGTTGTTAAGAACTGGAGGTATAATTGAGGGTTTGCAAATGCAGGCTGGCCTGACTTTTCAGTAGGAGAAATATCAAAAAAGACAGTCAAACAAGTGCTCTTATCAAGACCACACAACTTCCACGATATGGTGTTTCCTTGTCCAATGACCGTATCAGCACAAGCGGCTCCCTTCTGCAGATAGAAACAGCAAATCACATATGACGTCAAGAAGAAAGCATACAAGATAATGACAGAAAGAAAGAAACAAAACCTTCTCCAAAGATGTGCATGGACCAATGATTCCCTGAATCTTGATGTCTTTGGAACAAATAATATCCAGTGTACCACTGAAAGTAAAAAGTGATTAAATCTTCCATACATTACTACACATGGATTTTGCTGAAACAAGAGAACGTGGCAAAGACAGATGTCTACGAGAAACATCTCAAGTCCGCTCCCCTGTCTAACAAACATATTTGTAAAACTGGATCTCATGATGACCTATCCTTGTAACAGAGGCAGAGCTTTTCAATTGTGACATTGAGAAACTGAGAATGCCATCATATCATCACGAAAAGAAGTGCTCCAATACAGTTAGAAAAGGTATACTTTTATAGGCCACAACAAAAAAGTCAAAAAGAAATGCTTTTGCAATTGGGACACAAGTATATGTGAACCACAGAAAGATAGAATAATTATTAACTGTCTGAATGTAAGAGTCACTGATTCACCAGTGCCTGAAACAAGAGTTGTACAAAACTTACTTGAAAGAAAGACCAAGTGACTGTTCACCACCATCAAAAATCCGCTTAAAAGAATCTTTAAAGACTGCATGCCCAAAACTTTCAGCAAGTACAACAAGGCCGCCTGTTCTTTCAATGGCCACTTTCATTTCTGCAATTCCTACCTGGGTATAACAATCAACCAGCACATGTAAACTCTCTGAACAAAACATATTATTTTCTTTTATTATAAGTTATAACTATCAAAAAATCATTCAAATAAATTCATCAGCTTTCATGGCATAATGACCTTCATGTTAACCTACTGTAGATTTTCCGGTAACAATGATGACAATCTTTTACTGATTCCTAGAATTTATCTGAAGACCACAACTAAGAAGGCATTTTCAATGAAGTACTAGAGGCTCCATAAAGGATTATTACTTCACAAACTGATTGTACCTTATTGCCATGAGAGCTCTTCAACCCCCCCCCAAATGTGAGCAAGCCATATTTTGTGTCCTTGTGCTTCCTTTTTTTTCTGTGCCTCTTGGCCTCAAGACCTAACTTTTTTTAAAAAAAGTTGAACATCCTTACGTTTGGAAAGTCACCATGCTAATATATCTGTGTCAATCATCCACAATTCTGTACACATTTAAGTTTTAACACCTATAACCAAACTACTTAGAGAATATACAGCACATTATGTTTTCAATACTTATAGGATATATATTTTTTGGTCAGGCATGCCCTTCTGCAATCAAAGCGCTGATTTTGTTATTGTTCCACCAGGCAATGTCAACCTTAATGCCTTATTGTCTAATGGCAAAATTGACGCTTGGTCTTGACATCAGGCTGTATGACCATCGACTTGCGCCCCAACTGCTCAGGCTTTCAGTTTGTTTGTTAGACCATTGAATCCTTTTTCACTCACCATGCAATCAATCGACTACTTTCAACTTTCAGAGGCTCAAGCAAGGTGATTGTGGTTGGTAATTGATTTTGAGGCTTGCATGGCTCTGAGGCTTGCATAAAAGGGACTCATGCCATTATACCAACACTTGAGAGGTCCATCCAAATGTTCAGAATATAACCTGACTTGACAGACCATAAGGGCAACATGGTTGCCAACTTGACTCTTAAGGTTTTTAGCAAGTTTATCAGGCTCATAACTCGAATAAGAAGGCAAGTCCTGCCTATGTATTTGGGCCAATAGGCATTTTCTTGTTGATAACAACCATGTTGTCAAACAGTCCGATTATGCTTTCAGGTTCACAATCTGCAAACCAGATTGTTGTCTTGTCTCTAGTTTATGAGCCTCATTATGATAGTTGGACCATGTTATTTTCTCATTGGTGAGTGGGCTGACAAATTGTTAGGATGCTATACAGACCTCAATTGTCGATTGGACTGGTGACTTTGATAGACACCACATAGCCAGGTGGATTGGATGGGCTTCACCAGAAATGGCAGGATTATTGAGCTGTCAACTGCACTATCTGGATCTCAATCTGAAATTGAACTATCGACCGTGCCATGAGGTCTGCATAGCATTCGGTGCATCAGATTGGTCTCCCATTGTCAACCAAACTGTAAAGACTTTTGGCAATGCATTATGGGCTTGACCAAAGATCAGAACATCAATCTTGGTTTATAGCCCCCCCATGAGCAGTCAAGTGGACTTGCCTCTCTGTTATCCAGGGCAGCTGAGGCGACCACCTAGGCAACGAGGTGAGACGAGGCTGCCCCTCACTGACGTGATTTGACAACAATTGCCTAGGTGATTTTCCCACTGCCACCAGATGCATTGCTGGCATTTTCTCCCAACTGATTTTGAGTGGAGAAGATGGACCCAGTGCTCCGAATAAAGGGGAGTCCATCTTAAGTTTTGGATCACGTTATCGGGTCCATGCCGAAGGGTGTTAATGTTTGGTCTGGTTTGGGTTTGGTATTTTTTTCCAACCCAAACTGAACCAACTCTAATTTGGTTTAGTTCGGTTTAAATCAATAAAATATAAAATAATTTTATATGTATTTCTGAGTAAGGCCCAAAGGCCAAATTTTCTATTGATGATAAAAACTAAAAAGAAGATACAATGAGGAAAAGAGAGAGAATCCCTACACCAAAAGAACAAAAAGAACCAAAGATATCAATAAAATATAAAATAATTTTATATGTATTTCTTAGTAAGGCCCAAAGGCCAAATTTTCTATTGATGATAAAAACTAAAAAGAAGATACAATGAGGAAAAGAGAGAGAATCCCTACACTCAAAGAACAAAAAGAACCAAAGATAAAACTATCTACCAAGATGGTAGGAAAAATGAAGGGGCTACAAAATATATGGGGAAAGACGATGAAATTTCTCTAGCAGTATCATCCAAAGGACATCCTGTTTGAGAGTACGCCCAATCCTTAACACAACCAACCATCATGTTTGAAAATAAAATAATAATTCATAAACTAAAAATATTAAAAAAACTATATGTTATAACCTATTTTTTATAAAATTTGAGTCATTTCAAGTTATAGGTTTAGTTTGCTTTCATGGGTTCAGGAAACCCAACCAAACCAATGGTTGATGAAATGCAACCCAAACAGATTGAACCAATTACTAAACACCTCTACTCCTCATTGTTGACAAAGATCCCTGCTCCAATTGGTGTCCACTTCCCAAAGGCACTGGAGTTTTCTGACACCCACAGAGTCATCTGGATCAACCAGACTGCCTACCATTGTACCTGTACAATCAGGCCACCTGCCAATTGCCCGGCTTACACTTGTCAATCGTTGCCTCTTGCCCACAAACCAGAGTCCCACATTCACCTCCCCTTCCTCACTCCAACAACGCTTCAGTAATCAACACAGAAGCTTTTCAAAGGCCTTTATCAAGGTTAAAGTGCCCGGGACTAGGGGTGTGCCCAGGTTTGGTGCGGTTCAACCAGTTTGGGAGTCTCTAAAATTGAACCAAACGGGACCAAACCAATGAGACCAATTTACCTTTAAAAATATAAAATAATATTATTTATTAATAAAACTAATATGTATATAGTTTTATGATAAAAATATATTTTTGAATTATTTCTCACTTAAAAATCAATATATATGTAGAAAACTAATTATTGTGAATATTGTACCCATTTTTGGTCTAATATGAACCAAACCGAATTGAACTGGATCAATTCGATTTGGTTCGGTTTGCTGACCTAGTTTGGTTCAGTTTGAGTTGGAAAAAAATGGTCCCAAACCAGACCAGACCAAACCAAACCAAACAGTGCACACCCCTACTAAGGACACCCCGAGCCACTTCTTTATTTGCATTGGTCACGTTGCTGTCGCCCTGAGCCACCTTTTGATGCACGGAACTGCATAGATCCCATTGACCCGCCGTTTCACCCTACACCGCACTACTTTGGGTGTTACTTCGGGCAGTCCATCTGGACCTTTCAACGTCAAAAGGCGCCTGACAAGATCTTAGTTTGACACTTTAGAACTACCTAGGTCAACTACAAGGTAGTGGTGGATCTAGGATTTGTGGTCAGTGGGAGCATTTCTTTTAAAAACTTTTTAATATAACATATTTTCATAAAAAGTTAAATAACTGATGATAGAAAGTTTAAATTTCTATGGGATCACTTCATTGATTGCAAAATCAAACGATCCTGAATCGGTACATTCTGCAATCAATGAAGTGACCCCACTAATCCAATTTTGGCCGGGAGACCCTATCCAAGGCAATCTCCTGCTGGAGCAACTGAAGTCGGTTGAATCGTTGAATCGACTTGGATCAGGACTGGAATTGACCGAATTGGTGAAAAATGCCACCACGGTGGCACTTATATGGCCCATTTTGGCGTTAAAAATGATCCCAAAAGAACTAGGCCCATATTATGCATTTTTTCATTTTTAGGGTCTTTTGAAGATCCATACCAATTCTAGATTAGTTTTTCTCCTATAAAATCAACCAATTCGATCAGACAATCTATGGGTCACTTGACCCCACTGACCACAATGTAGATCTGTCGCTGCTTCGAGGTCAACCAGTTTAAACTGGTTCTAATCAATTAAAGACTGATTCACATCGGTTCAATCCAGTCTAATCATCCAAAATTTGGTTATACTTGATTTAGCATCCTCTTGTCCGGTTCAATTGTTTTAAGGTAGGTACGGCAATTTTAATGAGGTATGTTTAACGTCAGTCAAGCTCAGCTCAGTCTTTTAGAGGGTTCGCTCACCGGTCAGTTCAGAGCTAATGCAAATCAGGTGGACCAACCCATGTTCATATCAATTCAGGCCAAGGATCGCGGGATCGGAATCGGCCACCGGATCGGTGGGTACCGATCCGGATCGGATTGGTCCGATTCTAAGCAATCCGCCGGAAGAAACAACGATCCGGAATCGTTCCGGATCGGTCCTTCAAACAGTGGTAAAACCTTAAAAAAATACCAAAATAACACTCTAGATAGGATTCCGATCCATTCTAAAGGCTCTGCGGCCGCTGCTGTCGTCTTCCCCGCCCGATAGCTACCGGGTCCATCGGGACCTGGTAGCCCGGATACGGTGACTTAAGTCACCGGACCGGTGATTTAGTCACCGGACCGGACCGGTCCAGTCGATCCGGTGACTTAAGTCACCGGATCCTGGGCTACCGGGTCCCACCCCGTCTTCCCCGCCCGATAGGGCGGGGAAGAGGGCCACCGCGGCGGTCTGTGGGTCGATTCCGGCGAGGGAATCGCCGGAATCAATCCAGAATCAACCATTTCGGTCGATTCCGGCACCTATTCCACCTACAAACACCGATCCGGACCGATCTTCGATCAGGAATCCGGATCGGTAGTTCCGCCGAGAATCGGATCGGAGGGGTCCGATCCGATCCAAGAATCAGCCGATTCCGATCCGGATCGGCCGATTCTACAATCAATGATTCAGGTTCGAATTGATCCAGTTCACTTGGGTTTCATGATGTACAAGTTGAACTTCTCTGGTGGACAATTCTATGCAATTCAAGGGAATCAATGATTCAGCCTGGTCAAAGTCGAATTTGCACAGTTCGACTGACATCAGCCAGTCAACTCAGTCGATTTTGCATACTGTGATGGTTTTCGTTATTCATCATGCATCACAAGTTCAATGTAGAAATTTTAGCTTGGGCAGAAAAAATTTGGATAATGTACCATTATCAAAAAAATTTCATATTCATCAAAAATTGTCAAAAAAGTGAAAGACCGGAGAATCATCAGGGTAAGAAAAAAAAACATATGGACAAGGATTAACAAATTTTGACTAATTATTTGCATATTGCATATCAAGATACTATTTAAGATTCAACACACCATAGTCAAACATTAATGTCCAATATCAAACGTTAGATGACTCAACATTCAAGAGTACCAATCATGAATCAACAAAGATAAAAATACATCATCAAGACCAAGGAGGAAGTCAAAAGATCTACATCCTTGGCATTCACCTATGCACTTCACTGGCAATCAGCCATGCAACACAAGATCGTGATCATAGAGTGCGAATGTAAGATGTAGAAGACACATGCAGGCAGTGGTCATCACCGGTATCAATTTCATGGACTTGAATTATCTCAATACTCTTAGTATCATGAACAACACCACAAGCTTATTAGATGTCCTGAGAGTTACTCGTGCAAATTTCATGAAATCAACTTACTGTTACGAAGCTTGAAGAGAACATCCTAGAAAGAAGAGAATGCAAATCATAATCAACATATACTCTTATAATGTAATGCAAGGAAGGTCGGGTCGGGGGTCGGCCCGGAATCAGTCGGCCCCAAAACCGACCTAGTCGGATGGGGTCGGATCGGGTCGAATTTTATTTATTTTATTGTAAAAAATATAAAAAATTATATAAAATTTTATAAAATAAGAAAAAATAGAAACAATATGTTTATATTATATATACATAAATATAATTATATTTTTATGTTATAATTGAATATGAGTGTTTATCTATGTATATAAGTAAATATGATGTGTGTGTGAAAGAGAAGAGAATTAAAATAAATTTATAAAATTTAAGTACATAACACATTTATGATTATAAAATTTATATATGTGTGATAGTAAAAATGATAGTGAAATATTATTATAATATTATCAAACGGGGGCACAAAGTAATCACAGATTGACCTGTGCGGAGTCATTTCCACACTGGGCCGTTTCCAGCGCGGTCGGCTAGGAAACTGGCCAGGTTGGGCGACCCGGCCGACCATGATGTAATGTACTTAAACCAAATATCTTAGAATGAGTATATAAATATTGTAGAACAAGCTAAAATGTAAGATTTGAACACAAATGAAATAATTAATTTTTTTTTCAAATATATGTTTTTATATTGTATATATTTTACTCTTTTTCCCTTTTCTCGATTTCAAATTCAATCTAGATCCAAACAGATTCGGGCCATGCCAGTTGCCAACCCCAGTCGACCTAGGACAGGATGGGCTAGGCCAACCTAAGCGTAACACTCAACTCTTTGATGATTTTATCTAAATTTTTATGTGTTTATTTAATTTATTGTCATTTTATTATTTTTTAAATTTTATAAATTTTATTTGTTTAATTATTTTTTTTTTTATTCTTTTACAATTTTTAAGTGTTTTTCTTTTGTAATGTATTATGTATAGTTTCAATTTATTATTTGTTGTAATTATTTAATTGTTTTATTATCATCATCCTTTCTATGATATGATGGATACATTAGGTTCAAGTTTAGTAATCTAGAAAGATCTTTTGTTATCATTTTATGTATATTTTTATTAAGTTGTTTTGATTTTAGTATTTTCGAACTTTGTTAACATTGAAGTTGTTATTAAATTTTTACTTTTATGTATTTATTTATTCAATTAAAATTAGTCCCCTTTTATTTAATTTACTTATGTGATTTATTTATTTATTTGTTTTATCTTATTACAGGAACCATGGGTACAAATATTACCACATAACATAATGAACATCATGAAAACAATTTTCCATTTCATTTCATATTCAACATGGAGCACATCTAAGTACATAGAAAATGAGACATGAAAAATTCATAATCGCCATTAAAATAAATATAAAATCATGAACATAACAATTATATTTTGAGATATTAAGAATTGTTTGCTCATTTAATCTCATATCCTTAATCACATGATATATTTATACAGCATAGATAGAGATATTATGTAGGGCCATGTACCCTTATATATTAACTCCCAATTATCTCTAATCATTGACATATTTAAGCATATATGATAGATTATATATGTTTATAAAACACTGTCATGGCCAATAATATGCGTCAGCCCATGAGCCTTTTTTAAAACCCTTCACCTTTCGACTATTTTTAGATGATTTAGGCAACTTAATTTAATATGCATAACTCATCATATATATAAATAGCCTGAGTTCCTTTCCTTGTATGCTTGACCCTTAGCTATTTTTCTCTTTTTGCTATTTTTCTCTTTTTCCTCTTAAAAAGAAAGAAAATGAGGCCCTGGGTGGAACTTTTCTTCGGACTTTGCATGAGAGCTTTCTTTTAAACTTTGGAGTCTCCAATGATCAACTTTGCAGTCCCAAACAGCTGTCTGCGAATGAGTCATTGAGGGTTGTGTGAACCTCTTTTTTCTGCGTCTGTTCTTTAGAAAGAAAGACATTTCCGGACTTTTCTAGGAAAATATGTGATATCCTAAAAATACTAAGTAGTCCGGTGATAGTTTAAAAAATATTAGAACTGAGGTTCGGGTTCTTTGAAAATTTCATTTTTGACCCTTCTCCGCCGGATGGTGCGAGTATCCGGCGTTAACTTACATCAAGCAACGACTCGAATGCCTTTGATTAACCGTCGTGGCAACTAGGGCTGTAAACGGATCCGGATATTATCCGGATTCGGTTCGAATTCGTATTCGGATAGGCGGATATTATCCGTTTAGGTTGCTCCGGCGGATTTTTATTTCGGATTCGGATATTATCCGAAATATAAACGGAGCGGATTCGGAATCAGTGGATCCGCTTCGATTAAGATCCGGTTCGATCTGAACCATTAGATGTAGGATCCAACGGCCATGATCATTCACCCCCCCGAATCCCTAGCCACCTCCAGGCCGGCCGGCCCCCGACTTCCCCGCATCCTCACCGTGCCTCCCGAGCGGCGAGCGCCGTCTCCGTCTCTCGACTCTCCCGGCTCCCGAGCGGCGAGCGTCCCTCTCGGCTCTCCCTCCCTTCGGACCCTCTCGTCCCTCTCGGAGCGGGTCCCTCTCGGCTCTCCCTCCCTCCCGAGCGGCGGCGGCCGAGCCTCCCAGTCCAGTCCCAGCGGGGGCGGAGCCTCCCTGCCTCCCTCCCGAGCCTCCCAGCGGCGGCGGTGGAGCCTCCCAGCGGCGGCGGCGGAGCCTCCCGCCGGCCTCCCTCCCTAGCATCCCGGCGGCGGCGGCGGAGCCTCCCGGCAGCGGCGCGGAGCCTCCGGCCTCCCTCCCTAGCATCCCGGTGGCGGCGGAGCCTCCCAGCGGCGGCGGCGACAGAGCCTCCTAGCCTCCATCCCGAGCATCCCGGCATCCCCCCCGTTCGGCCTCCCTCCCGGAACCTCCGGAGCATTCCCGAGCGTCAGGACCCGGTCGGATCACCCCCCCCCCATTCGGCCTCCCTCGGTCCCTCCCGGATTGCCGGGCGGCGGGCGCCCAATCTCCCCCCGTTCGGCCTCCCTCTCGGTCCCTCCCGGATTGCAAGGCGGGCAGCGCGAGCGCCCAATCTCCCCCCCCCCCGTTCGGCCTCCCTCTCGGTCCCTCCTGAGTCCCGGATTGCCACTTGCCGGGCGGCGCGCCGTTCCCCCCCCTCCCCCCGTTCGGCCTCCCTCCCGGATCACCCCCCCTGCGAGCATCCCTAACTCCTGATAGCACCCCTCACCGATTGCCACCGATTGCCAAGATTGACAGGACCTCTCCTCACTCCCGAATTCCCCCTCCGTCCTGATTGCCAGGATTGACAGGCTCCCTCCACTTCCAGGATTGCCAGGCCCCGTGCGCCCTCTGGAGTCTGGACAGTCAGGTTTGCTGTGCCCTTAGGTGACCCGTGCGGTTGGAGTTTTCTTTGTTTGCTCACGCAGGCGGCGGTTGACCGTAAATTATATACTCGCCCGTGCGGTTGGAGTTTTCCGTGCCCTTGGAGTTGGAGCGAGTGCGGTTGCGGTTGGAGTTGGGGCAACCTTGCCTATTTACGGTCCGACCGGGTATATAATTTGATCCGCAAACTCTTAACACAGTGTTTGTAACACTCATTATCAGAAATATAAGTTTATTTAATTTAATTTTGCTAGTATATCTCTGTGGTAGTCAATGTAATAATTGTGATCGGCGTTAACTTGTTTGACTTATTTAACGTATGTTTGTAGATGTCAATGGAAGGAAATATGTTGCCTCTTCTTTCGTAGATAGTAATGTTGGATCGTCCGGTTTAAATGCGGTCATCCACAGTGCTAGTGGTAACAATATCAATGAGAGTAGTGATGGTACACAAAGCACACAACCCACAGCACTAGGTGATGAAATTCAAATTATTGAAGGAGATGTTACAAAACCTCCATTACCCAAAAAAAGAAAATTATGTTCAGCTGTTTGGAAAGATTTTGAGAAGAGTAGAACTGAAGATGGTAGGGATATTGCAAAGTGTCTTCATTGCAAAAGGGCATTTGATGGTTCTAGCTCAAAAGGCACCACCCACTCGAGTAATCATGCTAAGAGATGTCCACAAAAAGTTCGTAGTGACATCGAAACAACACATTCGACAATGTCTAAATCTACGGATGTTTCAAATATGAAAATTGTCAATTTTAAATTTGATCAACAACGTAGCCGTAGAGATCTTGCAAATATGATCATAAAGCGTGAGTTGTCTTTTAGTTTTGTTGAGTATGAGTACTTTGGTACTTTTGTTTCAAATCTCCACCTGAATTCAAGCATTGTAGTAGAACAACTATTAGAAATGAGGTCGTGAAGATTTACGAAGAAGAAAAGGAAAAGATGTACAAACTTTTTGATAGCTTAGGTTCCCGAATTGCTCTCACCACGCATTTGTGGACTTCGGGACAAACTATGGGTTATGCATGTTTGCCAGCCCATTTTATAGATGAGCAATGGTTGTTACAAAAAAAGATTATTGCATTTGATTATGTTCCAACTCCACACACTGTTGATGTTCTTTTTAAAGTTGTGAAAAATCAACTGTTGACATGGAATATCGATAAGAAGTTGTGTGCCATAACCTTGGATAATGCTTCAACAAACAATGCAATGGTTAAAGATCTTAAAAGTTGGCTTGGTGACAAGAATTTATTGATATGTCAAGGTCGGTTCTTTCACATTAGGTGTTACGCTCATATTCTTAATCCGATTGTTCAAGAAGGGTTAGGTGTGATATCTAAATTCATTGAAAAGATTCGGAAAAGTGTGGCATATGTGAGGAAGACACCTAAGAAAAAGGAGATGTTCAAAAATGTACCTTGTTGCGCCAGGCGTTTTATCAACCTCAAAGGGTCTATGTTTGGATGTACCTACAAGATGGAATTCTACATATTTGATGTTATTAACGCCCTTGATTTGAAAGATGCTTTTATTCGGTTTCTTGAAATTGATCATTCCATTACCGTGATTGTCCTTCTCCACTTGATTGGCAAATAGCTTCAAATGTTCTTCAATGTTTAAAAGTTTTTTATCAAGCAACATTGACACTTTCCGGGACAAAATATGTTACGCCAATCTATATTTTGGTGATATTTGTCCGTGCGTATCAAGTTGCGTACATGGATTAAAAGTGATGTTGACTACATACGCGACATGGCTATTGTGATGTTAGCAAAATTTTCAAAATATTTGGGATGAATGTAGTCTATTGTTGACCGTGGCTTGCATCCTTGATCCTCGTTGGAAGTTTGATTTTGTGATTATTCTTTATGAACAAATCTATGGTGATAGTGCACATATTTATATTGAAAAGGTGAAATTGTTTCTTCACGAACTTTATAATGAGTATGCAATGAAAATTTGTGATGATAATGTGACATCTTCCAATGCTATTAGCAAGTCTTGTATGTTGGAGGAGAAATGCGATGACACAATAGATGAGTTGAAAAATATCTTTAAGAAGCGTTTGAGTGAGAAACCTTCTATGACTTGTCAGAAACCTGAGTTGGATGTGTATTTAGAAGAGTCTCATTCTCCCGATGAAGGACAATTTGATGTGTTAACATGGTGGAAATGTTATGGCAAGAAATTTTTCATTCTCTCAAAGATAGCAAAGGATATATTTGCAATTCCTACGAGTGTTGCTTCTGAGGCAGCTTTTAGCACCGGCTCACGAGTTGTAGATGATAGTAGATCATCTTTGCTTCCAGAAACCATTCAAGCATTAATCTGTACCCAGGATTGGTTGCCTTCAACGAAAAAGAAAGGTGAGTCATCACCTTCTTTACACATCAATTTGGACTTTACTTTGTACTCAGACTTGACATTACTTATTATTGTTATCATTTTCGTATGACAATTCTCCAATTATCATTTGAGAAAGTAAGAATGAGGAAGAAAGTTTTGGTAAGTAAATTTCAAGATATTATCATGTTAATTGTATTCATTTTCCTTACATAATTTGTTCATTTTGTTTGTAGATTGATGACATATATGTGAAGCTTTGGTTGGAGTATGTCAACGGTGGCGGCATATCTTATTATATTTGACGTTTGCAATGTCGAGGACACTTAAAATATTTAATTTCATGACACTTGTTTTGTTCTTTGTATTTGTTGGCACTTGGTATTGTATTTGATGACACTTATTTTCTTTTTTGTGGTTGATTGCGGTTGATTGCACTTAGAATTTTATGGTTGAATATTCTATGCTTCGGAAAGTCTTTATGGTTGAAATTTGTGGTTGAAATTTTTGGATGAATATTGTATGCTTCATAAAGACTTTATGGTTGAATTTTGTGGTTGAATATTTTTTCTTCTTGGTGGTTAATTGGTTGAGATAAGGTGGTTGTATTTTTTTCTTCTTGGTGGTTGTATGCTTCATAAAGACTTTATGGTTGAATTTTGTGGTTGAATATTTAACGGATAATTGGTCGAGATAAGGTGGTTGTGCGCCCTTTCACATAAAAGGTTGCCTTTGTTTTTGTTGTGAATTTACGGGTTTTTCGAGATTTTTTCACATTTTTATAAGTTGTGCAGGTTCTGGAGCGAAGCGGATATTATCCGTATCCGAGAGATATCCGATTGTGAAGATCCGCTCCGTATTCGAATTCTAACCGGAGCGGATATCCGATATTCGAAATGACTACCGGAGCGGATTCGGAAATGGCATATCCGCTCCGTATCCGCTCCGTTTACAGCCCTAGTGGCAACCTGTTTTCGGAGACATGCACATCCACAAAATAAAGTAAAGAACTCAAAAGGGCAGCGGCCTTTTGGGTTCGATCAGATGCAAACCGATTTGTTCGGGTTTGATTTTATTTGTCATTTTTTGGATGACTTTGATTTTTTTTTTGATTTCTGAGTTTCATCTGTTTTGAATTCGATCAAAATCTGATTTTATTTAAGGACTGATTTGGGATTTCACCGAGCCACAAAGGGACTGGAGTGAATGGATTATGATGGGCCAGAATGGGCCTGCACAGAGGGCTGATTTGGAACCGGTCCTAGGACCTGAACGTGGGCTGAGCAAGGGCAGCTTCGGACCTGCTTAAGGGGTCTGTTCAGATGACTTTGAATAGACCGGTCGGGGATCTGTTTGAGATGTCCTTGATGGGCTGAAACCGGGTCACAAAGGGACTGGTTTTAGGCTCTGGACATAAGCTTGCAGATGGGCTGATTATGGGCCTGTCTGGGATGTCTTTGATGGGCTAAAACCGGGTCACAAGGGGACTGGTTTTAGGCTCTGGACATAGGCCTGCAGATGGGCTGATTATGGGCCTGTCTGGGATGTCTTTGATGGGCTACAAATAACCTATGCAGGAGGCCGAACAAGGCTGAAAATGGGCCTGCAAATGACCTATTAGAGATGCTCTAAATGGGCTGAAATCAGGTCGCAAGGGGACTGATTTTTAGGGTCTGGCCATAGGTTTGCAGATGGGCTCGAGTATGGGCCTGACAGGGAGGCTGATCGCAGGTTGATTTGAACTGGACTTGGGCCAGATTTGGGCTTGACATATGGGTTCAAATTGGGCCTGAAAAAAAAAGGGGCAGCAGGTGGGCCGAACAAGTGATGTTCATGGGCCTGTTTGGAGCATCCGCAGGTGGTTTGAATCGGGTCAAATAGAGACCTGCAGGCGGTTTGGAAATGTGGCAGGGAAATCCCATTCCAGAACCTGTTTTGCTTTGTTTATTTTCAGATTGTTTAAAATAACAGTTTGCTTATTTGGTTTTGGCGGTTTGCATCACCTTCGTCCCATCGGGCTGCCATCGGATGCCCGGCTTCATGCATTTCCAATTGACATAGAAGGTCACTTTCATTTCATGTGGTGAAGTACAATGATGTTGAATGTGATTGGTCCTTCCCCCAATATAGGTTTATCTCCACTACTTTGGAAAAATTTTGGCATTACGACGGCATGCCGGCTATTTTTCCAACTTAGTGAAAATTTACCCATCCAAAATAGCCAGCCTTAGCTTAGCCATATTGGGGGAAGGAACCGCTGGCTACGGGAGCATGCCCGCGCCACCGTCCGGATCGACATTCCGGGGCGGACCCGGGGGGAGTCGTCCAAGGTTGGAGTCCCCGCGAAGGGTGGAGTCCTTAATTTAATATTGCTTTCGCATTCTGGATTTTTTATTTGTTCATTTTATGGAACAAGGCCATGGAGGCCGGTTCAATTTCATCGGCGTTCCGAGCCGGCCTTCAATCTTCAAAGGCCCGCCGGGCCTGTTTTGGACTGTCTTTGGGCCGGATGGGCCTGT
Source organism: Cryptocoryne crispatula var. balansae (assembly GCA_036172225.1). Taxonomy (NCBI): domain Eukaryota; kingdom Viridiplantae; phylum Streptophyta; class Magnoliopsida; order Alismatales; family Araceae; genus Cryptocoryne; species Cryptocoryne crispatula. The sequence goes on along the minus strand of CM069922.1, from coordinate 13,772,897 downwards.
TGGGAAGCTGCTGCTCTGCTGGCCCTGCTTGGCTGGACCGGCTTGGAAGGCCACCCGGCTATGCCCTTGGCCCGTCGGACGGTTTCCAAAGGGTGCTGGGCCGTCACCTTCAAGCCGGCCCACTTCTGGCTGCTGTCCTCCTGTTTGGAGCTTACTGGACTGCTGTCCTCTCAGTAGGCCACAATGGGGCTGTTTTGGTTTGGGTTTAGGTGGGCCGGAATGGGCCTGCACAAAGGGCTATTTTGGAGATCAGATTTGGGACCGGTTTTGGGGTCTGGTTTGGTGACCGGCTGGGTGCCTGATATGGGCTGTATATGGACCTGTTTGGGGCATAGATTACGGAATCGGTGGAATCGGACCGATTCCGACCGATTCCGGAATCGGATCGGTGGATTCCGATCCGATTCCTGGCGGAAGGACCGATTCCGGGAATAATTCCGCGGAATCGGTATGAATCGACTGGAATCGGTCGGAATCGATCCGATTCCGACCGGTCGTTGTCGGAAGCTCGGTCGATCCGACCGATTCCGATGGAAGACACGGCTGAACCGGCCCCGGTCCGAGTCCCGGTTCGATCCTGGCCCGGGAGTCGATCCGATTCGGGCCCTAAAAGGGCCGGATTCGGCCGCCGCGGTCGATTCCTTCGATCCCGCGGCGGTAGGGCTCATTTTCGGGGATTCCGCGGCGATTCCTCAGCGTTTCCGGCATCGATCCGGCGATCCAGGCGTCGATCCGGGCGATTCAGGCAGCGACCCGGGGATCCGGGAGCGATTCGGCACCGATTCCGGCGATTTCGGCGATTCCACGGGCGGTCGGCGATTCCGGCGATTCCAAGCGATTCCTTCAGCCGATTCCGCCGATCCAAGCTCCGATCCGCCTTGAATCAACGTCTTCTTCGATCTTTGACCAGTTTTTGGTAAGATTTCTTCGCCGAAAACTTCGTACGTCCATTCTTACGCGTTTCCGACGAGTCCGAGCGTCGTTAAACGTTGTGATTTCCGACCGAATAAGTCCGTCCAAGTTTTAAACTATCCGTTTAAGTTCATTGGGGTCGGGAAAAATTCCGGATATCCCGTACGTTAATTTGCGACGATTTCCGGCAACTACGTAACCCTTTAAACATACCGAATGGTGTGTTACTTGGGTTGTACGCTTCAATACCGTCTAATTCATTTTTTATGTTATCAATCATTTTTAGTGCATTGTTTACAATTTTTGCAGATACAAGCAATGGCCGATCAAGGTGGCGCGCGCACCGGACGTGCTTCGGACGTGGGTTGGGAACACGGGCAAATGGTAGACCTAGTCGGGAAGAGGGTGCAAGTGGTGCGGGAAGGAGATGAACGGGGGGGTGTTCCTACGAAACAACATATCACGGAACGGTGGGAATGTAAAGAAATGTGACAAGGTGCCCAGGGAGAAGAGTGAGGAGATGAGAGAATACATGACAGTAGAGCCTCTCAACGGGGTACGTTCGGATCGAGCGAGAGGGAGGAGTTGCGGGACGAGCTACTCGAGAGGAGGAGGGACCGCGATTTGCCTACCTCCAAAGGGAAAGGCAAGGGGAAGGCGGCGGCTCCGGCCGGAGCCGGAGAGCGAGGACGAGTCCACGGACTCCGAGCCGAGAGCGTGCTGTGCACGCCAGCAAGCGTGCATCGGGCGGAGGAGGACGGGGAGGAGGAGCGGAGGGTCCGGGGTCCAGAGTTGACCCAGCTTTGGGCCGATCAGCATCGGCTCGCCCGACCTCGGGCTGGGACCGAGAGCCTGACCCCAGGAGACAGGAGCCGTACCGCCGTTCCACTTCTACCAGCACTCGATTTACACCAGGTATAGTGATAGTTTGATGAGCAATTTCTTTTCTTTTCATACAAGTTATTCTTGATGATGGGCTAATTGTTTTCCTTTTCTCTTCTTGTGTTTTTCTTGCAGCTGAGTGGTGGGTTCAGGTGAACACCAGGAGTGGATGGAATCCACTTGCGGCCATTGGTATCAGGATTGTGAGCCAGAGCACCAGTTCCTCCCACTGTGAGAGGAACAGAAGTACATTCAACCTGATACATACCAAAAGGAGGAACGGGTTGACCTCGGACCGAGGAGAAGGCGGTCTTCGTCTATAACATGAGGTTGCGCGCCATAAAGAACATCGAGGATCGGCGAGAAGATCGGCGAGGAGCGATTTGCACGGTTCCCCGTGTGGCCCGTACGAGCAGAGGCATTCCTCCGCCACACCACCACCCCCGGAGGTGGACATGGACCGATTTTCCGGGAGGAGCATTGCACTTGCCTCTGGATAGAGGAGAGGGAAGCCGGGGATCACGCGGTGAGTTTGATCCCGATGACCGTGCGTGCGGCGAGAAGGAGAGTTGGATGGTGTTGAAGGCGAGAGGATGCTCCGGCTCCACCTCCATCTACTACCGCGACTCGGGCGGGGCCTTCTTGCTGGCCGACTATGGGGCGACCACACACTGGCTTTGGCCCCGGCTGCGGCTCCGGCTCAGCTCGGTCCCGGCCGGCGCTACCCGGCCCAAATTCGCGGTCGGGGAGAACGAAAACAAAGGTGACGCACGGAGAATGGGAGGATTTGCAAAGTTGAAAAAAACTTTGGGTTCCGGACTTTCTGGTAGTTCAGAGAGGGCTGAAGAGGTAAAGAGAAGGAAGTTAGAGGTCAGGCGTCTGTCGGCCCGGATCAGATGACAAGACGAGCTCCTTCTCGGCTCCTCGGGCGATGATGACGAGGAGTGTATACCGGCGACGCGGCCATCGGCGGTGAGTCACCGATTCACGCGGTTTTCCAAAGCCGTATTACACGCCGGACGAGACACCGCGTCTTATATTATGGAGCCACTGTATCCAGCATTTGGCCAGGTTGACCAGCAGTGGATTACACCACCAGCTCCACCATCCTCTGCACACGTCCCGGTCGTCCCGCAGTCCGATCCATACGACCTTGATGGCATGGCATCGGCATTATTTTCATATGGATATGGTCCCGGACCGGTATTCAAGACCGAGCACGAGGAGGAGCGTCACGAGCGCGGGGAGAGGAGGACGACCCACATCTTTATCTTGGTAGTAGATTGATATGATGTAATTTTTTTTTGATGATGTATCGACTCTTTGATATTTGAATAAATGGAATTGGAACATGTACTTAACTTTCAAGTCTTCAAGTCTTCAATTGGTGTTCATTAGTATTTGTATGATGTGGTTTTGTGGATATCATGCATTGGTGATTTTTTAAAATTTTTCTAACTCATTTCCTATTTTTTTAGATTTTTTTCTGAATTTTTTGAATTTTTTTGACGAAAAAAAAAATCCAAAAAAAAAAAACCGATTCCAGAATCGATTCCCTTCCCAGGAATCGGCCGATTCTGGCCGATTCTGAGAATCGGAATCGGAATCGGTCCCAACCGATTCCGATTCCGGAATCCTTGGTTTGGGGTCTGGTTTGGAGACCGGCTGGGGCCTGATATGGGCTGTATGTGGACCTGTTTGGGGTCTGGTTTAGAGACCGGCTGGGGGCCTGATATGGGCTTTGGTTGGGCCGGAATGGGCCTGGCGAGGGCCTGGTTTGGAGCTGGTTTTGGGGTCCTGGTTTGGGCTGGACGGGGTCTGGTTTGGAGACCGGCTGAGCCCTGATTGATGGGGCTCTGGTTGGGCCGAAGCAGACCTGTACATGGGCACTTTTGGGGGCCTGATTTGGGACCTGCGTAGAGAGGTCTGAGAGTGGAAAGGATCGGGTCACAAGGGGACCGGTTATGGACCTGTTTGGTGGTCTGAACATGGGCTGAACAAGGACAGCACTGGGCCGGTTTGAAGGGGCCGGACAGGGTGTGATGTCGTCCAATTCAAGGGGGTTTGAATGGACAGAAATGGAGCATTTTTGTGAGGATTGATAGGGGGCAGGAGAGGGCACGTAGGACAGATAGAAGGAAGACCCTTTATAGGGCTAAAGAGGAGTACCCATTATACCTTCTTGCCTTGTTGTCTTCTTCTCCTCTTCTTCTCCTTTCTCTTCTTCTCCTTGGTCGCAGGCAGCAGGTGGCAGCAGGTGCAGGTGCAATTTGGCAGCCTCCCGGCGTCTGAAGCAGCCCCCCCTCTGGCTGGTACGCCCCCCTCTTTTTATAGAGGCTGGAGGGGGAGGTGAAGAGGCAGGCCATGTGCTGTACGTGGATGGCTTTTGGCCTTCCCCATGGTGGTTACACCATTAATTCCAGATTAATGGTTGGCTGTCCCTTGATCTCCCCCTGGCCTCTTCGGTTTCCCCCCTCCATAAACTGACTAATGAATGGGCTGAGGTGGCAGGTGGCTGGTTTGGTGCGCACAGGGGTGCTGATGTGGCTGAATTGGGCCTGTTTTCAATGACCGCGGCCCACTTCTTCCCTTTCTTATGGGCCTGTACGTAGGTGGGTTATAGGAGCTGGAAATCAGTTAATTAAATCATGTGAGATTGGGCCAGCTGGAATTTGTGCCAAAGGGCCCAATCTAGGACTTGTTTTGGGTCCTGATTTGACCCAATTGAGGGTCGGTCCAGCCAGAAATTAGCCTGAACCTATTCTTTTTTTTTGGTGCTGCCCCTCCTGTTTCTTTTTCTTTTTTCTTGAAAAAAAATCTGACGCCAACAAGGGTCTATCTATATAGTGGTGGGAGGATGTTTTCGTCCATAAAATACCGTTCACCAGAAATGGCCCAAAAAGGTGGTGAACTTGACACCTTTTTGTTGCGTTTTTGTTGCCAATTTGGCAGGAGAGAGTAACCTCACCGACGGTTACCTGATTCCTACCTTTTCTCTCTCCCAAAACATATTCTTTTGATTGGGTCATCCTTAAATGCAATCGGGTCATCCTTCACGGTGGTTTCTCCATGTGGCAGTGGTGCCTTGATGGGCAGTGGTAGTGACAGCTCCTGCAAGCAGTGGCAGCAACAGCAGCTGATCCCGAAGGCAGCAGCGCCCTCTGATGGTGGCGACGACAATGACGGATTCCAATGGCGATCCCCTCTTTCTTCTCCTATTCTCTGAACAGGTGCCGCTCTCTCTTCAACCCACTCCATCCCTCTTTTTCTTCTCCTCTCCGGCCCGTACTCAGCCAACACCCTGCTTTCTACTTCCTCCATATGGCAGTGGGGAGAGCTGCAGTCTCGATCAGTTTGTATAGTAGCTGGGATGGTGAGTTACTGGCATCGAGAAAGCAGGTGCAGATCCTCACAGCGCTGGAGAGAAAGCTGATGATGATGCGGAATTTTGGACAGGCAACACCCACAGAGCAGCAGGGTGGGACCTTGAGATGTCTGCTGGCACACAATGGCATGATAGTCTGCAGCTGGTGTCGGCTGGCTTGGTCGACGACGATGGGAAGAGAGGTTGTGTTGTTAGAGGCGCTGGCCTCATGCACCCAAGCACTGAGGCGAGGTAAGGCAAGACAGCTGACAACCACCTCACGTCGACCAAAAATGCCTGAGGCATTTGTCTGCAGCACCTCCAGCGCAAAAAAACTCAAGCATCCCTGGAGGACCGCATATTTTGGCCTCCCAATCACACGCCCCTTTTTCTTTTTGTTTGAGACTCCTCCCGATGACGTGGTTGATGCTGCCGCAATCTCCTCCTGCGCCACATTGTCTCTTGCTGCACACATAGGGCAGCCAAGAGGGTGAGTTTTGTAATTTATTTGTTTTTATTCACAACTTCTATTGTTATCTTCTTCTAAACGTTTTGTATTGTTCATAGTGCCAGTTTTAGGGTTCTTCGCAAGTCCGAATCTTCCATTATTTCAAAGCACACCCTAGAGGTTAGATGTGAGTTGTTATATTTATCTATTTTCTTCTTCTAAACATGTACACCGAAAAAACATTATGTTCTTCATAAACATTTATATTTCCACTTTAAGTTTTTTTTTGTTTTAACATCTCAATTTAATGCATGTATCTAGCGCTACTCATTCGGGACCAGTTTACGCACGTACAACCGGTGACATTACTGCTATAGATAAGATTTTTTATTTTTTATGTGTTCTTATAAACATGTAGACTGAAAGAACACTTACGTTCTTCGTAGTTGTAGCATATCCACATTAGTGTTTTTGTTTTAACAACTCAATTTAATTTAGGCATTTTGCACCGATAATCTGGGACCGATTTAGGATTCAGACATACATATGTGATGGGTTCTAATACTCAACCCATCCCCATGACGACAAGTGGCAAACCTTCAAGTTCTATGCCAAGAGCTCCTTCCAAATCTAAGGATGTCAAATGAAAGTATGAAATTTTAGTGGATCCAAAAACCGAGATCTTGTGAGGTGTACTTTTTGACAAAAAGATTGTAAGGAAGAAATATATCACTTGTAACAACATTGTAGGGTTAGGGACCAATGTAAGTGCATGCAAGAAGGCAACAATAGATACTGAAGAATAGATCAAACAGTAAATGCAACAAGCAAAACAAGAGCAGAAAAATCTTGTATGATAAGAGAAGTGGAAGGGAGAGATATCTTTTGAGCTTGGGCAACAATCTCAATATATGGATACATTCACAAAAGATAAATAAAGATGTGTCAATGACTATAAATGATAAGTTCTTTATGTTTCCAAGGATGAAAGGTCTTGTGAACCATTTTTGCAAACTTAATCCTGAAAAGTCTAAAAAGAACTCATTAAAAAACAAAAAAACACTTGAAAGAGGAAAGAGAGCGATGTATCAAGTATATCGCTAGATGGATATAACAAGCAGACATTTCTTTCAACATTGTGCGTCTAATAACTTTCAAACTACATTAAAGTAGTGGACCAATTCAAAGAAAATTGAGACAAGACAACCCAACAGTTGGTAGAGAAAAAAAAATAAAAGTTGGGTAATTTTTTATTGCAGCATTATGGCAGATGCATGGACAGACAGAAATGGAAGAAATTTAATCAACTTTCTTTGTCAACACTCAGTAATGTTTGTTGAAAAGGCATTTTATGGTTTATTGTTACTTCACATATTTATTAAGACAACAATGTATACATCATTAATTCATTATATAGATTCACACCAAGAAGATAAATAGAGTTGAGCAAAAGAAATTGAATGATCCTATATTTATATAATACAACCAAAGGCTAAGAGATAAACATAAAAGGTTAGAGAAATCAAATTTTGATCCAATCTCTTTAGATGACATTGATGAATCTAGTGAGTGAAATAACAATGAAAATAAAAGTCTTGTCTATGAAATTGAAGGTGTGACATAGAAAGAAGTAAAAATTATAACGTGAATTCATGAAGATGAAGATCCAAGTATGAGGACTTCTTGAAAAAGACATTAGATTGCTGATGAAGATTCTAACGAGACTAGCAATGATGACCAAGGGGCTCAATTAAATCTTGATCTAGTAATTGATTTCTGTTATATGTGGTTGCCATGAAAAGATGAGAGTGATAAATTGGATTCTATGCTTAAAAACATGTATTATATTTACTGTTTGTTGACTTTATGTACTATTGTCTTGTTATGTTCATTACGGCTTTCTCATTTATTTTAAGATTTATTACAATATTATTAGCCTCTTTTTGTTGTTATTGTGGCAATCATAACTTTGTTATTGCATTTGAATTATGCATGCCCGAATGGTGATAACTTTGGTACATTAATTTCAATTTTACCAGCATTGTTGCATGGTTTTCATTTATTGTTTTTAAATATATGTATTATAAAAATAGTATGTATTGCCTTCAGCACCCAAGGCAAAGTGAGAGTTCCTCATCTCGAGCACCTCTCACCTCAAATAACAATGGGAAGAGGGGCTTGGCAAACAGCAGAGGCGATGCTTAGACAAGGCCTAGTGGGGCATTGGCACAGTGGTTGGTCACAGCGGTGGATGCTCAAATAAGAGGAAACTTCCAACAGAGAGAATGGTGTGGCCGATCACTATGACATAGGTCGTGGAATGTCGTGGAAGCTTGCACAGGGGAGTGGGGAAGGAGGACAATGACACCCGGAGTGGTAGAAGGGAAAAGAAGAGAAAAGAAAAGGTGGGAAGAACAGAGGGAGGGAGGCACATTGGAAGGAGCGTTGAAATAGGAGAAAAGAGAAGAAGCTCATCCTTGTTGATTAGGTTGCAGCATAGAGAGCTTCAGTGCTTCTGACATCGCCACCATTGACAAGAGAAGTTCATCATGTCTACAAGGCAGCTGGGATGGGGTTTCAAAAGCCACAATGATGCGGTGAAACTATTCAACAAGAGACAGGAGGCCATTTTTACTTCAAAACCATTCAATTAAATGAAATTGATACTTAATTAGCATTTTTTATTCTTAAATTAACCAAAATATCCTTAAATTGCCATCCTCGCCTAGGTGTTCCTCATCTTGACTGGCAAGGGGGCACATTATCACCTAGGCGACGTCTTGAAAACCATGCTCCAATAGAAAAATATTTTAGTGATTTTTCATTTTTTATTTTTCGGTTATTTCAACAATCGATCCAGACCAACCCTGGATCAGATTTGGTCCACCAGATTGGCCAAGACAGCCAATATAATCCCAATACATCAAGATCGACCCTGGCCAATCTAGGGTGCGATCCTGACCTGAAAATCCTGGCCTGCAATACATCTTCCTCAAGAGCTGTGATTTTTTCAAGGACTGGTTGGAAGCTTGTAAGGGAAAAGAAGTCCAGCTTGTATTTTTTACAAGGCTGTACTGCTGGAGGACATCCCGTGTAAAACTGGTGTCCTATGCTTATCTGTCTTAGTAGTTAGCAGGCTGTGTCTCTTGTTACCATGTACCTCCTGTTGCAAAAACTCTCTTTCAGCAATTAATTAACTGGGACTAACCTCATTCACGTTGATCATCTTTCAAAAGAAAAAAAACTTCATCAAGCTAACAGTCTACAGCTATCTATATGCGTGGAAAATGTAGTACACTAAAACAGATGCAAGCACAAACCTGATCGAGAGAGGAGGCAAAAACGTCTAATATGTGTCCCTGATTAGCAAGTTGTTTTGCAAGGCTTTCATAAAATTTAACAGCTTTATGGAAATATGGAGCAGCATCCTTGTCAAGATCCTTGTGTGAACGGATAGGCTCTGACAAATCTTTTGATACAATCTGCAAATTGGCAACAAAACATAGGATGCTCAGTAGCTTTTAATAGTACATTCATCCCCTTCTCTTGGTGCATTATACGGAATAATTGGGTTTAATTTCAGAATAAAACTCCAAAATCTGATATCTAGACTTTGCATGCAGAACTGCAACTAAGAACAAATTGGTACATTTGTCATGATTTCTAAATGTGTCGTTCTTTAACTAAGCTTCAGCGAAAAACTGGATGTTGAAACATAAAAGTGATTATAAAAATTGATTGCATTACTTTCTGATATCCACAGCATTCTGGGAAAAAATGTAATTAAATCAGCTGACTTGAGTGAGGAATTACTTAAAATCGTTAAAACCTTTATATCATCAAAGTCATGACTAAGTAAAATGACATTCTTCTTGAGAAAAATATGTTTCGGCAGCATCAGTCCAGGGACAAATGGATCAGTGAGGGAAATGATGACAATGCTTATTTTCATAGCATGCCATCTGCTCACCAAAGATCAAACTATATTGCTCTTGATAAAGCATGGCCAAGAGACTTCCAGAGAGAATTCTATTCTCAGATGAGGAAAACTGGCTTCCGCCTCTGTCATTAGATCTCTTCTGCAGATCGAAAAAGGCAAGAATGGCACCAAAGGCCCAGCAAGTCCAAAAGGCAGTGTTCGATCTTCAAGAAGACAAAGCTCCCGGTTAAAATCACTTCCCTATGTTCATCCAAGTTCTCTGGTACACAATTGGTCAAGTAAAGCATAATCAGAATCAGAGACTTGATCAACTAGTGCCGATTCTGATCTGGGAGAAGAATCAATATGGAATCGGTCCACATCAATTCTTCAAAAACTAGAAAAAAACCAAAAATACTAAAAATACTATAGCATATAGGTTTCCCTTAAGATTCCAATCTCATTCTGCTCATTTGGGGTTTGATCGGCCCAAATGCAGTGGGTTCCGGTCAATCGCCAGGATCGGCAAACTTAGGCTGAAACGGTCTCAATCCAGACCATTTCGGTTGATTTCGGTCAATTAGAGCAAGATTCAAGGAGAGATCAGAGTCTTCCCCTTTTAACTGCTTATGGCTGACAAATGCTACCTAGGAACCTCAGGGTAAATGAATGATCTTAAGTTTGGAGGAATTGTAGCGGATGTCTACCTTGTGAAGGCAAGTACAATAACTCAAAAAAGCAATGGAGAAGATACACTTTTAGGGAAACAGAAACATGTCTAATGTGGGGAAGTATCCTTGAAGTGATCTCCTCGTGATTGTGTTTGATAGCTTCGAGCAAATGGTGTAAGGTTGCAGGTTGCTGTGCCATTAGTGGCACTGAAAGCACTTGAAGTCCAACGAATACTCGAATAGTCTAGTAGAAACTTCAGAGAGAAAATATCTCAGCTAATAGATTTAATGTCTCTTATATCAAGTTACTTCTATCTTAGAAAAGCAAGATGTGAAAACCTGGATATGGATGTTTAATGAAAGTTTTTAGGTAAAGATGGTCAACAAAGCTCTATTTTTTGCCATACATCTTCTTCCTCTAGTTTATGGCATGTTTGGTTAGAGTATCAAAAATGATACTATATTAGTATTGATATTGATATTTTTTGAAGATGGAGTATCAATATCAAAATTGATACAAGTTGACACTTGTATCACATAACATGTGTTGTTTGCACTACAAATTTTAAAATGGGAAAATTACTCTTAGGTCCATTTAAGAAAATGACTTTACTAAAAACTCCGTTGACCACATTTCGTTACTGTTTAGTCCGTTGACACTGAATTTCATTATCACCCAGTCCATTTCTTCATCCCGTCATTTTCAAATCCCACTTTTACCCCTCTCCCCCGAGTTCAATCGCTTTGTCCCTTTCTCGCCTTTCTTCCGCTTCGGGTGGGGGGAACCAGCGGCATCGTCTCCAGCTCCCGCGGCGACGACGGCCACGGCTCCCACACGCTCTCCATGGCCGCCGGCCGGTCCGTCCCGCAAGCCAGCTTTTTCGGCTACGGCAACGGCACCGCCAGGGGCGGGTCGCCCAACGCCCGGGTGGCCGCGTACAAGGTCTGCTAGGCCCCGGCGACCGGCAGCGAGTGCTACGACGCCGACATCCTGGCGGCCGTCGACGCCGCCATCCACGACAGCGTCGACGTGCTCTCGGTGTCGCTCGGCGGGTTCCCGGCGGCATACTGGTTCGACGGGGTGGCCATCACCGCGTTCCACGCCGTAAAGAACGGGATCACGGTGGTATGCTCGGTGGGCAACGACGGCCACGCGTTGGAGACGGCGGGGAGGGCCTTCGCGGGCGGGGGGAGCCTCGCCGGGGGGGCTTCGCGGTTTGCGGGCGGGGGGAGCGCCGGCGGGGGGAGCCGCACCGGGGGGGGTTCCGCGGGCGGGGGAGCGCCGCCGGGGGGAGAGCGTCGCTGCGGGTGCGGGGGGAGGGGGGCCGGCGGGGGGGGCACTACCGCCGAGAGGGCCGCCGCCTTCTTCAATGTGCAAAGGGCAAAATCGACATTTCAAATCCAAATTGGAGTAGGTGTGACGATATTTTGAAAAAACGGACCTAATGGAAAGGTGTTTTTGAAAACGGACCTAGTGGTAAAGTGGTTTCCTTAAAACCATAAATTGCAGAATCGGTCGATCCGGATCGGGATCGACCGATTCTTGGATCGGATCGGTACCTACCGATCCGATTCCTATCGGAATTAGCGATCCAGCCGGGAGTCCCGGCTGGATCGGCCGGAATCGATAGGATCGGTCGATCCCGGACCGATCCACCCGGATCGATCCCAAAATCGGTCGATCCGGACCGATTCGCCGGAAAACCGGAAGACCCGGAATCGAACCGATTCCGGGATCGATCCGGTCTGTTTTAAGGTCCGATCACCCCTATTTGGGGTCGATCCGGACCGATTCTCCCCCCACTTGCCCCACTTCGGCTTCTTCTCCTTCCCCAAGGCGCCTTGGAGATTTAGGGCTTCGGCATCCGGCAATCCGGCATTTGGAGGGCGATCCAGCCTATTCAAGGCTTGGGGAGGGGCGATCCACTAAAGCACAAGGTTTGTAAGGGGGGGGGGGTTTCAATCTCCTTTCCCCTCCCCCCCCGGGCCTTGGCCTGGCCGGGCACGGCATGAGATCCCCCATTGGGGGGGATTATTTCACCCCCGATGGGTGGAATTACACCCCGAAGGGGTGATTAGCACCCCTTAGGGTGTTCACGATCACCCCCGAAGGTGAGCACGGCATTTGCGATCCCCCCCAGGTGGGGGGGGGGGGGGGGGGCTGCGGCGCATAAAATCCCCGTTTGGGGGATTATTTCACCCCCAATGTGGGGTGGAATTGCACCCCCGAAGGGGTGATTAGCACCCCTTCGGGGGTGTTAACGATCACCCCGAAGGGTGATCATTTTCGGCCCCCTGATCCCCACAGGTGGGGGGGGGGGGGGCTGCGCATAAAATCCCCCCATTGGGGGGATTATTTCACCCCCGATGGGGGTGGAATTGCACCCCGAAGGGGTGATTAGCACCCCTTCGTGTTCGACGATCACCCCCGAAGGGGGTGGCATCGATCCCCCCCTAGGTGGGGGGGGGGGCTGCGACGATAAAATCCCCCATTGGGGGGATTATTTCACCCCCAATGTGGGGTGGAATTGCACCCCGAAGGGGTGATTAGCACCCCTTCGGGGGTTCGATCACCCCCCGAAGGGTGACTGTTTTTGATCCCCCCCTAGGTGGGGGGGGGGGGCTGCAGCATAAAATCCCCCCATTGGGGGGGATTATTTCACCCCCAATGTGGGGTGGAATTGCACCCCCGAATGGGTGATTAGCACCCCTTCGGGGTGTTCGACGATCACCCCGAAGGCTATTTCGGTCCCCCCACCTTGGGGGGGGGGGTGCGACGTAAAATCCCCCCATTGGGGGATTATTTCACCCCCAATGTGGGGGTGGAATTGCACCCCCGAAGGGTGATTAGCACCCCTTCGGGGGTGTTCAACGAGTCACCCCGAAGGGGTGATCTACGATCCCCAGGTGGAGGGGGCCGCGACGTAAATCCCCCCGTTTGGGGGGGGGGGTTATTTCACCCCGATGGGGGTGGCTCGCTGTAATATTGTGTATGGTTTTGTGTTGTAAATAAGATGTCGGACGAGGAGCATGGCACCGGACCCGCAGAATTTCGTGACATTGGATGGCAACATGGCCATCTCCTTGATTCGAATGAAAGAGAGTTAGATGCAAGTGGTGCCAAGAGATGAATGGAGGTGTGTATCGGCTCAAGCAACATATAAGCCGGGACGGGTGGCAATGTAAGAAGTGTGATAAAGTACCGGTCGGGCGAGGGAGGAGATGAGGGCTTATATAGCGGAAGGGCATCACGGAGGGAGGTGAGAACTCGGTCGAGAGACAAGACCTACGACGAGTTGCTAGGTCGGAGAGACGCCGATCTTATGGCCGGAAAGGGCAAGAAAGGGAAAGGGCCGGCACGTGAAAGGGTCCGAGTTGATTCGACATCTTCATCGAGATGAGGAAGATGCCCGGGTGGAGAGTCGTTCGCGGGAGAGTAGGGCTCAGGCCCGTGAGGATGAGGAACGAAGACGAGGAGCAGGAGGTTCGGCTTCTAGACGATCTGATGTGGGGGCGGGGACAAGGCCTGTTCGAGAGCCTGAAATTCGGAGGACACATTCTGTTCGACCCGAACGACAGATCATGGGCCGAAGGAGAGCTTGACAGCGTTGTTGGTGAGGATGAAGACATGCAGGAAGTTGAAGAAAGTCAAGTTCCGTGCACGCCCACCGTCCACCCCAGGGACTACAGCTTCTCCAGAGAGACATCCAGCTCCGCCCCCGGCGGCTACAGCTCCTGCTCGGATTCCAGTTTCGGGTCCTTCTACCACCACCACCACCAAGAAGACTGGTGGATTATTTAGGGCTTTAAAGAAAGCATGCTTACCTTCGCACAAGCAAGTCAAGGAGATCTACATTGAAGAGGAAAAAGATAAGTATCGTGGCGACATCATCTCCTTGACACCGAGACCACTCGATGCCTTCATCGAGATGAGGATGAAGAAGAATTTGTGCCACCCACACAACAACGGCGTACGGGGGTGGAGGTGGAGGTGGGGGTGGCGGAGGGTGAGGGTGGCTCTACTAGTAGTGCTCGGACGAGTGGAGCGAGGTCCGGATGATTTCGAGTGATAAAAGACACTCGTATTCGAGTGGCGAGGGCGGCGGACGGTGGACGAGGTTGAATGCTTTTGACGAGTTTGCATCTTCCTATCCGAGAGCACCGCCTCGCCGGTGAGCCGGCTATCCACCTCCACCATCTTTTTTACCTCCACCTCCGGCCGATCGGGGAGTTTATGAGTTTACCGACATGGCCCGATCTTTATTTTCTTATGGATACGGGCCAATTATGACCGACCACTAATCAATGGAGATTTGCGAGAAAATCGAGAATGACCGGGACGGAGATCCGCATCCGAGATCCATCCTACTCTAGGACGTTACCATAGTTGGTGGTGATGCATATGTATAGTGTATTTCTTTGTTTATTTCACGCAATGTAATATGAGTGGTAAGAAGAATATGTGTTGTACACTCATTTGTGGAGTTGGGTATGAATCATTGTTTGGTAAAAACATGTATCTTATTTGATGCATGATGTGTTCTATTGTGTGATTGGATATGATATATGTTCTATATGATTGATTGTTAATTTGTTATATGAATGAGTGTTCCCTATATTTTTTTCACATTTTTCCTGAGTCCTATGTATTTTTATTGATTTTTTGGCGATTTTTCCATATTTTTTCGAAAAGCAAAAAAAAAAAAACGATCCAGACCGATTCTGGATCGGTCTGGCTCCATTGGAATCGGCCTGGATCGGTCCGATCCGATCCGATCCGGATCGGATCGGACCCCACCGATCCAGGATCCGATCCCGATCCGGCGATCCTTGCTTAAAACGGACCTAGTGTGCATTTACACATTTAAAATTGATACTATTAGCCAAACACCTCAAGGTGATTATCATCAATATCAATTTTAAAATTAATAGTGATAGAGGTGTCTAATAGTGTTACCAAACAGGGCATTAATTAAAATCCTTCTCTCATGAAATTTAAGCTTCTTACAAGTAGAATGCTCGGGACAGATTACCCACAGAGATCTGCTGAAGTGTTTCCTTCAAATGGAAAAATTATGCTTCTGTTGTAAGAAGAAAAAATATGTTGACCATATTTTCATGAGATGCTCACATGCAAAGCTTATTTGAGACTTGAGAGTTGCCTTTGTCATGGATTAGATGCACTCTTCCTGCGCCATCGTCATTGTTTTGTGGAACAGAGTGGGGGTGCTTAAATTTAATGGCTAATTCTCCTAGCTACCTTCAGGTAACTTGGAAGAAAAAGGAATACAAGATTAGAATCATCTTCTGCTGATTGTATTTGGGGTACGGTGAGGGATGGAGTGTCATCAAATTTTTAGATTTCCCCTTAACCTTATTCTTGGTGTCTGTCTCTTGTTTCTGCACTGTGGTGATCTTTTGATGACAATTGACACTTAATCCAAACATAATCTCCTTTCTTAGTTGATGCATCTGCAGTACCAACCTCGAACTCGAACTCGAACTCAAAGCCTCAGTCCCAAATGGCCGCAGTACCAACCACTATCTATAAAAACATGGCCAGCGAGAAATAAAATAATTTCAAAGAAGAGTTCTCTTGGGGTGTCTATAATTCCCAACCATGGGTTTCAAAGCTCGAAAGACTCATCATAATCTTGGGGTGTTTATAATTCCTCTATTATGTCCTTAATCTTCTGTTGGATCTATCTCCTTGATAGAATTCACCATTCCTACTCTTAGTATATAATATTTGTTTTCAGTCTCCATGATTTATTTCCCCTTCTTGGGTTGCTATCAAAAAAAAATCCAAATACATAGTCATAAAACTGATAAGGAACAAACCTCAGTTAAGGTACTGAGAAAGAAAAAAAATATCTGGAGGTTAAACTCTATAATTACCTACAGCTCCAAGCAATACTGGCAATTCATATAAGCCATATTATCAAGAGTTCTTTCAAGAAATAAAAATGAAGAAAACCAAGAACAGACAACCAGCACATGCAAACTCTCCCAGACCCATCATAAGATCTAATCTCCTTCCCTCCTAAAGAAATGTTAACAACACCTAACTTTAGTATCATGAAAATGATGATTTTTTGCTGAATGTAGAATGATCTAGCAAACCAATCATATTATATACATGTCTTTTCATGAGAATCAAAATTCACTGTTGACAAATTATTGGACAAAAATACGCAGGAGGTATCCAGAAAGGGGAAAAATGTATGAATGCTGCAAAAGGAGACAGTAGACTGTACCATTCCGGGGCCCTCTGTGCATGGGCCACCTACTAAAGCAATAATCTGGGCTCCAGTACCGGGCAAGCATGCACCTAACAGGCTTGCCGCAACGCTCAGAGCAACACCCGTGCAACGAAGAGGCCTGTTCCCAGTCTCCACTGGCCATTGATCCCTCGTCAACTCATCCAACAACTGAGAAGTGAGGGAGGAAAATAATTTAGCAAGAGATCGTTAACTTCTACAGTAAAATCTAAAATTCAAGTAAATAAATCTTAGAACAAAAAATTTGATACCAGAAAGGATATCAAGCTTGAAAGAAGTACACACCGCATTGAGCGTATATTCGCAATCAGACGCTGGGAGCAGGAACCTAGTAACAGACGCTACAGCAGGGCCCTTCATCCCATTTACAGGCATCCCTTTGTAACCAGGCGCCCCACTAACCACTGCGGCGGCACGCTGTCCTGGAGCCAATCCAAGCTGATCAAGAATCTGCTCCTTGGAGATCTCCTTGGTGCCCCGGAAAACGTAAATCTTGGATATATCCGGGAATCCAAGCTCGTGGACGTGTACCTGAGTGCCATAGGAGATCAGCCCGACAAGTGCGTTGTCGGGCAGAAGACCGATGGCCCTACGCATGGCAGACTTGACAAATTCGAGTTCTTCTTCGATGAGGCAGGTGTCGAGAACGAAGAGGAACACAGACGACGACGAAGACCCGGCGACTAGATCGTGAGAATGGGCGACGGGGGGGAGGGCGTATTCGATGGTAGTGTATTGGTGAAATAGTTCTCCTGGAAGATTGCTTTCCGATATAACAGAATATTGATGGGGAAATTGATTGCGGGAAAAGCAAAAGGGACAGATCCAGATTTTGGCAGCGAAGTCCACACGGCAGAAGGGGTTGAGAACGGCGGAGCATGGGGGCTTACAGCGAAGGGGCAGGTAGGGAAGCACCACGAGCTCCGGATGGGAGCGGATCGGCGAGATCGATGCGGCGGCGGGGATCACGCATTTGCTAGCCTCCACTTTAGAGCGCGGCCAGTTGTTCCAGGTCATCCGCACCCCGTCGAACCCCTCGGGGTCCGCCGCCCCAGCGCTCCCCATATCCGCCATCGCTGCTGCAGATCTGGGGCCTCCCGTCGATCAGAGAACGTCGCCGCAGCGGTGGAGGACCGTTGAGTCACACCTCCGGACCACCCCTTCCTTGTCACCTTGTCGACGACTTCGCGGTGCCGTGGGCGTCCAACTCCGGACCTCGCCTTCCCCGCCGCCTCGTTGCGGCGTTCGCGATGCCCGCCGGGAACTGCCGCTACAGCTGCTACGAATTTGGCTCTTCCCGTTCTCCCTCTTGCGGGTCTTCCCGGAGGCGGAGGCTCACCGCGCGGGTCGTGAAACCTTGCTTTGACAGCGGATTGATGGAGAAGATGGACTGAAATAAGAGTCCGAGGCGTGGGACGGTCTTCAAAGCGTAGAAGATCGGAATCGGCCCGCTCCGGTTTAAACCCGAATCTAAATCCGAGTGAGTCTGAATTTCTTCAAACAAAATATTATATTAAAATATAAAAAATAATTTAATTAACATTTTAAATGAATATAACAGTTTTAGCTTGCCAATAAGGTACACCGATTTTAGAAGAAAGTAAGTTAAATAAACAGCTAGAATATTTCAAGTTGGTGAGATCCAATGGCTAGAGTTGCCACCAATCGCAAGCCAACAATTGAAACACAATTAATAATCTTCCATCTTGATAGTTGGACAATCATGAAATTTTGATACTTTTTTTACATAATAATTATCAATTTTATTAATAATGGCAATGGAATCTAAGTTCTAGCTACAATCAATCTTTGGCATGGCGCCCTTCCCTTAAATGTGTTATTTGTTTACGGGGCATTTTATTGGACAAGAATTTTTATGTACTTTTGTGATAAAATTTATGTTACCGTAAATCTAACATGGTCAAGGATGTAAATTTATCTTTTTTTGATAAGATGTGATGACAAAAAGAGTGAATGTCACTTATGACTAAAAAAATATAAGAGGATGAAAAAGGTCTCATCTCCTTTTACCTATGGAAGAAATATCTCTAGTTGTATTTTGCTGATGATAAACAAATACTTTTTTGTAACAAGTTTTATTACATGGATATCTTTTTATAACAAAAACTTTTTTTGTATTGCAGTCCAAAGCAAGTCGGGTTATGAGTTGGCTAGGGGTTACCCCAGCCTAAATTTGACCTAGGTCATGACCCAAATCCGACACCACTTTTTTAATATTGAAAAATCAAGAACATGAGAAAAAATTGTAAAAATGCAAAAATTATGATAAAATAGAGAAAATTATTAATCTTTTACGAGTTTCAATTAAAATATTGCATACTCAAGTTCATTTACAAAGTGAAAATACTCTTCTGAAGATATTTAGAAAAATTGCATTTGGTTGTAACCATGGAATGCGGGGTCGCAACCAAGACCCGACCCTGAGTTGATTGAATTAGAAATTATGAATGGTATCTTACTAAACTATCAATTGGGATTTTCTGTCATCACGTTTGCATAGTTGAACCATTGACTTCAGTCGACAAAAATGTCTTATTGGGCATAACTTGAGTTTTGACCATTGACTTATGGATCACCCTTTAAATGGTTCGGTATAGCGATAGATTAAGTACAAAGAAAACCTGATAAAGACAAGTGAGCGGATAACAATGGATCATCCACTTTCGATAAGTGAAAATGAATGTCCTATGTGACAGTAATCTAAATATCTAGCCATGGTAAGGAGGATAATTGAAAAATGAGTTTTCTAATTGATTTGATTCTGAACACATGATCCTATATAGTCGATATAGTAAGGAGTTGACAGTCGATGCCGTATTTTGTTCCAACTGGGACATTGAATGGATGAAAGTTTATATATGTGGTAACTAATGATGAAAATACTTAATAGAGATAAAATTATCTTCAAAGCTGTTTGGGATCATGAGATGTGGCTTGTACCATCGATGATCGATAGATCGATTAATCTATTATTAGATCACGAATTTAATTTAATCAAATATATTTTTTATATTTTATTTAAGTCTCGACCAAATAGGTTATTAGGTCTAGTGGATCACATATATAAGGACTTATCCATAAGTACATGGACAAGGGAGTAATTTATAAATATTTGTAGTTTTTATAAAAAAAATTAAATTTTCTATAAATATCAATGATTTTAGCCAAACCTTATCAAGCCAAGAGTGAAAACCACGTCTTCAAGTTTCTTTCTAGCTCCTCCTCTCTCTATAAGATGTCCAAGGGTGATGGAGTTCCATTCGAGTAGAGTTCTCAAGCCTAGCACGAAAGGCAAACCTGTTATGTATGAAGTTCATGTTGATATTGTTAGAGATCGGGCATTTGAATAATTTGAAGAGCTTGATAAGTTCTTCTTGTTCATCTCCAAGATATTAGATGAGTCTCTATCAAGTATATTTGAACCCGTTTTGATCAGTTTGCGATTTTTATCGTTTGGTTTTAATTGAGACAAGATCAACACGAACTTATAAAAATTATCACTTTTACTACACCAAATTTTATATTATGATTCCTTACAGTGGTATCAGAGCCTGGTTCAAATGTTGGTCAAAACTATCGTCGAATTGACGTTATTTTGTGTTTTTGAATATGTGTACACATTTATTTTATCGAGGCCACCATAATTCATATGTGTTGCATATTAGAGATTGGTTGACACTAGTAAAATTTCGTGATATAAGACTTTATACCACTACAAATCATTTGAATTTTGAACCTCTGTAGAGTTCGAGAGAAGTTCCGTAAGTTGGTGTTTCTGTCATACTTGTAAAGTCACCCGAATTTGAAATTTTTGTTAAATTTTTGCCCATTTAGAGGATTGAAGACTTGTAAAGAATTCAAATGGTGGGTAATACGATTACTTGACATTTACTCATGATTTGGTGCTTTGAACTATGATGGAGGAAGAGGATTTAGATTTTTCGACACAGTAACCCTAACACAGTGCGTCCATGTTTCTTCCTTATTTCTGGTTGAAAAGAAATCTTTTTAGGAAAGGATATATACATATTTTGGAATCATCATTTGATGAGAATTTCAACTTGTAATTTTATTGATTTTTTGGCCTCTGGGATAAGAGTTATCCCCCCATGGGCATAGTATATTTGAATCCTTAATATCCTGTTTCTTAGATCTTTTGACTAAGAACTTAGATCACCTACCCATAGATGATTGATTTTATTATCATGTTCTCATTATGATTCAATTATCATTGTATATGATCAAAAACTTCATTATGATATATATATATCCAATGAGAGCTAGTAACAAATGCATGCTAATTTAATTGAATGAAATATTTTAAGAAATATCGAATCATATCATATATGATTGACTCGAAGGATATATATTTCTACATGACAAGCATAAACTTTGGGTTTGCATGCTCCAATTTAGATACACGAGGAAAGATAATTTATGAGAGGTCAAACCCATGTAGTCGGATACTTGGGAAAACATCCTCCGTGCTAGAATAGTGCTTTAGAGGGGATGCCTATGAAAAATCAAAGATGGTGTTTATATCAACATATGGAATCACCAATTTGTTGATAGGAAAGGACCACCTATTTTAAATAACATTGTTAATTTTAATCTTATCTATATCAAGGCTTTGATTGTCAATGAGAATTGAAACAAGAAGATTTTAAATCATTGTTTTAATGGTGCCTCAGTGACAACAATCCTGAATACCACTATTCACTTGAATCTCTCCTAGGATTCACTTGTATGGCCTTATAACTAGGTTGACATCCTCACTACAAAATCAACCTACAAGTTTCTCATTGACAAAGTGCTTCCACTTGGGCCTTAATAATGATATATGACGTTTGTTGTGGCATCCCCAAGTTGTTAAGATGTGTCTACAAAAACTTATCACCTTTGTTTGGAAAGGATTATCACAAATTTTTCTGGCGAACAAGACGGTTAATATGAGGTATCCTTATATCAAGGATACTTGCAAAAACTGCTGAATCTAATTTGAATCCCTGGAACATATTTTCTTTAGGTGTTCTAGCAATAGAGTGGTTTGGTTCACTTCCCCATCGGTCTTCAATGCATTCTAGAAGGACCGGGGATTCTATGGCCTTGTTCAAACTTGGCTAGGGTGGCTACTACAATCAGACCCTTATGTTAAACACATGAACATGCTAGGCTTGTCAATCATGTGGTAGATTTTGAAGTCTTGATATGTCGTTAACCTCCTAAATCAATGTAAGAACTCTGTTTAGATCCTCAAGAAGGCCACACAAGAAGCACATATTTATTTATCTCAATATGACCAACCTTAGCATCATATTAAAATCAATGTAGACTGCACCTCTGATGAACTTTCTACAACTAATGGGGTATTGAAAAGGAACTCAACTAGGCAACCCCTATTTTGGATTGCTCGTATCTTAGTGAATGGGGAAACCACAAATGTTAGAAGTTGAAGCCATTACTGAAGCTTGCTTTTGAGAAATAGACCAACGTCATCATGCCATCGTTGAAAGTGATGCTAAGGTTGTGGTGGACGTGATCAATGAGATTGGTCCTTCACTCTCACGCCCAAGATTTCATCTCTAGGTGTCACCAAAGCTTGACAAACCCTTAGCAGTGTCACCTTCAACCCACAGGAGAGCAATCAAGCCGCTCACTTCCCAACCAAGTACGTGTTGGACACTTACAATATGATGTCCTCTTCATTGTTCTCTTCTTGGCCAATCTTCTTGTTGGACCAAGTTTGTAACAATATGCCGGAGCAACATATACTTTAAAATGAATGTTGGTTGTAAAGAAAAATGCTAAAAATTCTTGCATTTCAATACTAAGAAGAAGACATGAATTTCATATATGTCCAATTAAGTGACTTATTCATTTGTAAAAAATATAACTTTACATACGTTACATTTTGCCTTTAGTCTAACATATAACATATTTTTTTACTATTGATTTTGTCTCTCTAACACCTAAAGATGTGTATTAGAATATCACAAGGAGACAAGATATAGACATAGTTCTCTTATGGAGTGTTTGGTTGCATGATAATTTTGTGTACATTTTCATGATAAAAAATTATATTAAAATAAAAAGTGAATTAACTCATGACATAAAATTGTTATGTTTGGAGGGATGTGATAACAAAAAAGGGTAATTACCATTTTTGACCAAACAAAGTGGAGATCCACAAGAAAAAAGAAGAAGTGAGACCCATTTTTTTGTTTAAGAAGAAAATCACTTTCAAAACATAAAATTGTATGTCAAACGTCTCTTTTAACCAGTTTTCTTACAATTTTTAAAAATTAAAATAAAAATCTTCACTGTCATGCAACCAAACAACCCATCAGCATTGAAATATCGTTATTCAAAAAAGCATTGAAATATCGTTATTTTTATTAATGACGAGATAGCAAAGGCATTTTTGGAATATCACAAACGGACGAAAGGTTCGAAAACTGTAAAATAATTAGACAAAATAAATGTGATTATTTTTTATGCCAGAAGATAATTTTCCTGATCTTTTGTGTTAATTTTCTTCCTTCTACATCCTCGGAGAAGGAAGGACTCGCTCCTTCCATGGCGGCAACGGTCCTACCACTCCCCCTTCCTTCCCTCCAACCACCCTCGCCGTCTCATCCAAATTCCCAACACCGTCACGCCCGTCCACCCCCTCCTCCTCCGGGAGGACCGCCCTCTGTCTCGGTAGCGGTCGCACCTCCGCTCACCTCCACTCCGCCCTCATGGGTCGAGATCCTCCGATCCCATGCCCGTTCCGATTGCTTCCGGGAGGCCCTCTCCACTTACCTCTCCATGACCGCCGCTGGCGTTCCACCAGATCACTTCGCCTTCCCGGCGGTCCTCAAGGCTGCCGCCGGCCTCCGCGATGAGGACGCCGGCCGGCAGCTCCACGCTGCTGCCGTCAAGTCGGGCTACCACTCGTCGCCGGCGACGGTTGCCAACACGCTTGTCACAATGTACGCAAGGTGTGGGGACCTGTATGGCGCGCTAAAGGTGTTCGACGGAATTCGTGAACGTGATCAGGTCTCGTGGAACTCGGTGATGTCGGCGCTCTGCATGTTCGAGAGATGGCAATCGACTCTAGATGTCTTCCGATGGATGCTGGAAGAGGGCGTGGAGCCGAGCTCGTTTACGCTCGTGAGTGTTGTTCTGGCGTGCTCCAACCTGAGCAGTAGGCAGGATGGGCTCAGGCTGGGCAAGCAGGTGCACGCCTACGGACTGCGAACAGGGCTCTACGGCGAGCAGAAAACGTTCACGAATAACTCTCTGATGACCATGTACGCGAGACTGGGACGGGTGAAGGATTCAACCGTGCTGTTCCAGCGCTTGGGTACCCGCGGTATAGTGACATGGAACACCATGATAAGCTCCCTCGCGCAGAACAGCCATTTCGAGGAGGCACTTCTTCTGCTGCAGAAGATGGTAAGCTCTGGCGTCGCACCAGACGGCGTCACCTTGTCTAGCGCTCTGCCGGCGTGCTCCCAGCTGGAGAAGTTGGAGATTGGCAAGCAAATTCATGGGTATGCAGTAAGGAACGACGACTTGTTCGAAAACTCCTTCGTTGCAAGCGCGCTGGTGGACATGTACTGCAACTGCGGCCAAGTCGAGCATGGCCGCCGGGTGTTCGATGGTATGTCGCAGCCGAGGCTGGGGCTCTGGAACGCCATGATTGCAGGGTGTGTCCGGCACGAACATGACGAAGAGGCCCTCAGGCTCTTTGTTGCCATGGAGGCGGATGCTGGGCTCGTACCCAATGCTACTTCTGTTGCCAGCGTGCTGCCTGCCTGTGTGCGCTCGGACTCTTTCCCTCGCAAGGAAGATATCCACGGCTACGTTGTGAAGCGCGGCTTCGCAAGCGACCGGTACGTGCAAAATGCTCTCATGGACATGTACGCGAGGGTGGGGAGCGTAGATGTCGCGGAGAAGATATTCCAGAGCATGGATGACAGAGATGTTGTCTCCTGGAACACCATGGTTGCTGGGTATGTTGTCAACGAGCGTTACGCGCAGGCCTTCAACCTGTTTGCCGAAATGCCGCTGAGGGCAGGGGAAACAGGCGCAGCAGCAATGGAATTCTTCGACAGCCAGGCCAGCACTCCCAGCAAGCCCAACTGCGTGACCCTGATAACTGTTCTCCCTGCCTGTGCCGCACTGGCCGCCCTAGCCAAGGGCAAAGAGATCCACGCCTACGCCATAAGAAACCTTCTGGCGTCAGATGTTGCCGTGGGGAGTGCTTTGGTAGACATGTACGCCAAGTGTGGCTGCCTGAGCCTCTCCAGGCGAGTGTTCGACCAGATGGGCAAGCGCAACGCCATCACCTGGAACGCACTGATACTGGGTTACGGCATGCACGGGCGCGGGCGCGAGGCGCTGGAGGTCTTCCGAGACATGGCCGCCGGAGGAAACAAGGATGGCGGTGGCGGTGGCGGTGGCGGTGGTGGTGGCGATGGCGATGTTAAGCCGAATGGGGTGACCTTCATTTCGTTGTTCGCAGCCTGCAGTCACTCAGGACTGGTCGACGAGGGCCTGGAGCTCTTCCGAAGGATGAAAGCAGACCACGGCGTGGAGCCCTCGCCCGAACACTACGCCTGCGTCGTGGACCTGCTCGGCCGGGCGGGGAGGTTAGAGGAAGCGCACCAGATAATCTGCTCCATGGCGCCAGGGCCGCAGCAGTCTGGCGCGTGGAGCAGCCTGCTCGGCGCGTGCCGCTTGCACAGGAACGTCAGACTGGGGGAAATGGCGGCGAAGCAGCTGTTTGCGCTCGAGCCCGCCGTGGCCAGCCACCACGTGTTGCTCTCGAACATCTACGCGTCGGCCGGCCGCTGGGCGGAGGCCATAGAGGTGAGGCGGGGCATGAGGGAAATGGGCGTCAGGAAGGAGCCCGGGTGCAGCTGGATAGAGGTCAACGGCGAGGTCCGCCGGTTCATGGTTGGCGACCTGCTGCACCCGGAGAACGAGGAGGTCCAGGCGTATCTGGAGGAGCTGAGGGCGGAGATGAGGATGGAAGGCTACGTGCCCGACACGACGTGCGTCCTCCACGACGTGGGCGACGACGAGAAGGAGATGCTGCTCTGCGGGCACAGCGAGAAGCTGGCCATCGCGTTTGGCCTGCTGAACGCCCCGCCCGGGTCCGCCATTAGAGTCGCCAAGAACCTAAGGATGTGCAACGACTGTCACCTGGCCGCCAAGTTCATCTCGAAGATTGTCGGGAGGGAGATCGTCGTCAGGGATATCAGGAGATTCCATCATTTCAAGGATGGGTCTTGCTCGTGTGCGGACTACTGGTAAGAGGTCGAAGAAGAAGAAGAAAAAAAAGAAAGAAAATGGAGGAACAGGAAAGTGGTACAGTACCCTTCTTGGGTGTCGTGGGTTGGGAGAAGAGGTCTGTGGTGATTGAGAAAGATTTCCTCAGTTGGATAGAATTTATTTTCATTTTCGATATAAATATATGGAATCCATATAGATTGTTCTTGATGATGCAGTGTATAGATTATATTGATGGATGATGGATCTCATATATTTTGTGTAGATTGGAGGGGATACTCCTCCAATTTTCAACTAAGAAATTCCCAATTGTGGTGATTGGAGTTGCCATTGATGATCAGAACTAGCTTTATGTATGTGAAGGGCAAGATGTGTCATCTTATTGGTCATATCCCCATGTCTTTTTGACCAGTTGCAATTATAAAACTGTGTTCTTCATACTTTATTTTACCTGGCAATACCACTATGTACCTGTTCATTTAAAGTTATTAGGTTTCAATGCCTTGGTGATGATACCAATAACTCTGTGTATAAGTTACTATATGTTGTTCAATTTATGGAAGTTTATGCAATGATGAATCTTATTCTTGTAATTGATTCGTTCGTTCATCATGTTGCAAGTTATGCCATTTAAAGAGTTGTCAATAGGGGTGTTCTTGATTTGAGTTGAAGGAATATTTTGTCAACCAAAACCAATCCGATTAGATCACCCAACCCGAACCAACGAAAATTGATTTGGTTCGGGTTGAACCGAAAATAAAAATTTGTATTTACTTATTTTAAGAATGAGAATAACTCATTCTTGACTTTCATGATTTTAACCTAAATATGCTACGGTGTTAAATTACACACCTTGAATCATATCCCTTGGCTATACATATAAGGTTGTCCTGGCTTCCTTGGTTTTGAGATGAGTGATCTGGGATATAGTTGTGTGGGTGCCATGCACGTGGCCATGTGGATGGACAGGTGACCGAGCCCTCCGAGCTCATAAAGTTGACCTTCAAGGGGGCCGTCAACCAAATCGGGAATGTCTTCAACCACTCGGAGTAGCTACTAGAGGCGTCTAAGGACCTTAGGACGTCGCATGCGCTGGCAAACTGCAAGGAGTTGATGAACTATGTTTGCGGGATTTTGCCGGAGAGATTGTTACCCCGGAGGTCTAACTGTGCCAACCCGGCAATTTTCCCAAATCGCGGGGGATTCTGCTGGAGAACTGGTTGTGGGAGAGGTTCAGGGTGCAGGAAAGGGACCTAAGGTTACCCAATCCAGAGGGGATCGCGCTGCTGCTGAGGTGGTTGGATGAGAGGTTGAGCTCCGCGAGGTTTCTGAGATCTGTCCATATCCCACCTAGGAGATCGCCCAAGAGGCGGTTGCCTGCGAGGAGGAGGCATTGGAGATGGCAGCAGCGGCGAAGGTCCGGGGGGGGGGGCGGGGCCGAACAGGACATTGTGGGAGATGTTGAGGTTCTGAAGACAATGGAGGTCACAGAGGGAGGGCACGGGAGAGGTTGTTGGAATAGAGGTAGAGAGAGTGGAAGGAGGTGGCGTTGGAAAGCTGGGGTGGGGGGTGGGGTTGGAGAGGAGGTTGCCGCGGAGGTTAAGGCGAAGGAGATAGACGAGGGAGCCAAGTTCGGAGGGGATGTATCCGGAGAGGTTCTTGTTGGTGACGGACAGGGCGACGACCCGCTGGGAGCCGACACTGAGAACTGTCATGTAGGCGACGCCAGGCCAGTAACACAGATCGTCGTCCTACTCGTCCCATGAGGTGAGGGTGGAGGAGGGGTTGATGGAGACCGCCACCTTGAATGCCAGCAGCACGAACCCATCTAGGGATAGGGTAGAGAGGGCCCTTGGCGAGGAGAGGAAGACGACGACAGAAATCAGGAGGAGGAGATGCCAGTCGGGTTTACGGGTGGATCTAGATCCAATACTATTTTCAGATTCGGGTTTGGATCTATATCCAAAATCCAATAGCTTTTCGGATTTGTTATTCGATTCGGGTTTGCTTTATCGGATTCGGGTTTGGATTCTAGAAGATCCGACCCGAAATGGACCCGTTGACAGCTCTAGTTGAGATTGTGGAAAAATGGTAGGATAATATTTATTCTTTTTACTCATAATATTATAAGTTTTGTTATGATTGGCAAATGCCCGTAACCTGTCTCGGAAGTTGTCATATAAAATAAAATATGACTCTTCCTGTTTTAGGATTCAAATCCACCCATTTCAATTTAAAAGCCAAAAGGAATTGTGAAATACGTGTTGTTAAGATGTAAACGATCGAAATTTCTTCCATACTCTCAACCAGACGCACAGAAAGGAATTTCTTCTTCCTTCGTTCTCCAAAAAAAAAAAAATGTGGATGCAGTTGCGATAGATGGCTTCAGAAAAGCCTTTTTCTACACCCTTCGAGTGGCCATAAGTTTCTACGTTATTAACATGTTCCTAAACATAAAGTAAAATTTTAAAATAGAAAAGTTTAGATATATAATTTTACGATTTTATATATTTTCTAACAAGTTCACATAATACTTTTCAATTTTTTTTGATAAAAAAGTGTTTGCAGCTCGAAAGCCCTGCCAAAATATTGTCAATTATATAACTTTATTATTTTTCGATAAAAATATTTTGCTTCCGTATCTCTTTCTCTCCGCCTTCTCTATCTCCCTAGAAAAAAAAGTTTCTTGTCGGAATTTAAAATGCCTAATTAACACTATTTTTTGAATAGCACGAGATTTTATGAACTGTTAAAAATTTATCTTGATAAAATATTTATGAATATTAATTATCAAGAGGTTTAATGTATAAAGATTTTGTACGATGAACTTTAAAAACTAAATTCTCGAAAGCAGTAAATTAAAAGTAATAAGATTAAGTGGACTGCAGTTTCCTTTCTCGGATCCAGATCCGGCCCGATTGCCCCGACTGCAACCTAAACCCTTTCGGCCTCCGTCTGGAGTCCAGATCGGGTGGTGGAACTGGAAGAGAAGAACACTAGGGCAGACAGCACAGCACGATGCTGCCGCCCCACCTCCGCCAACTTCTCCGTCGCTGCCTTCCCGCATCCCCCTCTGCTCTCCGCCACCCCAATCCGTCCAATTTCTCCGTCCGGCGGCTGTCATCCGCCGCCGAGGACACCTCGGATCTTGCGCAGTCTATCTCGTCGGCCCTTATCCACCACTCTCAGTCGCCGCAGTCTTCTGATTTGCCGCGGCATCTCTCCCTCCACTTCTCCGACGTTCGCTTCAACAAACGCCTACTCATCCAGATTCTCTCCCTCTCCGCTCCCGCCGGCCGCGCAGCCGCCGATCTCTTCCGTTGGGCCGTCCGCCGCTGCTCTTTTTCTCCCTCAGACGAGTCCCTCTCCCACCTTGTCTCCTTCCTCGGGCGCCGCTACGACTTTCCCTCCATCCACGATGTCCTCCTCGAGTTCCGCCGCGCTGCCGGACCCAAGACCGTTTACGCCGCTCTCGACCGCCTTGCCCGTGCTGGCCGCCCCTCCCAGGCAGTCCGCTTCTTCGACAACATGGAGAGGGACTACGGGATCCGACGGGACCGGGCGACACTTGGTACCCTTGTTTCAACGCTCTGCGTTCACGGGTATGGCGGCCATGCTGAGCACGTCGTGAAGCGATATGCCGACCAGTTTTTCCCCGACGAAGCGATCTGCTACGAGCTCATCCGAGGATGGTGCTCTGGTGGTAAGCTGGATGATGCCATGAGGCTGATGGGGGAGATGGCTAGGGGTGGCTTCGAGCTTGGTACGCCCGCCTATAACGCTATTCTCGACTGCGTCTGCCTCCTTTGCCGCAAGAAGGATCCTCTGAGGCTGCAAGTAGAGGCTGGTAAGGTTCTGCTTGAGATGGAGGCCAAGGGCGTGCCTCGAGACGCTGAAACCTTTGCCGTGCTCGTTACAAATCTTTGCAAGATACGCAAAACAGAGGATGCTTTGAAGCTATTCGAGAAAATGCCTGAGTGGGGATGCTCGCCTACTGCCGAGATCTATCTCGTCTTAATCAGGAGCCTGTACCAGGCCGCTCGGCTGGCAGAGGGTGACCAAATGATTGAGAAAAT
The DNA here is from genome assembly GCA_036172225.1 of Cryptocoryne crispatula var. balansae. Classification (NCBI taxonomy): domain Eukaryota; kingdom Viridiplantae; phylum Streptophyta; class Magnoliopsida; order Alismatales; family Araceae; genus Cryptocoryne; species Cryptocoryne crispatula. The sequence goes on along the minus strand of CM069922.1, from coordinate 13,743,041 downwards.
GAGGTCATCTGGGTTTAAAGGCGCCCTTGACAGGAAAGCATACTACGGGTTCATCAAAATTTTGTGCGGTGTTGAAAGGGTGAACCACGCCATGAAGGTGTTCGGGATTGCCAAAGGTTATGGATTTGTACCGGGTGTTAAAACCTACAGTCTGCTGCTTGAGAAGCTGTTTGCACATAATCAGGCTTCGCGGGCAGATGCCCTGTCCAAAGAGGCTGCAGCGCGGGGAGTTGTGGTGCCGCAGAAGTTGTATAAGGTGGATCCCCGGTACGTGAAGAAGCCAAAGGAAAAGAAGGGGCCTAAACGGTTGACTTTGCCGGAGAAGATGGCAAGGAAGAGGAGGCGGTTGAAGAAGCTGAGGCTGAGCTTCGTGAAGAAACCAAGGGCAATGAGGAGAGCATAGTGATCTGATTACTTGTGGTATCCTCACGGCATTTGCTCTTTACAACAGCCGTTTGTTTTTCTCTTTTTCTTTGCATTTTGTCAATTTCTTCATTTTATGTGATTGTGGATTAGCATACACTGGGTTTTAATTTATACAGCTTTTCTCACTCCGTGTTGGATTCTTAAGCATCCTGCGTCTGTAGGTTTGTCTTTTACTTTGGATTAAGAAGCTTTACCAGGCTTTTGGAGTTTGTGGCTGTTTAAATGCTCCAAACATGGAGCTACCTGGAACATCATTTCAGCAATAGAGGAGGTGGCTTTTTCCGGGTGCGATAGTGATCTGGGGACTCAACCTGGGGGAAGGTCAGCTGGAATGCCGCCTGTTGTGGTGACGGTTGCGGCGCCGTCATCGGGCGAAGGAGACGATCTTCTATCAGATTTGGGGTCCTTCTCGGGTCTGGCCGAGACCAACAGCTTTTTTTTAGAAAACAACCCAACAGCTTGTTGATCTGATAAACTTGTCGCCCGGTCCATCTCGTGAACAGGTGGAGGTCATCGGCCCCGGTTCGTCATCTTTGGCCCAGGTCGCTTTGGTGGAGACCGTATGGGCCGGACTGGCTGGCTCCATTGATCGATGTCACGTCTCTGGCCCGCCTGCTGTGGTTGTCTGCAGTCTACCTTCATCTCAGCTCGCCCTAATGGAGTTAATAAGATCTGGCTTAGCTGGTCCCTCTGCTCCTCCACCCACTTTTGGTCTGTCTACTCAGTGCTTCTGTGGTCCGGACCAGTTGCTGCTCTAGGTGTGTACGACCACACCAGAGTCCTCAGCCCCCTCTTGTACCCTGGTGCCGCTGCTGAATTAGCAATAACCTAACTCAGTGGCTGGAGAGGTGGATCAGGTGGGTGAGGTGGCTGCAGCCCATTGTAAGTCTGGGGAGACTACTTCTGGTGCCCCACACTCCATCAGATTCCAAAGGTGCAGGTTTGATATCGTATGAGGATCTTTTGAGCAAGGCTCTGGCCTAAGTGCTGCATGATGGCAAGAATGCTTCCTCAAATTGGGCTGATGTGGAGGAGGAGGATTGGTTTCCTTTTAATGAAACATTTTTCTTGATCGGAGAAATGGTGGGCCTAAGTTTCGTAGGCCGTGAAGAAGTTGCAAAAGATTTTTTTTTTTGATAAATTACAACAAGAAGTTCTCGGTGTTCAACGATCTATGTTATAGGAGGTGCTTGGCTCAACTACCTAGGCAGTGAGGCAAGGAGAGGTGGTCCAAAACCGTCTCGCTTTTCCCATTTCTGCCTAAGGCGGTTGCCTCTGGTGCTAGTGCTTGAGGCGGGGATAGGTGGACGTCTCACTCGCCTCAATGCTAACTGGATCTGGTAAGAACCAGATCAAGTCAACCTTCCCCCTCGGACCTTGTTATCCCTCGACCATGATGTCCTGACAGAACCCAATGGATGGCGGGACCCTCGACCTTGTTTTCCCTCTCCATTTTGTCACACTCCTTTCCGCCGTTGCTGCCCACTGCCACTGTCCTCATCCTCCTCCTTTTGCGCACCTTCTTCTTCTGTGCAGTTGCGCAGGCCAAAGGAACCGGATTGGGTTTCTTTTTCTTCACATCTTCTAATGCCATCTACTTCTAAACATGATCTTTTCTTGTTAGTGTCAGTTTTAGGATTTAAACAAGTCCCATACAATTATACAATACCATTCTCCTAGCATACGCTCAGCTCGTAAAGCGGTAGAGGTGTGTTCTCTCATTGTTTTGTTTTGTTGTTCTTCTTCTAAATATATTGACATCTAGTTAAGTTATTATTATTTTTAACATCTTGGCTTGGTTACATTTAGGTATTTTGCCAGGCTTGTTAGGTTTTCTATTGGTTCATAGTTTATTCATCTCCGACCGGTCACCGGTGACATCATGGCCTTCATGATGAGTTGTTTGAAAAAATTGACAACAATTAACATAGGTCATAGGTTTGTGTCATATCATTTAGTTTTTTTTTCTTTTGTTCAAAGTTCTAACATCTCTATTCATTTTAGGTATTTTCATTTTCCACACCTCAACATGTACCAATTTAGGATTAAAGCGTGCACATCCGATTGGTGACACCCATATGCTCTTTCTCAAGTATTGCTTATACATTTGACATTTTTAAGTGGTATAGTATAATTTTGTGATTGTATGTTAATTTATTTTCATATTTTATGTTGTACTCTAAGACTTCTCAGTCGTGTGAAGAACAAACATGTGGATCGGGGACAGATTCTAATACTCAACCTGTGCCCATAGATACAAGTGTTGGAGAAGCTTTGGGTATAGCAAGAGTTTCTTCTAAATCTAAGGACGTTGGATAGTAATATGGCATTTTAGTAGATTCATGAAGCCAAGATCTTGTAAGGTGTCAATTTTCTTGGAAGAAGTGTAAAGGAGGTATTTAAATGTTCCATTTATTTTAATTTTGCAAGTTTTTTAATTTATGTCAACTATTTATATTAGATAGTTATATTATTAAATTAAAAATAATTAAATAATAAAAAATGTCTCGAGTGCCTGAGATGAGCTGCTAGGTCCTTCGTCTCGGGTGCCTCATGTCTCGGATAACATAGTTAGAGACCCCATAAAACTATCAACTCAAGAGAAGTTCTTCATGAACAATGACATCCTTTTGCGAAGGGAGGAGAGAGGAGAGAAGGGAGGGAATTATCATTTACTCATGATGAAAGTTATCAGCTAAAATTGCCGGGGTATCGGGGGGGGGGATGTCTAGAGAAGTGAATTGAGAGGTATGGTGGAACTTCATTAACCATTGGTGAAACTAAAGTGAGTTCCGACAACAAGGGTTCGATGCTCTTAAATTTGGTGCATTGACTGGGTTTGCTTGTGTTCTATCTTCTAGGAAGAGTGGAGGGTTGGCAATATTATGGGATGAGAGGGGCCAGAGGGCTGTCATGGCCGAAACCATTTCGTAAAGCAACAATATTCAGCACTCAAAATTAGAATGAAGGACAACAATAAGTTATGGTTCTCAGCTAATGTGTATGGTTCCTTGGGAGATGTGGACAGTGCCATTTTTGAAGAATCGAAGCAAGTGTTGTCCACGTATAGTGGTGAGTCTAGGTGTGTGGGAGGGATTTCAATGTTGTTTGCAAGTCGGGAGAGAGATGGAAACAAAGGGGTTGGACTAAGGAAATGGAGCTTTTGGTTAATGAAGGCGGTCTGATTAATATCTCAAGTTTTGGCATAGAGTTTACATGGTCTCATTCGAAATCCAAGTCAAAGTTGGATATATTTTTTGTTTCTACTTCATGGGTGCATGAATTTGATATTCCCTAGAGATTTATGTTTCTAGAACTGGATCTGATCTCCTTGCCATAGGTATTAGCAGTGGAACAAAAACAAATCATATGGCATCCAATTTAGATTTGAGTTAGCATGGTACTGGGCATAGTTGTCAAGGCGCCCGCCTAGGCGGCGCTGCCGCCTAGGCGGCGAGGGCGCCCAAGGCGCCCAAGCAAGGCGCCTTGGGTATTTTTACATCATTAAAAAAAGTTTTTGAGGGATTTTTCTCCCTTGATACCCCTCACAAGGGACACTTATTTAATGATAGTTTCAATATATTAATATATTGTATTATCACTTATACTATCATACATATTTAATATTTATGATTATAAATATATATTATATACTTAATTAAGTTCTTTTTCAAGTCTTTCCTCTCTCTCTCTTTGTCTCACTTATACTATTACATATTTTTTTAATTAAGGTCGATCCGCAACTACTCTGCGCCCCCATTTAATAATATTATAACAATATTTTACCATCACTTATACTATTGCACATATATAAATTTTATAATCATAAATGAGTTATATATTTTATAAATATTTATTTAACTTTCTTCTCTTTCACACACACATCATATTTACTTATGTGCATTGATAAAACACTCATATTCAATTATAACATAACAAATATATTTATATTTATGTTTTTTTTTATATATAACAACCTCCCGACTCAGCCTTCCTTGAATACCGCCTTGACCGCCTAGGCGACGCCTAAGCGGCCGCCTTGTCGCCTAAGCGGAATCGGTACCCTTCAACGCCTTGGGCACCTTGTCGCCTTGACAACTATGGTGCTGGGATACCTCTTTCATAGATCATGTGAGAGTGTGGTGGAATGAGGCGAAAATGTCATCTGCTTTAGCAACAAGGAGATTCATTGCCAAATTTAAGCATGTGAAGAAAGGCATCCAAAGATGGGCCAAAAATGAAGTGAGTTGGTCACCGAGAGACAAAGAGGATTGGACTGCAAAGTTGGACCAGTTTGAGCAACTAATGATGTTAAGTGTGAAGAATAGAGCAAACTTAAACACAACATCTCAGAATGGAGTGCTAGAGAGAAGATCAGATGGAAGCAAAGATCCAAAGAGACTTGGCTAAAGGAAGGAGACAAGAATACAAAATTCTTTCATACTATGAGTGATGGGGACAATTTTCGGAGTCGATTTTAAAATTGAGTCCTTGATGGGCAAGTTTGTAAATAGATTTCTTAGAGGGTCTTTTCTTTACTTTTCTCCTTCCCTTCTATATAAGAAGGACCTATGTACATAGTCGAGATGTGATATTGAGTGGAATTTTTGGAAGCCTGTTTGGCGTGTCTCCCGCGCAGGGGGCTGTGGCCCCCGTTTTCCCTCCAACCCCGACGTCAGAGTGCCGCTTCTTCTTCCTCACCTCCGGTAGGTGGCCGGCGTTCTCCCTCCTCGTTTTTCCTCCAGTCGGCTGCGGGCCTTCCCCTTCCACCTTCCAGATCCGGCGAGGTCGCCGTTCTCTTTCTTCCTCATCCTCCGGCCTCCACGCCGTTCTTCCATCCTTCCCCTTCTCAGCTCCGTTCCCCTCTTTTGATTTTCCCTTCATAGGTTCAACGCCGAAGGACCTTTTTGTCGCACCCCAAATCTACATCTCGTGATGCCATCGCCTCCCTCAGTTCACGAGGTTGACTCTACTCGACGGCGACGCCGTCGTCCTTCCGGAATCGTGCAGCCGCACGTCGGACTCCATTGCGACCTCCTTCTCTCGCCCCAGGCAACAACGATGAACAGAGGAAGGAAGAAGAAGAAGAAGAAGACGGCGAAGGAACTGCGGGAGGGACCAGATCCGGCGATCCTCGGATCTGTGTTTCCCCTGTGCGGGTTCCTCCCATGACGAAGACGACTGCCGCTAGGTCGTGTGAGGCCATCGAGATCACCCTGCTCCAGCTGTGTCTGCCTGTGCCGGTCGGACGACACTGCGGCTGTGCCTGCCTCCCCTGTTCCACTCCGCATGTGCACGGCAGCCAGCCGGACTGCCCCGAGATGCCAAGACCATCGCCTGCTCCAGCGTTTCCCCTTTGCTCCGCCTGCGCGCTGCAGCACCCGGACGAAGACGATGCAGACGCGAGGCGAAGACGGCCCTCACCCTTTGTCGTGATCTTCGATCGCGGGGATGCGGGCGATGCTGCCACGTCGACAGCGGGCTACAGCGCGGAAGTGGCCATGCACCCTGTCCCCGGTTTCTCCCTGCACGACCACGACCCCCTAGCGGGTTCCGCGCGCAGCTGCGCGCTATCGGCCGGCACCGGTTCGTCCGGTTTGGTCTACAGCCCAGACTGCCCGGTCTGGCCGGTTCGACTGGGTCCAGGGCCGGTTCAACCCGGTTCAGACACTGAACCGGCCGGTTCAGGCCGTTTGAACTAGTTTAGACCGGTTCAGAGTGGCTCAACTCGGTTCAGGTCCGGCGTGGGTCCGTTTTGACCGGTTTGAGCCCGATTTGCTTCATTTTGGGTTCGTTTAGGTCGTTTAGCAGCGATTAGCGCCGGTCTAGTCGGTTTGTCCCGCATCAATGAGTCTATGACTACCTTGAGGCATGGGAAGAGAAATATTTAGAGGCTGAATGCGAATGACGTAGATTGTGAAGAACTGAGCAGATTGGTAGACATGCAGTGGGTTTCTACGAAATTTTTTTTACTGAGGATAGTAGTTGGAGTCATTTGCTGAATTTTAACTTCATGAATAGATTAGGCAAGGAGGAAGCCGAATCATTTGTATGTGATATATCCGAGGAGGAAGTTCTGGAGGCTTTCAACGACTGGACCCCTGCAAAGCACCTGGGCCAGATGGTTTTTTTTGCAGGGTTCTATCATCATTGTTGAGATGTCATCAAAGCATATTTATGGAGCTTATTAGAGAATTTGAGGTAGCCCCAAGTTGTATTAAACTTTTGAACCCTACCACCCCGGTTTTACTACCTAAGAAGGATGAAGTGAATGACATCTGAGACCTAAGGCCATTCAATCTCTTGAATTGCAGTTACAAGATCATCACCAAATCCTCACTACTAGGCTTAGTAGTATTGTGCAGAGGCTCGGTAGCCCTACTTAGTCTGACTTTATTCTTGGCAGATTTATCCTTGATAACTACATGGCTGTGGCTGCTCATGAGTGCATTCATGAGCAGCATGTGAGTAGATATGAGTGTCATCCTAAAGTTGGTTTTTGAGAAGGCATATGATAGGATCAGGTGGTCGGGCCTGATCAGAATTTTGCAACTTACAGTTCTTTACAATAAATGGATCAGCTAAATTCAATGATGTATTAGCACTACCAGGTTCACAGAAGACGTCAGTGGCAAAATTTTGGTTTCTTCTCCTGTACCAGAGGGCTTAGAGAGGGAGACCCAATCTCTCCTTTGCTCTATCCTGGTGGGGGCTAGATTCTCAACATCATGTGGGAGAAATAAGCACAGACTGGTTTGATAGAGGGTATTTTTTGTGGGAACAGTAGGGAGCAAATCACCCACCTTCAATTTGAAATTCTGATAGCTGTCTTCACATTAAAATTCTTCTATATTTTTTGCAAACAGTAACAGGGCTGAAATTTGATAACGATGAATGTGAAGCTATGTTATCCGAGGCGTGAGGCGCTTGAGGCGAGGGACCCGGCGCCTCGCCTCAGGCGCCTAAGGCGGGCGCCTCAGGCGCTTGAGGCGTTTTGAATATTATAATAATATATATTTTAATAATGATATATGTGATATCAGATAATTGAAAAAATACATAAAAAACATGGAATCATTAACTAAAATGAGTGACAATTAAATATAACATTAGAAAGAGGAATTCAACCATACAATAAGAAAAGAATACAACCATACAACCAAACATAATACATAAAGTAAGTCTAATTCGAATACAACCATACAAATTCAAACATCACTCACTAGTCAGTAGCAATCACTATCAGAATCAAGATTGGTGGGAGCTTCCTGATCATCATTACTGGTATCGTCCGAATCTTCATTAGAAAGACGAATTCTTTTCCCAGAAGACCTAGAAATTAATTTCAAACATGTAAAAACATAACATCAAAATTAGAACAAAAAAATAACCAAACTCAATAACTAGAATTAAGACATGTAGTGTTTAAAATATGACCTCGTACTTGGCCCCTCCTCTTCATCCATTCCAGCAGCAACTTCTACATCTCTCCATCTCAAGTCTTCGCCTTCATGGACAAGATCTTCATCTTCATTTGCAATCCACTCACTTGATTCATCAATGTCATCTAAGGAGATTGGGTCTAGACCCGATTTCTCCAACCTTAGATGTCTTTCCCTAAGCCTTTGGTTGTATTGGACGAATACCAAATCATTCAACTTCTTTTGTTCCAATCTATTCCTCTTTTTTGTATGAATCTATACAACAACAAAAAAATGAAAATATGATTTTATTAATCAAATAAATGATATTGGATTACTTCAAACGCCTTGAAATGTGTTAAGGAATATTACATGCTCAAACGTGCTCCAATTACGTTCGCAGCTAGAGGCCCTACATGTTAAGCTCAATATGCGTATTGCCAACTTTTGTAATTGAGGGGTCGTGCTTCCCCAATCTACCCACCAATTGGCACTAAAATCCCATATTTCCATCCAACATCTTTGGATTTAGGAGGTGCTCTTGATATGGAACCAGAAGCTTCAGGTGTAGACATGGGCGCAGAAGGTTGACTATTAGAACCGGTCCCTGAAGCATGGTCTTCACGTGTTTGAGACATGATAAAATATAACCTAAAATGAACAAAAATAATAAAACAAAAGAACAAAGCAAAATGATAAATATTTAACGAACATAAATATCTAATCAAATATGTACTAAATGAAAATAACCAAACGAATAAAAAATAAACAAAAATAATTAAGAGCTGTAAAGACCCACCCACGGCCACGACAGCAGCGGCGTCTGCTGGTGGGAGATGCGTCGGCGGCAAGAGGATCCTGCGGCGGCGGCGGCGGCAACAGCTTTAGGCGCCGGCGGTGGCGGCAAAAGCTTCCTGCACAGGCGGCGGCAGCGGCGGCGTCAAGAGGATCCTGCGGCGGCGGCGGCGGCAACAGCTTCCGGCGGCGGCGATGGAGGCAACAGCACCTTCCGGCGGCGGCAGCATCAAGAGGCTGCTGCGGCGTCGGCAGCTGCACCTTCAGGCGGCGGCAGCGGCGGCGTCAAGAGGATCCTGCGGCGGCGGCGTCAGCAGCAGCACCTTCCGGCGGCGGCGGCGGCGGCGGCGGTAGCACCTTCCGGCGGCGGCGGCGGCAGCACCAGCAAGCGTCGGCGGCGGCAGGAGACCTAGTTGCCTGTTCCGTCGGGCTCCTTGCGCGTCGGGGAGAGAGAGAACCGCGGGTGGGGGGGCGTTTAAGTTAAACGGATCCGGTTCTTACCGGATAGGAGGAGGGGGCGGGCGAGGCGCACAAGGCGCCGGAGGCGGCCGCCGAGGCGGCCGGGGCGCCGGAGGCCACCGCCTCAGGCGAGATCGCCCAACGCGAGGCGGTTTTGAACCGCCTCGCCTCGCCTCACCGCCTAGGCGGTTGAGGCGAACGCCTCTAACTACACGTAAAGTGGTAGATATCAATCTTAACTAAGCAAATAGAGTTCAGCTCAAGACAAGGATTGCCATATCAGCTCTCGGTTTCATGTCGGGAGGGTGAAAGAGAAGGAATTTTGTGAGAATTTTGGAAATTTCTCGGGAGATTGGATCTCAGATTAGATCAACGTAGGATATATTTTAGTAAAAATGTAATTTGGACAAAACGGAAAAACTAAAAATAGGCCCTCAAATAGGTTTTACGACGGATTGCTGTCCAATTCAAGGATTGTCATCTCACTTCTCCATTTCATCTCGAGGAGATTGGATAGAAGTGATCTCTCCGATATCTTGGGAAAATTTTAAGAGATTGTATCTCGAGATGATAGTGTAAAATGATATAATAATCTCTTCAAAAAGGTCATAAGATTTGAGGACCGAGGCTGGACAAGTTGATTGAAGAAATTATGTTGATATAGGAATGATGATCAATGTCAGTATTAGGTATATCAATAGGTTTCATTATGGATCTAGAATTTTTCTCATATGATATCAAGAGAAAAGATTGAATTAATAATAGGAAGAAATGATGATGTGTAATTGAATTAATAATAGGAAAAAAATGAAAGATAATTTGAATGATATAGATAATTTGTTATATGGAACTTTACAATTAGTCATTAACTTATGGTGGAAAATAAAGAATAATAGATATTTATAATTTTACATAGATCTTGTATCGGTGATCTAGTTTTTTGGAGATATGGAGATATAGAGATTCTCGAGAGATCTTCAGAGTTTCTCCCGATTGCATTCTATGGTTCAAGAACATCTTGGATATGTTGTGGACTAGTTTTCTTGTTAAAGTACCTTGGCCCAGAAGCACCAAAAGTAAAGAGTGACATTGTGTGGTTCAGAAAATAGAAATAAGCTGCATGGATTGGTTGGAAAAGCAGGATGCTCAGCTGGGGGGGATGGATACTGTCCAAATCGGTGCTCCAAAGCATCTCTCTTTATTTCTTCCCGTTCTCAAAATTCCTAAAGGAATTTGTGTCAAACTAGAAGCTTTAAGAGTTAAATTCTTTTGGCAAGGCAATGGGGACAAGCCAGGGATGCATCTAGTTAGTTGGAACCATGTTTGTAGACCAGTTATAGAAGGTGTGGGAGTAGCTCCATTAGACTATCAATAATGCTTTGCTTTCTAAGTGGATTTGGAAACTGAATCATAATAACAATGCTCTGCCCTTGGGAAGGGCATCTTACGGAACTGGGACCTCTTTAGCTCACCATCTGTTATTGCTGTGGGTGATGGGATGAAAACACTATTCTGGAACAATCACTGGATAGATGCAATGCCTTTGGCCAAACTCTACCCATCTCTTTATATAGCCTCAGCCCAGACCCCGTTGGGCAAGATTTGATCCTTCTGGAATGCAACATCTGAGTGGAACGTTATTTTCAGAAGAAGCCCTAAGGATGCTGAAATCACAGATGTAGCAAGTTTGCTGGACTTGCTGAACGGGTTCAAATGCACAAAGAATGTGGAGGACAAACTTCTGATTACCAGAGAAGGAAGGAGCGTTCTCAGTTAAATCAGCCACCTATTAGCTGAGTTTTGGAGGTATGGAAAATTTGGCGTATGAAGATTACCTTCAAGATGTCACCTGCAGTAGATCCGGCCAATGGAATCATTACTGTGTGTTTTTTGTGGTGTCATGAAGGAAGATATCAACCATTTGTTCATACATTGTGGTATCATTCATTCACTGTGGAGTACTCTTCTCAGGAGTTGGAATTTAAACTGGACAGACCTTAGAAACACAAATGAATCACTGCTGATGTGCGGTGATTGGAACCTGTGGCTTGCTGACCTGAGCTTGTTGGGGATCACTCGACCTGCGATGTTGGAATTTTTGAAGATCATTTGAAAGCCCTACGGGCATTCTTTTTTCATTAGCAAATTTTGTAAGGGATCGGTATTTTGCCTGGAAGGGAGTTCATGCTGACGAGTCCTCGTTCATGGAGAGATTTGCTTATTTGCTTTACTTTTTCTTTAGTCTCTTTAGTTTGTCTACGTTCTTAGTAAAATACTAGTATATCCTTTTGTCATATTCAATTGAAGTTGGCCATCTGGTCATGTTCGAAAAATGAAGCATGCTACCAGTTTGTGTTGAAGGAGACGGAAATACCATCAACTGATATTAGGTACTTTTTTTTTACAATGTTACATATCCAGTGTCTTATTTTCATGATTGAATATCACATGATATATGGTGCTGATCTTGCCAAAAGATCCCTAGATTAATCTGGCCGTTGTTGATTCTTAGCAGCATCTATGTTTCTATTCTTTTATCAGGACACTGATTAATTCTTTTTGGACAAATCCTGGCATTTGATGCTGGTTCTCGTTTGAAATTGTAAATGACAGTATAGTGGTTGTTCTCTATTCAATGTATTCATGTTACCAACTTGACAAAAGTGTAAAATGACTAAGAAAAAGGGGCCATATAGATTCGAGCACATACATGACCATGCTTAATTTACTTTTTGCATCTTAGAAGTCTTTTAGTGCATTATGTAAATAGTCCAGTATGTGCTGGATCTCAGATAAAGGTATATGTTTTAAAAAATACTAAATGTTATGGTCTTTTCGCTGATGTTTCCAATGGTTTTTCCCAGCACATGCATATATTTTACATACATTTTCCACAAGGAATGTTTTGTTGCAACTACCATTCTGCACAACTGCCGTGTGTGGTGTTGAGACCTTTATGCCCTGTTTGGTTAGAGTTTCACTTTTGGTACTATATTAATATTGATATTAATATTTTCAAATGTTGGAGTATCAGTATCAAAATTAATATAAGTTGACATTTATATTACATAATATGTTTTATTTGTACTATAAATTTTAAAATTGATATAATTAACTAAATACCTCTTAATGATTCTTATCAATATCAATTTTAAAATTGATAGTGATAGAGGTACTCAATAGTGTTACCAAACAGGACATTGGTTAGTCACTTCTGGTAATCAGACCCGTGTGACTTCCATGTTTCTGGATTCTACGGTATCAGCTATTGATTTCTTTCGAGTGAATGGTCGTACCATGGATCCTGGGATGTTCGTGAAAGAGCGTAGAGTCATTTTATATCGTGGTGTTTTGATGGTTTACCAAAAACTAGAAGGTTGCTGGAATTTATTTTCCATAGAAGTGTGATCAATGACAAAGTTGCCCTCTGTAGTCAAAGATGTGTGCGCTCGAGTGAAGGCACGGTCACTCTGGGCAGTCGAGGGAAGTGGTAACATCGTGATGTGAGGGGGGGAATTGCCCTCTTTCTTTTTTCTTGTGGTCCCTCATTTTATTTGATCATGAATGATGGTAACTTTTTTTTTGTTATCACATCCCTCCTAACCTCATAATTTTATGTCATGAGTTTGTTCACTTTTTATCTTAATACAATTTTTTATCGCGAAAATGTAAAAAAAATTATCAAGCAATCAAACACTCTATAAATTTTTATCCCGTCCAGCGTTGTGCTGCTCGTGGGATGGATTGAATCTTTAGCACCCCTATTTCGACCCTTGATTTCTCCGTAGCACATGCTCTCTGACATGCTACACAAAGCGTTGGGAGATGGCTGCTTCATTTATGTTGCATGCTAGCTATCGAATCCACAAATGTCAACGTGATTCTCGCTTCAGACGGAGGTGGTGATGCATTAGAGGGATATTTCATGAAGTGCGCGAACGTGATTGAGGAGTGGAGAATAAATTCTTTATGTTTGTATTGTATGTGCCTTGCTCTTATTTCTAATGCATGCATGCTAATTGAATATAAATATATATATAAGTTGATTATTCAGGCTTGCATATATATCTTGAATTGTAGTTTGTCATACCGTCAAGTATCAATATAGATATTAAAAATTTCATCGCAAACACAACATACGACATGTAATACAAATATTTATTTGTATCAATTTTGATATTAATATTTTATCATTTTAAAATATTAGTATGAAACTTAACTTAATATCATTTTTGATACTCTAACTAAATAGGACATTGGATATTGAAACTCTTTAATATAAACCAAACATGATATGTAATGTAAGTGATCATTTATATTAATTTTGATATTGATGTCCCATCCTCCGTACATGTTGATATCAAATTAATATAATTTCAATTTTGATATTCTAGCCAACTAAAAAAATAAATCTTAATTGGTAACAAGATTAAACATCTATGTCATTATCAATTTAGAATTTAACATTGATACAAATCATCTAGATATGTTTGATGGATAGTATCAATTTTAAAATCTATAGTACAAACAAAATATGTTAGATAATACAAATATCCATTTTCATTAATTTTGATATCCATATTTTTTACACTTATGAATATCAATATCAAAATGTAATATCATTTTTGATATTTGAACCAAACATGGTATCAAGAGTTGGCTTTGTGTTCGCGTGTACGTTGACTCTAGGGTTGCAAACAAATCGATATACCCAGCAAATAACTCAAAACTCGACTCAATAAAAATTTAACTTAGACGTGCCTATTATGTTAACCGAAAAGGTTTGAACAAAAAATAAAACTCAATTCATGAAAGGACTCGAGTTTGAACAGACTCTGACTCAACTCGAAAAACTTACAAGTAACTTGATTGAATACTTGATCGAATATTTATTTTAAAAAATAAATTGCGAGTACTAATAATTATGTATTATCATTTTAATATATATAATCAATCAAAATAAAATTTGATTTAAGTTTTAATTAAATCTAGTTCCATAGGCGAGTTAGATTTAAAGTTTCACACTTTGATTTATTTTGAGTTCCATAAATAATCTTGTAAGGAGCTTGCAACTTAAACATAGCTTAATAAATTTGAGCCGAGTTGTCATTCGAATTCGAACTATATTGAATAAGAAAAAAACCAAGTTTAACGGGAGTTCAACTTTAAAAACTCAGAGCTAATGGGGTGTTTGGTTGTATGATAATTTTTTATCCACTTTCACGATAAAAAATTGTATTAAAATAAAAAGTGAACCAACTCATGACATAAAATTATCATGTTTGGAGGGATGTGTTTACAAAAAAAGAGTAACTACCACACATGACCAAACAAAGTGGGGAGAGAGGGCACAAGAAAAAAGAAAAAGATGAGACCCTCTTTTTTGTTTAATAAAAAAATCACTTTTAAAACATAAAATTGTCATAGTTATCAAACATCTCTTTTAACAAGTTTTCTTACAATTTTTAAAAATTAAAATAAAAATCTCCATTATCAAGCAACCAAACATCCCATGAAACTCAAACTCACCTAGAATAAAGAAGCCGATTAGCCCAGCTCGAACAACGTAGCACCCAAGGTCGACACAACTCCACCGTTGCACCGCACGGTCCTCCCTTCAGTATCTTTAATGGCATTCTTATCACCACCCAAATCAGTTTGATAATTTATTTATTGACGTTCGAAGACCCTGGTAGTGGGCAAAGACTGATGAGTTACTAAAAGACGGACCAGCCAGACACCGTTGGAACTCGAGAAGTGCTATGTTGTATACTGTCGAGGCGGGCCGGGCATATTGAGCCGGAGTCGATGACGCGATTGGTTCAGTCCGTAAGTTAAATAATCTGGATTTGATAATATCTTCGTTTCGAATTAAAAACATATTAACGACATCTACACATTTTTGTTGGATGCAGAATTAAACAGCTTACGAGGTGTTCAGTTACATAATAATTTTTTTTACATTTTTATGATACAAATTTGTGTTAAAATAAAATATGAATCAACCAATAAAAAATTTATCATCCGATAGGATAACGGAAGAGAGTAATTACGGTACATGGTCAAATGAAATAGGAAATCATGAGATAAAAAAGAGATAAATTTTTTTGTCTAAGAAAAAAATTATTTGAAAACATAAAATTACCGTAATTATCGAACATCTCTTTTAACAACTTTTAGTTCAAAAATATAAAATTGTAGTACAAACTTAAATTATCATGCAACCCAACATCCAGTTAATAGGAATTCTTTAAATAAAATTAACCATGCGTACGAACATATATACACTATGCTGCGGTAGAATTCGATTTAAACCAAACTAAATAAAACCATTATTGAAGAACCATATTCGGTCAGTCTCTACTGATTCCGAAGCTGAAAATTTCTTCTATATTTTTTTCGGTATAAAAAACGACGTAAGGTCCCAGTCTCGTTCATAATAAATTCGATAAAACAGGGAACCTTGGAGGAGTAATTAAATAATTCTTGAATAGAATACACAAATTTAAGCTCCGCAAAATTTAAGTATAAAAGCTCTCTGCCCGCTCCGTATCACACAAATTTAAATTCTGAAAATTTTACGCCGGCGCGGCGCAGTACACCGCGGCGCGGGCACGAGATGGCCGGCGGGATGGAAAACCGGTGGAGACGCCGGGAAGTCCCGGCGGGCGGCCTCCGACCATGGTTTTACTCGTAGTTAGCAGCCGGACGCGGGGGGGAAGGCGCGGCGGAAACGAAGCAGCCGGCCTCCCGCCCCCCCGAGCCGACATGAATCACGTTCCCGCACGCTGCCCCCACCGCCCGCCCCGTTCCCATTGCAGGGGAGAGGAAGGAGCATAGCGGAGGCCCTCCCCGGAGCCGTTTCTTGTCGCCGAGCTCGGGTGTTCCGCATCTCGCGCCGCGCTTCCATCCCTCCTCCTCGCGGAGCTGTTCTTCAGGGAGCTTTGCTGCTGCCGTCGTGAAGTTGTGCTCAGGGTAAGCATATGTGTGTTTTGTTGCACTGGACTGCCGTCGAGTGGTTGCGTATCCGTTCCTTGATCTTTGTTCGGAACTTGTGGGCGTCTCCTGCTGACGCCGGCGTCGCCATCGAGCGTCGTATTCGTTTGGGTGCGTTGGCTGGGCCGATGATCTTGCCGGTGGGACTGCAGGGATCGGGTTTAGGACGACGGATGCTCGTTTGCTTCATCCTTTGCTACCTTTGTTTTCATTTCTTCTTCCTTGTAACTGTGTTTATGCGGGTGATCTCATCCGGTCGTTACCGTGGCCGTCGAGCGATTAGATCTGTTTTTTTTTCCCCTTTGCTAGGCTAGGTTACCTAGGTTTTTTTTTGTCAATTTTCTCCGTTTGGGAGTGTTGATCTTGGGCGAATGTCTTCTTCTCCTGTTGATTCATTCCAAAGAAGTCCATGGAAAAGTTCGATTGATGCGCTACCCGCTTTACATATTTGAGATTTTGCTGATGTTTTAGTGTTAAGATGCGGTCGACCTGATCCATTTGCAGCTTAACTCACGCTTCCGCCTGCGGCCTTCAAATCTGTAAATTGTTGCGAGCCTTCTCGTGCGATACGTTTTTGTCGTCAGTGTTCGTGTTATGCACAGATCGATTCTTTGTGCTGAAAATTTTCTTGTCGTTATGAGGTCTTGCCTTCACGAGTTAATTAATACCCTTTTTGGGTAAGATGCTCGGTTACTTGATGAATCCGGTTCTTGTTTGTAGGCTTTGTGTTTAGAAGTGCACTCATCTCCGTGGGATCTGGGATCTTTCTCAGCTTTACAGCTGAGTTGAGGTGATGGGCTTATTGACTGCATGCATCTGAGCAGCTGGCAAACTGAAAACCATTCCGGTTGTAGATAGTTAAAACTTTAGATGCGAGGGGTAGGAAGATAGGAACTCTATAATACTTGACTTACTCTACCAGTGGAAATAAATAGTAGAGAAAATAAAATTGGAACATAATTAATTTATAACATACTGGATTGCAACAATTTCTGAGTCCAGAATGTTTAAAGAACATTTCTGAGTGTATATAGATTTTGACATGCACACCCACATACACCAATATCTACCATTATCAAATAGTGAGAAGCATCTTTCTTGCAGCATTCTTCCTTCCAGAGGAAGGTTGGGCGGAACTGCCATCTCCTAGTCCAGATGGGCTAGGGATGATTATCTGTATTGGAATAGCCCAAGTTGGCTGATATGGCAGTATCCATAAGTTGGCCCAACCTAGATATAAGCTACCTGGATTTGCCAAGCCAGACTCAGGGTGGCTGCTCCTTGTTGGCCTAAGGCCAGCCAAGCTAGTCAAATGGGTCAGCCGATCCCCAGCCATGATTTGCCATCCCTCAGAGAGTTAGGCCGCTTCTAATAGATTCTTGGACAATTCCGACCAAAATTGGCCCATAATTAACTATTAGCTCGCAGAATCTGACCTACCTTGGTTGATTCTAACTCATAGCAGCCGATTTTGCCAGCCATGCTTTCTCCTCAACCATTCTGTTTTATCTGACACAAAAACTTATTTAAAATATTTTAAATGTTAAAGTGAAAGTTAGCATTTTTCAAGGAATTCTGCACAGATAGCGCTTGCATGCATGTATAGGTGGCCGTCACGCATGATATCTGTGTTCTTTAATAGTTAACCCAAAGTTGACATTGCATGCAAGGGAGTGCATTGATGAGATGCCTACACAAATACAGGTAGATCACATGTATAAAGATAGAATTTCTGCATTCTGGATATTGATGTTCTTTCTCTTACTGATTTTCTAAGGACTCCCTGCCTCCTCCTTAAAAAATTTGATTATATGAATTCCAGCACCTAAAGTTGACATTGCATGCGAGGGAGGGCATGGATGAGATGCCTACACAAATACTGGTAGATCACATGGATAAAGATAGTGAATATTGATGTTCTTTCTCTTAATGATTTTCTAAGGACTCCCTGCCTCTTGCTCACCTCCAGAGTAAAAATGAATCAGATGATAATAAAAATAATGAAAATTTTATCTAGTGCCTAGGAGTAGGAGCTCAATTGAGGTGTGCGGAGGATAGGGTGTTCATCATAGTTTACGGAATCAGCTGATTCCCAGATTGGATCAGTATAAATAAGCCAACTTGATGTTGGGGGGAAATTCCGATCCCCCTTGGAATCCTGCCTGAATCGGCCGATCATGGTGACTCACTAGAATCAGCAACCAACAGCAGTGGTGTCTTCCCCGCTTTATTGGGCGGGGAAGGAGCATGAACCCAATACGATGGGAAGTCGTTGTATCTGGGTATATTGGGTTGAGGGAGGCCACCTACAAAGGTTCACCTTAACGGCATTTTCAAGACGGGATCAGTAAATTGTGTGTTTTGCGGCTGTCACAAGGAAGACATTGATCATCTCTTTCTGCATTGTGGAATCATCAACTACCTGTGGACTGTATGCTTTAGAAGCTAGAAGTTACGGTGGCAGGATCCATCGTCTACTATTTCTCTTCTTCAACTATGGAGTAACTTCTGCTCGTGGGGTAGCCAATCGTCTTTGTGGAGTTATCAAGGAGTGGTCCTTGGCCCATTTAGGGTCTAAGCCGAACTCCAAGTTCTGGGGTGAACATATGTTGGCTTGGAGGCAATTGTGTCTGTGGCTGGTGGTCTTTGGGGTTTGTGTATGCAGCTGAGGTTTTCCCTTTTGGGGTTTGTTCTCCTTGTAGTCTAGCTTGTTGGTAGTGGGCATGGTGTTTTTTTGGTGTATTCCCCTGCCATTCTCCCAGATTTTAAGTTTTTTTATCTACTTGAATGAATCGTGACTTCTCTCTCTCTCTCTCTCTCTCTCTCTCTCTCTCTCTCTCTCTTTCTCTTTATATATATATATAAAAGATCTGATGACTTTCGGGCAGAGAACACCCATAGCGCTGCCTTGCGAGAATTGGAATCGTCTTAGGAATAGGTATATGTTTTTTTTTACGTTTGTTTTAATGTTTTCTGTTTTTTGAAGAACTGATCCGGGACAATTCCTGGTTGGTTTTCTCTCCTAGAATTGGCTGATTCTGCTGATCCGGTCTTTGATTTCGATTCCTATTCCGCTTTCTTTGATGTTTGCATGTTCGGTTTTTTCTGGTCTATAAGAAGAAAATTTCGAAACCAAAATGCTATCTTCACATGAACCAGACCAAACCAATCTGAATTTTTTTGGTTTGGTTAATCTCCAATTAACCCAAGAGATTTCAGCACAAAGTCTTTGGATTTTATATTTGGGTCCTTAAACTGTTTGGCTTACTGACTAATTTCTGTTGCTTAAGCCCATAAACTCTAACTTTGACCCACTCCAGAGAAGCAAAGATCAAACCAAAATTTCCCTGAGGCCTACTCAGTGAAAGCCTGCTACAGTAGCCTGAAGTGGCTCCTTGCCAACATTTTTTTATAATTGTGCAGTTTTGAAACCTTATGTGGGACAATCCTGTGACACACATTAGGACCTTAGGACCTTGCCGAGTTGTGACCATGATTTAGCTGGTTAGCAATCTGAGGAATTGACCCACACTGGGGCATATAATGCTCCAGTCATGGTTCACCGGGTCACCAGAGGGTCAGACCGGGTCAGTCAACCTAGTCGGTTTTTGGGCCGACCGATCTTATGACCCCGATCCGGTGGTTGTTTTTAAATTAATTTTTTATTCTGGCCCCTAGCCGACCCAGTCCCAACCTCGGTCCCAACCCCGGCCGACCTGGGTCGGTTTGGGTCCAACCGACCTGCTCCTGACCCCCGACCCCGCCTACCTTGGCTCCAGTGTCCAGATAAGTGCCTTGCCTCTCTTGAAATGGTTTAGATTTTCAGGTTGGACCAAATAATGACCACCTCTAGGTGTGCAAGGCAAGGTGACCCCCCTTTCACCTTGGTCACTTCTTACCTTTGACAGTGTAGTTCAAAACTGACGAGAATAGCATGATCTTTCAGGGGAAACACAACTGGCGGACAATATAGTTTTTATTATTTTAGTGTTGCCAAAAGATTGGAGTGGACTTTTTCTTTCTTTTTTGGGATCTGGTTATATTCTTGTACATTATGGTGTTGCATCAGCGCTTCTTTTATGAGGTGAACAAGCTTGTATTTATGTATTTTCTTTCCGTTTTCATTAATAACTTAGTGACCCTCCCCTTTCTGAAGAAGGGAAGAAAAAAAGGTGCTAAAAATTAATTGCCAAATGCCTCGATTTCAGGAAAGACAGAGGGAAAATTTGTTGTGCATTCATTCTTTTGCAGAAGACCAGGCTCATTTTCTTGTCTCATCACAAATTGAAAGAAACAATTGTCTCCACACAAGTAGCTTCTTTCCTAAATTAAGCATTCCTCTATGTTAATTCTTAAGTTTAAATGATATGCATGCATTTTTTGGGTTCGAGATATGGATGGATCAATATCTCACTCAAAATTATGCCACTTGTTAGTCTTGACTGGAGTTGGAGACTGGCACATTCTTATCATGTGTGGCTAAACTTCGCAAGTTTTATATGTTTGCATGGCAATAATTCAATGCTGTGGTCTTTGATTGCAATATAAATCTATTAAGTGTAGTTTTTATGTTTTTGTGCAATTCAATGATGTGCTTGCTCCATTTTACACCGTCCAAGATTGATAGTTGTATAACTGAGTTTCGTGTAATAACTGCTATTTTTTATTTTTGTTTAACCGCAGCATCAGTATTTAAAGGCATTTCTCTTCATACAGTTGTCTTTGGAAGGTAAAGTGAGTGTCATAACTCATAATTCTTGACAAAGTTTGGTTGACTTGTTAATCAGCTGCTGTAGCTACTTGCAGGGAAAACTATAGCATTTGACATTTATGCTACTTGTAAATATTGGAGACAAATCTTTTTATTTTAGTTGAAATTTAAGCTTTTAACTGCAGTATCTTTCTCATTGGGGATGTCGATCTTGTCAAAGCTGCGATGCATCACTGTTGATGTCACTGGGACTCTTATAGCATACAAAGGCGAGCTAGGTGACTATTACTGTATGGCAGCAAAATCTGTTGGGCTGCCCTGCCCAGATTACAAACGGATGCACGAAGGCTTCAAAGCCGCATATACAAACATGGCAAAACAATATCCATGTTTCGGGCATGCAGCAAAAATGCCCAATATTGTTTGGTGGAGATCATGTGTGAAAGATTCTTTTATCAGGGTAAACGATGATTTTGTTTTCTTCCATGATAATGCTTTATTATTTTACTTAATAGTTGTATGATATGTTTTCCTGTGGTTTCATGTGGTTTCCATTAAACTGAGAAATTTTGTATGCTGAATTTTTATATGGTTAGGGTATTTGTGTGGTATACCATTCTGAGTTGATAAAACTAAGACAATTAAGTCGGTAGGTATGCACACACGATTTCCATGACATAATGGCAAATCTTCAGGGAACATGGTTTCTTTTCTTCTTCTTTTTTTCATTTCCATTTGAAGATTGTCATCAGGCGTTATTATGGGGGATGATGCTTTCATTTCCATTTGATTGCACCTGAGATTAGATTTGGTGCAGGCTGGTTATGACTATGATGATGAGACGTTTGAGAAGGTGTTCAAGCGTATATATGCATCTTTTGGCTCTTCTGCGCCGTATTCTGTGTTCTCAGATTCTCAACCATTCCTTAGATGGGCACGGGAAAAGGGTCTTATCGTCGGCATTGTCAGCAATGCAGAATATCGTTACCAAGATGTCATCTTGCCTGCATTGGGGTTGAACAAGGTACCTGTTTCTGTAGATTTATGTTCTGAAATTTCTAGGGATCGGTACGCTATTACGTTGCTGGTACTATCTTTGTTAGCTCGTATGTAATTTTAAAATGACATTGCATTTAATGCCCTCGAGAGCCTTTAAGTGGTCTACTTTGAGACGAACATACCGTCACCATTTGTCTCACATGCTAATGCCCTGTTTGGTTAGATGGTTAGAGTATCAAAAGTGATATTATATTAATTTTAATATTGATTTTTGAAAAGGATAGAGTATCAATAACAAAATTGATATAAGTGGACACTTGTATTATATATCATATTTTGTTTGTACTAGGAGTTTCAATATTGATATTGATAGTCAAACATTTGGTGATGATTTTTATCTACGTCAATTTCAAAATTGATAGTGATAAAGGTGTTCCATATAAATATCAAATGAGATCTAAGTTAGTTGATAGTAGCTGCATGTGTGCGGAAATAAAACTTCATTCTCTTCTGCGAACACTATTTACTGGCTCAGGGATCTGAATGGGACTTCGGCGTCTTCTCCGGCATCGAGGGTGTCGAAAAGCCGAATCCTCGGATATATGAGATTGCACTGGAGAAGGCTGGAAACGTCACACCAGAAGAAACCCTGCACATCGGAGACAGCATGCGAAAAGACTACATCCCAGCCAGAAGCATCGGAATGCAAGTTCTGCTCTTAGACAGATTTAAGACGCCCGATGCCGAGAACTGGAGGCTGTCGGGTGCCCCCGTCCTTCCCGACCTTGTAGCCGCTCAGTCTTGGCTCACCAAGGAGGAGCAGGTCGCCGCAGGCCAGTAAGCAAAGCACAGCACGGGACCTTGTTGTTGGTTGGTTCCTAGGGTGGCATATTGGGATGTCTCTCTCTTTGTTGTTCTTTGCTGAGAAAAGCCGAAGGATGGTGGAAACGTGTTGACTGGTCTGCCACAGAGCTTGCTGTTTGTTTTCCCCTCCACATTCAGTATAAGCTGCGGTCTACTGTAATTTAGGAAAGCTGAATTGACGCAAAGACGGAGATAAGAACTTTTAGTTGCCGAACCGAAATACCGATCTCGTGGGTTTTGTTCTTGGTATTCTCAAAGTGCGGTAGAGTGCTCCGAACTAAAATACCGGATTTAGTTAATTCAGGTTAAGTTTCATTTTATTTGTAAAATAAAGGGGAGATTATGGATAAACCAGATTTATTCGTACCAAACGGGGATAGATAATGCCAAACGGGGCCTTGAGGATTTGTAGGGGAAAAAAAACTCATAGGACATCCCTAAAACGTCAAAGCTACTCCGATTAGGGAGCATTGTACAGATGTTTCATGTTTTGATATACTGTTGGAAATTTCAACTTGCTTTCTGATGAAATTTACTCGGATGCTAGACTATTGCTTGGTAAAATGCTCATGAGGTGTTCGGTTGCAAAATGGTTTGTATAAAAGTAATATAGTAAAATAAAATCTAAGATAGTTAAAGTCAACAAATTTTTTATGTTCGGTAATGATAACAAAAGGGTGAGAACTATGGATGGCTATAAATGGAGGACCGTGAGGAACAAAAATTAAGGTGTCACCTCATTTTTCATCTAAGAAGAAATTCTCTACAAAAATGTAAAAACATGATTATTGGCGAGCAACTCTTTTTAGAACCTTAGTCTTTGAAATATTTGTATGAATTCGATGGCATAATGAAAGAATCAAATTTCATACGGGTGTTTATAGTTTGGTTTGGTCAAGTTCAAATTATATTTTATTAAGATATAATACATATATCAATATATTATATTATTTTATTTATTTTAAATTATATTCTATTAAAAACTTGTGTATATGTTTATACATTACATTAATTTTGTCTTACAAATTTTAGAGACGAATTTATTTTTGTAAGAAGAGATACCTAAATATTATATTATGTATAAATTAAAATAAAATATTTAATATAATTTGGGTTATTTGATTTATCGATTTGGTTTGATTTGATTTGAAGGGTATTAAAAATAAAATAAAATCAATTGTTAGTTCAAATGAAAGTAAATCAAACTAAATTGTTAATTTAGTTTAATTTTTCTCGTTGAACCGAATAGTGATCAGTACTAACGTGCGGTGGTACATTGGTGTCGGATCCAGGGTATCATGGAATCGGATTGTTATCGGCCCGATTACCGAATCGGGTCTGTACAACATACACTGGGCCACGGCACCGAGGATCTCTGGGCTAGCAACTTGCTCCCGCTGCCTTTTAAACCAGACCTCGAGGAGGCGCTGCTGTTGCCTGTTGGCCCCGTATTTTACATGTCTGGTATATATATATTTTAAATATTTTTTATGCTTAAGGTTTTTTTTTGTTCTAAAAATGGTGTGTTTTGGTTGATATTATAAACCTCATTTTAATCATCAAATTTCTAGCATCTTGTAATACCCCATCCAAATATATCTGTTTTTCTTTTCTTGCGCTGTAAAGATAGGGTTTAGATTTTCAAAGAAAAGAGATGGACTCTTACTGGGGTGTAAACGGAATAAAATATTTTGATATTTCAATTTGATTTCGATAAAAATTAACGAATTTGAAACTTAATTTTATATCTTATAAGTTATCAGAATCGGAATCGAATATTCTGGTAGGTTATTGGAATCGAAATCAGTTGATTCCGTTTTCGTTAATCTAATTTTGATAAAATTTATTTATATATAAATAAAATCAAATAAAATGAAGTTAATAAATTCTAATATGTAACCTGATAAAATAAAATTTTAAGAAGATTATATCAAAATTTAGTAATTATACGTGAATTATTGATTTATTTTTAAATAAAAATTAATATTTAATATATATTTCAAAATTTATCTGTTTCGGTCCCAATTTCGATAACGAAATCGAAATCGAATTAAAATTAAAACATAATGAGTTTGAAATTATCGAAATCGAAATCAGATGATTCTGTTACCAAATTCAACCCGTTTATGGTCCTAACTACTATTAAAGCTTTGGTTATTTCATTAAATCAAATCAAATATCTACCCCTCCGTCCCCTGTCATATCTAGGGCCCTTTAGCAACCCCCCCAGTATAAACCCCTTACGGCTACTTCCTTGTCGTCTTCCTCTCGACCTCCTGTTTTCTTAAGCCCCTTTCTACCTCTCGGCTCCAACCCCTCCCACTAGCCCCCTTTCTCGGGCTCGCCCCCTCACAGTCGGCTCTTTCCTTCCCAATAGTTTTAACCTCCTCTTTGTTCACTACTTCTTTAGTTGAACTTGCTTGAAACCTACCCCTTAGAAACCCTCTCCTTTGAATCCCCTCTACATAGGTAACCCTCCTTTGTATCTTGCCCTTGTTGCCCCCCTTCGTCCTGGGGAGATCTCTCCCGTTTGGATTTTTCTGTGGGAGGAGATTGTCGACACTATTTTGAGGTTATTTTCAGTTTGGGAGGGAGGGATGTTCCTTCCTCCCCAACTCCCTTTCCAGCATTTTGCCTAAAATATGTTATTAGGCATTTTGTCTATTTTTGTGGTGCTGGAAGTGCAGAGTTCGGCTTATTTATGTCTATCACGTGTTTCTTTTTCCTTAGTGTTGTTCGTTATCTTTTGGCCGACTTTTGTCTTGTTGTCTCTATTTGTTAACTTCTTAGATGTTAACTCTTCTCCGAGACTGCTAGTCTGGGCATCTTCCACTCCCGGTTGGAGTGATCTCCGGTCTCGCGACAGTTGTCAAACTCTTTTGATGGAGTCCCTAACGCTGTTATTCGACCTTGTTTGCACCTGTGTGTGTTGGTCACTTTGAGACTTAGTGTTGTTTTCTTGGAAAATTATTTTCCAAAGAAACTC
Source organism: Cryptocoryne crispatula var. balansae (assembly GCA_036172225.1). NCBI lineage: Eukaryota > Viridiplantae > Streptophyta > Magnoliopsida > Alismatales > Araceae > Cryptocoryne > Cryptocoryne crispatula. The sequence goes on along the minus strand of CM069922.1, from coordinate 13,717,384 downwards.
TCTTCACCGTTAACTCGGCCGAGTGTCTGTCTGAAGTTTCTGTCTGTTCTAAGTTCACTGTTGTATCAACTTTGTATTTTGGGTTTAGTTGAATGAATATGTTCTTTTTTTGTCCAAAAAAAATCAAATGTCACCTAAATCAAACCGGAGAATACTCATTTCCGTTCTTATTCTGTCTCCTCTGTCTCCGTGTCACAGGTGTATGCTGTTTGAATTTTTAACTTCTTTTTAAATCTAGCAAAGACAAATTAGGTACGCCATTTTAGTGGAAACATATGTTATTTGGTTCAATTTTTTGATGGAGTTTCATTTAGCGGAAATGTTCAAAGATCATCGTAAAATATAAAGTAGCATATATTCTTCGTTGTCACAAGTGTATAAATGTACGTTGGGGACTATTCAAGTACACCAGTATTACATTAAAATTAAATATATAAATGTGTACACCAATTAAATTTTATGTTATCTTTTTCAAGATGTGTCTTGAATAGAGTAAAGTTAACATTTTAAATGTTTTTTTTGTTTTATTTAACGGTCGATGCGGGGCCTGACGGATACGCACGAGGCGAGAGTGCGAGGGACAGCTCAATATAAAGAATGATGTATTTGATACATTTTATTTTATCCCGTCCGAATATTCACAAGGAAAAAAATGTCGGACTTTTTCTTAACAATCCACAGGAGACTGTCTGAAAATAATTAAATTTTATTACGTGAGCTTACATACATACACATTATATTAAACAATTGTTGATTTTGTGACGTGATTTTCTACTAAATGTAAGTTTATCCAATATTCTGTAATTTTTTAGTTTTTTTTTCACAACATGAGATTGAGATAAACCCAAATCGAGCATTGATCTAAATTGTTGTGGCCGGTTCGATGCAATATTAATTTGATAATATGTTGTCTTATATATCCTTAAAATTCGAGGGTAAAGCAGATTTATCCTCACAATAGACTGGTGGCAAACAGGCCCCAGTGAAAACAGTGTAATATAAAAAAATATATTAAAGAATGTCCGATAAAGACAATCATAAAAAATAAAAGGAATTATTTTAAATTATTAAAAATTATTTGATCGCCGTTAAAAAGCACCTCTGATGAGGTTGCTACCAGTTTCTCTCGTTCCTTCCCTCTCTCGGGTCGTACTTGAAATAAAATAAAAATATCGTTATTTTTATCTTGAAAGAGATGTAAAAAAATAAAAAAAACATGACTAAATACATAGTTATACATTTATCTATATTATTATTTTTATTTCGAGAGAGATGTACAAAAAAATAAAACGCATAATAATCAAATACATATTTATACATTTATCTATATTTTTATTTAAGTAGTGCTACTGCTACTCGGTTTCCGGTTGCCCCGCCCTTTCGCAGTTAACGGGGGAAGGCACAGAGGAGCGTGTTCGGAGGGGGGAACGGGGGAAGAAGGTCGCGGCAAATTCAATGCCGATCGCAAGGCCGGAGCCTCAGGATGCCCGCGTCATCGCGCACGTCGACATGGACTGCTTCTACGTCCAAGGTAAAGGATGCCGATGAAGTGGTCACTTACACGCTTTGATGTTCTTCGGGTCGCGTTGGTTTCAGCAGGAAACGCAGTCCGTAGGTATGTTAAAGGACGGCTCTCTGCCGGACTTAACACGGCCATGATGCGTTTTGCGTTGATTTGCACGTTGACAGAGAGAAAATTGTTCATAGGAGCCGACAGTTTAGATAAATCCGTCCCCATTATTTGCATTTCACGGTCGAAGTTATGCTTATTTACAACGCACTTCATCCTGTTTTATTCCATTGTGAATCGAACTTCAGTTGAATGCCTGGCAACATCTCATACATGTTCAGTCTCCCCAATCTTAACCGTGCGGTGCGGGAGGACCAAGCCGAAATTTTCTTTTTCGTCCACGTGACGGAAGGTAGGGGTTTTCTCCCATGAACCGGTGCAAGTGGCGACAAAGAAATGACAGAACATCGAAGCGTCAAAACTTTTCTTTTCCTTTTATTCACGGAAGGTAGCAAACCAGGAATTTTGATGCTTTAACCAAAAAGGGGGGCAGTTTTTAAGAATGTGTTTAGTACTTCTTCCACTTACCCGACGACATGACCTCAGAAGGAAGTCACAGAAATTTCACTCTATAATTTTAAGAAATATTGCCTGCGAGGGCCTGCAAGGTGCATTATGGTCAAAGACTATGGAACTGCCAACTCTGTGCCAGTTACCGTAGACAGGGGTCTGTTATTGTTGTTTTTCTACATTTATAGCCCTGAAATTAGTCATATTTGCATGTATATCTCTGAGAAATACAGTATGTTGTATAGCATAAAATTAGTGAAATGCTGAATTTGTATGGTTACTGTACAGCTTATGCGATGCATTAATATGTTCCAAATCTGTTAATTCCATCTTAAGTGAGCTGGAATTTTGGAATTTCAAATTCTGTTTGCATCCCTAACAGGCAGGAGGAACCTCCACGGATCTTTGTTATCATGCCAGGGTTTACCAAGTCTCATCGAGACAGATCCCTCACATCTTTCTTGTTGGACCAGGCTGCGTTTAGGCTTCTGAGAACAATTTCTATAGGACATTGATAATTCCACAATGCATGACAAATAAGTACTTTTGTCACCATCTCCTTCTTCTCCCAGAGCTATTTATCGGTTTACCTTGGATGGGGGCTGTAATGTCTGAACAACAGAGACTTTGAAACTGTTTTTCTTCATGTTGTTCACAACCTTAACTGCACTCAACTTGAGCCTTAATCCCAAATCACTTGGGGTCGGCCATATGGATTCTCTTTCTCCACTTATGTTGATTTTGAGTTAAATTTTTAGAGATATTTAAATTACTCAAATCATATTGAATCATCATATTCCAAGTTAATAAAGGTCTACCATGTCCTTTTTTGTTTTTTTATTTGAATATTTTCTACTTTATTTATTAACTGGACCCTCCTTAGGTCTACATTTAATATGTCCAAACTATATCAATTCATTTTCTTTCACTTTGTCTACAATTGTTGCTGCTCCTATATTTTCTCTAATATATTCATTTCTTATTATATTTTATATAGCATAACTACTCATCCATCTTAACATTCTCATTTTATTTAAACTTATTTTATAAGTATGTTTTCTTTTTATTGTCCAATATTCACTACCATACAATATTACATGTTCTATACTTGTAAGATAAAATTTTATTTTCAACTTTAGTTGAATCTTACGATCACATAGAATCCCTATAGCAAATCTCCACTTCATCCAACTAGCTTTAATTTTATGATCCAACCAGTTTTAATTTTATGATTAACATCTTCATCATATTCCCTATCTTTTTAAATAATTGACACAAGATATTTGAACTGGGTGCTTTGAAATGATATTACCCCATCCAAACTTCACCATCACCTATTATTCTTTGGTTTTCATTAAATTTATAATACATTTATTCTATTTTAGTTTTACTTGAATTTCTTAATCTTTAAAATATTTTTCTACATTTATAACTTTTTATTCACTCATTATGCTTCATCTGTCAATTCAATATTGTCTACAAATATCATACCCTTAAGTATATCATCTTGTATAATTTTTGTCAATTCATCAATATTTCAATACAAAAAGATAAAGATTTATTGCAGACCTTTAATGTAAGCCAATTGAAATATGAAATTCTTTTGTTTCTTCTTCAATTGTGCATATGCCGATAGTTGCTTCATCATACATGTATTTTATCATTTGTATATTATACCCAAATGTACCATCTTTCATCCTAACACTCACCCCAAAATCTCTCTTGAAACTCTATCATAGTCATTTTTCAAGTCAATATTTGATGAAATATTGAAATATTGTCTACAAATATCATACCCTTAAGTATATCATCTTGTATAATTTTTGTCAATTCATCAATATTTCAACACAAAAGATAAAGATTTATTGCAGACCTTTAATGTAAGCCAATTGAAATATGAAATTCTTTTGTTTCTTCTTCAATTGTGCATGTGTCGATAATTGCTTCATCGTACATGTATTTTATCATTTGTATATTATACCCAAATGTACCATCTTTCATCCTAACACTCACCCCAAAATCTCTCTTGAAACTCTATCATAGTCATTTTTTAAGTCAATAAACACCACATGTAAATCTTTCTTTATATTTTGATATTTTTCTATCAATTTTCTAATAAGAAAAATAACTTTAATTATATATCTACTATGCATCAATTCAAATTAGTTAGCTGAAATATTTATACAATTTAATAATTGTCGCTCAATACCTTTTTCTCATAATTTCATAGTCTTTTATAATTTGCATAATTTTGTATATCTCACTTTTTCTTAAAAATTAATATAATGATGTTTTTTATCTATTCATTCTGTATTCTTTTCGATATTAGGATTTTGTTAAAAAGTCAAGTTAATCATTTCACCCATAAATCTTGCAAACATTTTCATACTTCAATAGTAATGCCATATGAATCACATGTCTTACTTGTTTTTATGATCTTTAATATTTTCTTAACTTCTGAAAATTAAATTGTCCTAATATAATTCAAATTAATATTGAGCTTACAATTTATTATTAATGTTCATTTATGAAACTTTTTGGTTGAATGTAACTAGGTGTCAATCCGGTTCAATATGTAGCAGTCTTGGATTCCACTTCATGTTTAGGTCTAATGAAAGCTAATTGGGTTCAGTAGTAGTCCTCATTATCTAGTCTACCAAATATATTAGTCCATTGGAAATTTAAATTAAGGCATTTTTTGGCCATCTTCATCCATCAATTCCACAAGCCAGTTAAGGCTGTGTGGACTTAAATTTGAAGTCCATATTAAGAATGTTGTTGGAAACTTGGATTTCGTTCAATGACCTCATTCCTTGGAAACGTAGTTAATTGATGAATCCAATAGGAAATGCAAAAAAAGAAAAGGAAAAAATAAGAGAAAAGAAAAAAGGAAGGATGAAGGAGAAGAGGCAGGCCTAGGGGCAACTTTGGTTGCCTTGCACACCCTGATAGAGCCCTTTGGACTAGACCAAGCGGATAGAAATCAGAAAAAAGAAAGAAGGGAAGGAAATAGAGAAGGAAGAGAGCCAACTGGCTCCTCTTGCGCATTGTCTAAGGAAGAAGTCCCTTTGGTGCAGCTTTAGAGAGGGAGAACGAAAGGGCTGCACACCGGATTGAGGGGGGGGGTATAGAGCCACAAAGAAGAATGGGAAAAAGATTGAAGGGGAGGAGGAAGCCTTCATGCTCTTATGGATTATCGAGGAAGAAGAAATGGGGTACTCCTTGAGACCTCCATGCAGTCTACTGATTGTTGCACACTCGACCAAGGAGGAGGCCTCCATGTCCTTGTGCACCTGCAAGGGGAAGAAGAAGGCCTAAATGGGTTCGGTGGCTCTAATCGAACAAGGAAAAAAAGCTATGAAGAAGGCCAATTGGGGACACCCTTGTGCCGCTATTGCATAGATTGCAGAATCGGCAGAATCGGTCCGATTCAGACCGATTCCGGAATCGAATCGCCGATTCCCGGCGGAAGGACCGATTTCGGGAGGAATTCCGCGGAATCGGTAAGAATCGCCTGGAATTGGTCGGAATCGATCCGATTCCAGGCGATTCCTTGTGGAATCGGTCGATCCGACCGATTCCTTCGGAAGACCGGGTCAACCGGCCCGGTTCGATTCCCGGTTCGAAAGGGCCGGAATCGACCCGCGGGGGTCGATTCTCTCGATCCCGCGGCGGCGAAGGTGCACAGCGATTCCGCGCGATTCCGGCGATCTGGCCGTCGATCCAACCGTCGATTCCGGCCGATTCCGTCGATCCGCGTCGATTCCTCGCCCGATTCCACCGATTCCGGCGATTCCGGCTGGCGATTCCGGCGGATTCCAAGCTTGGTCTTCAAGGGAATCCGCCGATTCAAGCTCGGACTCAAGATCGAATCAACCTCTTCTTCGATCTTCGACCGGTTTTGCAGTAAGATTTCTTCGCCGAAAACTTCGTACGTCCATTCTTACGCGTTTCCGACGAGTCCGAGCGTCGTTAAACGTTGCGATTTCCGACCGAACAAGTCCGTCCAAGTTTCAACTATCCGTTTAAGTCCATTTCAGACGTTTAAAAATTCCGATATCCCGTACGCTAATTTACGACCGTTTCCGCAAATACGTAACCCTTTAAACATACCGAATGGTGCGTTACTTGGTCAGTCGTTTCACGAACAGCGTCTAAATCAATTTTTATGTTATCTAATCATTTTTAAGGCATTCGTTTACAATTTTCAGAGTATATAAGCAATGCCCGATCAAGGTGACGCAAAGACCAAAGACGCGCTTCCGACGTGGCTCGGGAACACGGGCGATGGCAGACCCGCCCACGAAGAGGGTATAAGGGCAAATGGTGCGAAGGAGATGAACGGGGGGGGTGTTCCGGCCGAAACAACATATCGTCTTAAAAAGTGGGAATGTCAAGAAACGCGACAAGGTGCCTGTGGAGAAGAGGCGAGGAGACGAGAGGCTGCTACGACGTAGAGCCTCTCAACGGGCCGCTAGATCGAGCAAGAGGAGGAGCCGCACGACGAGCTACCCGCAGGAGGAGGGACCGCGATTTGCCTACCTCCAAAGTGGAAAGGTGCGTGGAAGGCACCACCGAGCCGGAGCGTAGCGAGGACGAGTCCAGCGTACTCCGAGCCAGACGCTTGGGCACGCGCCAGAAGCGCGCATTTGCCGAGGAGGAGGAGGGGAGGAGGGGAGCACGAGGGTCCGGGTCCGCAGTTGACCCGCCACTTTGGGCCGATCAAGATCGGCTCGCCCGGACCGGACCGAGAGACCGACCCCAGAGACAGGGAGTCATACCGCCGTTCCACTTTACCAAAGACTCGATTTACACCGAGTGACGAGTATTTATTTAGAAATGGTAGTGTCGGCGTACGGGGATAAACAAAGAATGAAAGTGGGTGAAGGCAACACGAACGGTCGCAAAGAGAGCCGTTCGCTCACATCGCGAAAATGGTTTTTTACACGTACGTATCACTTTTTAAATTAAAATTTACATTATGTTTGTTTTATTTACTTAAACTTAATTTTACCGATCCCAATTTTTTTTTTAACTCGATGTAGGCATCCCGAAGACACGTGTACCACCGCCCCTACTTCCATTTACGGTGGATGCCGCGGGTGAGTCGGGACCCGTCATAGCCGGGCAAGAGACACACATACGGCGCCGGCTCGGACGAGGAGGTCCAGGAGCCGAGGGAGTGGACGGATGGGTTTAAGTTGGTGCGAAGGAGAGGGGTTGCACAATTACGTGCGACGGGTGGACGGTATCACCAAGAGCATGACAAACTTCGTGTACCGTTCGAGGGACCGGTCTTCTCGTCATTGTACGAGGGCCGCGCATAAAGAACATTAAGGATCGACGAAGATCCGAGGCACGATTTCGCACGATTCGCGGTGGCCCGTACGAGCAGAGGCATTCCTCCGTCACACCACCACCCGAGGAGGCGGACACGGACCAGATATTCCAGAGGAGCATGCACTCGCCTCCCGGATGTAGGGAGAGGGAAGCCGTGGATCACGCACGAGTTTCGATCCCGATGACCGCGTACGGGTCGAAAGAGAGTCGGGATGGCGTTGAAGCCGAGGAGGATGCTCCAGCCTCCGCTCCATCTACTTCAGCTCGGGCAGTGGCCTTCTTCTCGCCCCAAGAACAGCGTACCACTCGTAGCTTTAGCCCCAGCCTACCTCCCCCCCTGCCTCGCTACCGGCCCATTCGCTGTCCGGGGAAAACGAAAACAAAGATGACTGGACGGAAAAGGGGAGGATTTGCAAAGTTGAAAAAAACTTTGGGTTCGGCGATTCTTCCGTACTTCAGAGATGGTCAAAGAGGTGAAGAGAAGGGACCCAGAGGTCGCGTCTGTCCCCGTATGTACGACAAGACGCAGCTCCTTCTCACTCCTCGTGATGACGACGAGGGAGTGCATACCGCCGACGCAGCCCATCGCCAGCCACCGAGTCTTCGATTCACGGCTTCCAAAGCCGTATTACACGCCGGACGAGCAGACACCGCATTCTTATATTATGGAGCCACATTATCCAAAGATTCGTGTCGACCAACAGTGGATTACACCACCGGGCCCACCATCCTCTCGCTTACGTCCCGGCCGTCCCGCGTCCGATCCATACGACCTCGATGGCATACGGCATCGGCATTATTTTCATACGGATACGGTCCCGGACAAGATATAAGACTGAGCACGAGGGAGGAGCATCACGAGCAGGGAGAGGAGGAAGACCCATATCTATATCCTAGATATTGGTAGTAGATTGATATGATGTAATTTTTTTTTATGATGTATCAACTCATTAATTCTTGAATAATTGGAATTGGAATATGTACTTAACTTCAAGTCTTCAATTGGAGTTCATTAGTATTTATTCGATGTGGTCCTGTGGATGAATGCATTGGTTTTTTTTAAAAATTTTTCTAACTCATTTCCTATTTTTTTAGAATTTTTTCTGATTTTTTTGAATTTTTTTGACGAAAAAAATTCAAAAAAAAAAACCGATTCCGGACCGATCCGGAATCGATTCCCTTCCCAGGAATCGGCCGATTCCTGGAATCGGAATCGGAATCGGTCCCAACCGATTCCGATTCCGATTCCGATTCCGGAATCCTTGCGCTATTGTGGCTGCCATGGCCTCTGTGGTAGCCTGGTAGGTGCTGTAACTAGGCCCTCATTGACCGAGCAAGAAGAGGAATAAGGGACTCTGGTCAACCCATTTTCATTGCAAAGAGAGGAAGAGAAGACATTTTGACTCTCTTTGCACCGCACCTGCTGTAGAGAAGAGGAGGAAGAAGCAAGGGGGCTTGTGCGTTTTGTAAAGGAGAATGGGCTGATACCCCAACGTGGCTCTTGTGTAGAGAGAGAGAGAGAGAGAGGGGCTGTGAGTTTACCCCGTTGCATGCCTCTTTTGACTAGTGGTTAGACATGAAAAAAAAAGGAAGCTCAAGCTCACCTGGCTGCGAGTTTACCCCGTTGCATGCCTCTTTTGACTAGTGGTTAGACATGAAAAAATATGGAAGCTCACCTGGCTGTGAGTTTACCCCGTGCATACCTCTTTTGACTAGTGGTTAGACATGGAAAAAATATGGAAGAATGGAGGTTGGTGGGGCTCCGGTTCGAGTTGCTATTCCCGTTTAGGTGAGACTGGTCCACACCGAGATTGGGCAGTTGACACCATTTAGCTTGGATCCAATTCTATCTCACTTGTTGCTTCTTTTTAGGAACGGTGGTTCACCCACCTCTTCTTGTCTAGGAGAGTGTTGCTTCATCAATTAGAAATGATTACGGTTACTAGTTGATGGACAATTGTTCTTAGTTTTATCAATCAAGCGGCTTAGAATTAGTAGTTGTTAGTTGGTAGGTAGTTATTTTTAATTTCATGAATCAAGAAATGTGATCTGTTAAGGGTTAGTAAATGCTTTAAATTGTTCGGTAGTTGTTGGTAGGTGGAGATGTGTTTGGAGGAAAACAAATTTTGAAAGAAACTTTGTGGGATATAAACCTCGTATATATCCTTATTGTATTTGGATGAAGAAATCTAAAATCGAGGGAGTACTGTGTTTCTTTGCTTTACATCGCCTTTGTAAAGGAGATGCTTGTGAGAGGTATCAAATTGCTTGATATTGGGACCTCGTGAGGAGCACTATCCACACCAAGCATCTTGACTGGTCGATGACATTGCCAACATGAGGTCATTGAAGAAGGTGACTTCACATCTTCCCTTTCTCTACCCCCTTCATCTTTCTTCTCTCTCCTAGTTTCTTTCCTACTTTGAGCTTCAAACATCGATATCTGCTCCACTACTTGGAACCTGTCATCGGCAAGGTCAGCACCACTTGGAGCCTCCAACATCTAGTAATCACCTCTTCTTGTCCACTTGAGCATCTAGGTCCCTCTTTGATGTCCATCTGACGTCATTTGAGGAGCTCTCACCTTGACTTTCGGCAATAGATGTCAAAGAGGCTTGTAGGCTTCTCGTAAATCGAGCAAGCACGCCAAACAATCAATTTGGTTGATACCCGTCAACTTGATCTGTTTCGAGAACGCATTGCACGTAGCCTATTACCCTCTTGTGAGAGGTGAGCAGCTTGATAATTTTGTACACGGTTATTTGTACTATAGTTCTTGCTACGCGCCTCAGTTAGGTCTGTCTCTCACATTGTGAGCATGGAGGTATTCTTGTTTCTTCTTCCTAGTAATTTACTTTAATTATTTTGTACACGGTCATGAATATTCGTGTTGAATCCGAGTTAGATCTGACTCTCTAACTCTTATTCTACCAAAATCTTGCTTAAGTAAACAATCTATCTTAATCGTAGTTTTATATGATGTTAGTTCATTACCTTCAAAATCGAGTCCGAATATTTGGTCCCGTGAACCAGATCATGTTGGAATCAATTTAGAGAGTCAACTCGGTTTATCCCGCATCATAAGCTCACCATAGTGGTTCCCGTGGGTCTTACGAAAAGGGCCTCTTCCCAAGGTCAGGGAATTGATGGGACAATTTTAAGGACCAAAATATTTTTTAAAAATGGGGAATTGGTGGGACATTTGTGGGCCAAAATACCCTTCACCTCTCTCACACAAAATAAGAAATCGGTGGGGGTAATTTTGGGATCAAAATATCCTCCACCCTTCTCTAGGCTTTCTCACAAAAAGAATATGAAATTAGTGAGAGATTTTTAGGAACTAAATTGCCTTTCGCAGCCTCCTCTATCATATGAAGGAACATCAAGGGTCTCATGTTATTAGAACGAGAGGAGGCCTCAGGGTGCAACTAAAGGCTCTCGAGGAGGCTCCAAGGCAAGAAAGAAGTCCTCTAAGACCATGAAAGGAGAAGGAAGAAGATGAAAGCCAAGAAAAGCTACAAGTCAAGGAGAGGATTGAACAAGACCCACTGAGCACTAGACCGAGATCAAACAAGAGTTGACTGAGATCAAACTAAGCCGATCAAACATAAAGTTAAAGTCTTTATTGGCTGGGATCGGGTTAGACCAATTGGCATTGGAATGGGATCAAACAAGTGTTAAATTAAGCCAATTAGGCACAAGACCAACAGCCAATGCAACTTGTCTGGGATTGAATCAGATTAGTTAGACACCAAATCCAAGGGGCTGAATGGTTTTCAAGGCAGACCAATTAGCCATCAAGGCCCGATCAATTGTCAAGTCAAGTACTGATCAGCCACCATGTCTAGGACCTACCACTACCAAGTCAAAATGATCGGCCATCAAGTTAAGGCTCAACCGACTATCAAGTTAAAGATTGATCAAACATTAAGTCAAGGATCAATTGGTTGCCAAGTCAAGGACAGTCTGTCAAGTAAACGACCGACTGGCCATCAAGTCAAGGATTGACCAGTAGGATTGACTGACTGTCAAAGATCAATCGACCACTACATTGGGAATTAGTTGGCTGCCAATTTAAGAACCGATCAACTACCAAACCAGTCGAATAAGCTCATAGTCAACAGTCAACGGGAGTTAACTAGGGCCGAACTGGACCGATCAGGGACTTGATGGAGATCAAATAAGAAGTTGACCAGGCATAAAGTCGAAAGTCAACAAAAGTTAATTGGGACCGAACTGGGGTCAAATAAGAATTGACTAGGGTCAAACTAAGCCGATTATGTACAAAATTGAAAGTCAATGGGAGTTGATTGAGACCGAACTGGGGCAACTTAGCACCGGATCGGGGGCAAAAAAGAGTTGGCCGGTGTCAAATTAGGCCGATAGGGCACAAAACCAGCAGTCAACAGTTGACTGGGACCAAACTGGATTAGTTAGACATCAAATCCAAGGGACCCATCGGTCAAGTCAACATCAGCAAACAAGTCAGCTGATGGCTCTCAAGTTAACAATGGCCATCAAGTTAAGATTGACAATCAAATCAATGAACTGGTTAGTCAACTGGCTGTTGTCTTGTTAGCACCAACATCAACTGACCAACTGCCAAGTCAGCATCAACCATCAAGTCAATTGACTGTCCGTCAAGCCAACATCGACCATCAACCAACCAACTGGCCTTAAGTTGACCGACTGACCATAAAGTTAACCGACTGGTCATCAAGTCAATCGACCAGCCATCAAATCAACAACCAACCAGAGTTACCGGACACCCAACCTAGACTTGAGTGAGAGTTGACCAAAGTCAAATTAAGTCGACCATGCACCAAGCTAAGAGTTAATTGGAAGCTGATCAAGATTGAGTCAACTCAACTGGTGATCATGTCAGAAACGGAACAGATGGTCAAAATCAAGTCAACTGGATGGGTTGATCAGGCACCAAACTGTGCTCCAACTGAGACCAATGTCAAGTTGATCTGACATTAATCTATGAGTAGACCAGTAGCAAGCCAAAGTCAAATGCAAATTGAGAACCAAGACTGGCACGAGGCCATAGCACTAACTAGGTATAAAACTTGCAGGTCATCCGTGAAAGTTAGCAAGGCACAATGCCAAACCTAGCCAGATACAAAACCTGGGGTTCAATCGTGAATGTCAGTCATATGCAAGACCAAGACACCAGTCAGGCACAAAACCCAATGAAATCTTGCAATCGTGAAGTCCAGGAACTGGCTACAATCTGATGATGGCAAGAAGCTTGAGAACAATACCCTAAATGGAATTGAAGATCAACTGGGTAAAACCATTGGGGTCATTAGGACAAATGCCCCTAAATCTGCTGATCAACCCTAGGTCGATTGGCGTCGACCTCTGCCCACGGGAGCAGAGGCGGGGGATTGAGGGCCGGCAGAGCCCGCCACCCCCTGGGGGGGGTGGTTACTTGTGGGGATTGAGCGGGGGCTCGATCCCTCGTTGGGTGCAGGGCAGCGCGCCTTGTTGGCTGTTCGGCCATGGTGACAAAAAAATGCCCCTAAATCCCCCTCAACATAACTTGACTCTTCTCAAACTATTCGAGCAAGAAGATCGGTCAGCCAAAGCCTCCAAAGGGACGAAGGGAGCACTAAGTCCTGAATTTGCCCAAGTAGGCATCAACCTGGTCTGAACTATGGCACTAGTAGGGTTTGAAGACACAAGAACGCAACAACTCTTACCCTTTCCTTGGGATAAAAAAGGAAAGAGAAAAAGTGTGCAAGAAAAAAAATCATACATATTCATTTTGGTAGAAAGAAATTGAAATCAAAGATGCTATTTTTTTGTTCATTTGCATATATCGTTTTGCAACATGCATCATCACCGCAACTAATCAAGGACTATCAAGCTGCCATTCAAGTAATTAACATCGAATCTGCTTAAGGATCAATAGAGAGAGAGGTCCAATCTTAATTCTAAGAACCCACCTATAACCTCATATTATCTACCAATTGAAAGCAGTAAACTATACCCCATAAACACATGCATACCTATACCCATGTCATACATTGTCCCATACCACACACATCATACATCATACACCATAGATCCTTGTTCGAGCTATTTGGCTTGTTATAAGCTTGATTTCTTCAAAGTTGGCTCGTCAAGCCGCTTGTTTATGTTATTGAGATGAATTTGAGCTTGAATTTGAGCAGAAACTTAGATTTGACCTTAAACTCGAGTAGAAATTCAGTCCTGACCTCGGTCCAAGCTCGAGTTTGTTTTCACCAATTTTAGTTTAAGGTCTAGCTTGGTTTAAGATTGACATGAGGTTCACAACTAGAAGAAAGGCTGAATTGAGGTGGCATGCTAGACGACTTAAGAAGTCTTGCCAACTGGAGGGTGCCTTATTGGAATAGCAGGAGTCAGTGGAAGGCTTGATATAGGAGGCACACCAACATATTCACGGCTATAGGAGGTATTTCACGAGTCTTGAGAGTACTGGATGCCTATATTGGAGGGAGGGGGTTGCTGTTGAGGAATCATGAAGAGTAGCACCGCTGCAGGATCATTAGAGAGGAGGAGCACTGCTGAGGGAGTGCTGGACACCCTGACCAAAAGAGGTGTGCTGGATGCCAGAAGGAGAGCTGTTGTGGGATTTCTGGAGAAATGGGTAGGGCTCTCAGGCAGTCGGGTGTGCCTTTTGATTGTGATGATTAAGGGATTGCGACTACAGCGAAAAATAGATGGGGTTAGGGTTTTGTTTTGAGTGGTTTAGGTTTATATCAATTGTCATACTATTATGATTAAGTCATAATATTACATATACATATATGTTCCTTTATACATTTCTTACATGATACTCATTTAAACATAGCTAATATTTAAACAATCATTCGTAAATCAAACAATATTTAAATAAATTCTTAAATATTTAATTGAGTAGTATGAACACCTTTTGTGTGCTTAATTGAGTATTTAAATAAGCTGTTTGCAAGCTTTGTTAGTCAAGTAGGGGTTCTACTCAAGCTTGACACCTTAATAAGTCAATCTTCTTTTCTTGTTCAGTCTTGCTCATTTTCTATAATAAACAACCGAGTGTCAAATTTTTATCAAGTCCCAAGCTACAACTCTTTTGCACCCTGATGTAACCTCAAAAATCTCAAAAGATTAATTCTTTTGTTTTGGAAATTCATTTTCCATTTGAATTTGAATTTGACCTTAGCATTGACTTCTTAGGAAAATAGATGGTATTCCATAAAAGTATTAACTAGGGTCAAAATTATATGTTGAGGTTGTTAGGTTCTTTGAAAATTTGTTTTGACCTCTCCCCGTCGGATGGTGCGAAGATCCGACGTTAATTACATCGAGATAACTCGAATACCCTTGATTAAGTGTCATAGCAATCCATTGAAATAGAAAACATGCATCCACAATAAACATTCACACATAGGAGAAAACAGCCCCATGAAATCAGTGGAATGCAAGCACTTAATTTGTTTTGAGTTTAATTTGAATTTAAGTTGAATTGAATTGATTTGAATTTTTGGTTTGATTAAATTTGAATTGTTTTGGATTTAGTTTAAGTTGAATTTAATTTAAGTTTGATTAGTTAAAGCTGATTTGAATGAATTTTGTTGGGATTGAATTATTTAAATTAATTGGAGTTGAATTTATTTGGAATTGATTTATCTAAATTTAATTTGAGAGATGTATTTGGTTGAATTAGATTGAATTGGTTTGATTTTAGTTTGAATTTGAGTTTGTTTTATTGGTTGAAATTTGAATTTGGTGCGTGAGTTTTAATTTGGTTTGAATTCGAGTTGATTAATTGGTTTAAGTTTGTTTGGAATTTAAATTTTGGCTTGTTTGATCAATTTGGATTTTTTATTAAGTTTGAGTTGGATTTATTTAGGAGTTGATTAATTGATTCAAGTTTGTTTGGATTTGGGGGATTTGATCCGAGTTTGATTTGAAAATTGAATTGAGTTTATTTGATCAATTATGTTTTTGATTGTGATTTAATGTGTGTTCTTTTTAAGTTGATTTGATTTATTAATTTTAATTTGCTTGTGGGTGTCAGTTTGGTTTGCTCAAATTAAATCTGTTCAATTTTGATTGTAACATTGAATGGAGTTGCTTAAGATTTGTTGAAGTTCAGATTTTGGTCTCCTGCAGATTCTGCAGAATAAGTTGGTTTCAGATTCGGGAGCTCTTCCAATTTCAGATTTTTGTATGTTTCAGGCTTACAGATTTTTAAGTTTTACAGTTTTACAGACTTTACAGGGTTCAGATTCTTCAAAAAAAAATTTATGGATTACAAGTTCAGATTTATGGATTCGGTGCACATTTGCAGATTTAGTCTTCAAACCTCAGATTGCAGATTTCTAGCTCGGATCCCCTGCAGATTGCAGATTTATGCAGATTCTACACATTAAATTAATTTTCAGATTTTAGACCTCGGAGTCCAGATTCTGCACTTCAAAGGTTTTCGGACTGCAGGTCCTGATTTCTAATTTTTAGAATCCAGATTTTGTTTATGGATTTAATTGAGTTTGTGATTTGTTTGGGAGTGTTTTGATTTGGGATTTGGTTGTATAAAGATTCAGATTTCAGATTTACAGGTTTTAAAATTTTAAAGTCTTTTACAGGTTCAGAATTTTCATAGTTATTTGAATCATTTGTTAATTTTTTGTTGTCTTGCATTCCAGAAATTTCATATGGTTGTCTCTCCTTGTAGCATCAATCTATGTACCGAACATGAATTTCACTTGTTCTCTCAAAAATATGAGACATGATTTACAACTTGAATAGCAATCCGATCCCTTTGAGTTCTTGATGAACATGGAACTTGTGTGATCAATTTGAGATGGAAAAACACCCGGTCATTGATAGAATTGTGGGCATTCCTCTCACTGATTTGAGATTGAGCAGGTCCCGGCCTTTGATAGGCTTGTGGGGACTCATCTCATTGTCTTGAGACCGACATATCCCGGTTCGATAGACGCGGGAAATTAGCCATGTCGATCTTCATGACTCCTTCATGAGTTGATGAACTTGTCATTTCGTGGGCGGCATGTACCCGGTCTTGATAGACTTATGGGCATCCCCCACTGTTTTGATGATTCCATTAGCATAGAATTGGCTTAACGGCATGTTGATCATGCACGGCCTCATATAGCTAAAAGATGGTAAGACATTGGGGTCTTTTATAGACCTTTATATGTCTACCTTAAGGACGTAGGGGCGGATGGTTAGTCGACCCCCCAACTAGTCCATATTTTGGATTCTTTTAAGTTAAGCCGAGACGTAGGGGCGGATGGTTAGTCGACTTCCCAACTAGTCCGGTTTGTTGAATTAAATATTTTTTTATTTATTTTCATTGGATTGTTTGTTTTAAAACAATTCATTTTTTTTGAAAATGGGACCCTCTGCGCTTGTGCACACTGCTCCGGCTGCAAAGGGGGCTTCGGTGACCGCCGTGGACCGGGTCGGTTCGAGTCCCCGTACCGGCGGTTCACTTCGGGCAGGCGGCCGGCTCCGCCCGGTCCGCCCCTCTTTTCTTTTTTTCGCGCCTTTCTCTCCTGGGCCCCACGACCTTTTCCAAGCATGGGACTATAGTCCGGGAGAGATATTTCTCCCGGCTACAGTGCCTGTTCGGCTTCTCTTCGGCACCCGACGGCCTCGCGGCGGCTTGCGGCGGCGTCCTTGGCCTTGTTCGACGGCGGCAGCTCCGGAGGAAGGTGAAGAAGGGGCCGGCAGCCCTAGGGGAAGAGGGGAAAACCCTCACCGGCAAAGCCATCAGGGGAGTCTCCCGCGCCTCCTCGCGGTCGCGGCGGCCCGCGGGAAGACCTGCGGCGTCCGGAAGAAGAAGAAGAAGAGGAGGGCTCCGCACGGCTTCAACGAGACTCCAGACGATCGGTAAGCTTCCCCTCCCTCTCCTATCTTTGCTGTCCTGCCTCCCACGATCTCCCTCCTTGCTTCCTCTTTCTCGCGGCGACTTGCGGCATGCTTTTTATAAGCCTCGGGGTTTCCTCTCCCGATTGGGAGATTGCTCCCTCTCCGGGATGGTCTCGGACCTTCCCACAACTCTCGGCCCCGTATCTTGGAAGGAGATCGAGATCCTTGGGATATCCTCCATCGACCGTTACCTTGCGAGTAGGATTCGGGGGCTTCCATAATATCCAGAATCAGATATCGATCAGGACTTAGTGGCGTGTTGATATCTTGCTCCGGATTTTCTTCCTTCCTTCGATTTCTTGCTTTGTTCAACAAAATCCCCCTCCTCCTTCTTTCTGTCGAGCCCATCTTTGCCAGGCCCGCGGGCAGCTTCCTTGGCCCATTTAGAAGACTGTCCGGCCCCCTCCTTTGAGCAGGCCCGTGGGCCTTGGAGATGGCTTGCAAATGGGTCTCTCCAGTCGGCCGAATTGGGCCAATCGGAGTCTCATCATGGGCTTTGTCGATGGGCATCCCCGGCGGACTGAATTGGGCCGATCAGGGTCCGTTTGTGGGCCTTGGAGATGGACTGAATTGGGCCTGTTTGGGCCGAGCATGCCATTCCTTTTGTTTCTCTTTTTTTTTGAATCGGCCTTGTCAACATATTTGGTTTCTCTTCTTTCTTTTTTTTTCTGAAAATTTTTGGTTACAACACACCCTTGCCTAAAACTATTTTATTTTGTAATTGATGGCAGTTTATATTAAATTATTGAAGATTTCCTCTTATTGTAGTGCATTCTTATCAAACTTTTCTCCATATTAGAATTTTGAAGAGGCGTATTATTACCAGCAAGCAAATGTTTGAACATTGCTTTTGTATTGGGCTTCCAGTAGACATGTTAAAATTCCACAACAATAATGATGTTGAGTAGTGTAATTTTTTTTTATTTTCTGAGGTCAGAGAATAAACAATATACTTTCCTCTTTCATCTGGTTGTGGTCAAGTTTCATCATCAAGATGCTTCCAAATCTCTGAATATGTTTGTTTGAATCTCAAAAGAAGACTGAGATGCCATATCTAATTCCTGGTCATCTGCATTGATTGTTCTATAATTCTATTATATAAGAATTAACATCTGATTGCTGCACACTTATTTCTAGTGGAGCAAAGGAGACACCCAGAATTGAAGGGTTTACCTACTGCTGTAGTACAGTACAATTCCTGGAAGGGTGGAGGCCTGATTGCTGTCAGCTATGAAGCTCGCAAATATGGTGTGAAACGGTAATAGTTTTTTGTTCTCCTGTCAAATGCTATCTATCACAAATTATGTGTACTTCATTATGTAAGAATCTTGCACAAGGTTTCAGCTCTATGCGGGGAGATGAAGCTAAAGAGGTTTGCCCCAATATTCAGTTGGTCCAAGTTCCAGTTTCCCGTGGTAAAGCAGATTTAAACGTATATCGTGATGCTGGTTCAGAGGTGTGTTGCAGCATATGCATATTCTCTTTTCTCAATATATGTTTTACTTCATCATCTCTTAACATGAATTTGGCTCGAGCTTAGCTTACATTATATATTTTTCACTTTCATAAACATTTTCAGGTTATTTCTATACTTGCTTCAAAAGGGCGCTGTGAGCGTGCATCTATTGATGAAGTTTACCTAGACCTTACCGAAGCAGCTGAACTGATGCTATTGGAAACTCCTCCCGAGACACTAGAAGCAATTGACGTGGAAGTTATGCAGTCAAATGTTTTGGGTTTAAATGAAGTACGAATGTTGCTTTATTCTTGTCCTGTTTGGTGATTGGATTTTGATGATCTTGCCCTAAGCACAGTTCGTTAAGTGAAAAATAAGATGTGTTTATTTTCATTTTTTTTTCTTTCAAGGAGAGAGAGAAGACGTGACACTTTATTGAAATGTAATCAACAAAATAAAATTAACAGATGAGTCTCTTGAGTGTAGGAGGAACACAGAAGCTTAACTAGGAAGGTGTATTAACCACCCCAAAATTTCTCATTAATATTTACCCGAGAAAATTTAATTAAATAACTTGAGATGCTACTACTAGCATTTACTGTCAACAACTCCATCGCTGGCTCAACAAGGCTGTCGTGCCCTTAACCTAGCAGTGAGGGGCTCACTGCTGGCCATTGAAGCAACCTGCCAAACCAAACGTTGGGGGAACCTCTCAATGAGGGAACTCCATGCTAATTCCTATTGGTTCAATCCATTTTAATTTTCCATCTATAATTTAACAGCTGATTAAGCTTAATGACAGTGGTTAAGTTCTAGTTGACAGTCTTTCAAGAGTCCAAACTTGTGTTGGTTTAGGCATCTTCATTGGTTCAGCTCAATTAGGGCCATGAAGGGCTGAATGTGAAGCCTAACGTTCAGATTTTTTTGAACAATTGTGGTCTCATCTTGAGCTTCATCCCTTGGTATGTCCTTCCCAAATTCATGGGCCATAAAAAATAATGATACGATGCTGATATTTAATACAAACAGTCTTGCGCATCGCATTGAACCTGAATTTGGTATTGGATTAAAAAGGTGATGATGATAAAATGTTGATTTGCATCACTATAGATCCTCCAAACCTGGCTGACAGAAAGATCAGCCTTTCTGTGGCAGGGAGTGTTGAAGCTTCTCCCTGCTCTATGCCTTGCTGCGTTCTCAGAGGAAACCCAGGGAAGTGGGGCCACTGCAATCTGCTGTGAAATCCCTCCTAGTTGCAGAAGAGATAAGAGAAGACTGAGGGCGGATGCTTCCATGTGTAACCAGAGAGCCGAAGTCATGGACATCTGAGCTGCTGCGGCAGCTGAGCTAAAAGCTCTTTGAAGCCACTCTTCAATCGATCGGCAAGGAGGAGCCTGCGGCAAAAGCTGTGAATGCACCTGCAGTGGATGAAGGCTGGAGTGGCTCTCCCATATGCTACAGCAGATGAAAAAGGGGTAAGGATCCGTGTCTGTTTTGCACACCTATATAAAGAAAAAGGGGGGAAGTAAAAGGAGAAAGGGCAGGAGTGTTTTCTTTTTATTCACAAAAAAAGAAAAAGAAAAACAGATGATGCAGCAGCTTTAGAGCATCCTGGTTTGAGAATAGGGGAAGACGACCGAGACTAGAGCTGGAGCAGCATAATTCCACCTCAGAAAGATGTCATCTCTGGCGGCCTCTTGTTGCACTTCCCGTGGCTATTGGACATGCCAATGCTGGCACTGGCACTGGAACTGGGGACAAGGTTGGAGAAGAGAGAGAAGAGAGTAAAGAATCCAAAGACACAGATCTAGCAGGCATGCCTGACTGACCACCTACAGTGCCAACCTGGTACACCTTCTGATAGAACATTTTCTGGTCAGGAGTAGATAGAGCCACCTCCGGCAGTTAGTAGATACTGGAAGGAATGCCACAATCCTTCCAAGGGGGATGAGTAGCGGCAAATGATATCAACATTACCAAGTTCGAATGCGAGAGCATGAAGGCTAGGCACCTGGAGCTGCAGGGCAGAATGGATGACCTGCAGATGCGTTTTGAGAAGAGCCTGCTCAAGCCCTCTAAGCTGACATTGGCTGCGTGGGATCATGAAAAAGGAAAATGGGAGGAGGTGGGCTTGCACATTAGCTCCCCTAGAGCTCACCCAGCTGAGATGGAAGAAGCCCTGCCTGCATGTCTCAATAGGAGAATTGAGGAAAAAAAGGTAATGGTGGGCTTCTTCTGTGCACAGCTGATAGGAGAAGTGAAGGAACATGGAAGAGGAGGGGGGCGGGGCTCGGCTCTTTCTGCATGCATAGTGGAGAAAGTAGAAGAGAACCTGATGACTTTTGCGCTTGAGGGAAACAAAGGAGAAGATGGAGCCAATTGTACTGCCCCAGTGCCCCGGCAAAGCAGTTGGACATAAAAAAAAGGAAAAAAAGGGGAAGAGAGAAGGTGGGCCTGGCGACAGGGAAAAGAGAGAAGAGGTGGGCCAAGAGGGCTGGAACATAGGGGTGCATGGTCCATGCATAGACTGACTGACATGCAGCGGTCTGTGTCTGTACCTCTGCTGCAGGAAGGACCCAGGACACCCCTTGGTAGAAGAAAAGAAACAAAAAAAGGCCAAATGGAAACCTCGGCATTGCGACCAAAGAGGAGAGGTGGTTTGAGACAACAAAGGACATACAACCATGGTTCGCCGGGTCGCGACCCGGTCGGAATTGGGCCCGACCGGCTCGGTCGCGACCCAGCCCATATGGCCGTTGGCAACGGTCAACGGCTAGGGGGGGCTCTAGCCCCCCCCTCACACTCTCACTCTTAAGCTCTCATTGTCTCATTTTGTTTTTCATTTACTTAATTATTTCATTAGTTCATTTAGTATATTTATTTAATATTTGTTTCATTGATTAGTTAGTTAAGTAGTTTCTTATTTTTAATATTTACTTACTTATTTACATAGTTAGTTAGCTAGAAGATTAGTTAGATATTTAGTTTAGTAGTTACTTAAGTACATAATTAGTTAGAAGGTATAGTTAATCACTTATTTAGTTACATAATTAGTTAGTCATTTATTTTACATAATTAAAAGTTTACTTAGATTAGTAGTCACTTATTAACGTCATTAGCTTTTTTAAATAGTTAATTACTTACTTAAGTAATTATTTAGTAAAAAAATATCTTCTCCAAGCCAAACAACCCAAACTGCCGGCGCGACCTGGAGTGATCCGGCTTGGTTACATTGTAACTTGATCTCCATGGCGGAGAGAAAAGTGCAATGTAAATATTATGACAAAATAATATTCGGTGGTATTTATTGTTTAATATTTCATCTTGCAGGCATGAAGGGAAACGTTCTTCCTTGCACACGGACTCCGCTGGAGGTCAGAGTTCAATTTCGTAGACACCTACAAGCGATGGAGCAAACGAAGGGAACTAGCAAACGGCATTAGGAGACCGTTCAAGAAGAATTGCTACAACTGGAGAGACGTTCCGTACACATTTACGGGATTAGACAAGAGAGGTCGGATATTTTTGGAGAAGAAGAGTACGATGGTATGTTTGTTTTACTCGTAAACGTAGTTCATTCTTCTATTTTAAAAGATAATTAAGTAGTTGAATATTTCTTAGATAGATGACCTCTTACGGGGAATGGAAGCAAGTCGAAGATCATTCGCCGATGAAGAGTTACATAGACACACCGACCGAAAGATGGGTCAAGGGTCTGGAAGTGGGAGTGGTTGAGGAAGTGGAAGAGGATCCAACAACCAACCGCAAGATGAGGTTCATGATCTCACCCAAGATGACGACCTGACAGTAGGTCCCGTGGATCCCGTAATCACCAGACCACGACAACGTCAAACGACAATCACGACGGCGATAAAGAACCTAAAATTATGTAAGGAGAAGATTGGCCGGGCAATGTCAAGGTGGTTCTTTCACCACAGTATTCCGGCAAATGCCGCGAGGGGACCATACTACGAGAACATGATCGACATGATCACAGACATCGGGAGAGGAGTGCCTGGTCCAAACCCATAGGAGATATACAATGTATATCTTCCTATGAAGGTGCAAGAAACAAAGAAGTACGTGGCATCATTTGAACGAATATGGGAGGAACGAGGTTGCATATTAATAACTGACGGATTGACCGACAAGTAAATTTTATTTTACTCATTTATATTAAATGTATAAACATTCTTTTTGGTATAACTTAGTTAATATCTTATACTTAACAGGTATAACTAGGAAGACAATGATCAACTTCCTAGTGTACAGTCAAGCCGGCACGGTCTTTTGGAAGTCGGTTGACGCATCAGGACATGTAAAGAATGCGGAGTATCTTTACCAATTGATAGATGGAGTGATAGAAGAAATAGGAGAGAGCCGGGTAGTTTAAGTAGTCACAGACAATGCGGCCGCATACAAAGCGGCCGGACAGATGTTTATGGTCAAAATACCAAAGTTGTATTAGACACATTGTTCCGCCCACTCCTTAGACTTGATGTTGGAGGATATATGCAAGGATCCTCAAATAAACATGGTTGTTAAGCTAGCCCTATTTATTTCTTCATTTATTTACAACCACAACTTTGTCTTTGCACTTATAAGGGAACACACCAAGGGGCGAGAGTTGTTACGGCCTGGTGCAACTCGGTTCGCCTCTGTTGACACCTGGAATTTCAAAAAAAAAAAAAGGAAAAGCAAAGGAGAAAACAATGAGGGATGGGGATCGACCGGCAGGCCAAAGGAAGAAAAGGGGAGGCAAACACAAATGGAAAGGGGGCAGAGCGCTTTACCCGCCGACTGGTGGTCGGGTGCGCAGGAGGGGGGTCGCACCCCTTGCAGGATCCTGAATAGGGGGGGGGGCAATCCCTTTACCGGTCCCTACGTTGGTGCCTTGCACCAACCAAGAGCTCCTCCGAGCTCCCCTGGACAATCAGAGATGCCACGCACCCGGACAACGGCTATAAGAGAGAGCTGGAGGGTCGTCGCGGGAAGGAGGTGCCAGGAGAGGGTGGAGAAGAGAGGGCGCAAGGCCAGGAGGGTGAAGGAGAGAGGGGGCGACAAGGAGGGAGATCGAGAGAGAAGAGAGAGAGAGAACCGGAGCCGTCGGAGCTGCTGCCCTCTCCTCCTCTTCTCGCCGGAGCTATCCCCTCTTCCGAGCAAAGCCGGAGGACCTGCGAAAGCTGTCGAGCTGTCGCCGCCTATCACAAGCCACTGCGGACGCCGTCGTCACCGGAGGAGGTTCCAACCTTCCCCAGGACCGCCGCGTCCGGATCCCCCTTTCCCCTCTACCGCCACCGCCGGCCTGCCATTATCGCCGGAAGCCCGCTGCCGCTGCGTCCGGGTGGCCGCCGTGCGAAGAAGTCGTCAAGGGGTCGCGGCCGACCTTCTGCTGCCGCCGGTCTGCCGCCGTCGCTGGGCTCTGGTGCCATCGCGTCGCGAGAGGAAGAGGCCCGTCGGGGGGGAATAATACCCCCCCGACTTACGTCCACGGTGGAAAACCCCCCGTGGGGCCCACTCGATGAGAAAAGCAAAAAAAAAAGGGCGCGGCGGTCGACCGCGTGAGGAGCGCGCGTGCGCGCGCGCGAGAGAGCCGGCCGCGGTGGAGAAGTTGACCCGCGGGTCAAAATTGGACGCGGGGCCCACAAAAAAAATTTGAAAAAAAAAAGAGGAAGAGGAAGAAGACCGCGGCCTCGCGGTATTGGACCGCGGTGACGGCCGGCCCAAACAGGGCCCCTTCGGGTGAACAGTGCCCGAACAGGACACATCCCAAAAAAATAATAATTAAAACAAACAATCAAATGAAATTAAATAAAAATTTACCTCTTTAATCAACAAATCGAGACTAGTTGGGGGGTCGACTAACCATCCGCCCCTACGTCTCTACTTAACTTAAAAGAAATTAAAATTTGGACTAGTTGGGGGGTCGACTAACCATCCGTCCCTACGTCCTTAAGGTAGACATACAAAGGTCATAAAAAGACCCCAATGTCTTACTATCTAGCTATATACGAGGCCGTGCATGATCAACATGCCATTAAGCCGATTATATGCTAAAAAAGAGAGAATTGGGGGAAATATCCATAAGTCTATAAGGGCCGGGTATATTCCCCCATAAATTGACAAGTTCATCATATCCAATGAGGATTGAGTGAGGATGGTCTCAAAACCATCAAGTTGTAATGACATAGAACCAAGCAATGAGATGGCATGTCCCGTGTACAAATGATCTTGAGTGGAGGATCAATAGCCCCATGAAATTGAGAGGATCGCAACTAAAGGAAAAAAAGAGATGATGATGAAATAAAATAGAATAAAGCAACCTGACATAAAAAAAAGAAGGGTCTCTTAAGCCATACCGGGTCTGAAAATACAGAAGAGCTGAAGGTTTGAATTTGTGAAGTATATAAAATCTGAAGCATACAAAAATCCGAAACACATAAAAATCTGAAATCTTGAGCAGGATATCCGAGCCAAAAAATCTGCAATATGGAATTTGAAGATTCAAAATCTGAACCTCACGTTCAAAGGAAATCTGAGAATTGAAGGTCCAGGATCTGAATATTCCAAATTCAAATAAAACTGTAATGAACTCATTATAATCTATCAAAGTCTAATCAACTCCAACCGAGTAGATTTAAATCAAATTAAAGCCAACAAACCGATTCACTTTTCCAAGATAAACTTAAAGCCATATTTCCTGGACCAAAATCAAATAGACCACCAATTCAAAATCTGAAACGTATAAAATCTGGAATTTAAAAATCTGAATACACCATGAAAATCTGAAATCTGAATCTGTGCAGAAACCCATTTAAAAAACCTGCAATCTGGAAATCGATTAGAATGCAGAATCTGCAAGAGATATGGAGTCTGAAATTTGAAAAGATCAAAATCTGAACTTCATATCCGGGGAGTGGGTAATTAACTTAAGACAACTTAAATCCAATTTTAATCAACTCGAACAAAACTTCAGATGGCATTAATTGAACCTT
Source organism: Cryptocoryne crispatula var. balansae (assembly GCA_036172225.1). Classification (NCBI taxonomy): domain Eukaryota; kingdom Viridiplantae; phylum Streptophyta; class Magnoliopsida; order Alismatales; family Araceae; genus Cryptocoryne; species Cryptocoryne crispatula. The sequence goes on along the minus strand of CM069922.1, from coordinate 13,691,586 downwards.
TATCAAACTAATTTTTCACATCAAATCATGAACCGCAGTAAGTTCATCTCAAAACAGATGTTAAAGTAAATCTGAACCAATTAAAAAAATAAATCAAATCAAATTAAACCAACAAGCAAATTAAATTAATTCAAATCATAAGCATAGTCAAATCTGAAATTTGAACAAATCAGAAGTCAAGAGTTCGAAAATGTTAATCCGAGGGTTGGGGGCTCAAGATCTGAACATTTTAAATCTAGATAAAACTGCAATTAAGTCAAATCAACTTTAACCAAAACAAACTTAAATCGACCAACAAAACTTTTTTTCAGACAAACTTAAATAAGTCAAACGAACCACCAATCTGAAAGTTTGAAAATTTGAAATCCTTAAATCAGAACTTCATAACTACCAAAACGTTAACCAACCATCAAGCTCCAATCAATTTTAATCAAACAGATTTAACTCAAATAATTCAACAAAATCCATTTCAAACAAGATTAGGTCAGATTTTAAAATCAAACAAACCAAACAAATTTAATAATCTGCCGGGCATCAATCTAAACCAGAAATTCAACTACATTCCAAACATGGTCAAATTAATTAAATTAAGTCAAACTCAAATAAAAAATCTTTACATTAACCCAAATCAATTTTAATCAGACAACTCTAATTCAGATTAAGTTAAGTCAATCAAATGAACTATTAATCTGAACCCTATGAAATCTGCATATTAATCAAATTTTAAATGAGTTAACTTTAACTAAACAAAATTAACCTAAAACAAACTGAATTTAAATTAATAATCCATCAACAAATTCAATTCAAGACAATTAAATCCTAAATCAGTTCACACAAATCTGAAAGTTGCTTGAAAAAGAATCCATAAGCTGTCAAATTCAATTAAACAAACTCAAATTCAAATAGAATATAAATCAACAAATAACTCACAAATTAATCAAATTCAACTTAAATCAAACCAAATTCAAATCAAATCAAACAAAATTCAAATCAATTTAAACCAAAATAAAAAACACACTAAGTGCTTGCCTTCCACCAAGTTCATGGGGCTTCCTGTTTCTCCTATTATGTGTGTGAATGTTTATTGTGGATGCATGTTTTCTATTTCCATGGATTGCTATGACGATAATCAAGGGTATTCGAGTCATCTCGATGTAATTAACGTCGGATCTTCGCACCATCCGACGGGGAGAGGTCAAAATAAATTTCAAAGAACCTAACAACCTCAACACATAATTTTGACCCTAGTTAGTACTTTTATGGAATACCATCTATTTTTCTAATAAGTCGATGCTAAGGTCTAACCAAATCTAATTCAAATTCAAAAGGAAAATGAATTTTCAAAAGAAAAGAAATAAAATCTTTAAATTCGAGGTCACATCAAATGGCACGCCCGGTGGGACCTCTCCTTCTCTTCATCTCTCCGTCATAGCAATTCAAGAAGAGATACGTCCTAAACCCCATGTATATCTAACACATGCTTCTTTCCTTTTTGTGCGAGGAGGAGGCGGAAAATGTCAAAGGATGAGACCCGTTGGGGTCCAATGATCCCGCCTTGAAGACTTCATCCTGATGTTGCAAACATCTCAAGCCGTTCTCGGAGTTCATCCAGCGCCGAGAATATTTCAAGGGTCAAACAACTTGATCCTATTTCCAAAGGGGTTTACCATGGAAGCTCCCAACAAACAACTCCTGGGGCATGTGGTTATGGATTCTGTCACCGCCAACCCTCAAAGAAGTTAAAGAGGCGCCAATCATGCCATCTCAAGACCTATGCAACTATATACCAGGGTCAATCTTGCATAACCGACCGAGACAAAAGGAGGACGATGTCAAGGCAAAGTCCAATTCCCCCATCTCCAACGAGTGCATGGCACCGGGGCAACTACAACAAGAAGAGGTTGACCACAAATAAAAAAAATGGGCTGCTGGCCAACCGACAAAGAAAGCTCTCGGACTCAAGCTGGCAAGATGTCGTTCAGTAGGGAACAAATCCCTAAGTCCAAAAGAACTCCATCAACCAAATGGGGGCAAGGAACAAATCCTTCACCCAGAAGTCATATATGGTCAAGCAATGGCCATGCCAAAAACATATTCTCAATTCATGAGATTACCATTGTTGGTCAACTGGCAGAGAAATCTCTCAAACTCAAGCTGGTGATGTCATCATCGGCAGGGGTTAAATCTCTAAACCCGGATGAACTCCGTCAATCAAATGGGGGGCAATGAACAAATCCCTCACTCAAAAGTTATATCTGGTCAAGCAATGGCTATGCCAAATGACATGTCAAGAAGGAATCAGTTCTCAACTCATGAAGCAACCATGGCTGACCTACCAGAGGCTCAGCATATTCAAGGACAAGGAATCAATCCTATGTTTCCAAAATAGAAACGTACTTTGGCCAACCAAATATCAGTTTGGCTCCAAACAAATGCTACTTGGGTAAGGAACAAATCCATCACCCGAGAGAAATTTGCTGAGATTGGTTGGTGGCCCACATTTCATTGAGGTGCCATCTCTCAATTCACTATAGTTGGTTAAATTGAGAGCTCAAATCATGAGGTATTTCAACTGGGTAAGGGATTAACTCTTGACTCGGGAAAATAATGTGGCTTCATTTTAGCCTCAAATGCCACTTGGGAAAAGAACAAATCTTATGCCCAAGAAAACAAAAAATCATCAAAGCATGGTTACCCGGTCAACGGCATATACCAAAGACGTTTCAAGAGGGATTAACCCACAAATCTATGAGAGTACCATGATAAACCAATCAATAGATTCATGTCAAAACTGCTTCAAGAAGGGAACAAACCTCAATCCACAATGTTGTCGTTGTTAGCCTTCATCCACAACATGCAATGGGGAACCTGACAATGGCGTATGCCACATGAATGCCATTTCCGTGGGGAATCAATCCTCACGCCATGACATGACGTCTTTACGACTGGCTAACCAAGTAGGGGAGTCAATCTTCTACTCTTGAAATGCTGAGGGCTATCAATCATGGGCTCAGTCCTGAGATGCTATGCATTGTGGCTGCCCAGCTGACGAACAACATCAAAGTTATGTGAGGGATCAGCCCTCTAATCTGAAAATTGACAACTTGGGACAAGTAATAGCCTGCCATGTTGCTGCCAGGGTGAGGGACCAACCCTCAACCCGCAATCTCAACCAAGCTTGATTGACCAGCAATTCAGGCTCCTCATACTCATCTTCAAATTGGGAACTAATCCCATACTTGTGCCATGGCCTAGGCTGTTCAGTTAGTGGCACAACTCCAAGATATCCCTTGGGCTAGGAATAAATCCAATGCTCACATTAAAACTTGCATATGCAGGGTATCATCGCACTCTACTCGGGGGGCAAGAAGCTCATTTATACATGCTATGTCAAGTCGATAACAAGTCAACTTGAACTACTACCACCAGGATGAGGGGGCAGCCCTCTGCTCCTCGTTCCAAGGATGGCAGGCCGATCAACGGTTCGTGAAGTTCTTGATCAACTAAGGGGTTAAGCTTCAGCTCGACACTCCAACAAGTCAGGCCCATCAACGGCTTGGTTAATTTATGCATTCCCTTGGACAAGGAATCAATCCTCTGTCTACTCATGCGTTGTGGTCAACCAATCCTCAGTTGAACCCAAGAAAATTTTTGGGCAAAGTAGAAACCAGGTGCCCATGCTGCAGCCGACTTGATGGAAGGCTCGTCAAACTCAAGAAAAACAATTCAGAATTTCATACTTTGCAGGGGGCAATCGCCCAGCCACACCATAACAACACTGGCCAAGGAGAAACCACATGCCCGATATGTTATCAAACGATCAGGGAGAAAGCAATCCTCCACCTCAAAGGGAGAGCCAGTACAGATTCCAAGATTTCTCGTTGCTAACTGTTATGCCACTCTAGCCCGGTTGGAGAAAAGGGACAAGGCTACCTCCCAGTCTTCCACTAACACTGTTGCAAGGCACATACGGGGAAGGAGGAAATCTTTCACCCGTCAATTCATTTCTGACCAACAATGGTCTCAACTGCTAATGGATAGAAGGATCAGTCCTCTTGTCTGAAAATCAAGAAATATAGCCGATCAACGGCCAACCATGCTATTTCTCGGGTAAGGGACCAGCCCTTGGCTCGTGGCTTCAAACGGGGCAACCGATCAACAATTCCGCCCCCGATTGCCATCTTTCGGGTGAGGGATTAACCCTCGACTCATCATTTCAAGCAGGACAACTGATCAACAGTTCTGTCCAACTAGATAACTCGACGAGCTAGGAATCAATCCTATGCTCGCCAGATTGCAGGAATGCTGCCCGGTTATCGGTGCAACTTCAAAGTATTCCTTGGTCCTGGAACAAATCCAATGACCACATCAAAGATGGCCCAGATGTGGTGCCTTCTCCATGCTCGGGTTCGGAATCAATCCGTCACTCGGTATACATCATATATTGGTTGGTTTGCTGGTCGACCCACAATGTCATCCATCTGACCGGGAGCAAGCCTCCAGGTCACTCCAGTACAACTCAGGCTATAGATCAACCGGACGCCCATCATACTGGTAAAGAGCAAGGAAGAAATCCTTTGCATACGAAAGGAATGCATTCAACCAAAAGTGACCGGTCGATTGGACACCAAGTGAGGAAGCAATCCTCCATATTTTAACAAAGTCTGGCCAATCAATGGTCGAAAACATGGCTTTCGGTGAAGCAAGGGATCAACCCTATATTCTTCAGTCTAAAGAAGCCAGCCAATCAACAGCCTATGATGCTACAGAGGGATCAGCCTTTTGCCCTTTCTCTCAACCAATATGACCAACCAATGGTCCGATCTTCTAATTATGACATGCAAGTGAAGAATCAATCCTCTATCGGGCAAATGGATGCAACTGCCATGATACCAATTTGGTAGTCATATATCAATTGGGCTCAGAACAAATCTTATGCCTATATGGCATCACCTGATAAGGTTTTGCTTGGGAGAGAAAGCAATTCTCGGCCCATTTTGCATCAAAAGCCAGCTTGAGCGGTCCTCTAGGAACTACTCATCCGACCAGGGGCATGCCCCTAGGCTATATCATATCAAGCAGATGTAAGGGTGAACTCTCCACCTAAAAAGGTAACAGGGAGCAGGGGGCAAGAATACCAACCTCTACCAATAAAGCTCCAGAAAATCACCAACCTACGCTAACTACAAAAGGGAGACAAAGAAGAAATCATTGTCTCAACAGGAGACTACAGGAAGTCATTCATGTTATCAGGGTGAGGGAGCAACCCTCCACCCTTTAAGTTAGCATATCAAGCTGGACAACGTCCCCGATGCTGCAATTCAAGTGGGGGACCAACTCTTAACTCGACATTTCAAATCAGTCTTGCTGGTCAGTGGCTCAACCCAATTATGCCTTTTGGCAAACAAGGAATCTATCCCTACATGTCAATATGTCAGGGCCGACCAATCCACTACAAAGCATAAAGCACAGACAAGGAAGAAATCCAACATCCATTACAAAATTGCCCGGTTTACAGCCTGATTGGGTTCTGCTCAGGCAAAGAAACGATTCTCAATCCAATATGCTCATTGATGTCAACCGATTTGACAAATGGTCTGAGAAGGTCGTGCAAGGCCAGGGACATGTCCTTAAGCCCCGTTGTGACAATAGGGCTAAGTTTGCCTCAAACAGCACTGGGGGCAAAAAGAATGGGTTTCATCTGTTTAAGATTGGCCCACTTTCAAATGATCTTGGAAATTTTGACATCCAGGTCACAAAGAATTCTCAAACTAGCCTTTAACTAGATCTAGAGAGCATCCCAAATATCTCTCTTAGAAAGTACCAAAGGCTGGATCTTCTCCTATCTCTTGGCTGAGGGAATGAAGAGTCCATAGGACAGCCCTCACATACCACAAAAGAAACAGTCTCCATGGCCTCCGACATGCCCATGTACAAAAAAAACCTCCATGGCCTCTGACATGCCTAAATCCCAACTCACTCTAATGGCTTTGACATGCCTATGCCCACATACAAGCCATCCCCAAGGCCCCCAATATTCCTATGATCAGCCCTACACAGTTCCCCTATGTGGACTCCAAAGGAAGTTCAAAAAAAAAGAAGAAAAAGAAGAAGAAGAGAGAAAACAGGTTGGATGGAGGAGATACTCCCAACTGAAGCAATAAGAGAAATGAATTCTCAAACTGACACTAGTAACTCTCAGAAGGGAAGAAATCTCTAAACTGAGATGGACATGCAATCTCAGGCAACTGTTTGTTGATCGAGAAAAGGAAGTCTCTAAAGAGGTTAGCAGGGGATTAGTTTGCCCTCACTTAAACCACCTCAAAAAAGACATAATATACTAAGGACACAAAGCAGCATGCTGGTTAGTGCTCGTCACGTCTCAAATTTCAACAACCAAAGAAGATGCACAAGGAGATCAAGAACTTGAAGTACTCACCTTGTGCTGCTCTCCATCTACACGTCAAGCATCCACATTGATGGTGGAATAATGACCAGGTGGAACATGACCAAAGTTCATATGGCTTGAGGGAAGCCTGAATTCCCTTGTGAAAAAAAAAAGAAAGAAAGAAAGAAAAATGAAACACCTTGACAGACTTGGTTAGTTACACCATTAATTGACCAAGGGCAAAATATGTCAAACAAAAAAAGAGAGAAAGAAAAAAAAAAGGAAAAAAATCCAGCTGAGGTGATGACTCGATGAAGGCACCTCAGGCAAAAATGGATCACCCTGCTGTATGAAAATCCTGCAAAGGGGCATACAGGTAAGAGAAAAAGGGGACTAGCTTGGGTGAAAACCTTTCAAAAGGCAGTCAAGTTAGTTTGAAAAGAAGAAAAAAAAAAGAAAAAAAAGTGAGAAACTCTGGAAATTCAAAGTTCAAAAAAAAAAGGAGGGGACTTACCTCCCCTCTAAACATGTCAAATTTCATGCCATCATGACCTCATAGTCTACATGGCTTCATCAATTGATGCCATCAAGACCCTTAAAGTCGACATGGCTTCACTCGTTTATGTCATCATGTCTCTTATTGCTACATGACTCTCAAACTTCATACCATTATGACCCTTTCGGTCCATATGGTTTTGCTAGCAAGTCTCCAGACTATCATGGTCATTTTGGCCTATATAGCCTTCAACCTTTCATACCATTATGACCCTCATGGTCCGTATGGTTTCAAGAAAAATCACATGCCATTATGACTCTCATGTCCACATGGCTTCCAATAAATTCATACCATCATGGCCCTCCAGGTCTATATGGTTTCAAATGTTCATACCATTATGACCCTTCATGTCTATATGGTTTTCAAGCTTCCATACTATCATGGCCCTTCCGGTCTACATGGTCCCCAAGTCCTTACGTCATCATGACCAACAAGGTCTATATGACTGTCAAATTCTATACCAATATGACCCTCTCGGTCTATATGGTTTTCATAAAACCCATACCATCATAGGCCATTTGGTCTAAATGTTGCTTAGATTCTATGCCACCAAGGTTGAACATGGAACTATTCCCATGTCCCAAGTCCCACCGGCAACATCTGAGTCTTGAGCCTTTAAGCTTGGGTTTTACCCTAAATTCATATTTCACGGGCCAAGTATGATCATTTCATACTTGCATGTCCCACAACTCTACAAGCGGCAGCAAGCCATCCCATATTTCATCTTTTGGACCGAATGCGACTCCTTCGCATTCATAAGTCTTTAAATTCCGTGACATTAAGCCATCTTGTCACTTTTCGGCATCAATCCACCACATTCGGCATTAAGCCATCACCTCCTCTTTGGCATCAAGTCATAATATTCTTTTTGGCACCAAGCCATCATACCTCTTTTGGCACCAAGTCACTACACTCGGCATCAAGCCGTCATGACCGTTTTGGCATCAAGCCATGATACTGCTTTGACATTAAGCTGTATCTTCGGCATCAAGCCATCACATTCGACATGGAGTCATTCCATGCCACAACACCCTTTTTGGCATCAAGCCACCAAATCATTTTAGCATGAAGCCACGATACCCCGTCACGGCATCAAGCTGTCAACTCCTTTTGGCATTAAGCCATCATATCCCTTCTGGCATCAAGCCATTCCATTCCTTTTTTTTTTTTTTGCATCAAGCCAACGCATATCTTTTCGGCATTAAGCCATTCCATCTCTTTTGGGCATCAAGCCAAATCCATTCTCTTCGGCATCAAGCCATTATACCATTTCGGCATCAAGTCATTCCATACCATATTTTCCGGCATCAAGCCACCATAACCAACTGGCATTAAGCCATCATCTCTTTTTGGGCACCAAGCCACCACATCCTGTTAGGCATTAAGCTATAGCAAACCATATCCTCTTGGCATCAAGCCACAATCCCTTTTCGGCATCAAGCCACAAACTCATGCCCAATAGGTCGGGTGTGACTTCTTCACGCTCATGTATCCTACGGGTTAAGCTTGACATCAAGCCACCATGTTTAAACCTAACAGGCCGAGTATGACCTTTTCATGCTCATATGTCCTGCAGGTCCTGTTCGGCATCAAGCCACAGACTCGTACCCAAGAGGCCGAGTATGACTTCTTCACACTCACATGTCCTACGGGTCTTTCGGCATCAAGCCATCCCAAATTTTACACTCTATGAACCAAGAGTGATCCTTTCATACTTACAAACCTATGGGTGTCATAGGCACGAAGTCACTAAATCACATGGCCCGGGGAAGCCTTAATTCCTCACCATCCAAAATCCTCTGGTCTGAGGGAAGTCTTAATTCCTCAGCGCCCAAAAACAACTTTTTGGCTCGAGGGAAGAAGAGAATGGGCCAAAAAATGGAGATGCCCGACGGACTTAGCCGATCTCATCCCATTGGTCGGTTGAGGGTAAAGATGTCAAAGGAAAACTTGGCTAGAGTGAAAGCCTGAAAAAAAGGCACCCTAGGCAAAATCGGATAGCCCTGCTACATGAAAACCACTCTTGAGGCATGTAGGCAAAAGAATCAAGGAGGTTGGTCCGGGAGAAAACCCGAAAAGGGCAGTCGGGTCGGTAAAAAGAGAACAAAACAATAACAACAACAACGCTCGAAAGCAACAGCACGACGGGCCAAGGCAAGAACACCATGTACAGAAGCAAACATGGCATAAGTTTCCCCTTCTGAGTCAACAAAGAGGGCCCAAGCCCTTCTCAGCCCCGAAGATGCGCAACCAACAAAAGACAGTGCAAAAGAGTAATTTACCTTGGCACCGAGACAAAGGCAACACAGTGCAGGAAAAATGACAGAACACACAATTCTGATTAATCAAAGTAGGGACAAGAGAAGAAACGTCCCGAAAGAGAAACATGCACTGTGAAAAGGAACAACTGCTTATCATACAATCTCATACAAGAGGGTACAGTATACAAATGCATAGCCTTAATGAAAAATAAATGATATTTTATTGCTCAGTCATTTTATACAAAGAGTACAGCGTGCTCGAACAACCCTCGAGGCCCAGATTTTGCTTAAAGCAGTTGGTCAAGTACAAACATATACAAATCCCCAGAGTATTCTCTTCCGTGGTTGAAGGTCTCCTACTTGCAAAGCTCCTGGCAACAGCACCGCACCAAGAAGCATGACCACGAGGGAACCACCTTCTTGAACGTAATGCAGTTGCCTGTTTATAGCAAGACAATACAAATAGAGAGCAATGAGTAACAGCAAGGCACAAAAGAAAATAGTTCAACCACATTCGCAACAAGCAATTCAAAGAATTTCAGTCATGAAGCAACAAGCAGTGACAGAAAGAAATGATACACATACATTTACAGGAGCAATACTACAATTTCCAGTCAAACAAGCAGATGACAGAAGCAAAGCAGACATGGCTTTATATGCACAAGTAATTTCAAAATTTTGCAGTCACATGGTTGCAGGCAAATCACAGAAGAGAAAAGATCCTACGACTAAGTTTGGCATGCAACACCGAATATTTCAGTCATGAAACAACAGGCAAATGACAGGCAATGGAATAAAAGGGGGCCTAAATATCTTGCACGGGCAATTCCTTGACGACCTTTGTCTCTAAGGAATCACCCGTGGGGGGCACTTGTTGAGACCTGGAATTTCAAAAAAAAAAAGAAAAAGGAAAAGCAAAGGAGAAAACAATGAGGGATGGGGATCGACCGGCAGGCCAAAGGAAGAAAAGGGGAGGGAAACGCAAATGGAAAGGGGGCACAGCGCTTTACCCGCCGACTGGTGGTCGGGTGCGCAGGAGGGGGGTCGCACCCCTTGCAGGATCCTGAATAAGGGGGGGGCAATCCCTTTACCGGTCCCTACGTTGGTGCCTTGCACCAACCAAGAGCTCCTCCGAGCTCCCCTGGACAATCGGAGATGCCACGCGCCCGGACAACGGCTATAAGAGAGAGCCGGAGGGTCGTCGCGGGAAGGAGGTGATCGGCCGGAATCGGCCGATTCCTGGGAAGGGAATCGATTCCGGAATCGGTCGGAATCGGTTTTTTTTTTTGGATCTTTTTTTTCGCCAAAAAAATTCAAAAAATTCAGAAAAAATTATAAAAAAATAGGAAATGAGTTAGAAAAATTTTAAAAAATCACCAATGCATGATATCCACAAAATCACATCATACAAATACTAATGAACACCAATTGAAGACTTGAAGACTTGAAAGTTAAGTACATGTTCCAATTCCATTTATTCAAATATCAAAGAGTTGATACATCATCAAAAAAAAAATTACATCATATCAATCTACTACCAATATCTAGGATAAAGATGTGGGTCGTCCTCCTCTCCCTTCTTTGCTCGCGACGCTCCTCCTCGTGCTCGGTCTTGAATACCGTCCGGGACCATATCCATATGAAAATAATGCCGATGCCATGCCATCGAGGTCGTATGGATCGGACGCGGGACGACCGGGACGTAAGCGAGAGGATGGTGGAGCTGGTGGTGTAATCCACCGCAGGTCAACACAACGAATGCGGATACGTGGCTCCATAATATAAGACTGCGGTGTCTGCTCATCCAGCGTGTAATACGGCTTTGGAAACCGTGAATCAGGTGACTCGCCGCCGCCGATGGCCGCGTCGGCGGTATACACTCCTCGTCATCAGCACCTGAGGAGTGAGAAGGAGCCTGTGTACTGTCATCTGGGCTGACAGGACGCCTGACCTTTAACTTCCTTCTCTTTACCTCTTGAGCCATCTCTGAACTACGAGAAAGTGCGGAACCCAAAGTTTTTTTCAACTTTGCAAATCCTCCCATTCTCCGTGCGGTCACCTTTGTTTTCGTTCTCCCGACCGCGAACGGGCCGGTGGCGGCCGCCGGGACCCGAGCCGGAGCCGAGGCCGGGGCTAAAGCCGCAGGTGGTCGCCCCATACCGCTGGGCGAAGAAGGCCCTGCCTGAGTCGTGGTAGTAGATGGGGGTGGAGCTGGAGCATCCTCCTCGGCTTCAACACCATCCAACTCTCCTTCTACCCATGCACGGTCATCGGGATCAAACTCACCGCGTGATCCCCGGCTTCCCTCTCCTCTATCCGGGAGGCAAGTGCATGCTCCTCTGGAAAATCGGTCCGTGTCCACCTCCTCGGGTGGTGGTGTGGCGGAGGAATGCCTGCTGCTCGTACGGGCCACCTCGCGAACCGTGCAAATCGCTCCTCGCCGATCTTCTCGCCGATCCTCGATGTTCTTTATGCGCGGCCCTCGTTATAATGACGAGAAGACCGGCTTCTCGGCCGGTCCGAGGTCAACTTTGTTCCTCCTTTTGGTATGTATCGGGTTGAATGTACTCCGGTTCCTCTCGCGGTGGGAGGAGCGGTGCTCGGCTCGAGAATCCCGATACCAATGGCCGCAGTGGATTCCATCCACTCCTGGTGTTCACCTGAACCCACCACTCAGCTGCAAGAAAAACACAAGAGAAAAGGAAAACAATTAGCCCATCATCAAGAATAACTTGTATGAAAAGAAAAGAAATTGCTCATCAAACTATTACTATCCCAGGTGACACTTTGTCAACTGAATATTTCAGGTCAGCATCTGAGTATCCACCGACCCTCATCCTGTACTTCGCATCCGAAACATTTAAATAAAAAAATTAGTTGCCTGGTAATGCTAGTCCAAGGTATTTAATGAACTCTAACTTACTTCTATCTCGGCCTACATCATCTGCCGAGATCGGCACGGCTGTTGGATAAGCTAAGTGTACCCCGCATCACCTTGTTGTCGTTCACCACCCGTCCTCCATATTGGATGCGGGGTTCAAAAAGTATCTGCAAGATTTTATTAGTTAACCTTGTGCATATAAGATAATTATACATCAAAAATAATTTTAGAACCAAGTTACCTGCAGCATGGACATCGTGGTGCAAGGTCTTGTCCCATCGGTCATCAATGATTTTCCACCACTTTTTGTAACCTTTGAGATTTTTTTCTTTAATTTTCAGCTTTGCCCGGTCCATAGCATCATACAGTGTGTCCATCTGGTCCCTGTCATCTGAGTCTACCAACCTCGAGACAACTACCGGTGGCTCGATGATTGCGAAATAGTAGGCAATCCTCTCCCAAAACCTCTTGTCGGTGATACGCTTCTCGGACCCGACAAGAATCTCCTTGCTCTTTTTTGTCATGCAGGTTGTCCACCATATAGTTGTAATACTCCTCGCATTGTGTGAACCTGACGAATGCATGCCTGTGGCGGTGTAAACTCTCCAGCGCAATGACGTTCGTGGCAAATCGTGTCGGACCGGGCCTGACAAGATCGTGCCCTCCTGTGTGAGATCTCATGATATGTAGGAGGCGGGGATGCGAATAAATAAAGGAACTGATGGTCTGCGCCTGCCTGACAAGTGTAGATACACCCTCCTCCTTGCCCATATCCTCTAAAATGAGATCTATGGAATGTGCTGCACAGGGCACCCAGAAGATGTGCTTCCTCTTCTCCATCAACTTCCTCCCAGCCGCCTTATATGATGGTTCGTTGTCGGTGACAACACGAACCACATTGTCCTCCCGATCTCCTCCACCACCCCATCCATCAGAGAAAAGATGAAGTCGGCATTTTTAATCTTCCCAGAAGCATCTACCGACTTCAAGAATGTAGTCCCCTCAGAACAGTACACCAAGAAGTTTATCATACTCCTCTTGGTGATACCTGTCCACCCATCGCATATAATTGTGCAACCCCTCTCCTTCCACACCAACTTGAACCCGTCCATCCACTCCCTCAACTCCTGGACCTCCTCATCCAGGCCAGCGCCGTATATGTGTCTGCTGCCCGGGGCTTGCAAACCCGGTCCAGCCTCCCCCGCGGCATCCACCATCGTACGGAAGTAGGGGTGGTGGTTGCGTGTCCGGGATGCCTACATCAAGTTAAAAAAAATGGGATCGGGGTAAAATTAAGTGTTAGTAAATAAAACGGGCATAATGTCAAATTTAATTTAAAAAGTGATACTGCGTACGTAAAAACCATTTGACGATGTGGCGAACGGCTCTCTTTGCGGCCGTTCTGTAGCCTTCACCCCTTTCATTGCTCGCTTTATCCCCATCCGCCCAAAGACTTTGTTTCCTAAATAAAAACTCGTCACTCGGTGTAAATCGAGTGCTGGTAGAAGTGGAACGGCGGTACGGCTCCTGTCTCCTGGGGTCAGGCTCTCGGTCCCGAGTAGGGCGAGCCGATGCTGATCGGCCCAAAGCTAGGTCAACTATGGACCCAGACCCTCCTGCTCCCCTCCTCCTGTCCTCCTCCTCAGCCAATGCACGCTTGCTAGCGTGCCTAGCACGTCCAAGCTCGGAGTCCGTGGACTCGTCCTCGCTCTCTGGCTCCGGCTGAGCTGCTGCCTTCCCCTTGCCTTTCCCTTTGGAGGTAGGCAAATCGCGGTCCCTCCTCCTCTCGAGTAGCTCGTCCTGCAAATCCTCCCTCTGCTCGATCCGAACAGCCCGTTGAGAGGCTCTACCTGTCATGTATCCTCTCATCTCCTCACTCTTCTCCCTGGGCACCTTGTCACATTTCTTTACATTCCCACATGTTCGACGATATGTTGTTTCGGCGGAACACCCCCCCGTTCATCTCCTTCCCGCACCACTTGCACTGCACTCTCTTCCTGACTAGGTCTACCATTTGCCCGTGTTCCCAACCCACGTCGGAAGCACGTGCTGGTGCTGCGCCACCTTGATCGGCCATTGCTTGTATCTGCAAAAATTGTAAACAATGCACTAAAAATGATTAGATAACATAAAAAATGAATTAGACGCTGTTCGGGAAGCAGACAACCCAAGTAACACACCATTCGGTATGTTTAAAGGGTTACGTAGTTGGCGGAAATCGTCGCAAATTAGCGTACGGGATATCCGGAATTTTTCCCGTGCAAAATGAATTTAAACGGATAGTTTAAAACTTGGACGGACTTATTCGGTCGGAAATCGCAACGTTTAACGACGCTCGGACTCGTCGGAAACGCGTAAGAATGGACGTACGAAGTTTTCGGCGAAGAAATCTTACCAAAAACTCGGTCAAAGATCGAAGAAGACGTTGATTCAAGGCGGATCGGAGCTTGGATCGGCGGAATCGGCTGAAGGAATCGCTTGGAATCATTGGAATCGCCGGAATCGCCCGGGGAATCGCCGAAATCGCCGGAATCGGTCTTGAATCGCTCCCGGATCGACGGATCGCTGCCTGAATCGCTCGGATCGACGCCTAGATCGCCGGATCGATGCCGGAATCGCTGAGGAATCGCCGCGGAATCGCCGGAGACGAGCCCTACCGCCGTGGGATCGAAGGAATCGACCGCGGCGGTCGATTCCGGCCCTTTTAGGGCCGGAATCGGTTCGATTCCCGGTCCAGAATCGAACCGGGAATCGAACCGGGGCCGGTTCAACCGGTCTTCCATCGGAATCGGTCGGATCGACCGATTCCACAACGAATCGGTCGGAATCGGATCGATTCCGACCGATTCCAGTCGATTCATACCGATTCCGCGGAATTATTCCCGGAATCGGTCCTTCCGCCAGGAATCGGATCGGAATCCGGAATCGGTCCGATTCCACCGATTCCGTAATCTATGGTGCCAGGAGAGGGTGGAGAAGAGAGGGCGCAAGGCCAGGAGGGTGAAGGAGAGAGGGGGCGACAAGGAGGGAGATCGAGAGAGAAGAGAGAGAGAGAACCGGAGCCGTCGGAGCTGCTGCCCTCTCCTCCTCTTCCCGCCGGAGCTATCCCCTCTTCCGAGCGAAGCCGGAGGACCTGCGGAAGCTGTCGAGCCGTCGCCGCCTATCAAAAGCCGCTGCGGACGCCGTCGTCACCGGAGGAGGTTCCAACCTTCCCCAGGACCGCCGCGTCCGGATCCCCCTTTCCCCTCCACCGCCGCCGCCGGCCTGTCATTATCGCCGGAAGCCCGCTGCCGCTGCGTCCAGGTGGCCGCCGTGCGAAGAAGTCGTCAAGGGGTCGCGGCCGACCTTCTGCTGCCGCCGGTCTGCCGCCGTCGCCGGGCTCCGGTGCCGTCGCGTCGCGAGAGGAAGAGGCCCGTCGGGGGGGGGGAATAATACCCCCCGACTTACGTCCACGGTGGAAAACCCCCCGTGGGGCCCATTCGATGAGAAAAGCAAAAAAAAAAAAAAGGGCGCGGCGGTCGACTGCGTGAGGAGCGCGCGTGCGCGCGCGCGAGAGAGCCGGCCGCGGTGGAGAAGTTGACCTGCGGGTCAAAATTGGACGCGGGGCCCACAAAAAAAATTTGAAAAAAAAAAGTGGAAGAGGAAGAAGACCGCGGCCTCACGGTATTGGACCGCGGTGACGGCCGGCCCAAACAGGGCCCCTTCGGGTGAACAGTGCCCGAATAGGACACATCCAAAATAAAATAAAATTAAAACAAACAATCAAATGAAATTAAATAAAAATCTACCTCTTTAATCAACAAATCGAGACTAGTTGGGGGGTCGACTAACCATCCGCCCCTACGTCCTTAAGGTAGACATACAAAGGTCATAAAAAGACCCCAATGTCTTACCATCTAGCTATATATGAGGCCGTGCATGATCAACATGCCATTAAGCCGATTATATGCTAAAAAAGAGAGAATTGGGGGAAATACCCATAAGTCTATAAGGGCCGGGTATATTCCCCCATAAATTGAAAAGTTCATCATATCCAATGAGGATTGAGTGAGGATGGTCTCAAAACCATCAAGTTGTAATGACATAGAACCAAGCAATGAGATGGCATGTCCCGTGTACAAATGATCTTGAGTGGAGGATCAATAGCCCCATGAAATTGAGAGGATCGCAACTAAAGGAAAAAAAGAGATGATGATGAAATAAAATAGAATAAAGCAACCTGACATAAAAAAAAGAAGGGTCTCTTAAGCCATACCGGGTCTGAAAATACAGAAGAGCTGAAGGTTTGAATTTGTGAAGTATATAAAATCTGAAGCATACAAAAATCCGAAACACATAAAAATCTGAAATCTTGAGCAGGATATCCGAGCCAAAAAAAATCTGCAATATGGAATTTGAAGATTCAAAATCTGAACCTCACGTTCAAAGGAAATCTGAGAATTGAAGGTCCAGGATCTGAATATTCCAAATTCAAATAAAACTGTAATGAACTCATTATAATCTATCAAAGTCTAATCAACTCCAACCGAGTAGATTTAAATCAAATTAAAGCCAACAAACCGATTCACTTTTCCAAGATAAACTTAAAGCCATATTTCCTGGACCAAAATCAAATAGACCACCAATTCAAAATCTGAAACGTATAAAATCTGGAATTTAAAAATCTGAATACACCATGAAAATCTGAAATCTGAATCTGTGCAGAAACCCATTTAAAAAACCTGCAATCTGGAAATCGATTAGAATGCAGAATCTGCAAGAGATATGGAGTCTGAAATTTGAAAAGATCAAAATCTGAACTTCATATCCGGGGAGTGGGTAATTAACTTAAGACAACTTAAATCCAATTTTAATCAACTCGAACAAAACTTCAGATGGCATTAATTGAACCTTTATCAAACTAATTTTTCACATCAAATCATGAACCGCAGTAAGTTCATCTCAAAACAGATGTTAAAGTAAATCTGAACCAATTAAAAAAATAAATCAAATCAAATTAAACCAACAAGCAAATTAAATTAATTCAAATCATAAGCATAGTCAAATCTGAAATTTGAACAAATCAGAAGTCAAGAGTTCGAAAATGTTAATCCGAGGGTTGGGGGCTCAAGATCTGAACATTTTAAATCTAGATAAAACTGCAATTAAGTCAAATCAACTTTAACCAAAACAAACTTAAATCGACCAACAAAACTTTTTTTCAGACAAACTTAAATAAGTCAAACGAACCACCAATCTGAAAGTTTGAAAATTTGAAATCCTTAAATCAGAACTTCATAACTACCAAAACGTTAACCAACCATCAAGCTCCAATCAATTTTAATCAAACAGATTTAACTCAAATAATTCAACAAAATCCATTTCAAACAAGATTAGGTCAGATTTTAAAATCAAACAAACCAAACAAATTTAATAATCTGCCGGGCATCAATCTAAACCAGAAATTCAACTACATTCCAAACATGGTCAAATTAATTAAATTAAGTCAAACTCAAATAAAAAATCTTTACATTAACCCAAATCAATTTTAATCAGACAACTCTAATTCAGATTAAGTTAAGTCAATCAAATGAACTATTAATCTGAACCCTATGAAATCTGCATATTAATCAAATTTTAAATGAGTTAACTTTAACTAAACAAAATTAACCTAAAACAAACTGAATTTAAATTAATAATCCATCAACAAATTCAATTCAAGACAATTAAATCCTAAATCAGTTCACACAAATCTGAAAGTTGCTTGAAAAAGAATCCATAAGCTGTCAAATTCAATTAAACAAACTCAAATTCAAATAGAATATAAATCAACAAATAACTCACAAATTAATCAAATTCAACTTAAATCAAGCCAAATTCAAATCAAATCAAACAAAATTCAAATCAATTTAAACCAAAATAAAAAACACACTAAGTGCTTGCCTTCCACCAAGTTCATGGGGCTTCCTGTTTCTCCTATTATGTGTGTGAATGTTTATTGTGGATGCATGTTTTCTATTTCCATGGATTGCTATGACGATAATCAAGGGTATTCGAGTCATCTCGATGTAATTAACGTCGGATCTTCGCACCATCCGATGGGGAGAGGTCAAAATAAATTTCAAAGAACCTAACAACCTCAACACATAATTTTGACCATAGTTAGTACTTTTATGGAATACCATCTATTTTCCTAATAAGTCGATGCTAAGGTCTAACCAAATCTAATTCAAATTCAAAAGGAAAATGAATTTTCAAAAGAAAAGAAATAAAATCTTTAAATTCGAGGTCACATCAGCCTCCCACTATATTTTGTTAGAAAGTTTGTTGAGTCAAAGGAGAGCTCTAACTCAGATGGTCATTTCACCGGGTTGTGGTAGTTGGATAGCTAGATGTAACCCATCGGATAAGAGAAAGGGGAGAAAAGTAGATACAATAGAGTGTGGAGATTTTTGGAAAGTTGTAAAGAAGACGTTAGACATTGTCCAACCCATAGTGAATGTACTAAGGATAGTTGACGGAGATAGGAAAACAGACATAGGGTATTTATACGATGTGGTTGAGAGAGTGAAGGAAGAAATCTCCAAGACCATGTTCGACTTCGCCAAGTGGTGGGATATCATAGATCGCCGCTGGGAATGTACGTTACATCAAACCCATACATGCAGCAGATATATTTTCTTAAATATTTACTAATCTTTTTTTTTCAATGTCAGATATGTATAAGTTGTTTACTAATGCTATTTGGTTCATAGGTTACTTTTTCAACCTAAGGTATTGCTATAGTCTACAGTTCAAGGCAACGAACGAGCTATTAGATGACGTGAAGAGTGTCATCCGACGGTTGCTTGGTGACGACGACCGGACTATTATCGCCTGTAACAAGATGTACGATTACAGAATGCGGAGTTTTCACTTTAGAACGAGCAGAGTTGAACGAGCTGTGATGCTACTAAGTCCGGGTACGTAGCATTGTTTTTCATCACTTAATTAATCAAAGTTTAGTTAGATTATAATGTAAGACATTCAATTTTTGTAGCTGATTGGTGGATGGACCATGGTAAAGTACTAGGGTCCGAGGACTTGGCGGACATAGCCATCAGGGTCCTAAGTCAAACCACTTCGGCTTTGGGCTGCGAGAGGAATTGGTCTACATTCAGCTTGATTCACATGAAACAAAGAAATAGGTTGACATCAAGGAGACTTGAAGATCTCGTATATTGTCACTACAACATGAGGTTAAAATTGAGGAATTTGGAGAGAATGAAGCAGAACTAGATGGAACAAAAGAGTTGGATATCACAGACGGCAAGACGTTCGGTCGAGGAGCCGCAAATTGAAGAGGAGGACATCGATTTGGATCAAATATTCTACGAGAAGAACTCCTTTGAAGTTTGGGTCAATGACCGAGAAAGGTTGAGAGAACCGGAGTTCAACCTAGAAGACCGACAATGGACTGAAGGAGTGCTCGACAATGTCCCTTTGGCCGAAGAGTTCCAGATCCCTCACTCTCTAGCAAAGCGACAGAGGACCGGAGAAGGAACTAGTGAAGGTACGCAAAGTAGGAGAAAAAGTAAACAAGTTATGACTGATCCTTTTGATATTGCAGATGCTGATACGGTCGAAGATGAACGAGAAGATATGCCGGAGCCGAACATCCGAGTGCAGTACCAGACGTTCGAGAATTCGTCGTTAAAGAGTAGCAACGATGGTGGTGTTGGATATGGGGGCGCGAACATTTTACAAGTACAAGGGACCCAGATCCTCCCATATCTCCTGCAACGTCGTTACGTTTTACTGGCGAGGAGCAATATACTCATGCAACCCAAGACGCTGATCATGGTAGAAGGCCGCAAAGTAGAGGAGGTCATCGTAGCCATAAAGTTGGAGTAGAACATCACGATGCCTCTAATTATGCATATGATTCATCCCAAGACTCTTGGTTCCCTACATACGATCAAGAGTATTGTGGAATGAATTATGTGGAATCATCAGATACTTCGATTCAATCGACTTATAGTTATGGTGACTCGTTTGGATCAAGTTTTAGGATAGTTTCTCGAGTGACTGACGAATATGATCGTCATGTGTACATGTATCAAGCTATATACTCTACCTAAATGACATGGGGAGAGTACATTAACTACCTACAAAATATAGAACACATCACATTGGAATAAAGTTGATGTATTATTTGTTTAAATCATGTCATTTATTTTCCCGATTTTTCTGTATTTTTTGTATTTTTTTACATTTTTCTTAATTTTTTTAAATTTTCAAAAAAATAATAAAAAAATGGGGGGCACGACCCGAGTTGCGACCGGGTCAGCCTGGGGGTCTCGCGACCTGCGACCCAGCCTCCCTTGCATACAACCTTGCACGGTTGCCACAGTAGCGGCGTGGGTTGCGCACATCGTTTGCATAATAGTCCGATCTTGTTTGGAATTAGCAGATTTCATATGGGGGGATTCAATTCCTCCCCTAAATCTGGCTGGAATCAAACATTAAGACTGAGAATTGGATCGGTTGATTTTTCCTGAATTTTTATGATTAAAAAGTTCATTTTGGATTAATTCTTGATCGTTTTTTGCGTCTGGAAGATAGACCGATTTAGCTGATCCGATTCGGATTGGAACAGCTATGGCTGATCTAGACCTTGATTATGATTTTGCAATCCTTAGTTGTGTGAGGGGGGATGTGCCCCTAGTATGCCTAGGGGAAAAAGCGACCGCACCCGAAGGATAAAAGACAGGAGAGGGTTGGGAAAGGAGGCAAAATAAAGGAGGGAGAGAGCTAAAAAGAAAAAGGAGGGGTGAAAGAAATGACCACGTGGTCATCTTACTATATACACCCCTATTGACACAGGGGTCAACCAAAAAAGGAGAGGAGTTGTGGTTCCAAAGAACCACTCCGTTTGTCTATAAAAGGAATCCATCACCTCAAGACACTTTAGCACTCGGGGAAAAGGGAGACTAGCCAACTTCAGTAGGAGCTTTGTGTAAGGAAGAAAAAAGGGAATAAGTTAGGATCAACCGAGAGGAGGAGAAGAAGGCAAAAGAGAGGAGATGAAAAAAGGGAAGAAAGCAAGGATTCTGAAATCGAAAATGTTAGGGATCCGATTCGACAG
Source organism: Cryptocoryne crispatula var. balansae (assembly GCA_036172225.1). Classification (NCBI taxonomy): domain Eukaryota; kingdom Viridiplantae; phylum Streptophyta; class Magnoliopsida; order Alismatales; family Araceae; genus Cryptocoryne; species Cryptocoryne crispatula. The sequence goes on along the minus strand of CM069922.1, from coordinate 13,670,394 downwards.
ATTTGTAGGAAGAAAAATCAATTCGGAATTAGTCTAAATCATTTTTTTTTATTTTTTTGATCTAAAAAATTTACAAAAATTAGAAAGTTTTTTAAAAAATTACAAAACATTTTAAAAATTTGTTACAGATATAAATTTAGTGTCTGACATGTCATAAAAATCATAACATATTATCATTACGAATTCAAAATATAAATAACAAATAATAGTAATACAATCATACAAATGATATACTTTTCACCAAAACTGGTGATATTGAGTGTCATCATCATTTTTCGTTTACTCGTAAGTACTCAATTCATTATTATTCCTCGTGATCGGTGCGGAGCTTGCAAGCCCATATGAAAATAATGATTTAGCAATCTGGTTAAAATCATAAGCTATCTCTTGGAGAGGATTTATTGAATAGCATGACTAAAAAGCTAAAGGAGAAATATCCTTTGGATAATTAGGTGCTGCATACCCATCAAAGTACCTTTGATGCGAGCATTGACTTCTCCCACTAGAATACTGTGTGGAGTCCAAATCTGATACATTTGCACCACTAGTACATGCATTAGACGTAGAAGCACCACCTCTTTCTCTTGATTCCCCTCTTCCGGAACCTCCTCCTCCTCCACCACCACCACCACCACTTCTTTCTATGTGAAGGTGATGAAGGCTAGGTGGGTGGTGTGCACTCTTCATTATCATCCTCTGAGGTGGTACTACTGCTTCCAATGACATGACATCTCTTGATGCCTAACTTTCACTTTTTAGGTTTTTCTTCTTCTAATTGGGGTGAAGTCCCAAGGCCCATCCCACGTTGATATATCTTCTTTTTAACGTTGCAAAATGCCTGTGTGGTCTATGTGCCATTTGCTTTATCTTTTTGAGAGTAGGTTTTGTAGTTGGGGGTGAGTCTAGGGCTAAGGGTGGGGATGAGGCTTGGGATACCACTGGCATTGGGGCCATGGAATGCAATCTCTCGAGAATTTCTTTTTCTTTACAAGTCCGAGAAACGAGATAGCCAAAACGAGAATATCCATATAATATCTTTGGTACCTTGATCTTCTCCGCCTAATATTACTCCTAACTTGTTAGATGGTCTTGTTAAGTTTGATTCATATATTTTCAATTTTATTATAGAATCCATATAAATATTATCTAAACATTATTGTTTGATAAAATTTTATAACTTAATATTTTTATGACTATATATGTACAATTGACCCAAGATGTCATTAATCTTCTATCCATATTGTTTAAGATGAAGTTTTAGTCTAATATAAGATCTCTTGTATGTCTCATGTTAACAATAGTTCATCCTTTTTGTATTACGTTTTTAAATCCTCTCGTATCTTATTGTGATGTTTAATATGAATTCTCTTATTTTTTTTGAAGAGATTGCATGATATTTTACACTTAAACATGTACATTGATTGTTATTTTCAAGATTCAATCTCTTGAGATCTCTGTTGTTCAATATTCATGAGATAAATCTAGATGCAAAATGGCAATTCTTGAGTAAGGCATTTCTTACATAAATGGAATCCGAGATCTAATCTCTCGAGATGTTTTTGAGAATCTCACGAGACCTCTTCTCTTTCACCTTCTGAGATGAAGCCGAGATCCGAGATGACAACTCTTGATTGGGGCTGAAGCTGGGGGTGGTATAGGCTGAGTGTCATGAACAACCTCTTCCATAGGTTCAACCTTAACACCATTAAGCTCCCCTTCAGCCCATGCATGGTCATCTGGGTCAAACTTTGGTTGTGCCCTCTCTTCCCTCTCCTCTAATCATGTAGTACATGAGTATTTCTTCTGAAAAATTTTGTCTACATCCACATCCTCAGGCACCTAGGACTTTAAAGCAGCTCTCTCTTCATAAGGCTCTTATGTAAATCTCTCCTCCTCTGTCAACTTTTGGCGGGCCTTGATATTCTTGATCCCCAGGCACATATTACAATAACAGAACATTAGCTCGTGTAGTCTCTCAGATCTTAGCATATTCTTTCTCTTCCTGTGAATTAGGTTAAAGGTGCTCCAATTCCTTTTGCAATGGGAAGAACTGGTGCTCTGGCTCAATATGTGCACGACAATGGAAGCTAGTGGATTGCATCCACTTCTTGTGCTTACTTGCACCCACCATTCAGTTGCAAAACAAAAAAATCCCAACAGAGCAGATTGTTAGTGTTGTCAAATAATAATATACTTAACGATAAATTATTACAACTTAGATTTACATAACGGGAGAAAGCTTGTCACATAAGTATCTTAGATTTGTATTTGAGTACATTTCGATCCTCATCCTGTATGATTGCATCTGGAAAAAAAAGATGAATATTACATAGTTAGTAATTTAGTATCTTTTTTTTCAAAAACAAGTTCAATGTTTATTTGTCCCTTATTTCTACTTAGCCTTTATCTTATCTTGCCGAGTCATGTAAAGTCTTCTAATCATAGCCAATGTACCCCTCACCACCTCATTGTCATTGCACACATTTCCTCCATATTGGATCTTGGGGTTTAAGAATTACTCTGCATTGCACACATGATGTAAGATAAAGACATATATTTAACAATGAAAGGAGAATATTGAAATTAAAGTTTGTAAAAACTACTTGCTGAATACACATTATGGTGTAATGTCTTGTCCCATTTGGCATCCATATTTTTTTACCACTTTTTGTAGCCTCTGGGATTCTTCTCCTTTATTTTTAACTTTCCCCTATCCATTGCATCATATAGATTTCCCATCTAATTTCTATCATCTAAGTCCACTAACCTCAACACATTTACCAGTAGCTCAATGATGGATAAATAACTTGGATCTTCTCCCAAAAACAAATTACATTAATATGGAGTTTTTAAGTTAGAGTCGTCAACATATGGTGAAAAATAAAGGATACTATATATTTATATATGTCTCGTTTCTTGGAGGCTTGGAGAGGGAAATTCTTTAGAGATTACATTCCATGGTCACGGCATAGAAAAATGTAGGTCTTAGTGGAGGAGGAAGTTCTTCTAACATTTCACGTACCATTGGGGCAGAGGCTGAGGTTCTTCTCTTAATTTATGATTGCTGTGTTGGCTGATTCCTGCGAGCGATTTGAATTGAATTGGTCCCAATCCAGGCTGATTCACCAATTTCAGCCAATTCCGATAGGAGTTTGGCTGGTATCAGGGGTCTCGGCCAAAGTTGGATTGGTGGGAGTCTATCAAATCCTATAATGGGCAAACTCAGTGAACCATGCATGATGTACATCTTGATACAATTAACATCTCATGATCTCCTTAGTTAAAAAAAGACAGAGAAAGGAGAAATGTCGTACTAAAAAACAAGCAATAATAATAAAATCAGATAAATCACAAACCATGAATTGTCATAAAAATGTTCAAGTTGGGGATCATGAGAAGACAACAAATTGTCACTGCTCAACGTGATTTACACCAGTCCATTTGAAAAGTGGTTGGGAGAGGTCCAACCTTAGTTATATGAACCCACATAATAATTTCACATATTTACAAGCATAAACAAACAAAAACCAAACAAAAATCTTTTCTCTAAAATAGAAGCCATATATTTTTTCTGTGATGGGAAGAAAGAAAACAAATAAAAAGTAAAATAGATAAAATTTTATAAATTTGAAAATTAAGTTTCAACCAGGTGGTAGAGGGAAGCCCCATCTAAAAATTGCAACATAAAGGGCCTGATAATCAATAAAAATCTAACACCGGCACCATTTGGTTGATATCACCAATTCAGTTGTTCAATTTTCACTCTTCGATGTTTAAGTTTGCCTTAGACTATGATAATGGTTGAGCTAATGTTTCCTTAGTTATTTACATTCTTCTCACTACATGGAATAAAGTTTATGCTTCTCCTTTCCAGGACTGCAATGATCGAGAAAAATGTGTCAAAGAATGGTTTTGTCGAGAGGATGCTGACTACCAAGACAGATTACTGGCATGTGGGGCTATTATTGTTGCCCAGCTTCGGATGCAGGTCTTGGAAGAAACCACATTTACTTGTTCTGCTGGTATTTCTCACAACAAGGTATCCTCTTAGTGAATTGGGGTCTGCTCCTTGGCATCTTTTAGTTTTTCGTGTGATACACCACGTTGCAAGTTGCCGAGAAAATGTTGCTATTTCTAGGGGAAAGGCTTTAATTTATCCAACAGTTGCATCTAATTTGGTTTCTTATGCTTTTTACCTTATATTTACCAACACGCTCTATAAACTTTTTGTTTTCCGGTGGTATTAACTTTTAGATGTTTTCTTTTCAGATGTTAGCAAAACTTGCTAGTGGAATGCATAAACCTGCACAGCAAACTATTGTGCCACCTTCTTCAGTCAAGCAATTACTAGCTTCATTGCCCATAAAGAAGATGTAATCGCAGTCCTCATGGCTGTTTTTTTGTTAAGTTGAATTCAGGACTGTCTTTTGGAGGTTTAGATCTTACATTTCATTCAAGTCTCAGTTACAGCTATTTCCTGCCCCAGTCCTCTTTAACTTCTTTATTTTCATAATAAGATTTTCGATGGTGCATTCACAGGAAGCAGCTCGGGGGAAAGTTAGGGACTTCCTTGCAGTGTGATCATGGAGTAAACACAGTTGGGGATTTATTATACTTTTCTGTCGAAAAGCTGCAAGCACATTATGGCATTAATACAGGGTGAGTGGAATGTGGCTATCAATATATTGCCTCATTTGTCTTAAGTTCTAGGCTGTCTTAACTTCTACAGGGTGTTTTAGCGCCTTTTTCCTTTAATTTTTTTCTACTACCATCTCGGTAGTGGAGTGTAGCACTGTAGCTGCATTTTCTTTTGATGCTGCTTTCTTTTGTTGTGTTTCTAATGTTTTTGACAATCTCTTTTGCTTTGATAGAAATCCCGGTCTTCTGACCATTATTAAAAAAGCTTCAATCCGTCATAGTTGTGATTTCTTAGTTATTAACTATGGCAACCTTTTGCTGATAACAGATTGAAAATGCTTGAATGTTGCAAATTGATGTAAACGCCCACCAAATTGTTAAAATATATTTTTTAAAAAATTGAGGTATAAATTCTTAAGTTAAATGTAGCAATGACTTTTTTAACCTTTTTTAATATTATTTTAAAAAATCCTATCGATGTGTACAATTTTAGCTAAATTGTCAATGAAAAACTTTTAGGTTTTTTATGTAATTTATTTTATGTATGATGTACCACCACCTAATTGGTCAAGATTATGATAGTTCATCTCTGTACTTTTTGGTGGAGAAAGATGATATGTCCCTTGGTGGGATACACAGTCCATCTCATAGTTTGTAAAATTGGCTGATCCGGATTAGAATCGGCTGATTCTTGGATTGGATCGGGACCCTACAATCCATTTTTGACCTTGAGTCCTAATCCAAGCCGATTTCCATTGAAATTAGCCTTAATTGGTCGAGTAGGCTTGGATTGAGATTAGAATCCACCGGAATCGGGACTTTGGTTGCCGTTGGGGCGGCACAACTGCTGTGGCTTGAAGACGCTCTTATTGGGTCTCATAGTTTTCAAGGCGTTGCCTACAAAGGGGGCAAGGCGATGGGCGCCTAGGCACCTATCACCTTAAATAATTATTTTTTATATTTTAATAATAAATAATGTTAATTAAGTGTTGATATCACTTAATTAAGTTGTTTAGAAGTAAAAATAACTAGTTCTAATAGTTAATTTAACTATAAATAGACATTTTGATGAAATAATAGATAGGGTTAGATGATTTCTTAAGTGTTTTGAGTGTTTACTGATAGTTAATATAATTTAAATATTAAAATTAACTAATTTGTCAAGTTATTTAATCTAGGTAACTATGTACTTTTTACATTATTAATTGATTTGCATGGGTTCAAAGTTGTTTTACATTATTTTTATATATGTATTTGTTATTTTATTTATTTTACTATATAAAAAAGGTGTTGACTAACGCCTCGCATGCCTCACCTTATCGCCAAGGCGCCAAGGCGGTGTGTTGCCTTAGCTGCCTTGGTTGCTTTGAAAATCTTGCTGGGTCTATCGGACTTGATAAGAGTGGGAAGTCACTGGATCCCACTCTTACTGGGTCCCCATAGGCGGGGATGACACTGTGGAGGCTGATTACCCCTTCTTGGGGCTGAAATCAACCCCGAATAGACTAGGTGGGATAGGAATACATTATAGAGGTTAATTTTGTTATTTTTTGTTTTTAGGGTTTCTAAGGTACTGATCTGGACCGATTACCGATCAGATTTTCTCCTCGGGGTTGCCTGTTTATTTCAATTCAATCTGGATTGGATAAGAATAGGGACCCACCTATTCCAATTCATTGATCCTTGGTCCATTCTCTACAAATTGGAGGTGGGGTTATTGATTCCAAAAAAGGTTGCCTAGACTGTGAGGCGGCCCACCAGGTAGCGTGGACAGGTGAATTGCCTGAAAGGCTTCCTACTTGGTCATTTATTCATTGTTTTAGTTTCAGTCTTTCTTCTCCACATGGTACACATTTTCCTAGATTCCTTTGAAAATAAGTTCTATTATTTTCATTTGAATATGTTGATTGGAATATAAAGTATTCTTATTATTTCTAAGATATTACTTCAGTCAGTTGCTTTATCTTTACTATTGACAATTGTTGAATGACAACGGTGAACAGGGAGAGGGGACAGGGTGGAGACTCAAAAGGCTAGGTTAGGGGTTTCTCCCCGGCCTAATCTCACTTTTGTAAGCCATTAAAAGATCTAACTGACCTTTTGTTGGCACCTCAAAATTTCATGAATATTGGATGAACAATATGGAGGTTCAGATTGCGAAATTAAAAAAAAAAGAAAAAAAAATGATAATGCAAGGGGACTGCGTACAGATTGGCATGTTCAGTCCCCTAATAGACAGTCTCCTAGCAAAATAGACCCCACAAAATTGATACATTTATCAGCTGGAGATGGCGTACCTGTGTTGGCAACAGTGTGCAGCTCACAGTGGAGGTGTTGGTGACAGTACCCAGCTCACAGCAGAGATCCGGAAGCTAAAAAATTGACCGCCGGATCCTAGTTTAAGGAGATAAGGCTAGGGGTTCTCGGAGTGGTATTGGGACGTCTGAGAATGTACGCAGGAAGGCTCCGAACCATATCCAAGACCTGTTCTGCTTCAATCAGATCCCCCTCCGGAGCCAACTCTTCCAATGGGAAGAGTTCCCGTGAGGAAGGAAAATCTCCCCTAAAAGAAAGTTGGGATGAGCCTGGAAAGAAGGAGGATCGATCCTGCTTATAGCGGATTGATTCCGAATCCGTTCGGGACGGAAGTAGAATCGTCCAGGAGAGTCGTAAGGGGAGAAGGAGAGCCGATTGGATAGGTATTGGACTCCCACGCCCGTCTCAAAGACGGACGAACTCTTTCGGAAAGAATCCCGACGGCAGACGGGAAGATCCGGAAGGTCTCCCGGCGCAAGAAGGAGACCACAGAGGTCTATAAAATCCCCTGCCGGGTCGCAAGGAAAGGGGACACAGGAGGGAGTCCCGAGAGCCAGAGAAGAAGAGAGAAAGAGAGATAGAGAAGAAGAAAGAGAGAGAGAACCTGCCGTCGTCGGAGCTCCTTCCAGAGCTTGCCGCCGCCGGAATCTTCTCCGCAGCCTGCCGACGTCGCCGGAACCCCCTCCGGAAGGAGCCAGCACCGCCGGAACCCCCTTCGGGAGAGGCCAACGCCGCCGAAGTCCTCTTCGCAGCCTGCTATCGCCGCCGGAAGCCTCTGCGGAAGCCGCCGTCACCGCGAGCCCCTCCGGAAGCCTAAGCCCCACCATAAGCCCTCTCCCGCAGCTACCTTTGCCAAGGTCCTTGCCGTCGCCTGGTCGGGGGGAGGAGAAGAAGGCCGCCGCGTTGCCGTCGCCTTGTCGGGGGAGGAGGAGAGTCCCGCCGGAGTTATTTTCCGGCCGACTTATGTCCAGCTGGCGCATGAACAGGGAGAGGGGAGGCGCGGCCCCGCGTCGAGCTCAATTTTGACCCGGAGTCAAAATAGACGTGGGGCCCGCAGGAGAAAAAGAGAAAAAAAAACAACGCAGCGCGCGGCCGTCTCCCGCACGCGCGCGAGAAGCAACGGCCAAGCCGCGCACGCGGGGGGGGGGGAAGAAAAGTTGACCTTCGGGTCAACTAGCTGTGGGGCCCACCTATGAAAAAGAGTTTAAAAAAAAACAGGGCTTGCTGGACCAGCCAGCAGGCGCAAGAGGAGGAGGATGGGCCGGGCCCATTAAATGTGAAGCATGCGGACAGAAAATAAAAAAAGAGAGATCTCTCTTTTAAAATACACAATCAAGGGAAAATTTAAATAAAAATTCATTAACTAATTAAACAAACCGATGGCAAGCATCTGGCCGGCTAAAAACCCGCCACATGGTCTCGGCATAACTTAAAAGAATCAAAACAAATGGGAAAGCAATAAGCCGGCTTTTTAGCACGCTTCTTGACCCATAATTCAAAAAAAACCAAATAAAATAAACAACAAGCAGAAATTTAAATAAAAATCCACTAAGTTAATTTCACAAACCGAGACAAGCATCTGGCCGACTAAAAACCCGCCACATGGTCTTGGCTAAACTTAAAAGAATTTGTGGGTCGGTTCTAAACCTCCCCTTTAATTTTTTAAGGTGTACATACAAAGGTCGAAAGACCCCAATGTCTTACCAAGTTCACCAAGCTATGCAAGGCTCAAGCATAATCAATATGCTATCATGCCGGTCGTATGCTAGTGAAATCATCAAAAAGTAGTGGGGGATGCCCATAAGTCTATCAAGACCGGGTACATGCCGCCCATGAATCGATAGGTCCATCAAGGACTCAGGAGACTGATTTTCCAGTCAGACTACAAATTGTCTCATAGAAAGTGGAGGGAAATACCCATAAGTCTGTGTAAGACCGGGTGTATTCCATCCAAAAATTGACAAGGACTGTGCTCATCAAGAGTTGAACAGGAGTGTTCTCAAGACAAGTCAGAGTTGTAATATCACACTTTTTTGGACTGTGAAGGTCCAAGACAGACAGCTGTACTGCTGATTTATATCATTGATAGGAGTCAATGATCTCATTGATCCGATGGGATGCAAAGCACTTAAAAAAAAGAAAAGAAGAAAGAACATAAAAATCTGTAATTGAGCCTGGAGTCCGGTCTAAGTTCTGGCCATATCCGGCTCTGTTTTGCAGACAGAAATTTAACTTCATAAATCACATCCATTTGAATAAATCATAAGAATCTGGAAAACCTGAATTAAATCTGAAATCTGTCAATCTGTAAAATCACAAACCGGAAAATCAGAACTGCATTTTCTGAAATCTAAAATCACCTCTAAATCCAATTAAAATTCTGAGATCTGAACTTAACCCATTCAAAAATCTGAAATCCCCAGAGGATCCGAACACTAAAATCTGCAGTCTGAAAATTGAAGTTCAACACAAAAATCTGAACATGTGTAGAAATCTGAAAGTCTGGAGCATAGAAGTTTTGAGAATCAGAGGACGGAGGCAAAGCAAAGATATGTGAATCAGAGAATCTGAGGGTGTAAGAATTCTGCAAGATAGCCGATTCTGGAATTCCAGATCTGGATATTTTGGAAATCAAAATTTGAATTTGTTGATCCGGAACTTGTAAGATCTGCAGAAATGCAAAATCAGAGGTTTAAGGCTTGAAACTGAGACGGGTTTGAAAATCCGCATAAAATCTAAAAATTCTGAACCTTTAAAGTTGTCTCAGATTTAAATTAAAACCTAGAATCCAGGGCCTGGAAACTGAAATTTTGAAGCAGAAAATCTGCAGTTAAGATCCAAGGGACTTAAAATCTGAAGGCTCCATGAAATCTGGAATTTGAAATCAGCAGCTTGAAGTCTGTAGGAAAAGGAAATCTGGAGGTTTGAGAGCATGCAGCCGAAAATCAGAAGTTTGTAAGAAGCCTAAAAATCTGAACTTTGTGGCTAAGGTCCGAGATTTGAAATAAATCTGGAAACCCCAAATCCGAGGATGGGAGATGCAGGACCCGCAGAAAGGTATGCAATCTACAGGGAATCCGAAATAAAAAATCTGCAATTGGAACTCTGAGAATTGAAGATCTAAGGAGCTGAAATTTGAAGTTGTGTAGAAGCCTGCAAGCTAGAAAATGCAGGATTTACTGGAGTTCCAAATCTGAAAATCTGAAATCAATAGGCTGAAATCTGTAAAGTTTGGATCTAAAATCTGAAAACAAAATGTGAAATCTACCAATTTGCAGAAGCACAAATCAAAAAAAATTAAAGCATCCAAAACTGAAAATTAAATTCATCAAGCCTCAATCTCAATTTTAACCAACCGGGGCTTAATTCAAATGAATCTTAAGCCAACCTGCAGTAAACCCCAAACAGAAATCAAATCAAACTAAAACAACAAGTAAATTGAAACTCAAATCAAACTCAATTTCAATTCAATTCAATCCAAACCAGTCAAATTCAACCAAATCAAATCTGGAACTGTAAAAAATCTGAAAGTTGTGATCTGTACAAGGTCAGCCCAATTCAAAACAATTCAATTTTCAAACAAATTCAAATTGATTTTAACCAACTCAAAACAAACTCAAATTCAAACGAAATTCAAATCAAACCCAAATTTCCCAAACAAACAAATTTGATTTAAAATAAACCGAATTCAAAAATTGAGCCCAAATCTCATTTAAAATCAAGCAATAAATAAATTGTTTTCTAACTCAAGCCAAATTCAAATAAATTCCAAACAAACTCATTCCAAACAAACTTAAATCAAGTGATCAAATCAAATTTCAACCCAAACCAGAAACAATTAAATTCACCCAATTAAACTCAAGTCAAATTTAATAAAACAGATCCAAATTCATCAAACAGCCAACAAATTGAATTTAACTTAAACAAATCTAAAGCAAAACTGAAATTAAATCAATTTCCAAACTCAAACTCAAATCTCAAAACAGATTGCTTCAAACTCAAACTAAAAGCAATTCAACCCATTAAATTCGACTCAAACTAAATTCAACTCAACTCAAATCAAACCAACAAATTTAATTCAAATCAAATCCAAACTAAAATTAAGTGCTTGCATTCCATCAAATTTCATGGGATTGTTTTCTCCTATGTTCATATGTGTGTGAATGCTTATTTGGTGGATGTATGTTTTCTATTTTCATGGATTGCTATGACGCTTAATCAAGGGTATTCGAGTTATCTCGATGTAATTAACGTCGTATCTTCGCACCATCCGACGGGGAGAGGTCAAAACAAATTTCAAAGAACCTAACAACCTCAACACATAATTTTGACCCTAGTTAGTACTTTTATGGAATACCATCTATTTTCCTAAGAAGTCAATGCTAAGGTCTAATCAAATCAAATTCAAATTCAAAAGGAAAGTGAATTTCCAAAACCAAAGAGAACGAATCTTTTCTTTAAATTTGAGGTTACATCACCTTTATACCCTTAGGTCAGAAGGAAATTGCAAGAGGAAATAATAATGATAAAATAACTTACAGAGCCCAATAAGACAAGACCAGACCTAATAAACTGGATTGAATAGACTTGTACACATCACTAATAAATAATCAACAAACAAAAATCGGAAATAAAATAAATCTTTTATAGAACAGAGAATAAAATTCAACTGAAAAGAAAAACTGTCATATCATGATAATAAATCGTTTAAAAACAGAAGAAGCTAAAAATCCATTCAAGAAAATTTCAATAAAATCAGATTTAAAATAGAAACCCATTCAACTTTTGGGTTACATTGACTAAAACTTGAACAAATACATTAATCACAATCCAATATAATTATGATGATCAAATATAGAAAAATAAAATATAAATATAAAAATGAAACAAATCTTGAATAAATGAAATATGAATGTAAAATTTTTAAAAAGAAATGCAAAAAAAATAAATGAAATAAACAGAAAACCAGAACATTTAAATAAAAATTGCTAAAAGTCAAAAAATAAAAATAAAAATTAGACTACAGCACAAGGTAAATAAAAATAACAAAAATATAAATAAAGGTTTGGGGCCAAGGGTCGTATAATCTGGCGACATGCACTGATTTGGCTTCAATGCAATTTCTTGTATGTCACTGACTCAGTATTCCCTATACGTTATTTTGATAGTTAATGAAAGGTATTTGAGCAAACACTGGATGCAATTAACACTGAATGTGCTCAGTGAGACGAGTTCATATTTAAATGATGAATCAAATGACTTGATGATAACCTCAGCTAACTCTGCCCACATGGCCTTAAGTTTAATGGAAAATTAAGATTCTCAGTCATTTATGATATTGCCTGTGATGGTCTCTTCTTTGCAGTTTCCTGGTCTCAAATGTCAAGTTTCCAAAGAACATGCTTTAAGAAGTGCGGAAATAATTTCAACAACTATTATCTTGAGTCTGTTCTCCATCACTCAGATGGGCAATCTTCTTGAAATTGTGAGCTTCTTAAATGTTTTAAGCTGAATTCTCATTAGATTCCTAGATATGTGGTTCATTTGCTTCTTTGTGCATGGTTCGCAGAATCGACCGATCTTGATTGGGATTGGTTGATTCTTGGATCGGATCTGCACATGTTGATCCTATTTTATCTCTGAACAACCGATCCAAGGTCTATTTCCAAGTTTGGGAGAATTGTCCGTGGATCGGCCTATCCTGTAGGTTCATATCGAAAATTGGCTGACCCTAGTAATGTGGAAAGACCGAACAGTAGATACACGGGGCCTGTCATGTGACGTTATAGTGGAGGTTGGACAAGAGATATATGGGCTGTTATGTGGCTGTGAAGTATGTTCCGAACAATGGGTTAAATAAGCCATCTAAAGGAACTGCTCAAGGGGAATAATGACATGTATGAGGTTTGAAAGAGGGCATATCTGAAGAGAGGGCTGATCAGGGCCTGTTTAAGGGGATTTTTATGACCCATACGTGGCAGAAACTGGGAGCTGCACAAGGGAAAACCTTGAGGGTTGCTTGGTCAAGGTTAGGGATTGGAAAAAGGGATTTTATCAAAAGGAAGGAGAGAGGGAAGAGTGCAGCACGCCCCTATTCTTCTTCTCCTTGGCTTTTTCTTCCTTTTCTCTTTGATGTGCATCATCAGCAGCAGGGTGAGCAGCTTCTCCTTTAGGCATAAGAAGCAACAACAACTAATAGCGGCGTATGTATTGTGAGAACCTCATTTTTTTCTTATTCGCAAGTTTAAGGGGAAATATCATGTCGAGACTATCTAAGAAAATAGGTGATAACCTGTTTAGTATGCCGGTGATATTTCTGAAAATATAGAACTGAGGTTTGGGTTCTTTGAAATTTTGATTTTGATCACTCTCCGCTAGATGATGTGAAGATCTAATATCCGACGTTAACTTACATCGAGTAACAACTCGAATGTCCTTGATTAACCGTCATAGCAACTTGCTTTAGAGAGTGTGCACCTCCACATAACGTAATGAACTCAAAGGGGCCGTGGCCTTTTGGGCCTGATGAGATGCAAAACATTTGTTTGTAGTTGATTTTTTTATTTGGTTTGGAGTTGGTTTGATAAGTTTCAGATTTGAGTTTAATTTTATGTTGATGTTGGTTTGTTTGATTTTAATTTGATTTAGTTTCAATTTGGTCTAATTTTGGTTTGTTTTTTTTATTTTTTGGTTGAAGTCATCTTGTTACTACTTGATATTTTTAAACAATCTGATTTTTTATTTGATATGTTAATCAGGGAGTTTTTTTGGTTATCTTTTATATCGTTTGATGTTTTGGTACCGGTTTAAGTGGGTTCGGTATGTTTTAAACATTTTGGAATTTGGTTCGATTTGTTTGACTTCGAAGTTTCATATTGTTTAATAATCTGATTTTCTATTTTAAGGTTGATTTCAGTGTATCTTAAGTGTTTAAGATGTTGTTTATTTAGTTCCCTTTGGAATTATTTGATTTGGATTTTAATTTGATGAGATTAAGTGATTTTTGAATGGCTTTTTAGGTTTGCATAAAAATATGATTTTTCATGTATTTTCAGATTGATTAAAGTCTGATTTTTTTTTGTTTTGAGTTTGATTTTTGATGTTTCCATTATATGGTTTAATTTTTATTTGATCTAGGGAGTTAATTTCATTGAACTTAGGTGATTTGATCGAGTTTTCCGATTTGTTCAGATCTGATTTTAGTTAATTTTCAGATTTTGGTTAATTGAGTTTTATGTTTATTTTTGTGTTCTTTATTTAATTCAAGGTTTGCATGCCATCCGGTTCATCTTGCTGCTGTTTGGTGCTCAGTTTCATCCATTTGAGTTGGCACTTGAACATCATTTCATTTCATATGTTGAAGTACAAGTGATTGTGTAAAATAACACCTGGTGGAAAACTGGCGTTCCTTCACCCGATGTAAATTTTCATAAGGTCGGAAAAATTTGGCATTACGATGGCATGCTAGCCATCTTATTCCAACCGATATGGAATTTATCCATCCAAGATGACAAGTGTTTGACTTGTCGTATTAGGGAAATGATCGTCAACTATGGGAAATTGGCCCACACCGTCATCCGGATCGACATGGGATGGACCCAGAGGAGCCGTCTAAAGTGGATTATCCGTGAAAGGGTGTTCACTCCCTTATTTTAATTTGACTTTTCGTGTTTCAGATTTTTATTTTGTTGTTTTCTTGTCAAGGCCCAATGGGCCGGTTCAAGTCTCATCAGCTTTGCAAGCCAGTCTTCATGTTTTCTAGGCTCGGTAGGCCCATCTTGGATTCTTTTGGGCTGGAGTGGCCTGCTTTGATGCCGGTGCTCTGCTGTGGTGCCCATGTTTGGACCGGCTTTGAAGGCCACTCGGTTATGTCCTTGGCCTGTCGAACGGTTTCCAAGGGGTGCCGGGCCATCACCCTTAAGCCGGCCCTTGCAAGGGACTGCTGTCTCTTTTTTTTTTGCTTCTGCAGGACCTGTTTTTGAGGTGTGTTTTTTGCTGTGGTGATAAGGTGTGTAGGCCAAAGATGGGCCGAAAATGACCTGTTTTGGGGTCAGTTTGGGGGCTGCACAAAGGGCAGGTTTGGGACCTGTTTGGGGCTGCTCGGAGGGCAGAAAACAGGAGGTTTTTGGATGCCACAAATGGGCAGAAATAGAATTTTTAAGGGGAGACCACTGAGGGGCTGTGTAGGGAGCTGTTTTGGGATAAGAAATTGAGAGTCCACCCAGAGTAGACTTGGTCCGTCGGATGGATTTCAAAAATCTCCATGTCATCACCCTCACCTAAGGTCCTAAAGGGGAGTGGACAGGGAGTTCAGAGTTGCTTTAAAGGCCGGTTGATGATCTGTTTTGGGGTCAGTTTGGGAGCCAAAAAGAGGTTGTTTTAGTGGGCCAAACAGGGGCCTGTTTGGGGACTAGAAGGGGACTGTGTAGGAGCTGAACAGGACCAGTTTTGGGGTCTGTTTGGAGGACCAAAAGATGGTTGAAAATGACTTGATTGAAGGTCTGAAGGTGGGTCGAAAATGACCTGGTTTGGTACTTGCAAGGAGGCCGAACTGGGACCTGTTTAGGGGTCTGAAAATGACCTGTTTTAGGGGTTGCTCAGGTGACCTTCTGGTGGTCTGAAAATAGGGCTGATTGGAGCTGTGAGTGAGCTGTCCATGTGACTCAACAAAGGGGCTAGCAAGGGGCCTGTTTAGGAGGCCACAGTGGGCCAAAAATGTCATGCTATAGGGGCCCAAACAGGGTCTGGAAAGGTCTGTTTAAGGGGTTCAAAGAGGGACTGTTTAGAGGGTCAGACAGGGGGCTGGACAGTGGCTGGGGGTGACCTGTTCAAGGGTCTGAAGATGGGCCGAGATAGGGCTGCATAGGTGTCCAAAAAGGGGACCAACATGGGACCTGTTTAAGGGGGGTCAGCCAGGGGGGGCGAAAGGGGTCTATGACCTGTTTTGGGGTTGCTTATGTGGGCCAACTAGGTGCCAAAGAAGGGCCGAAGAAGGGATTGTGTAGAGGCCAAATAGGATGCCGATGATGATGAAGGCCATAGGAGGGTTAGAGAGAGAACTTGGAGGAGATAGAGGGGAAGTGTCCTTAAAGGGCTACATAGCTAATATATGTTTTTTTCTACCTTTTCTTCTCTTCCTTCCTTCTTTGGGCGTTGGATGAAGAAGATGGGTTGGCCTGCCTCAAGGAAGACCACAAGAGGCTGCTCCTCCTCCTTTCTTCTTTTCTCCTTTGGCTGCAGGGGCTGGCAGGCAGGTGCGCGCCGGGGGCAGCAGCTGGTGTAGTAGATTGTCAGCGTAGATCACCCAGTCCTCCTTCCATTGGGCACCCTCCTCTTTTTATAGGAAATGGGGGGAGATGAAGGGACATGCCAGCATTGAGTGTAAGATGGCCTTTCCTATCTCCCAGGTGACTTAATTTACCTTGTCTCTTTAAGTTCTCCTAGGATTTTTAATGTTTGACCTGCCCTTTGATTTCTCCCATGCTATTAAGTGTTTGACTTGTCCCTTGAGTTCTCCCATGCAATTAATGGGTCAAGGGTGAGGTGGCGGATGATGATGTGGCAGCTGACTTGGCGGCTGATGTAGCAGGTTGACTGGATCACTTTGTTGACTGCAGCCCACTCCTTTCTTCTCTTAATGGGCTTGCGCAAATGGGTTTCAAAGTGAGCTGGAAAATAATTGTTTAAAATCAAATAGGTTGCCCGGCCAGCTGGGGGTTGCGCCCATGGGTCAATTTAGGACCTGTTTTGGTCCAATTAAGGGCCGGGCTAGCTGGAATTTTGGTCTGGTCCTCCTTTTTTCTTTTTTTTCCTTCACATGTACATTTTTCTTGTGAAAAAAAATGACGCCAACATGTATCAAGAGGGATCATTGACTCCCTCATCTCCTTGCTCTTCTTAGCCCTCATCTTCTTCTCCTGATTTCTCCACAGCAATAGCACCAAACGGTAGTTTTGGTTGCTGCTTCTGCAACATGCCTCAACAGTAAAAGTAGGCAGGGAGAAGACTTCTATCGTCACCTTCTTTTTCATCATGTTCTGTGAGCACTGGGACCATCATGAGGGTAGGAAGAAAGCAGCAGCGTGGGAAGGAGGCATCAACCTCTCCTTCTTTCTCCATGTGTGCCAGAGCCATCAGATGGGCAAGAAGACAGCAACAGCAACAGCTGTATCAGGGGGAGCCAGAGCAACATCCACGAAGGGCTGGTGGAGCCTCCTCCATCTCCTTTGATGGTGCCGGAACAGATTGGAGGAGGGGTTGGCAGCCGGTCTCTCCTCCCTGTAGGGTTTTCCATCCTCTTTTTTTTCCTATCTCATCCCTTTCTCCTCTGCCATTGGGGAAGAGTCCCCCATCCTGGACTTCCGGCTGGCAGTTCCTGTCATATGAAATAAGCTGTGAGCCCTCCTGATTTTTGGTACCTTCGTGGCTAAGAAATAGGGGACCAATCAAAGCTTGGATCATGGGAGCATCTCCAGAGATGGGGATAAGGTTCTGGATGTGGAGGCTTGACCAGAAATTCTTGCTGATGTGGCAGAAGGATCTGGTCCTCTCTTGGGGTTAAAAGATAGCTCATTGAAATAGAAGAAATAGGTTGCAAAAATGATATAAAATGGCCCCATTTGTGCATTAAAAGATAGCCCATGAGATAGGGCATAGGTAGGTTGCAAAAATAAGATGGTTCATCGGCCAATTTTTTATTTAAATCAGCCCATTAGACATGTAAATAGTGGACTGCGAAAACAGCATATGAGGTGGCCTATTTCCTTATTGGATTACGACCAAAATAAGTCCATCTTGCAATGAAATTTAGCCCATTAATAAGATGACATGTGGGCTATGCAATAAGCATCAAAATTGGGTTATTTCTCTGTGGATAGACATTGAAGTGGATCCCAATTAATGGCCTATATCTGAAATTCGACCATTGTGGCCCCATGGGATTAGATTTTATGTAATCTCAATCTAATAAACTTGAAAATTTTCGGTGCCATGCCAACACTTAACTACTTTGAGATGATGAAATCTATGAATATATATTCTGTGGTGAAGTTGGTGCTTCTGCCTTACGGGAGCAGGTTATTTGTTTGGTGCACATGTTGTTAATATTGATGTGCATGCTCATGCACAATTCAACTAAATCCTTGTAGTATTCAGCACAAAGCAAGAAATTGCATCATGTAAAATGCATATTTCGTTCACAGGCCACAATTTGTGCTTAGTATAGTAGATCGTAATCAAGAAACTACCTTGTAAAATTGAAATCGACTTAACCTTTGTGAAATCTATTTTTTCTGTTATTCTTGAGTTGCACCATTTCGGTACCTTTGATATCATTTCAAGGTGAGAAAAGTTATTGTTTTTTGTATGACTTATTGTAAGCAAGCACTTAAGGACAAATGGTCAGGAAGCATGCAAATAGGCAACTGTTATTTCATTATAAGCTTTGTCTTTGCTGTTTTATTTCAGCACTTGGTTATGGAATATAGCAAGAGGCATCAGCGGGGATGAAGTTGAAGGTCGCCTTCTTCCAAAAAGTCATGGATGTGGGAAGACATTTCCAGGTCGACAGGCATTAAGGACAATAACATCTGTGAGTCTTGACCGATATGTCTTATATATGAAATATCCTTTTAGGTATATGCTTGTGCACCTCCTTCATTTTTTTAAGGCGGCCTAGGCCCCAATCCATAGATTCAAAATAAAGAGGTAATTACATGCTAAGAATGAAAGTAATAAAAATCTTCCATACTATCAAGGCGGTACCAACTACCAATCTAGAAAAGATTTCAAGTAAAAGTGATTCCATTTGAGCAAGTTGCCCCCTAAGGAAGACCAAACTGCATGAGATCCAGAGTGAGCAAACACCCAGTCCCTGACAAAGAAACACGTGCTGAAACACTGAGGTTGGATTCTCGAAGCTTTTGTCAAATATTCTCTTATTTTACATACTCCATATCAACCATAACATAACTGCCAATGTATTTGGCCATAAAGTCAGTGCACCACTCCACAGATTCAATCTCTTCCACTAAATTATCATCGAAGAAATGTCCTGTAAATTTGGACACACAATATTCCAACCCTTGAAGAGTGCATGCCACAATGAATTAACGATACCACACCTCAAGAAGAGGTGGCTAGAGTGTTTTTCAAAATAGGTACATGATATACACCTAGTGGATTGAATGGAGAACATGATTCAGATCATTGCCCTGGTTGGCACCCTATTCCTGTACAATTTTTTTAGGAATAACCTTAACTTGAGAATTAAAGTTGAATTACATCCATACTTCCACAAATTAACCTCTACAGCTCCCTGGTTCATCTTCTGGCAAGCTAACTTCATTGAGAACACTTTGTTCTTTGAAGGAATCCAAGAAAGTTTGTCCTTCTGTGAGTAAAAGCATCACTGGTTTCCATTAACGTCCATCAATTGTGTAAAGTGAACAATTTCAATGTCTAGGAGGTTTCTTCTGAACTGAGGATCCCTCTGCCTCCTGATCCCGAACTGAGAATATTCTTGCATCCTTGTTGGAAGTGATTGTGAAAAATGCAATAAATCTGGTTGATAGCTTCTCATGACCCACCCTATACCTGTACATTGGATCATTAAACCCGACAAGTTGATTTTAACCCGAAATAGAAATCAGGTTCGGCAGTTCTGTCAGGTAGCTCCAAGATTTCCCAAGCCTGGATTCGGGGACGAGGATTCCTGAAAATCCATTCTCGGCTATTTAAGTAAAACCCGAAAATGTGACCCTCAACTTTTTCTAGGGTAAACCAAACCTACTGCTGCTGGCACTCTTGGAGTCTTGCTCCAAAGGGCAGAACCCAGAAGTCGGCATCCTCAGCAAAATGCTCCAGGCAGCCTCCCTTGTGACACATTGCACTCATAAGCATCAGTAGGACTGCTCCACCTTCTCCTCATATGTGGCTCTTTGCTGCTCACACTGATTTTGTTTCCTCCTCCTCCTTTCGCTATCCACCACTCCATCAGAGAAAGAGGGGGTGCAGCATAATGTTCATGCCCATCGGGCCACATAGAGTCTAAGAAGAGAACCGTTGCACTGGTGAGGCAGCAGTGGTGACTTGCGAAACAGCCCATCTACAAGTTGTCTAATTTGTCCAATGCCACCGCCGTGCAAGGGTCTGAAACAGGTGGCGGAGAAACCCAAGATGTGGCAGCCTGGAATACCTCATCATTCAGATGACAGGAGTTGAACCAGATGATCTCTACTTGAGGGTCACCAGATCCACAGCCTTGGTGTTGAGCACCTTTTACCGATGCTGCTTCTGCTTCCCGGAGAGGAAAAGATGATGCAGGTGCGATGAGAGAAGTACAACAGTGCCCAAATGGGATTATGGACATATTCGAATCCCATAATAGATTTCAGATTCAGGTCTATTTCAAAATATTCCATTTAGATTCAAATCTTATATCGTGTTAACCTTATCGGACTTGATTCGGGTTTGGGTTTGGATTCTTATAAATCTGACCCATTGACAGGTCTGACCCACCCAATTGTCCTTTCTAAAAAGATTTTTCTTTCCATCGCCAATGCAATAATAATTGTGGACTTGAAAAACTCTCAATTGTGAAGAATGTCTTTCTAGATGCTAGAAACTTTGGCTTTGACTTAGGATCTTAACAGAACATTCGAATTGCACTATGAGGATTAGATTTTCAGAAGTTAAGGAGGCATTATAGAAGATGAAGACGTGCACCACATGTGGCCACAATAGAATTCTTATTAAAGTATGAAAATGAGAGGTGTATGGTTAAATCTAACTTTTTAACAAAATCATAACTTCTAAGAAAATGCCGAATGAACGGAGAAATGCATCCTTGCATCTATTTTTAAAAGCAGATGTATGCAAAATTACTTAAATTGTATAGAGATCAGGCTCCTAAGCTATACTTTGAAATTATATGAGAGTTATGCATCACAATTTGCGAGATATTACAACTATTTCACTTATAACCAATTGGCTCTATGCTTGGTCATTTTGCAATAGAAGCTATTATTCTCACTAAAAATTTGATGGTGAAATATCAGTGTTTATTGACATGGAAAAGATTTCTGATAGAGTTCACAAAGATACTTATGGAGCTATGGTATTAAGTGGAAGATGGTGCCTATTAAGTGTGTAGCAGTGATAAAGGACGTATACGATGGTTTAACCACTAGTGTTTGTTCAATTGAAGAAGAAACAAGATAATTTTTTATTTCAATCAGCTTATTTCAAGGATCTACATATAAGGTCTTATTTTTTACCTTAATTATGAATGAATTAACAAAAAATATGCAACATGATATACCATGTTTTCTAGTATTGTATTTTGTAGACAATATTGTATTGATAGATGAGACATAAGAATGAGTTAATAAGTTAGAAATTTGGAAAAGGCTAAAGGGGAAAATATGGTGGAGTTAGTTTAGATAGAGTGATATTATCTCGAAGTTTTTTGTTTAAGTATATTGATTTAACTATCTAGAAATATGTAGAACATGATGAAGATATTAACCATGGGTGATGGGAGTAAAGCAAAGTGGGAGAAGTGGTTATCAGCCACATGAATCTTATTTCCATTAAAGTTAAAATTTTAATTATACAACTATAACACTTGCAGTATTATATGGTAGTAACCATTGGACACTGAAGGAGAAGTTATGCTTACAAATAAGCATTACTGAAATGAGAATGTTAAGATGAATATATGATTGTACTATGAATATATAATAGAAAATATAGAAGTAGTGGTAGTGGTGATTGTTGACAAAATGAAAGAAGAGAAAATATAGAAGTCATATGAACATAGACAAATCGAAAGAAGAGAGATTGTAATGATTTGAACATATTAAATGTAGAATTAAGGAAGCTCTGGCTAGAAAAGTGGAAAAATATCAAGATAGAAGAAGCAAAAAAAGGCACAGTGGACCTAAGCTAACTTGGAGGGTAATTTGATATGATCTGTTGATTTGAATATCTTTGAAAAAATAACTCAAAATTCACGTGAGTGGAGAAAAAGTATTTATGTGGCCATCTGCAAATAATTTGGGATTCAAGGATAGAGTTGAGTTTATAGAGAATCTATGGGCCAAAGGGATATTCTGGCAGCATCTTGCCAGAATAGCATGTCTTCATTGCCTTTCACTTGAACGTTCGTACAAACCTACAGTTTAACTATCAATTTCCAATTATCCAGGGTAATCTTGAACCCTACTTGGTCATTGTTGGTATGAGTAGTACCTGAAGGCTGCATTGTCATGTCTCAGTTTTAAAATCCATTCCCTGGACAAGCGATGTTGACTTCGTCGACCAGTTTCAGGCCAATTACTCTATCAGTCACCTTAGAAATTCTTGGTAAATGTTATGTCATCCTCTAGTGATGCAGGATGGGACCGGGGGTCCCATGGATACCAGATAAACCAGAAAAAAATCACCCAGCAGATAAAATGCCAAACAGAAAAGTAACCAGCAGACTGAAATGAACCAGCAGGTAACAGACCAGATATGAACAAATTTCCAGCAGTAATAAGCTCAGAAATAATAATCCAGATATAACCAGAAGATAATTTGCCACAACAAGAGCAGACTTCCAGCGATAATACCAAAATACCAACATGTGTTAAAACTAACAGGCATCAGCAGTATATGTCCACAATAAACCCAAATTGCTGAAATTCAAGAGAAATTATGCAACTCAACAACTGAAATAATCGCAGTAGCAATATGATATCCTTTGGGAGGAACAAGGGCTCAGAAAAAAACATAGTATAAATCATCATAGCCCTAACTCAATCTCAGATATGAACTCATCCCTGATCGAGTTTATTGATATGCTGATCTGGGAGTTACGGATCTTACTCCGTCATCTACAACCGGATCTGATCGACAAGACGTTTTTTTCGAAACTCTAACCAACCGAAATCCAGCAAGTTCCAGCAACATCCATAGGATTAAACAATCCAATAAGCAGACCAATTGAGAACCAATTTTAGCAGACCAATTGATGGTATATAAACAGAACCAACATCAGATTGATAATATGTAAACTGAAATCCAGATCCGGTAGTATTCTGTTCTTTCGAAACTACCATCAACTTCCTTGATGAAGAAGGACTCCGTTCTATCAGCATACGATGACAAGGAATCAAGAGAGTCTAGCTGTTCCTTAAGTAGGAGATCCCTTCGTCATAGGCCATTGGCCTCGGAGAAACAGAGAATCGTCAACATCTACTGTCGGATAATCAGTAGCAACAACCAACAAGAGGCAACATCGCAGGATCTAAATCCATTAGGAAATAGAAACTCGGCTACCAGTAGTGTTAGTTCAATACTTCGCACAGTAGTACCAGCAGGAGAAATAGGTCTGAACGGTGAGGGAGGTTCGTCAAAACCCAAATCCGGAAGAATGAGACGTAGTCGAACTGTCTTCTAGAAGAAGGAGAAGAAGAAGAAGAAGAAGAAGAGAGGACGAGCTATTCTCAAAGCGTAGTAGACATAGGGAATCTCATAGAGATCGGAGGAATACTCAAATAGAAGTGGAGCTCAAAGCAAACCGATAGATCTGAAGAAGGAAGTCGAACTCTCCCAAAGGCGCCTTCCATTTTCTCCACCGGAAGAAGGAGATCGGGAAGGAGATGAGTGCATTAGGGTTCGTCGACAGAAGAAGTTCCCGCGAGAAGACCAGCCGTCCGCTGCCGGGAGAGAATCGGCTCTAGGGTTTGCCGGTGGAAGAAGCTCCCGCGTGAAGACCAGCTGTCCGCCGCCGGGAGGGAAGTCGCCGGCCAGCCGCCGGAGGAGAGTCGCGGGCCAGCCGCTCGCGAAATGAAGATTGGGGAGAGAGAAGAACCGCCGCGGGGTTTAAGTGAAGGGGAGGGGCAAAACAGTAAACCGCAACATGTATCCAAGTGTATTCATCATTCATCATCCTGTACATAAGGGTGCGGGTCCTATTTATAGGACAACAAATCAGAAAAAAAGTCCGAAAATGTTAAGAAAATTAAAAAATGCTCAAACAAATCAACTAAAAATCCTAAAAATTAGAAAAATACCTAAATGGACCCATTATTGACCTAAAAATCAAAAATTACATGATATTTGAAAATCAATAATCGTTTCAGGCATCCCAATTTAATTAATAACATGAATCGGTTCTTGTGTCCCGATTCAATTCCCATCATCTAGACCAGTTGTAGCCTGGAGGATCCTGCTAAATGCTCTAATCTGATAGCCTCCAACCCATTGCAAATGTCTTCCGTAGATCACTGACTACCCCTATAGGTCCTTCCACCATAATCATCCTGCCTCAAATTATTGGCAGATCTTGTATCAATTTTCCACTCTCCATCTTTGGGAGGAAAGAATGCCTGGTAAATAATTGGAAGTTCCCTTGCGTCATGGTTTGCATGATCGGCCAATCCGGGATCTGGATTGGCACCTGCCGACTCAATCTCGATGGAGCCCAATCTTTACTGATCTGAGCCCAATCAGGGGTTAGAACGTGCCTGTTTGATGGCAGAGGGGCTGCTCACCCCTTATCTTCCCATGATCCTGATATGGGATCGGGATTGGCACCTGCCATCTGATCCCAGGGGGAGCTCAATCCCGATGTTTGTTTTTAGAGGGGAAGCTGTGCTTCCCCTTTAGCTTCTCCACTCTAATGTGTGGGGAAGATGCTGGTAAATAAATATCCGGTAACTTTAGTTACATGATCCATAGAGTATGGGTTCCAATAAAGCCTCTTTGCCCCTTTTCTGGGCAGGGAAGATGTGTGTATGCGGAGTGGGGTGACCAATTTTAGATCAATTTTGCTTCCGACATATCGGCCGAGCTAGTTGATCTGAATCCAATCCCAATCCCGAGTCATAATACCTTGCTTTGTGTTGCATCCTTGCATCCTAGAATGATAGCTGTGATTTGCAATTTTATGACATGGATGTTAAAACCATGGTTCGCCGGGTCGCGACCCGGGTCGCGACCCGGACCCGACCGGGTCGGTTTTAGGGCCGACCGACCCGGTCGCGACCCCGACCCCATTTTGAATTTTTATTATTATTTTTTGCGACCCGGGCCGACCCCGTCCCGACCCGGGTCACGACCCCGGCCGACCCGGGTCGGTTTGGCCCCAAACCGACCCGGTCCCGACTCCCGACCCCACCTTCCTTGGTTAAAACCAATGATCTGACTTTCCACGAGTTATTTCAGCTTGCTGATGCCCTCTGGGAACTTCAACATTACCTTGAAAAGATTGTGATATCCAGAATGAAGTGAACAGGATCATCAGCATTCAGAAGATTAACTAATTTTGCAACTGGCATGCACTACTTTAAGTCACAAGTCTCCTGTTAAAGTTTTCCGCAAGATTTGCTTCACATTCTATTTTAGTTATTAGCCAAAAATAGCAATGGGAAGATGTGGCCTCTGTCTCTTTCGTCTGATCTGTGGAAGTATTAAATGGGTTCCCCGTTTAATATGCTGAAGCATGACCCCAGACCTCCCACTTATTCCTATAACTCATAAGCTGAAGCATCTGAAGTAAGCAACTCCCTTGTCATAGATCTTTCTCAAGCTCTGCTTGATCACCATGTCTATGTTCTGGTTCTTGATATCATGAGTACTCTTTTCTCATATGCCATGGACAGCTGGGTTTACCTTTTACAGTAAGCACCTTTGATAAAAACAACTACCTGATCTCTCACTTAAGATAGCTTAAAAGTTAATCGGCTTAGCAACATTCTCATAAATCCTGCTCAGAACTCAGAAGGCTGATGCGTATAAAAGATTATAAATAACTGCTATTATTTTTATCACATAGTAAGTTCTTTTATTCATTTTCTCATGTGTTAATTGCTTACTTTCCAGGTTGAACACTGGCTTAATGAACTATGTGAAGAGCTAAGCGAGAGAATTCAATCTGATCTTGACAAGAACAGGAGGGTTGCACATACATTGACTCTCCATACTAGAGCATTCGGGGTATTTTTTTAGCCTAAAGGATATTCTCATTTCTTTTCAAACTTGTCTCAATTTCTCCAGAAAATGATTTTAAAATTTTCTTATCTGCTGATGTTGCTTCATTCTGTAGGTTGATATCTTGGAGGCAAATCGAAAATTCCCATCAAAGTCTTGCCCCTTACGGTATGGGACTACAAAATTGCAAGAAGATGCTCGGAGGCTTTTTGATGCTGGATTACGGGAATATCTGGATTCACAAAGTATTGAATGGGGTGTAACATCCCTTTCCATTTCAGCAGGCAAAATATTAGCTGTTCCATCTGTAAGTTAACTTGTTTGAAGCAAAAATGTATGAATTTTCATTTGTTTAATGTTGTCGGGGACTCGGGCTTGAAGATCTTAGTCTGTGGCAGCCAATGTCATATCAGGGGTTCAATACTAGCCATCAAGTAAGGCCAAGTTAGACTGTTCATATATTATTTAGGAGTTAAGGGATGCTTCTCTGCTTGTTTGTAGACTCATCAAAAACTGGAGACAAACATCTTTTCTCAGAGGTAGTTGCTTTTCCCTTTTTACGAACCATGCCAAGTAAACATGGAAGCACTCCTTTTGATTTATAACCAAAACCCAACCGCCGATGGTTGAGATGTATTTGTATGTGCAAATGTGCATTATAGATGTCGGATACTCAATGTTCACCATTTCAAAGGCAAATGCTCTGTCTTAGTTTGTGTTGATACCCATTCTATTGTCAGCAATAAAAGAATCAAGAGATTTTACATCAGTTGTCAACTTCATCGTAATCTGGCTCATATGAGGTCTGTAGACCCTATACGGGCCACCTTCCATGCATGATTAGGACAGTGAAGATTTGGGCAGCAGTTGCTGCTTGGTGTGGCCATGACCCCATGTTGCTCTGAAGATGTGCCTTGTTGTCTAGGCAGTGTTTAGGTGGTGCCTAGGTGGATGTCTTAACTATTATCATAATGGACAAGCACGAAGTATATGAAATGATTTGCATGAAAAAAAGAGAAAAGGTGTATGACTTGACGATTTATGAGATGAATTTGTCTCTTTGAAGATTATTTATTAGAAAGACCATTTATTGGAGGGATGAGTCTCGATGACATGTTCCTTGGGGATAGGGGATGGTGGGTCCGCTCCCATAGGATATGGTTGACTAGGACACTGAACGTCCCTTTTCATGTGGTCTAGAGAACCAAACTCAGAACGTCACTGGCCAATAGTGAGTCATATTTTCACTTGTACATTCCTGTCTGAGACTAGGATGCCAAGTTCACTGGGTCTCAGTTGATACCTGTGGTCTTCAGAATCCCAAAGGTAGTCAAATGGTGGTTGGGGTCATACTCAACCAAAGAAGACACAACCATTGATTTGAACAAGTCACTTAATAGGATGTTTAGTTACGTTTTGCCATGTCTTTTTAGTTTTAAATTTAAATTTAAGAATGAAATAGGGTTCCTTTCACATTTGGAACAACCTGGCTTTCTTTTAGGAGTAGATATTCTCATAATGTCCGAAATAAAAACAAGGCTGGTCTTATTTTTTTCTCCGAGACAGATGCCGAGGGGACATGTGACACAATATGTGGGACATGACCATTTCCATCGCTGTGCAAACTTGTGGACTGCCAGCGGCCCATCCCTGCACATGTATTTCTCTCCCCGGCCGTCTCTGCACCATCTCCACACCGTTCTCCATTGACACCTTCACTTAGTGCAGGTTTGTAGGTCCCCGGCAATCCTAACGCAATGTCAGTGCCTCCATCGCACCCTCGGCCACCGCCTCAACCGCTCACGTGGGTCTTCAGCAAGAGCCTTGGCGTTTCCCATGGATCCCCTTTGTTTAATCTGTCAATGTCTTGGATATGAAGGGTCTGGCCACTTATTCAAATAAATTGAATAAATATTATAATCTAACCAAACAGATGTAGATTATTTGAATAATTTCTGTACAGGCCGCTTGATAAATTGAAGTACATTGATCGCTTATAAGCACTTGTAATTTGACATCTTATTTATAAATTGTGTTGACACACAGCATATGTATATATTTTGATAAATTTTTTTAATTTTAAAATTACAACCAAACACCACTCTACAATTTTTAAAAATTGTGACAGTTTTGTCAAACACAATTTTGTTTTTATATAATTTTAAAGTTGATACTAAGATAGAAGATGATCTTTATTACAAAGACAAAACTATTTAAATAAAAAAAGAGCAACCAAGCACCCTATAAGAACCCAAACAATCTACAATCCAAAAAAAGAAAGAGGTCAATACTGCTAGCTAGGGGTGTCAAATTGGTTGGGTTTGCCCAAAAGCCCATAATAGGCCGAACATGGGTCTTAGTATTCAAGTCCATTTGGCTTTCCATTGGGCATGGGCTTCATGGGCTGATCTGGCCCAAGCCCAACATGTCTACACCACTTTATATTTCCAAAATATGTATTATTGTATACTTTCGAATTTTGATCATAGTTGTTAAGGCACATATGATGGGGACCCGGTCCGGTCCATTTTGGGGTCTATTTGTATTTACGTCCATTTGGACTTGTTTGTAAATATTTGAAGTTTGTTTTAGTCTTTTCCTTTAATTTGGGTCCTTACGAGGACATGTATGTAATTAGTTATTTACGATGTCTTGTTTGTAATAGGCTCCTCTATTTAAGAAGGCCACTTGTTGAAATGAAGAGAGAGAGTTATTGTCCAATTTTTGGAACCCTGGGGTCGCTCGCTCGGGGCACCGCCCTTCCCCTCCACCCCCTCCACGACGGAGGTCGTCCGACTCCACCTCCGGTGTACCGGTCTCTTCGCGACTCCTCCGGCGTGGGTGCCTTCTCCTTCTCCTCCGTCCGCCGGCCTCCGAGCCATTCCTTCCCCCTTCCCCCTTCACCGGTTCGAGTCAAGCCCTATCGACACCGTTCACCCCCGTTTACGTCCGTTTCGACACCTCCGACCGCGTCGATCTCCACCCCTCCGTCCACCCCCACCTCCGGCGCCCCCCGGAGTACCTACACCCACCACCCCGCCGCCAGAAGCCCTCCCTCGGATCCCCGTCGACCTGAGAAGAAAGAGGAAGAAGAAGCCCCGCGTCCGCAGCCCCGTCGCCGGGCGCACGCCCCCGCCAGTGGCTCCGGTGCGGCTTCCCCCACTCCGGCGTCCCAAGGAGACCAGAGGAAGACGAAGGCGGCGCCAACGGTGCCGTCGAGGTCCCCTTCCCTCCGGCCGACGGCGCGAAGGCGACGCCGGCGCCGCTTCCGTGCCTACCTCTTCCGCCCGCCGCGGGCCGACTCCGCGCAAACCCCGCGTCGAAGACGGCCCCCCCCACGTGCCGCCGGCGTCGACGGCGGCGACGGAGCCCCACCGGCCCCCCTTCCTCCGCGACGGCGGCCCCGCGCGTCGCGCCCGCCCGCCTCCGCCGTCCCCGCAGCCGGCCGCGGCCGCGGCCCCGAGCCCGCGAGCGGACGCCGCGGTCGACGACACCCCGACGGGGGTACGCGGCGCCGCGCCGGGCCGCGCCTCCCCGCCCGCCGCCAACCGCCGACGGCCACGACCCCCCTTGTCGCGGCCGGGCGAACCGGCGCCGGCTCGCTCCGCCCGGCCGGCCGGCGCACCGGTTCACCCCGCCGCCCGGCCGGCCCATCCGCTCGCTCGAACCGGAAGCGGTTCGCTCCCTGTGCCGGTTCGACCGCCGGTTTAGTCCGTTCGTGGCCGGCTTCGTCCCGGCTCGACGGTCCGTAGCCCGGGCTCAGCCCTAAACCGGCCGGTTCAGTGCCATTTCGGGCCGGTTCAGGCCGGTTCGCTTACTGGGGCCGCCTGTGCCCGCGAGTGGTTCGGCATGAATCGACATACCTGGGGCCCGTTTTGACCCGATCGGTTTAAGTCCCGCTTGCTTGTTTCCTTCATTTTTTCGCGCCTCGAAGGCCCGCCGCAGCGCCGCGCCGCCGGTCCGTCCCGCTCGTCCCGCATCAAATGGCCGCAGCCTCGGGATCGGCCCATTCTCACGAGCCGACTCCCCGGGATGCTTCTCACGGCTTAAGTGCGGCGCTGCAAACGTGACGGCTGCTACACTCAAGACAAATCAAAACTCGAGGACGAGTTTTCTCCCCGGGCAGAGGAGAATGACGGGACCCGGTCCGGTCCATTTTGGGGTCTATTTGTATTTACGTCCATTCGGGACTTGTTTCGTAAATATTCGAAGTTTGTTTTAGTCTTTTCCTTTAATTGGGTCCTTACGAGGACACGTATGTAATTAGTTATTTACGATGTCTTGTTTGTAATAGGCTCCCTCTATTTAAGAGGGCCACTTGTTGAAATGAAGAGAGAGAGTTATTGTCCAATTTTGGAACCCTAGGGCTGCCCTCGTGCTGTGGCGCCGCCCCTTCCTCCACCCTCCACGACGAGGTCGTCCGACTCCACCTCCGGTGCAGACCGGTCTCTTCGCGACCCTCCGGCGCGGGTGCCTTCTCCTTCTCCTCCGTCCAGCCGGCCTCCGAGCCATTCCTTCCCCTTCCCCCTTCACCGGTTCGAGTCGAAGCCCCATCGACACCGTTCACCCCCGTTTACGTCCGTTTCGACACCTCCGACCGCGTCGATCTCCACCCCTCCGTCCACCCCCACCTCCGGCGATCCCCGAGTACCTACACCCACCATCCCGATGCTAGAAGCCCTCCCTCGGGATCCCCGTCGACGGAGAAGAAAGAGGAAGAAGAAGCCCCGCGTCCGCAGCCCCGTCGGGGCGCACAGCCCCCGCCAGGCTCCGGTGCAGCCTTCCCCCCCACTCCGGCGTGGCCCCAAGCGAGACCAGAGGAAGATGAAGGCGGTGCCAACGGTGCCGGGAGGTCCCCTTCCTCCGGCGACGCGCGAAGGCGACGCCCCGGCGCCGCTTCCGGTGCCTACCTCTTCCGCCCGCCGCGGCCGACCCGCGCAAACCCCGCGCGCCGAAGACGGCCCTCTCTACGTGCCGCCGGGCCGGGCGCCGACGGCGGCGACGGAGCCCCACCGGCTCCTTCCTCTCCGCGCGACGGCGGCTCGCGCCGGGCCGCGCCCCGCCTCCGCCTCCGCCGTCCCGCGCTAGCGCGCGGCCGCGGCCCCGAGCCTCGCGAGCGGACGCCGGCGGCCGACGACACCCCGACGGGGTACGCGGCGCCAACAGCGCCGGCCGCGTCTCCCCGCCCGCCGCCAACCGCCGACGGCCACGACCCCCTGTCGCGGCCGGGCGAACCGGCGCCGGTTCGCTCCGCCCCGGCCGGCCGGCGCACCGGTTCACCCCGCCGCCCGGCCGGCCCATCCGTCGCTCGAACCGGAAGCGGCTCGCTCCTGTGCCGGTTCGACCGCCGGCTCGGGCCCGGTTCAGTGGCCGGTTCGTCTCGGCTCGACGGTCCGAGCCCGGCTGCTTTTCCCAAACCGGCCGGTTCGTGCCATTTCGGGCCGGTTCGTGCCGGTTCGGGCCATTTCGGGGCCGGTTCAGGCCCGTTTTGAGTGGTTCGGGCATGAATCGACATATTTTGGGGCTCGTTTTGACCGGTTTAAGTCCGGTTTTGCTTGTTTCCTGCATTTCTTAGGTTTTTTGCGCCTCTTGAAGGCCCGCTGCAGCGCCGCGCCGCCGGTCCGTCCCGCCTCGTCCCGCATCAACATATCTATTTAGTGAATTGATCCGCAATTTGTGGGCATCTATTTAATGATAGTGTAAACATGCTAACATATTTCACCATCACTTATACTATTTCATATACTTAAGATTTTTAATCTTAACTATATGTTATATACTTACAAATTATAAAGTTTTCTTTTAACACTTCTTCTCTCCCTCACTTAATTTATTAAGATTAACACTTTCCCAAAAATATATACCCACATATACATAATTACATAAATAAAAACACATATTTACATGTATGCACAAACATACACATTCAATTATAACATACAAATATAATTATAATTATATTTATGTATATGTGTTTGTATATGTACATAAATATATATTATTAACAATAAATTATGTATGTGTTTGTATATAGATATATGTATATATATGTAGATAACATCTAATTCTACTGCCTAGGCGACTTAAGTGGCCACCTTATCACTTATGCGGAATCGGCACCCTTGAATGTCTTGGTTGCCATGTCACCTTGACAACTATGGTTTTGATACAAAGATTGCTTTATCTGATCTCAACTCCATCTTAGAGGGGTCAAAGAGATGGAAAAAATATCGGGCGTTGGATCTTGGGTCAATATGCAACTCCGCCATGGCCGGTCCTAAGCCCAGATGAGAAAGGAGGAGAGTTACGGTAGGTGACAACCAGTGTAAAAATAAAGTCACATCTCATGATATGGATTCAAATGACATAAACGTTGGAGCGTACTCACCAAACGACGTGTTGCACCGGAGCTTGGGTGTGGCAAAAAATACAGCAAGGGTGAGGGCTTCCCCACATGCGACATGCCACATAAGCGCCCTATTGTGGTGTTAAATAAGCAAGGGTTCCCACATCAAGGACGGGTGTGGGTAAAGAAGTTAGTCCATAATAAAGAGCAAGATATGAGTTCTAAAATAAACTCAAATGCAAATAGACATTATTATAAAAAGAAATGTAAGAAAGAAAATATTGAAACAAAGATAAGAATCGGCACTTGGAGTGTTGGGTCTCTTACAGGAAAACTTATGGAACTTGTTGATAGTATGGAGAGGAGAAGGATTAATATTATGTGTATCCAAGAAACTAAATGGATAAGAGAAAGGAGAAAAAGGTAAAGAAGTAGAAAATACAGGATATAAACTATGGTATACAGGAAAAGAGAAAAATAAAAATAGGGTAGGTATCATTGTTGATAAAAGATTAAAGAATGCAATAGTTTCAATACAAAGAGTAGGTGATAGGATTATTATGGTAAAAATGATTATAGAAAGAGAAATAATTAATGTAATTAGTGCATATGCTCCACAAATTGGATTAAGTAGCAAGATTAAAGAAAATTTTTGAGAGGATATGGACGATCTTATGGAGAGTATACCAAATGAAGAAAAATATATTTATTAGAGGAGATCTCAATGGACATGTTGGAAACAAATGTCATGAATATGAAAATGTTCATGGAGGTTTTAGATATGGAAATTTAAATGAAGAGGGGAAGAATATTTTAGATTTTGCTATGGCTTATGATCTTATCCTCCCAAATACTCATTTTATTAAAAGACAATCTCATCTAATAACATTTAAAAGTGGACAAAATAAAAGTCAAATTGATTTCATTCTTACTAGAAAATCCAATCGTGCTATTTGCAAAGATTGTAAAGTAATTCTGAGTGAAACTCTAGCAAGCCAACATAGGTTAGTGATTTTAGATGTTAAGATTAAAACACAAACACACACATATAAAAGAAAGTCTTCTTCTAAAATAAAATGGTGGGAGTTAAAAGGAATGAAACAACAAATATTTAAGATCGAACTTTTAAAGATAAATGATTAGAAGTTAGACATAGACGTTAATGCTATGTGGATGAATACGACTATAAAAATTAGAGAGATAGCTAAAAAAGTACTTGGAGAGTCTAAAGGACATGGTCCACCTTAAAAAGAGACTTGGTAGTGGAATGAAGAAGTGCAAAAGGCGATAAAGAATAAGAGAGATTGTTATAAGAGATTGTCGAAATGTGATAACAATGAAGCTTATGAACAATACAAGATAGCAAAAAAAAGAAGCAAAAAAGATTATTAGAAGAGCAAGAGATGATGCTTTTAAACATATGTATGAGAAATTTGGAACTAAAGAAGGTGAAAAAGATATTTATAAACTAGCAAGAATGAGAGAGAGACGGTCTCAAGATCTTAATCAAATTAGATACATAAAGGATAAAGAAGAAAAATTTTTGATTAAAGATGATGAGATCAAAGAACAATGGAAAAATTATTTTGATACTCTTTTTAATGACAACTTTACTAAAAACATAGGCGACATAGAGAATGTGACAAATTTTAATTTTAATTATATTTTAGAAATTTAATTTTCAGAAGTTAAAGAAGCATTGAAAATGATGAAAACAAGTAAGTCATGTGGTCTGGATAATATTCCTATTGAAGTGTGGAAGTGTTTGGAAGATTTATGAGTGAAATGGTTAACTTGACTTTTTAACAAAATCCTAATATCGAAAAGAATACTGAATGAATGGAGAAAGAGCATCATTATACCTATTTTTAAGAAAAAAAGGAGATATACAAGATTGTGCAAATTATACAGGGATCAAACTCATGAGTCATACTATGAAATTATGAGAAAGAGTTATTGAGCGGCGATTACGGAGCTGTACAAATATTTCAACTAATCAATTTGGATTTATGCTTGGTCGATCTACAACTGAAGCTAATTTTCTTATTAGAAGTTTGATAGAAAAATATCGAGATATGAAGAAGATTTACATATGGTGTTCATTGATTTAGAAAATGTTTATGATAGAGTACCAAGAGAGGTTCTATGGTGGGTGTTGAAACGAAAGATGGTGTCTGTTAAGTATATACAAATGATAAAAGACATGTATGATGATGCAACTACTAACGTATGCACAATTGGTGGAGAAACAAGAGATTTTCCTATTTCAATTGGTTTACATCAAGGGTCTGCAATAATTATTTATCTTTTTGCATTAGTTATAGATGAATTAACGAAGACTATACAAGATGATATACTTTGGTGTATGATATTTGCATACGATATTGTATTGATAGATGAAACACAAGGAGTGAATAGAAAGTTAGAAATATGGAGAAATATTTTGGAGACTAAAGGTTTCAAGATATGTAGAACTAAAATAAAATATATGCATTGTAAATTTAATGAAAACCAAAGAAAAGTAGGTGAGAGCGTCAGTTTAGATGGGATAATATTGTCTAAAAAAACTCAGTTCAAGTATCTTGGATCAATTATTCAAAAAGATGGAGAATGTGATGAAGACGTTAATCATAGGATTAAAGAAGGTTAGATGAAGTGGAGATTGGCTTCAGAGGTTCTATGTGATCGTAAAATTTCATTAAAGTTGAAAGAAAAATTTTATCGTACAAGCATAAGACCCGCAATATTGTATGGTAGCGAATGTTGGATAATAAAAGAAAAACATACTTCTAAAATAAGTGTTGTCGAAATGAGAATATTAAGATAGATGAGTGGTCACACTATATTAGATAAAATAAAGAATGAATATATTAGAGAAAATATAGGAGTAACGAGAATTGTAGACAAATTGAAAGAAGGGAGATTGAGATGGTTTTGACATATTAAACGTAGACCTAAAGATGCTCTAGTTAGAAATATAGAAAATATTAAAATGACAAACATAAAAAAGGGCGTGGTAGACCGAAGTTAATTTGGAGGAGGGTAATTCAATATGATTTAGATGGTTTAAATATCTTTGAAAAAATAACACAAAATCGACATGAGTTGAGTTAGATCTCGGGCATAGATCGCGGAATCGGCCGATCCGGATCGGAATCGGCCAATTCCTGGATCGGATCGGCCATTGCCGATCCGATTCTTGGCTGAAGGACCGATCCGGAAAAAAGTTCCGGCAGAATCGGTCGGGATCGGCCGGATAGGTCGGGATCGGATCGGAATCAGATCGGAATCGGAATCAGATCGGCCGAATCGGTCGGGATCGGAATCAGAATCAGAATCGAATCGTTTTTTTTTCATTTTTTGCTATTCCAGTCGGTTCGGCCAGGATCAGCCAGAATCGGTCCGAATCGACCAGAATCGGTCCGGATCGGTCTGGAATCAGATCGGATCGGAATCAGATCGCTTTTTTTTTGTTTACCGATTCTGGATCGATTTTCTTCCATTGGATCGGTCGGAATTCATTGGATCGGTCGGAATTGATTCCGATTCCGATTCCGATCCCGCGATCCTTGATCTCGGGTCAATATGTATACATGAATGAAACCTAACATAATATTTTACAAAGATGAAATACATTAATGTTCTAACATGAAAAAATATAATACATTTGTACATTAATTGTGTGAATGAAAAATAACAAAATACCATCATTTCTGTTCTATTTTCTATTTATTTTTTATTTCAGTTTTGTTTTTTTTGTCTTGCCCTTTTTGTGTATATTTATTGTTCCCCTTTTATTTTACTTTTCACTTATGTTTTTGCTTTTTTATTCTCTGTTCTGTTCCTATTTTCTATGTCATTATGTTTTTGTTTTATTCCTTTTTTATTTCTAAGTATGGTTGTCATTATTTTACAATCCTTCATTCATTCTTTGTTTCTATATCACTTTTTTTGGTCTGTTGTTTATTTCTATTATACCATTTTTTATTTTGATTTTTTTATTTACCCCTGTTTTAACAGTGTTCTTTGTATTTGTTATTGTTTATTTCTTTTGTTTTTTTTACCTTCTTCCTTCATTTGTTGTTTGCATTCATTTTTTCCTATCCATTTTTTCAGTTTTGTGTCAGTCTTTTCAATTTAGTTGCCTTCACTAATGCATTTTTTAATTTTTATTACTTGTTTTAGTTATTTTTTATACTTATTTATTCATTTATGGATTCATTATGATTTATCAAGTCATTTATTCATTCTTTGAGTCTCTTGAAGATTTTATTAGTTCGATGGAAAATTAATCCAAACAATGCAATACAAGAAGTCTTAGCACTAAAAACAGCAAACAAAATTAAATGATTTAAACGTGAAGAACTGGAAAAAATATTTAAACAGAAACAAATTTGATTTTAAGGAATCATAAAAAATATTTAAACTGGAAAAAAGAGTTAGAACTGACGATAGTAACTATGTTTAGATCTTAATATGTTTAGACCAAACAAAAATATTTAAAATAAGGTTACCTCAGTAGAAACTCAAGAGGGAAGTGTGAAGAAGAACAAAAGAGCAGCTGGTAGCCCTCCAACAAATCTCCGACACAGGTCCATCACCGGTGGCGAAGCAAAACCCTAAGCTCCCATTGTTGTCGATGCCCGAGAGAGAGAGAGAGAGAGAGAGAGAGAGAGAGAGAGAGAAGCGGCCATGTGTGACCAGTCCAGCCCACTGGGTAAACCCAACTTGGTTATGCTTCTCACGGGCACCGCGAGGCAGAGATTCTCACGAGATGCAATCCATGTTTTGATAGATCTAATATGTCATATTCAAGACTAAAAATGCCTTTATCAACATGATAAATGATTAAGAGAAGAAATAAGTGCTACGGATATGAAATTTTTAAAAATGATATTAATATGGTAGTGTTTGATTCGAACTATGTTGAAACCTCATATTTTAAGAAAATATATGATAATATAATGGGTATTTAGGCATGGTATAACATACATAGTGAGGCTATGATGTGCTTCTTTTGAATCATGGCTAGATTTCTCCTCATTAATTTTCAAGTGAACTTGATGTTAATTACGTTAGGCAGGGATTCAACAACCATTAATTGACTATCACGATAATATACTACAAGACTAAATGGGTATGCATAAAATAACATGTATTGGATTCCTTTGTGTAACAAAGAGAACGTGTGACATTCCTTTCAGCTTCTTCTTTTATTGCATATATATTTATGGGGATGTGGGTATTGGGTTGGTTGATGGCTGTGACTTTGATCCGGTCAAGTCCAGGTTGGGGTAGACATCAGAGACTTTGTTCTCCATTTGTCGTCCTAGGAATCCAGATGGATTGGTCTTTTTTCCTATTCAGGGCGTCACCTGGCTCAGACTGCCTGACATTCTTCATCTGGCTTGATGGGCTTTTTACCCATCAAAGGCATTATCCCTATTTGGAGTTTGGCCATTTTAATGGACCTTCATTTGGCTTTATGAGCTTCATACCCATTAGAGACATTATCTACATTTGGGGACTTATCCGTCTTAATGG
Organism: Cryptocoryne crispatula var. balansae; assembly: GCA_036172225.1. Taxonomy (NCBI): domain Eukaryota; kingdom Viridiplantae; phylum Streptophyta; class Magnoliopsida; order Alismatales; family Araceae; genus Cryptocoryne; species Cryptocoryne crispatula. The sequence goes on along the minus strand of CM069922.1, from coordinate 13,632,572 downwards.
GTCTTCATTAGGCTTGGTGGGTTTCATACCCTTTAAGAGGTATTTCTCCCATTTGGGGTCTGGCCATCTTAATGTGCCTTCTTGGTTCTCACTTCATACTCTTTGTTGGCACCGAAAATTCTTCTAAAAAAATAAATGAGAACTTTTTTAATTGAGATATTTCTTTTATCTCAATTAATATCCAAATTTGATTGAAATTCAATTGTTCATTGACTTGTCCTTTGTAAATTTCCAATGTCTTGCAATTCAGGCCCAATTTGAACATCTTGGCCCAATGGGCTCACTTTTCCAAGAAATAATATCTATCCTATTTTTATGCCAAAATAGGGATAAATATTCAAAAATTCAAGGAAAATTCAATTCACCACCCAAAATTCAAGGAAAAATCAGTTTTCTAGAAATTCCACATTTTTGGAATTTCCTTTCAAAAATTCCATAAAATCATTTTCTCTCTCCAAAAAAATAATATTGGGTCAAAAATAATTTTTTATGCCCAATATTTTTTTTGAAGACCTGGGAATATTTTCTGATATTTATGCATTTTTTAGCCAGAATATTTTTTCTGCCTTTTTTGGGTATTTTCCTATTGGATAATCTATAAAATTGTTGGATAAATTTAAAAATTCGGAGATAATCTAAAAAAATATCAGAGAGTATCTAGAAGCTTTCCACATTTATCTCTTTACATTGGATGTTGTTGGGGTGGGGTCCACCACCTAAAAAAAGGGAAATTCGCGCTGAAAATGCTTGGAAAATAGGAAATCATCCCTATTTCTTCTTTACCTGATATTATCTCCCAATGGAGATAATCCTTGACTCCCACGATGCTGAGTCTTCAACCTTATTCCTATAAAAGAACTGCAAGCTCCTTGACCCAGGAGTCATCCCACGATGCTGAGTCTTCATCCTTATTCTTATAAAAGGACTGCAAGGGCAGGGAAAAACATCACGTACGTACGAGAGGTCAATCCCCAGCTGCGGTCAAGCCAAAGAGGGGAGAGAAAGGGGAGGAAAAGAAGAAGAAGGAAGCTGTCCAGCTGAGAGAGAGAGAGAGAGAGAGAGAGAGAGAGAGAGAGAGAAGGAAAAGGTAAGGTGTGTGAACCTCTTTTTTCTGCGTCTGATCTTTAGAAAGAAAGACATCTCCGGACTTTTCTAGGAAAATATGTGATATCCTTAAAATATTATGTAGTCCGGTGATAGTTTTAAAAATATTAGAACCGAGGTTCGGGTTCTTTGAAAATTTCATTTTTGACCCTTCTCCGCCGGATGGTGCGAGTATCCGGCGTTAACTTACATCGAGCAACGGCTCGAACGCCTTTGATTAACCGTCGCGGCAACCTGTGTTTGGAGATACACACATCCACAAAATAAAGTAAAGAACTCAAAAGGGCAGCGGCCTTTTGGGCCCGATCAGATGCAAACCGATTTGTTCGGGTTTGTTTTATTTATCACTTTTGGATGACTGTGATGCTTTCTGATTTCTGAGTTTCATCTGTTTTGAATTCAATCAAAATCTGTTTTTTATTTATTTGAGGACTGATTTAGGATTTCACCGAGCCACAAGGGGACTGGAGTGGATAGATTATGATGGGTTAAAATGGGCCTGCATGGAGGACCGTTTTGGTACCGGTTTCAGAACCTGGACATGGGCTGAACAAGGGCAGCTTCGGTCCTGGTTAGGGGCCTGTTCAGGTGACTCTGAATGGACCGGTTGGGGACCTGTTTGAGGTGTCCTGGACGGGCTGAAAAGCCGGGTCACAAAGGGACTGGTTCTGGGCTTGGGCATAGGCTTGCGGATGGGTCGGAATATGGGCCTGTTCGGGATATCCTCGATGGGCTGAAACCGGGTCACAAGGGGACTGGTTTTTTGGCTCTGGACCTAGGCCTGCAAGTGAGCTGATATGGGCCTGTTTAAAGGCCTGCTAGATGGGCCACAAGGGGGACCGAAAATGGGCTGCCCTGGGGACCTGTTTTAGGCCAGCTTTGGGTAAGCTACAGAGGGGTGGAAGTTAACCACGTGAGGGCTATCAGACTTGGGCTGAACTGGGGGCAGTTCGAGGCCTGGGAAGGGATCAGGAAATGGACCTGTCATGGGTCTGAGAATGGGCTGAAATCAGGCCGCAAGGGGGCTGGTTTCAGGGTCTGGCCAGGAGGCTGATCGCAGGCTGATTTGAACTGGACTCGGGCCGGACTTGGGCCTGGCATATAGGTTCAAACTGGGCCTGAAAAGGGGGGCAGCAGGTGGGCCGAACAAGTGATGTTCATGGGCCTGTTTGGAGCATCCGCAGGTGGTTTGAATCGGGTCAAATAGAGACCCGCAGGCGGTTTAAAAATGTGGCGGGGAAATCCCATTCCAGAACCTGGTTTGCTTTGTTTTTTGATTGTTTAAAAGAAGTTCTGCTTACTTGATTCTGGCGGTTTGCATCTGATCGGGCCCATTGGGCTGCCAATCGGTGCCCACTTTCATGCATCGAATTGACTTTGAATTTCATTTCATTGAAGTATGAATAAGGTACATCGGTGTACAATATGGTTGGTCCTTCCCCCAATATAGGTTTATTCCCACTACTTTGGAAAAATTTTGGCATTACGACGGCATGCCGGCTATTTTTTCCAACTTAGTGAAAATTTACCCATCCAAAATAGCCAGCCTTAAGCTTAGCCATATTGGGGAAGGAACCGCTGGCTACGGGAGCATGCCCGCGCCACCGTCCGGATCGACATTCCGGGGCGGACCCGGGGGAGTCGTCCAAGGTTGGAGTCCCCGCGAAGGGTGGATCTCCTTAATTTAATGTAGCTTTCGCGTTCTGAATTTTTATTTTATTTATTTTTTTGAAACATAGGCCATGGAGGCCGGTTCAATTCCATCGGCGTTCCGAGCCGGCCTTCCCGAGTCTTCATAGGCCCGCCGGGCCTGTCTTGGACTGTCTTTGGGCCGGATGGGCCTGTTGGGAAGCTGCTGCTCTGCTGGCTCTGCTTGGCTGGACCGGCTTGGAAGGCCACCCGGCTATGCCCTTGGCCCGTCGGACGGTTTCCAAGGGGTGCCGGGCCGTCACCTTCAAGCCGGCCCACATTCAACTGCTGTCCACTGCTTCACTTCACCTCTGCAGAACCTGTTTTGGGAGTTCTCTCCCCTGCTGCAGCGGCATGGAGTGTGGGCAAAGGAGGCTGCAAATGACCTGTTTTGGGACAGTCCAAAGGGGCAGCTTCGGGCCTGTTTTGGCTTGCTCAAGGGGCAATGGAACAGGGAGATTTGAAGATGCTCCAAAAGGAACCAACATAGGATAGCAAGGATAGCCACAAAGGGGCTGTTTTGAGTAGGAGAAATGAGGATCCGCCCGGAGTAGACTTGGCCCGTCGGACGGTCTCCAAGAATCTCCGGGTCATCCACCCTCACCCTAGGGCTCTAATAGGTGCCACAAAGGGCTGCCCATGGCCGGTTTGAAGGTCTGTTGGATGGACTGTAGGTGGCCCCTATGCAGGGGTCGAACAGGGCTGGAAATGGGCCTGCAAATGGCCTGATTGTGAGGCCCGGACTTGGGCTGACAATGAATCTGGATTCAGGGCAGCTTGAGGCTGAGGAATACCCTGCCAAAGGGAGGCGCTCAATGGGCTGAAACAGGTGCCATCCAGGGAGTTCAGAGTGGGCTGCAAGGGGGCCTGATTATATGCTGGTTGTAGGTCGGCTATGGGCCTGGGTAGAGACCAGGAAATGGGCCGGCTATGGGCCTGAACAAAGGTCAGTTTATGGGCCGATTACAGGTCTGAGCAGAGGTCAGGTCATGGGCCGGTTATGGGGAGTTTTCCCTGCTGTGGGAGGATGTTCGGCTGGGCCAAATGGGTCTGCGGATAGGCCTGTTAAATGGGCTGTATATGGGCCTGAACATGGGTCGGCCATGGGCCTGAACATGGGTCGGCCAGGGGCCTGCAGCAGGGGTTGTCCGGTGGGCTACATTGGGGCCGGATTTGGGCCTGAAATGGAGTGTTTTGCTAGGCTGAAACAGGTCTGCGCAAGGGGTTTTCAGAGGGTCTGTGCTAGGTCCGAACATGGGCTAAGCATGGTGACTTCTGCAGACAGACCAGAGGCTATAGACGGGCCAGGAATAAGCAGAAAAGAGGCCCCTTGAGGGGTCAGATGGGCGCACCAAGCAGGCTCCTTTACCTTCTCTTCTTTCCTTCTTCTCCTTCCTTTCTTCTGGCGGCAGCAGGTTGTTGGCGCAGGTGGCAGCAGCTCTGGGGTAGCAGTCCGGCAGCCTGTCGGCGCTTCCAACTCCTCTCTCTTTGGCTGGTGCGTCCCCTTCCCTTTTATAGAGAGTGAAGAGGGCAGGTGAAGGGCCAGGAGTTGTGTGCGCAGGTGTCCCTTGGCCTCCCCCATGGGAGTTACTCCACTTAATTACATTGATTGAGTGGCTGTCTCTTGGCCTTCCCTCTCCTTCAAGTGACTGTTGGGGGGCTGTGCTGGCAGCTGGGTGCGCACCAAGGAGCTGAGGTGGCAAGTGGGTGCGGCTGGGCTTTGATTGGCCTGGCTGCTGAAGTGGGCCTGGCCCAATTGGGCCTGTTTTCTGGGCCAGCAGACTGAGGAGAAGCCCAGGCTCTCCTGTGGGCTGCGCACATGGCCTGTTCATGGTCTGATTTGTGCCAATTGTGGGCTGGATGGATCCGGCCCCTACTAGGGTGTTTAATTGGGCCCAAATGTGGCTAATCTCATGGGCAACTGGGCCAGCTCCTGGGCCAGGCCGCCTGCTTTTCTTCTTTCTCTTCCTCTTTTCTTTTTTTTTGTTTGAAAAAAATGTACGCCAACATAAGGGAAAAGGCTTCATTGATTATACCTCCCCTTCTTCTTCTATTCTCTTTCAAAATCCTTTCAATTTCCCAACCAAAATACCCCTTTCTTAAGGTCTGTTCGACCTACTTGCTGAGCCCACCTGTTAAGCCCTTCATCAGCCCCAATGTGACCCCATGACTGAACCCTTTTCAAGCCCAATTTGACCACAAGCCAGCACCTGTTTAACCCCCTTAAAACAGGTACCATCTGGTCCACAGTTCCCTAACACAGGCCCTCTGCTGAGACATCCAAAATGAACTCAGATCATGTTTTGTTCGGCCCTGTCCAGACCCCCAATCAGACCCCTGGTTGGCCCTTTCTGTTTGTCCCCTAAACTGCCCCTGTCTGACCTTGCTTAGTCCTCAATTGGCCCATCTGTTTAAGTCTGCTAGACCCCAATCAGACCCCTAAATCCAGTCTCAAACATGTTCTGAAATTAGGTTCAGAGAGTCCCCTCAATCCTACCCTCGGCTGACCCTAAACAGCCCACAAATGGACCCCCAGAGCAGACCCAAAACAACACCTAATGACCTTCATTTCTGCTGGTCGATTGATCCCTAAACAGGTCATGGACTAGTTCCTACAGTATCCCCTAAACAGGTCCTATACCGACCCCCATTCGGACCCTGTTTGGCTTCTGCAGGTCATCCCAATTTCATGTCAAACAGACCCATTAAGGCATCCCTATACAGACCCTCAACAGTCCCTACACAGTCCCCTTAAACTGACCCCTGTCTAGAGCATGTTCGGCCCATCTGTTCATCTCCAAAACAGATCCATACAGCCCTTTAAAATCCCATCTTTTACCTTCCCTTAAACAAAAAAACTGGGTCCTTCACTTTCTCCAACCCAAAACAGGTGCTAGAAGGTGAAGTTCAAGGCACAAACAGGCCACCCGGGCCCAAGCATGCAAAGCAGGCTAACCGGGCCCAAGAAGACATGAAGCTGGCCACATGGGCCCATGATGACATGAACTGGCCCAATGGGCCTTGGTCACTTCAAAAAAAAATCTAAGTATGAGGAGTTAGTCCACCGCTAGACATTGTCTTAGACTTCACTTTAAACAAAAAAATTAAGTCTGAGGAATTAGTCCACCACTTAGCGCTGCTTTAGACTTTAAACAAACAAAACTAAGTCTAAGAAGTTAGTCTATCATTGGACGCTGCCTCGAACTTCAAAGAAAAAATTGAGGAGTTAGTCCACCATTGGACACTGCCTTGGATTTTAAATAAAAAATTAAGTATGTTAGTCCACCGCTGGTCAGTGGACACTGTCTTGGACTTCAAACAAAAAATTAAATCTGAAGAGTTAATTCACCACTAAATGTTACCTCAAACTTTAGAAGAAAAAAGTTTAAGGAGTTAGTCCACCACTGGATGCTCAATTGGATGGCTATTCCGAGCACGCTCTTGGTACGTCGATTTAGGTGTATGCATGGGACATGCTTCCTATGTGAATGGATCCTTCCCACTACGTGAAAAAGTCGAAAGATTTAACCATTTATGGCAAGTAAATTCTATTTATCGAGAATGAGTCAACATGTCGTCGTAATATTGAATTTTTCTTGATATTATGGAAATTACTTAAGGGAAAGAAACACTCAAACTTGTATAACTCTGGACATGGCATATGAACTGTCTATGAACTTTGTACATCGACGTGGTCATGTAATTCATCGAATATTTCAAGTGCGGACTTGGTGTGACCGGGAATCGATACTAGCCCGACGGACCGGATGGGATGTGGACTAAATATGAAATCAAATCTGAAAATACTTAATCAAATCTGAAAGTATTTAATCAAATCTGAAAACAAACTCAATTAAATCTGAAAATGCGACAAAAATCAGAATTTAAACAATCTAAAAATTTTAAATGAAAACACTTGAGTTAATGGAATTTGACTTCCTAATCAAGTGAAAATCAAAATTCAAAACAAAACAAATAAAACACATCGAATACATTTCAAAACATTTAAAATTTATATCAAAATATGAAAATCCAGACCACTTAACAATTTGAAACTTAAACTTAAATCGGTGTCAAAACGCCAACTAACATGAAAAACAACAAAATCCCTTAAGTCAAATACTAATTAAAGAACAACATCAATAAAAGAATAGTAGAAATCAATTCAAAACTAAACTAAGTTAAGATCAAGTAATTCAGCTTGAATAACATTCACATCAAACTCAAATCCAAAATCAACATTTCAAACCAAATAAAAATCAACTTTAAAAAAAACTCCAATAAACTTAAAAAAAAATTTCACATCTTATTGGGCCCGAGAAGCCAAAACCTTTTGTGTTCCTTTTATGTTATGAATGTGTGCACTTTTGACAAATAGATCGCTATGGCAACTAATCAACAATATTAGAGCAATTTTTTGATGTAAATGAACATCAAACATTTGCACCATCCGATGGAGAGGGGTTAAAATAATTTTACAAAACTTGAACTTCAGTTCTATATTTTTTCAATATTATCCAGACTATCTAGTATTTTTATGGGTTATCACTTATTGTGCTAGAAAATTTAGATGTCGATATTTCAAATGCAAAAAGAATCTTTTCATGAGCTTAAAAAGATTTCGAGGTTCCCCCACTCTTTAAGAGACATCACCCCCATTTGAGGTCTAACCATTTTAATGGGTGTTCTTGGATCTATTTCTTTGTTCGGTTTGTACAATGTTTTTGGTATTTTGAGTTTACTGGACTTGTTCCCTTGTTAATGGGCCTTGGGCTGGTTGATAGCTTCATGTGTTAGAGAGGCCACTTGGACCATGTATGTCTTAGTGCCTTCATGTCTTGGTGGTGCTGATTAATGGGCCTTGCATACTTGGTGTCTATATGTTTTTAAGCAAGACAATTTGACTTTTTTCTTGCATAATGAACCTTGCATGGTATCGGTCATTCTTCATTTAATGTAGGTCAATTGGGCCACGTTTTTGTATCATGAGCCTTATATCTTCTTGCACCCTTGGAGTACCTTGGACTTGAGCAAGTTTTGAGTTTCTTTGAGCCTCTTCCTTCTTCTTCCCTGCTTGTTGGGCCTCTTGTAGCTTCTTTGGCCTTCCTCCTTCTCCTTGTTGCTTCTTCCTCGGCCTTCACTTGGAGCTCCCTCTTTCTTCTTCTTCTTCTTCTTCTTCTTCTTCTTCTTCTTCTTCTTCTTCTTCTCCTTGGAGATGCCTTCTTGTATGGACCTTGTCCCCCCCTTGTGGAGATGCGTGTAAATGAGGCGTTGAGATGTCTTTTATAGAAATAAGGAAGGACATTTGGTCACAAAAATACGCCACGATTGTCTTTATTTTGTGAGGAGTAGGAAAGGCATTTTGCTTTTGAAATGCTTTCATTTCCTTGTTTTTGATATATTAGAGGAAGAGGGAGGGGCATTTTGGTTCCCTCCCACTTATCTATTTTTAGTGGAGTGGAACTTTGCTCAATAAATGCTCCCCCATTATTTCTTGTTTTTGGGGGTGAGAGAGAGGATTTCACATGGCCTTTTAGAGTGGATTTTGGGCATTCTAAACTTGGAGATTTTTGGCACATTTGGAGAAAATGAAAGCCCCATTACCTAATACCTGTACATGGCCGAAAGGACAATTTAAGGATAATGTGGATCATTTAGGGGCTGTTAGGGCCTTGGGGGGCTTTGGACCCTCCTAAAAATTAGAAAAGTTGTGTCTTGGTGGGCTCTAGGCCCCTTTGCCATACTTGAGACCAAATTGCAATGATATGACCTGTTTGATGCAATTAAGCCCCATTTGCTTCATTTAAAAGGAGTCAAGAGATATTTGGACCCAATAAATGGGTCTTGGGTCTTTGGCCCATTTACATGAAGTTTGACACCCTTTCGTTGAAATTGAAGCCAAATTGAGTAGATTGGACCCCTCCCCCACTTGAGAAAATTGGGGTCTCGAGTCCTTTTAAATGAAATTGGACCCATTTCACTTAAGAAGAATTTTCTTTCTTGTTTTCTTTCTTTTTTTCTCTCTAATAAAATTTACTATTTTTTATTTTTTGATTTGTTTTATTCTCTCTTTTCTCTTCTTCTTTTCTTTTCTTTACTTCTTTCTTTTTTTAGTATGTATTTTAGCCATTTTTTATTGTTACTTTGTCTATTTTCATTTTGAATGTCTAAATTGATTTCTATCTTCTCTTCTTTTAACATTTCAGTGTGCATTCATTTTTTTATTTTTCATTTATTTTATTTTTTTGTTGCTTTTATTGCTGCTATTATTTTTTGTGTTACTATTTCTTATTTTTATTTTTTCTTTTATGTCGGTAAAAACATAGAAGACAGAGAGTGTAACAAAGTTTAATTTGAATTGTATTTGGAGAATTAAAATTTTAAAATTTAAAGTACATTATAAATGATGAAAACAAGTAAGCAATATGGTTCAGATAACATTCATATTGGAGTATAGAAATATTTGGAAGATTTAGGGGTGGATTGATTAACTCTATTTTTTTACATAATCTTAATCCTTAAGAAAATGCTGAATAAATGGATAAAGAGCATCATCATCATGCCTATTTTTAAGAAAAAAATGAGATATACAAGATTGTGCAAATTATAGAGGGATCAAGCTCATAAGTCATACTATGAAATTATGATAAAGAATTATTGAATGACAATTATGGAATTGTACAAATATTTTAGCTGACCAATTTGGATTTATGTCAGATAGATTTACAATTGAAGTTTTTTTCTTATTTGAACTTTGATAGATAAATATTAGAGATATAAAGAAATATTTACATATGTTGTTTATTTACTTAGAAAAACTTATGATAGAGTTTTAGGAGAAGTTTTGTGATGGGTGTTGAAGCGAAATATGAGTTTTGTTAAATATACAAGTGATAAAAAGATATGTATGATGAAACAACTACTAGTGTATACATAATTAATGGAGAAACAAATAAATTTTCTATTTTAGTTGGATTACATCAAGACTTGGCAGTAAGTTTGTACCTTTTTGCATTAGTTATGGATGAATTGTTGAAGATGTATTTTGATGTATGATGTTTGTAGATGATATTGTATTGATAGATGAGAACCAATGAGTAAATAGGAAATTATAGTTATCGAAAAAATTTTAGAAACTAAAGGTTTAAGATAAGTAGAGTTAGAATATATGCAATGTAAAGTTAATGAAAACTAAAGAGAAGAATGTGAGGAAATTAGTATGGATGGGGTAATGTCATCTTAAAAAACTCAGTTCAAGTTTCTTGGTTCAATGTTTTAAACAGATGAATAATGTGTTGAAGATGTTAACTATAAGATTAAAGCATGATGAATGAAATGAAAACTGGTTATATGCGTTCTATGTGATTGTAAGATTCCATTAGAAGTTGAAAGGAAACTTTATCATATAATTATAAGACATGTAGTATTGTATGATAGCGAATGTTGGACAATAAAATAAAAATATACTTATAAAATATGTGTTGTTAAAATGGGATTGTTAAGATGGATGAGTGATCACATTAGATTAGATAAAATAAGAAATGAATATATTAGAGGAAACGTATGAGTGACAATGGTAGATAAATTGAAAGAGTGAAGATTGAGATGGTTTAGACATTAAATGTAGACTTAAGAAATCTCCAGTTAGATAAGTAGAAAACATTAAAATAACATAAACATAAAAAAGATGTGGTAGACCTAGGTTAACTCGGAGGAGGATAGTTTAATATGATTTAGATATTTTAAATATACGAAGAAGTAACTCAAAATTGACATGAGTGGATAAAAAGAATCCATATGGGGCATCCCAAATAATTTGGGATTAAGGCTCGAGTTGAGTTGAGTTTTTCTTTATATTTCTATTATTTGCCATTATCTTTATTCACTTTTTTAGATTTTATTCTGCCATTTAAAATAATAATAATGTTTTAGTAATACTATTTATTTTAATTATCTATTTCATTTCATTACCTCTCCCCCATCTCTCTCTTTTGACTTTAATTATTCTTATTTATTTCATTTATCTGTTCTTTTTTACTTACTATTACTTTTGCCTTTCTCCTTGGTTTTATCAATTTTATTTTATATTTCTGTAGCTCCCTTTTTATTTGTTATTTTTTCTCTTTTTTATTTTTTACTTAGTTTTTGTTAATTTATTTAGTTACTTATTTTTTTTATTTTTGTATCTTGTAAGTTTTTTAATCCGTGTTATCATATTTTTACATTATTATCTATTTTTGTTAATAAATCTTTTTAATATATTTTATTTTTAATTATTTTTTACTAATCGTTTTTTGAATTTTTTTTACAGTGGGCCGGTGATGTGACCTCAGAATTCCAAAAATAAAAATTGATGTCTCTACTTTCTGGAAAATAATTTGATTTTGTGTAGCTTTAACAATTATAAAAAATACATGATATTTTATTGGAGTATTTGCTAAGCTATGATATGTACAATACGTAGATTAAGGTCATTAGATTGTTTGAAAATTTTAATTTTGATCTTTTTTCATTGAACTTGCGAAGTTTCAATGTTAATTACATTGAATACACATTTGAACACCTTTGATTAGCCATCATAGCAATGCATATATTGGAGCCATACATTCACAAAATAAACACACGGGAGGAATTATCCCACAAACTCAATGGAATGCAAACTTGGTATTTTAAGTTTGATTTGATTTTATTTATGCTTTATCAAGTTGCATTTGCTTTGGTTTGACTTGATGTTTTTTATCTTTGTGATTTGTTATAGTTTGATTTGGCTTAATGCCCTTCAATTGAGGTGTTTTTTTGACGTTTTGTCATTTAGGTTTGGTATGTTTTAAGGGACTCTATTTAATTTTGAGATGTGATGAGTTATCAGATTTGAGCTTTGGGATTGTAAAATATCTTAACTCTGGATATTCTGGATTTGAGATTTCAAATCACTAATTTTTCAAATCTTTGAACTTGAGCATAGTGGTTTTCATCTTATTTCTATTGCCAGATGAGGATAGGTTTTACTTATTAACATTTTGAGATGTTTGGTTTGTGGACCAAAGTTACAACATTAGACATTTTTTGTTTGATTGAAATTTATTAAATCTTAGATCTGATGATGATGTCTTGAGATTTGATCTTGCAGTTTATTGCATTTAGATCTTATGATTAGCTGACAGCCAGGGACTTAAGGATTGAAATCTATGATATTGTTCTCCACCTTCAAAGTTTCTCTCTCTCTCTCATTTCAGGGCTTTCACATTTGGAGAGTTATCTTGGGACTTGAATTTTATATTTCAGACAGATCTTAGAACTTTCTCCTTCTTCTTCTTCTTCTTCTTCTTCTTCTTTTGACTCAAAGTATCAGATTTGTACAAAACGGCTGTTAATGTATTTTTTTATTGACCAATTTTTGCTGATCGATTTCTTTTATGTACTCTTCAGGGATTGTCATATCGGTTCTCGGCTTTGTCTCGGGAGGGTGAAAGAGGAGATCTCGCGAGATTCTCGGAAAAATGTTGGGAGATCAAATCTCGGATTAGATTTACTTTGGTATATATCATGTAAATATATATTTAAATGGATAATAACATAAAAATAATGACAAAGGAACCTTCCTAGAGAGATCTGGTCTGATATAACCCATTTTTGGATTGAATTGGTGCCGCCATCCGGCACAGGACGGTGGAGCCACTGCATCAGGTCCACTACGTTTCTTCCCCGACCTATGCCTTGTACCAGGTCCAAATGGGCCAGATCTAGTGATATCGGGTCCTCGGATCCCATCACATTGGGTCCATTTAGTCTGGGTACGACACCTCTTCCCTGTCTGATAGGGTGAGGAAGAAACCCATGGAGCCGCTGAGGCAGCTCTGCCTAGTCGTGGCCAGCGCTGGCGACTGGACTTTCATTAGACCTGCGAGATCAAGTTTCTTGCGAGAATCTCATGAGACTGCATTCCATGCTCTTTATGGATTTGAAGTCCCCTCGGGTCGGGAATACCAATAAGTTATCATCACTGTTTTTTTTTCAAATTCTCAAACTTCCTGTTCAGACAGTTTACAGAATTTGAATATTCAGATCTGAGGTTGTTAACCGGGGATTCAGGATTCTGATTCACATAGCAGATTTTAGCCCTAATCTACATGATTCTTGATTTGCAATTGGATATTGAGGAATCTGGAATTTCCTCAGGTCATTTTAGAATTAAATTTCAATTTTCTTTTATATGGATTGGATTTTTCCAACAAAATCTGATTTTGCAGACTTGATCTTCTCCTTAATTTCAAAAGAGAACCTTGGTTTAGATCGCCTGACTCTGATTGATTTTGATTTTTTTATTTATACTAGACAGTCTGAAGCTCATTGATAAAAGCTTTCTAAATCCTTACTCTCCGTGGTGCTCATTGAATTTGTTAAAATTTTCTGATTTGTCTTTGGTGTTGTTTGCATTCCATGAAAGTCCATGAGGGTTATCAAGGATTCAAGATGCTCTCCCATCAATAAGCATGGTCAATTGACAATGAAATGTCATTTACATGATATTGTATACATTGGAGTGCATAAACATGGGGAAAGACAGAGCCATAGATTTGCTTAGATCAATATGTGGGGGTATCTTCTTTAACCATATACATATATAGGAACAGGATGTATTCCATATCCTCACTTAATTTTAAGGTCGGTTTAGCATAGTGACATGCATGACCTCTTTTAGATTTGTGAGAATTTTCCATCTTGGTAGTTGAAGTTTTGTGCTCCTTACATTGGGGGAAGGATCGGTGTATCCTAAGGCATGCCCGTATACCCATCTATAATAGGTTCACAAACCGCGGGTTATGCCTGTGTGCCCATCTTGGATCAAACACCCCGAAGCATGCTCATATGTTTGTTCACTTAGTTTAAGTGGTTGAATTTCAGATATTTAGGATTATAATTTTTTGTCACATTGCCCTCATCTGCCTGTCATTCATATTCTTCTTGGCCCTGGTGGCTTGACATTGCTTCGTTTCGGTCTTCATTTGCTATCTGTTCTTGATGAGCTTTGACATACTGCCAGCCCCTGATTTGCTCTGATTTCTACCCTTGCTGAACATCTGGATTTTCTATCATCTTTCTTGACTATAGGGTGCTAGGGACAGTTTATATTGGGTTCAACCTGATAGGCTAGTTTAGACCTGATTTAAGATGGGTATATTAGGACCAACATATGCTGGCTCGGGGGGAGGGGGGGTCATGGCTCCCTGTCTAAGGTCTGAACAAGTCTGTCTACAGGTCATTGTAGGCCATGCTGGAAATAGACTTCGAATTGATTATGAGGATTGGTTATGGGACAGGCATTGGAGCTTGACCAGAATTGGCATTAGGCTGCTGTTGAGCATGTGGAGTGCCTAGTTTATGGTGATTTGGTGGACTGTGCGTGCATATTGACATGTGAACATAGCAAATAGGCAGTCCTGGGGGTCTATCTTTATCAGGTTAGACCATAGGAAGGTGCTTAATTGAGTGAAGAAGAGAGAGTATGGTTGAAGGGGCTTGCTACAGTTTCATATGGCTGTAGGGCTGCGCCAAGATTGAAGTGTAGACAGGTTTGCCAGGCAATCATGGGGTATTCATGGAGAGTTTGACCACGAACCATGGATATTTAGATGGTGAAGAGATGGCACAAGTTGGGTGGTAACACCATAGACCAAGGTTTCTTACCTTATCTTTTTTTTTCTTATATCTTCTCTTATCTTCTGGTCACGGCAATGGGAAGGGGCCTGTATGTGGCTGTTCTTCTTCTTAGGCTCCTTTGAATGATGCACAGCAGATCAGAACACCCAGCAGAAATCTCTTTTTCTTCTTCTTCTCAGCTTGCTCTCCTAGCTTTGACAATGGCAGATCTGGTGCTGTCCTCCCTTTCAGTAGATGACCGCAGTTTATAGAGAGATGGCAGAAGAGCCAGTCCTGATGTGGGCATTTGTGGATGCCCCAATTTCGGTCCATCATGGGGGCAGTTAGATGGAGAATATCGACGAACTTTCTTCTATTTTTTCCTGGTGGCAGTTTGCGGCATACTTTGCCTAAGCACATAGGACTCTTCATAAGAGCAGGTGGGCTCAGGACAAAGTGGTTGGGGGGGGATCTCCCACCGGAAGAACCTCCACTCCTATTTATTAGGAGTCTCCAATGGTTCTACTTTGACTTGTTGGCTGTGTGGATATAGCCTGATTTGTAGGCATCTCGAAGGCTGCCACATAGGCACCAGATCCTATTCTTTAGGAACCTTTGGTGGCTGCATATTTTGACTTATCAGAGCATTTACTCGGAGCATGATTCAATGGTCATTATGTGGCCATCAGTTCCTAACTTTTAGGATCAATCATTATCTACACTGAAAAGAAGCAGTTGGGCTATATTTAAATTCCATTTGGGCCTGATTCTCTTACTGGAACTTAACCCAATTATTGCAGAGCCTGTTGCTGCACAATTAAGCCCTGATCATAGATGTATTCATCATTGAAGATAGCTCCGCATCAGCCATTGATGCTGAGCATGCATATATATACATATATAAAATTATATTGCCAATGCTTTTATTTGAATTAGGCTCTTCTTCTCAATTGGACTTAGCCCATTCATTGTATGACCTGATCTTGCACAAATAGGCTTTAAGGATGGGCCTAATCTCATACCAATCGTCTACCCATTAACATAAGAATTGGTCATGCACAAATAGTCTTTAATATTGAGCTAGATCTTGTATCATTCTTAGCCCAATAACCATGGTTATGTGATATTGTGCAAATGGGCTTCATAATTGGGCCTAATTTTACATTGGTGCTCAGCCCACTTTGTATAATATTTGAAATTTGTGCTAGTGGGCTTCACCTTGAATCAAATCAGTCCCAATAAGGGGCCAGCCTGGGCTAATTATCCAATTAATTACCCTTGGCCTTTTTATTTATTTAAATAAACTCAGTCCTAGTTCTACTAGGGCTAGGAGTGGCAGTGCAACCCCATGAGTTTGAGTGGGATCCGGACCTATATTTAAACTCTTTATTAGGCCATATGATCTCTCTTTTCTCAATTTCGGTGCAAGCAAATACCTCAGTCCTTCTCTTTCTCTCTCTACTGTGGTGGCCCTTTGCTATTAGCGGATATGTCGAACTGCAATTCTGCTATCTTGGATTTGCAATTGAGCATCAATCAGGCTCGGATTGAAGAGAACACATCCTTTTCGCTGTTTTTATTCTTCTCCAGGGTCTGTGGAGATCAAATTGTTTTTCTCTTTCAACTCCAAATTTCTGTCTATCAAGCCGTTTTTCAGAGAAATTTTCTGTTCTCTCCTGCTGGGCATCGGCAGTGGCAGGTAATTATCTTACACTTTTTATTTCATTGCCATGGTATTCTTAGATGCATAATTGAGCATCTGATGCGGTCGAACCAGAGGATATATCCTTTTTTTATTCTGAGCATTTAGGAACCTATAAGGTCCTGTTTTTTTCTATTTTTTTCTCTGATCCCCCTTTTCTTGGCTGTGCTCAGAGCCGTCTACATCCATAGGAGCTGCGAGGGGATCAATCCCTGCTGTCTTGGCAATTTTGAGACCTCAAGGTCTAAATTCTCTACCTGATTGCTCATCTGCTGCCTACATATTTTGGAGAAGGGGGTTTCTCTCTTCTTATACTCCATTGACAACATTAGGTATGTCTGGATTTGTTTATCTCATCTTATAATTTTGTTGTATTCGGACATGAGTGATCTGGGATCATCATTTCCCAGGTCTTGTAGGACATTTGCTTACTCTAGTAACCTTTTGATCATCTCACTCTTTGACAGTGCTACAGTGAACCAAAAATCTCTTTTCACCTTCATCTAATTCCGATAGACAGATATACACATCTTTTCGTATGCTTACTCACGAGTGTTCCTTTCTCATTGGAGCTTAGACTTATAATTGGCGACAACATGTGTATGGATATAAATCCACTTGCCCACTGTTCGTCATTCAATTTACCACCAGCCGACCATAGATATGAGAATCCCATGCATATCTTGTTTCAGCTGATGCCAATTTCATTATATTTATGTGGTCTTAAGCTGATTGTAGGCCAGTCTCGCATGCATATTTGTTCATTCCTGCCTGTATCGAATCAAATGATCCTATGGGTCTGCTGATCAGGGCTGTCCCCACACAGCTGAGCATGTAACTAATTTTACCAATTTTCTGATCAGTAGCTGTGTGCTCCGTCTGTCATTTGGACTGCATTGTGCCCTATCAAAGTAGGCTTGTTTGCTCACCATCCATGGGGTACCCGGCCTTTGATTTTAACATGTAGTGTCACTTGAGTTGAGCATGCTCAACTCATCCCAGCCTTCCTGGCATGCGTAGGATTTTTGTGCCCCAACTTGTTTGGAGCCTTGGGTTTTGTGTGAAATAGGACTTCGAAAGAAAAGGGTTTTCACCCTTGCTATTTACTTATTTTTTTCTGTCTTTGTTTAGATGATGAAATTTTAGGTGCCAACAGCCGGATTGGGGGTGAATGTAGTATATGGGCTGGTGGCTCTCTTCTTGTCTTTGCTTTTGTCTCTTACGCAAGGGTCCTGGTATCCCTCTTTTTGGTTTCTCTGCTCCACCCTTTTCTTTGCTTGTTTGACCTTCGATCAATGACCTTTGCGAACTGGTAAGCTCACCGCGTGACCACCAACTCCTCACGGCCTTTCTCTTCTTCTGGCTTCTTCTCTTGTCAAGGCCCATTCGAGGCCAGTTGACACTGACAGGCACCACCGGGTGCAGGTGATGATAGCAGACTTATCGTCAGTTGCCAATACCGGGACAGTCGGACAGGGTGTAGGTAATAGGGGCAGGTGTGCATGTTTAGGGGCATTACAACAGGAGCAAGTTGCAAGGTGTAGGGACTCCGTTTGCCTTAGGTGTGTGTCTGTTCCTCCTCTCCTTGGGTCTCCTTGTCTTCCCCCTTGCTCTCCCAACTGAGGAGGCTTCTTCTCTATTATGACCGGCTTCTTCACGATTTTGGTTCTTCCCCTTTACAACCGTTGCTCATGCATCGAAGTCCTCGGGACTGCTTCTTGTTGCCCTTTCCCTTCCTTTTCAATACACATGGGGAGGTTCTTTTCCCTTTTTGTGATGATGATGAGGTGGGCCGACGATTATGATCGGCTTCTCCTTCCTCTTCTAGTTTGATTGCAATGCTGAGGAGTCTAGCTGGCTTCTTCGTTTGTCTCTTCTCACCTAGTCCTGATCACAACACCAAGGGAATTTCTTCGCCCTTGTCTTCTTCTTGTTCTTCGCGTGAGCCGTGAAGACCTCAGCTCTTTCGTCTTCCCCTACTCCATTGCAGCTACATTTCTTCTTCTTCTTCTTCTTCTTCTTCTTCTTTGTGCTTCATTTCTTCTTCTCGGTTGTGTGCAGGCTGGTGGCTGAGCCAAGAAGGGGTGGTCAACACCTTTTCCTTTGGTCAGACTCTTATCTAGTCCCACTTCTCTTCTTCCTGGCTCTACACATGGCAATTGATCGACCGGGCAGGGGAATTAGTTCTTGGTGCTTCCTTCCTTGCAAATGGCTCCTCTGAGGCAAAGAAACCTTTCCTCTCCGTTCTTCGTCTTCTCTCATGGACCCTCTTTTGTTGGCACCCCTCCAACGTGTGTGAGGGGATTTTCAGGGTTCTCAGTCCAGCTGCCACTGACAACCTAGCTGATCATGGCATGACACCAAATGGGGTGATTTTCTTGGCTTCAGGGGGGAGCTTGATCCTTCTATTACCATCGTCGATGTCTTCTTCTTCCTGTTTTCAGTGGGCTGTGGTGTTGAGGAGTCTGGTCGAGACAACTTAGAAGCTGGAGTGGATGTTGGTCTCCTCGGATGACCAAGGTGGCACTGCTGTCACAATACTCTCACATGTGACTCTGGAGATGAGGGCCCAGACTGCTTCTGGTATTCCTCTCTCAAGCATAGGCCCTATTTCCTCCTGACAGCAATGGAGGCAGCTTCCAAGGTGTTTCTAGAGGTCCCAACTTTCCTTTTTTCCACCTCAATCAGGCTTGACCAAGGTGATGTGGTACAGTCATATTTTTTGTTTTTTGTTTTTTGTTTTTATTTCCTGTGCCCTCCACCTGATCTTTCTCTTTCTGAGGGGAAGATGCGTTTCTTGATCAGTTGCTTTGAGAAGGCTAAGAGCGACTCCAATCGGGGCAGCATTTCTTGCTGATTGAGGTTGTCAGATATTCTCGGACATTCATTATGGCATATTAATTTTTTCTACTCTTGTCAAGAAGAGTTCTAGATGGGGAACTGTTTGTGAAAGGTGATGAGCTTAATGCTTAGTTCTATCGAGTGGAGGTCATGCATGAACTTAATGATGCCTCACTAGGTTTGGTAGCAAAGTGGCAAGTTGACAACTTAATGGCAGAAAAAGTAAAATCTAAGTTGACAGCTCCAAATGACTTGATAACCCAAGGGCCAGCCTAATGGACATGTGGTATGATTGGTGGCAGAGTACTTGGTCCACCGGGTTGAAGACATGACCAATGACAGGGTACCCCAGTGGGGCCTTCCCATCATTTAATCCATCGACTTGAAAATATGGCCAATGACAATGTACCTCAGTGGGGCCTTCCCACTGTTTGGTCAGGTGACTTGAAGACATGGTCCAGCTGTTTGATTGGAAAACAGTGGGAAGTTAGTGTTTGGACTGAGCAGAAGATCTTTGGGCCGGCCTATTAACTTGAAACTTACTATCATTAAAAATTTGGGGTTAACAAACTATCTACGGTGTATAATAAGATGTTGAGGATAAGAAATACATGATAAAAAGAGCTCAATGTGAAGATTACAACTTTGGAACAATAAAAAATCAATATAATGTTCGGTTGCATGATAAAATAAGTTTTAATTTATCATTGGATCTTGGAAATAATTAAATGCCATGCCACATCTTCCAATTGGTTTGGAAAGGTCATGCACCTCAACAGTCTTTATATCTTGTGATGAAACTTCATTGACAATTCTTTAAAATAAAATAAAATAAAGATGCTGCAATCTGAGCCATCCATTTACCATGTTTGTTAGTTCAAAAGAAGCACAACTTAATATAAGATAACCTTAGACAATAATATCAATATTTGGCAAAGGAGTTGACATGGTTACGAAGGCCACTAATGATGTTCTTAATAGTTTTAGTAATGGATTGGTGTACCATCAACTCATTAATTTATAATTAATGTTTATATTTTGCCTTATTGACTTTGCAAATAATTTTCTTTGGTAGTATATTGCCTAGCTACTGAAAGTCATGACAGGTTGATTATAGGCTTGATGGCTAGACTTCCCCTATTTTAATCACATTTAATTGTTCTCTAAATGTCTTAAATTGACCCAAAATATATGGGAAGAAATATGTTTTATGTATTTTTTAATTGACTTTATATACCAATTCAAGTATTATTTTTGTTCGAAGTAGTTAATTTTATGGAATGAAGGGTCATGACCAGGTTGCCTGACCTGGTCATTTTTTCTCGCAATCGGCTTGGCCGTGACTCCGGTCCCTGACTAGTATCAAACTTGAGCCATGTCACACGACCTAGCACCAAGTCGGCAATGGCTAGCCGGTGGGAGGCTCTCTAAGCCCCTTAAGGAAGGACCTCCCAAGGGGCCTCCTCTTACCCTCACATCTCCACCACTTACTTTCAATTCTCTTTTCATTCTAAAAATTTTTAAGTTTTCAAATATTGCATTTTCTCTCTTTAAAGCATTTCAAGAATCTTGATTTTCTGATTCGTTTCAACTTTGTAGAGATTTTTTATTTAATGGTATTACTAACTTTTTTTAAGTGTTATCTTTATATTTTTAACTTTTATTCACCATGTCTTCTCTTAGTCACGACAATCCGGCTTGGCTACATTGCAATTTGATATCCATGGCAGAGAGGAATATTCAATGTAAGTATTGTAAAAAAATAATGTAGGAGGGGATTTTAATGTATAACCTTATCAGGATGAAGGGCAATATTGTTTTGTGCACCCAAACTCCATATGAGATGAGAGCCCAATTTTGTAGGCATTTGCAAGTAATAGAATAGTCAAAGGGAGCTTCAAAGTGACATAAAGAAACCACCCGAGAAGAAAATTTTCAACCTTCAAGCTGTGGAAGTTCACATATACGGGACTAGATAGGAACACCTGATGACTCCTTTAGATGAAGGTTTCGATAATGTTCATCATTAATGTTTAGTAAGTGATACAAATATTTCTATGACATTGATATTTTATCATTATTCTTAAAAACATATGACATGATACATGTGATGGAGGCAAGTCGCAAGTTATTTGCAGCCGAAGACATGTATCGATGTATCGGCCGATTCATGGTCAAGATTCCAGAAGTGAGAGCGAACACGAAAGTGGACAAGATTCGAACAATGAGAAAGGAGATGAGATCACAATCTCACAAGAGATGAGTAGGTCCCATGGATCCTGTCATTACACACCAATGGCAAAGACAAACCACTATCACAACAGCAATGAAAAATTTGCAAATATGAAAAGAAAAGATTGGATGAGCGATATCAAAATGGTTTTTCCATAGTAACATACTATCAAATGCTGCAAATGGAATGTATTATGAGTCCATGATTGACACCATAGTCAACGTTGGTAGGGAGTGCCTGGATTGACTCCGAAAGGAATATACAATACTTATGTTCCCATATAAGTGAAAGATATTAAAAGATAGGTCAATTCATTTGAAAGTATTTGGCAAGAAAGTGAATCCATGTTAATGATGGATGGCTGGACGGTTAGTAACTTTTAAAATTTAAACTTATTACCTACTTATCTTTTTGAACTTCACATTTTAGAACTTATGCATGACTTTTCTTTTAATAGGTATGATTAGAAAGACAATGATCAACTTTCTACTATATTGTCAATCCAAGATCGTCTTTTGGAAGTTCGTGGACTCATCCGGACATGTATAGAATGTCAACTCCCTCTTTGAATTAATCTATAATATTGTCAAAGAGATATGAGAGAATTGAGTTGCCCAAGTAACGGACAACGCAACTACATGTAAAGCAGCTTGACAAATACTGATAGTCAAGAGACCATACTTATATTGGGCACTATTCTCCACTCATTTGTTAGATTTTATATTAGAGGACGTATTCAAGGATTCTTAAATTGACTGGGTAGTTAAGATGGCCCAATTCGTATCACCTTTTATCTACAACCATAATTTTGTCTTTAACTAAGTGAGCATATGAAGGGTTGAGAACTCTTATGGCCTGGGACAACTCGATTTGTTTTTCACTATATTTCCTTGAAGAGTTTAATACAATAGAGGTGACATCTTACCTAAATGATACTTTCACTAATACGAGATAGTTGGATTGCTAGGGTTGGTCCTTCAGATAAGAGGAAATGGAGGAAGGTTGAGGAGACATTAGAGAGTGGAGACTTCTAACGAGCTGTAAAGAAGATGCTTTGTATAGTGCAACTTTTAGTCAGTTGGGATATCAAGATAAACATGAGTTATATCTACGATTCACTTGAGCAAGTAAAGGATGAAATTGCAAAGATGATGTTGAACTTCAACAAGTGGTTGGATATTATCGACCATCAATGGAAGCGAAGATTGTATCATTTGATGCATGTAGCATGTTCTTTCTTTGTTGTTAAATCAATTCATGTATCTCTTATATATTGTAATTCTCTCTACTGACATTGTTATGTTGCTGATCACTTTTTTAATTATAGATATTATTATAGTCCGATGTTTAAACTAATTAATGAGCTTTTAGACAATGTGAAATTGATCACTGGTAGATAGCTTGGGGATGACGATCAATTAATTGTAGCATACAACAAGATGCATGATTATAGAATGTGGGTATTCCGCCTTGGGACATCAAAAATATGACGGGTAGTTGTGTTCTTAAGTCCTAGTACATACCATACAATACATTATTTATAATTTAGTATCATTAACTTATTTCAATTATCTTTTAACATTAATTAATATCATGCATCTGATTGATGGATGGATCATGCCAAGGCACTAAGATATGAGGACTTAGTGGATATTGAAGTAAGAATCCTAAGCTAAATCACATCAACTTCAGGATGTGAAAGAAATTGGTCAACATTCAACCTAATTCATTCAAAGTAGAGGAATAGGTTGACTTTTAGAAGGTTGTAGCAATTGGTATAATGTCATTGTAACATGAGGTTGAAACTGAAGAATTTATAGAGGATGATGAACCACTAGAAGGAGGAATAGAGATGGGGAAAAGTGATGGGATGATGAAGTGAGACGATCATTGTACAAAATGACAACATCAATTTGGACAAGATCTTCAAAAAGAAAATTACGTTGAAAACTTGGACGAATCTGAGTTCAACCTAGAAGATTGAGAATGAGCTCAAGAAACACTTAACAACGTAAGTCTAGCCAAGGAATTTCAAATTCTTCATTCGGTGGCAAAGAGATAGAATATTGGACAATCTTCTTGTTAAGATAAGACATATAAGGGTAAAGGTAAACAAGTTGTTACTGATCCATTGGATATTGCAAATTAAGAAATGATTGACAAGGGATGAGAAGACACGCTGGAGTCAAACATCCAACTTTAATAATAGACTCCAGATGATTCAACTTAAAAGAGTAGCAACAATATAGTGTTGGAAGTGGAAGAAACCACTGGTAGTCCAAGGAAGTCAACAAGCCTAGGGATATACCCTACACCGATGTAGTTCACAGGAGAAGAACGATACACGTGTGACAAAAGACACGGATCATGGTGCGCGGCTGCAAGTTGATGAAGATCACACATAATAGAACGGAAGTCAACATTATAGACAGTTTTGTGGAGTTGATTCATCTTAAGACTCTTGGTTTTCTACTATCACCAAGAGGATTATGGGACGACTCCACTTATATATGATTCCTCATTGGATATTTTCATGCACTCCATATATGATAGCTATGGTGGATCTTTGGGATCTTATTCCAGGTTGATTGTATGAGGTGATGTGTACAATCAATATGTATATATTTTCAACGTTAGGTACTCATCTCAAATGTCGTAAGGAGAGTATGTGAATTGTGTAGAAGAAAAGCAAAATGTAAAATGTGCATAGAAATGGATAAATTTTTTGTTTGGCCATATTTCTTATTTTTTAGATTTTTTTTCATTTTTTACTGATTTCTTTTGATTTTTTTTTACATATCGGGAGTGACCCACGTCCAATCCAGGTCACAACCCAGGTTCAGCATTCCTTGGTTAATTATCTTTTTCTGCTAGTCATGTTGGCTAAATTTGTCTACTATGATTTTTTTTTTAAATTATAAAATAAAAAGGAAAGGTTATGTCAAAGTTTAGGTTTATGTTTTTGTGTTTTCTAATGACTGTCAACTAAATCCTATGGTGAAGTAGTATTTTGTTACCTCTAAAATTTTAAAAATTAACATTTCAAATTATTTTGCCTGTTGAGCTGTAGATTAACTACATGGCTCATTGGGTTAAGTCCATTTTTATAGTAAAATAAACCATTATATATTTTTTTCAGGCTGGGCATGGTCCTCATTTATCTGGCCTACGTTGGTATTTAGCCGTGTCAGCTGAAGCCCTTCCACGACACCCCCATCGCTACCTGTGGACTTATTCTTATGATTACAATATATGACTTATCTTCATTCACTTCGCAATCATTTCCGTGATTTTTGGTTTTGAAAATTAAGTAAAGAAATTATGTTGTTCTTGGTTTTGAAAATAAAGAATCTAACTGATAAGAGAACAGAATTGTAAGAAATAAAATGAGAAAAAAAGCTGGAATAATCAATGTCTTCTGGCATCATAAAAAACAGATGTATTGTTGAAATGATTTAATTATTTTTATAGGTTACAATGGATTATTAATGATGTTCTGATGAATGTCCTTTTACTGTTCTAGTTGCATTATCAAAAGGAATAAATAAGAAAATGATAAAAAAGAGAAGTTTAAAGGGTTGTTTTCTTAGTGAGATTGTGGACCCATAAAAGTTCCAATGTTTTTTACAAAAATGATAGCTTCAGTAGGGGGTTCAAACTTTAAAGAAAGAGAGCTGATCAATTATATAGTTGGAGTTCTGGAGATATATTTGGTGTGCCAGTGGTATTTGCTTTAAATTGCATGCAAAATAAGTAGATGTTGTTTGGTTTTATTTTATGCTCATTCATTCAAGAGTTACATGAATGGAGTGTTCCAGTTCCACGTCTTTTGTATTTGCTAGCTATCAAATGAACCGGGTGGGGGGGATGGGCATTCATTTGTCCGAATAACAACTTAGCCTTGCATACCTTCTTGAGGATTATCCAGGTAAGAGGTTACATAATGAGCTGATCTAATGCTTATCCTTGTTGATTCAAAGTGAATTCAAGACTTGTCAATGCACAAGTGCTGGTGGAACCTGATGTGGGCACCTATGTTCTCCAAGCTAGTATATTCAGGCAATTTATTTTTCACTGTTGTACCAGCAGCATCAAATGATTGTGCCATATGACATTTACTTCTTCTTAATGACTTATTTTGCTTGTGTAGATCCAAAGAAATGTCCGTGGTATTAGAATAAGGTAGGTGGGGACGGGGGTCGGGACCGGGTCGGTTGGGCCCAAACCGACCCGGGTCGGGTCAGGGTTGGTTGGGGTCACAATAAAAGAATAAAAGAATAAAAAAATAAAATTTTTAAAGCAACCACGGGTTGGGGTCGCGGGGTCGTAGGGATGTCAATGGTAGCGGATTATCCAATTATCCGATCTATTCGTTAACTTAACGGACAGTTAAAGGTTCATCAAAAATTTCCGAATAAGGTATCCGTAACCGTTTACCGATTATCTATTTTTTTAACGAATACAGTCACGGATACATTATAAACTGAACCCGAAAAACTGTTTCCATATCCACTAATTAAAATATAATATAATGGTTAATAAATACATCAAGTGAAGCTATGGTTATGATGGATATGTAATTGGAATTTTTTTCTAGTATTGCATTTTTACTTTATGTGAATTGTGGATGTTTCTGATTTTAATATTCATTCTCTTTTGTGTTATATTTCTTTCATTAAAATTATGTGTTTGAAAATTATGTCGTCTTACACAATTATTATTCTTGAAAAAATGAAGGATAATTCATAATGCTTATATATCCGTTAACCGATTGTTATCCGATCATAAACCATTTTTAAGCGGATATTACAATACGATGTGCAGATAGACCCATTACCGATAATTAATGAACAATAAGTGGATACTTTTTATTTTATAATATACGAATACGAAAATTACTATTATTTGACCCGTATCCGACTTGTTGACATCCCTACGGGGTCGGGACCGGGTCAGTTGGTCCAAAAACCGACTGGATTGGGCCCGGGTCACGACCCTGCATTCCATGCTAGAAGGAAAACACTCTTCACCTAGTTGCGTTGCATTTATAAGTAGCTGCACGAAATCATCAAAGATACCTCATACCTGTATTCTCTTTAAGCTGAAGAAATCACAAGCTAACATAATACGAAGACAGTTTATGGAATATTCCTGTTAATGTCCATTCCATTTTGGCTGCAGGGAACAAGCTCAATTTTAAAATTCTTCAATGATCATCCATCACCTCCTTTGTCAAAAGTAGCTGATGTACTCTCCAATGATGTTTTGCAAAAAGAGATTGACGTCTCCTTAGATGACTCTTTAGCATGTTCCATTTCTGGTATGCAACAGCATTACAGTTTTGCCTGATATGAAATGTTTATTTCTTTAGTCACTGAATCATATTTCTCTGCAGGTGGAAGTATTTCTGGGATGACCCAGCATATAGAAATAACTGAAGTAAAAAAAGATTCTTGCAAAAGAAAAGATTCCTCTAGTTTTGTTCAAGAAACAAGAATAGGTGAAACTGTAGATGTTTTAGAATCTACTCAAGTTCGGAAACTAAGTTTTTCAAAAGGGAAAAATGATGCATCTCATCTATGTCAAAAAATTCAAAGTGATGCTGGGAGAGCACAACGAAGAAACGGGGTATTTATTTCTTATCTTTTGTGATTCATTTTTTCTTCAATCCATCTACAAGTAGGTGTTCCTCTGTGGAATGTTTGAGCAAAGTTTTGCATTGTTCTTGTTTTCCCCCCTTAATATGTAGAATTTAAATATAATACACTTTATAGCAGATTTCAGTGGATGAATGATTATGTTTGCTGCTTTATCAAAGTAGACAAACAGCTTGAGGCTAGGGCATTTACTTTGCAATCATGTCAAGCTTTGGCTCTTTAATCTGTTATTGCTTTGCTAAACTTGTATAATTTTGAAGATGCAGAGAACCTGTAGATTCTTTAAGTGGAAGTTTTCTACCTAGTCTACAAAGAAGTGATAATTCATAAGTAGCATAAAGTTTAAATTTTAGTTCACTTTTAAGATGATTTTAACATCCGAATCTAGGAGCCAACTGTAGGTGGTAGGCTGTGAATATCTAGTTTAATTAGTTTGTGCAAGGATAAAAAGTTGCTCATTTTAGTCAATCATATTTATCTCTAAGCATGCATCCTTTTCTTGCTTCAAAAGAAAATTTTGTTATAGGTTTGACTTGATGTTTTGCCAGCAAGGGCTTGGAACCTCGGTGAACAAGCTATGTTGTGTTTATTGTTAAATATATCTGCTGTCAAGTTTTTTCAGTTTCTCCTTTGTAGTAGTACAAGTAAATTTGACAGTAACTGCTTCTAAAACTAAAGCAGTGAGCCGAGATGTAAGCAATTTCATTGTTAACACATAATCTAAATGCTTTTTACACCATCTGGCAGGAAAAATATTCAATCATAAATTTTTTTCAGGGAAGCAGATCCTCTTCATGTAAGGTGGATGGGGGTACGGTATTCTATTTTTTATTGTTTTTGGAGTAGCTCTATTTTCTTTTTTAACAACACTTGCTGATATGCATTACCGCTCATAGAAGATGAAGGATCTTCAAATGCAAATGAAAATGTCAGTAAGAAGCGGATAAAATATGAATTGGATCATGACGGTAGTTCACGCAATCAACTTGATCCTCCAAGTCAACCATGGAGTTTCAATGCGGAAGATGTTGACCCTTCTGTTATTGGCGAGCTTCCCCTGGATATTCAACAGGAGCTCCGAGAATGGATAGGTTTGGCTAAGCATGCCCCTACAACCAAGAGAGTTTCCACAATTGATCATTATTTTCAGCCACTCAAAAGATCGTAGTCATCAGAAATCCAGCAGGACATTCGAGGATGGCTAGAGTTGGCATGAACATAGCCATACAAATAAGAGAATTTGCACTACCACTTAAATGATCATTGCCAAGGTGAAGGGGAAAAGAAGACTGGCTGAAAAATTACAAATCACCAAGAACTGAATAGCATGTACAGTTCACGTTGAATCTCTCCAAATGAACATGACAGAAACTTTGGTAAACTGAGTGAGTTTTGTAATTCTTGCTGTCTGATGAAAATCGGCTGTTTCATTTAAATATATTGTATTATTTATGTCTATTTATCCAGAAGTTGCTTTTTGATTGTGGAGAATATTATGGTCTGGTCCAAGATTGTCATTCTTCTGCATTTTAATGTGTTTCTTATAAATGAAAAATTATTAAGTTTTTTTGGGCGTTTTCCCTTCTCTTTCCCCTTCCCCTTGTTACCATGAAAATTCCATACAAGAATGACCACCAGAAAAAAAAGTCAGAGACTGCTCTACACCGAGGAGGTCAGGCACCGGTTGAGATTCATTTCTGCGGTAATGTACAAGGTATTTTACATGCCGTTAAATTTATACCTACCCACAAAATGTTTGTATTTTCACTAATGTTGAAATACATGAAGCATTTGGAATTGTTACTTTTTTTGTAATAATGTCCATCTATTTCGTACTATTGAACTTAACAAATTACATAGTTGAGATTACTAGTTTGTTCAAGAACACGCAACCAACATAACCTAATGACCTTCAACAAATGAGCTACACATAGATATGAAAGATTTTCATACAAAAGAAACACTATATGGAGATTAATGGACACAAAGATGAACATATCGGTTGTTACTTTCTAGCATGTTTTGTTTCTCCTCTTGATGTCAATTTTATTCTTGCAAAGAGAGGGATATGGGATGCTGAATATAGAAAGAGGCCTTAAGATGGAGAGGCAAGAACTGAAGATGCATGTGTAGGGGTGCAAGCGAACCAATACACTCGACAAATAGCTCGAAGTTCGGCTCGATACAAACTCGACTCGGCTCGTTTATTATGTTAAATGAACAAGTTTGAACAAAAAATAAAGCTCGACTCATTAAACGAGATGAGCTTGAACAGACTGTTACTCGACTTGATAAGCTCACAGTCTCGACTCGATAAGCTCGCGAACAGCTCGATTAAATATTATATTATATATTTATTTTTAAAAATTAAATTTTAAGTATTAATATTTATATATTGTCACTTAAATATATTAAATAATTTAAATTTTGAGTTTAAATTTAGATTGAGTTTCATAAATGAGTTAAATCTAAAGTTTCACAAATGACTTTTCATTGATTTTGGGTTTATAAAGGAGTTTGTATATAGCTTAAGTTTGAATATGAATTGAATTTTAGTCTAACTACTACTTGAGTTCGAGCTCGACTCGGCTCGATTAATAAACGAACCAAGCTTGAACAAGGGTTCCTCATACTCGCTAAAACTCGAGCTCGAACTCGAACTCGTGTAAAATAAACGAGCCGAGCTTGAACACCATACTACTCGGTTCGGCTTGGCTCGTTTGCACCCCTATGCATGTGTAGAAGGGAAGAATTGAAAGGAAATGGACTGACCTTGTCGTGGGGAGAGAATGGAAAGCTGAGACAGATGAGTCCTTCACTACGGTTGAGTAGAGATAGAGATTGGTTAAAAAACAATAGCAGATAAGGTACGGGGATACGCATGCTGAACAATGTTTTTCCTGTACACGCATATTTTTTGCGTGCTGGAGAAAAAGTAAGACAATCCCATATCGGATAAGGAGAGGAGATTTTCTATGTTTATAAGTTTGGGTCTCTCTAACTCAGAGTCGCAATTTTGAGTTGATTAACATGGTATCAGAACTAAGGGTTGTGGACCCTCTTCCATCGACCGTCACCCGTAAACAGTGTATACTTGTCAAAGTTAGAAGAGCTTGCATGTGAGGGTGCAAGTCAGACAATCCCATATCAGACAATGAGGGGAGATTTTCTTTACTTAAAAGTCTAGGCCTCTTTAACTTAGAGCCGTGATTTTGGGTTGGTTAACAGAAAATGTTACTACAATGCCACATACCGTTGGTTCTCTTGAACATTTTGATACATGGACTTGGTTGTTCAACTTTCAATTTTCAACTTTAGGCTTGAGCTTGTTTACTTCTGACATATTTTATTACGGGTGGTTGATAGGCTGCAAACGGGTTGATTTCAATGAGTTTAGATATTAAAATTCTGATTATTTAGGAATTATAATGGTCTAATCTTATTTTGACTTCGATTTCGTTACCTGAATATGATAAAGTTTGAAACATATTATATATTATTTTTTATTCAAAAATAAGTTAATAAATCACATATAATTATTAAATTTGATATAAGTTTTTACATTTTATTTTAACCTTTTAATCATTTTGTATAGTAAGTTTTATAGTTTATTTATTTTGAGTAATTCATAATGAATTTTCTGTAAAACTAGAAAATGAAAAATAGAACCAATTGATTTTGAATTTACTATTGAAATATCTAATCCTGATTCAAATGATTTAAAGTTTTATACTATACACTCAAAATTTGTTAATTTTTAATAGAATTGAACCGAAATTTTAGAATATTGGTTTTGTTTACATCTTTTTGGCTGATGTTAGAGAGTGTGAAGGGTTCGGATCCGATAGTTGCATCTTTGGTTCAGAGGTATGACATGTTACTAGGGGTGTAAATGGAATCCGATAATCCGAAATTTCAATTTGATTCCGATAAAAATAAACGGTTTTGGAAACGGTTTTTGTATCCTATAAGCGATATTTCGATAGCTTATCGGAATCGGAATCGGAATCAAATGATTTTGTTTCCGTTTATCCAATTTTGATAATAAATAAATAAATATAAGTAAAAATATTCAAAATAAAGTCAAATAAATCATAAAATATAATATATAAATTGATAAAATAATAAAAATAAAGTTTTAAAATATTATATCAAAATTTATTAATTATATGTGGATTATTAATAAATTTTTGAATAAAAATTAATATTTAATATCGAATCGAAAATTATCAGATTCGATTCTGATTTCGATAACAGAATCAAAATCAAATCGAAATCAGAACATGGTGATTCTGAAATTATTAGAATCGAAATCGGAACACCTTATCCCTTATCGGAATCAGAATCAAATTCTGCGATTTCGCTACCGAATCCAACCTGTTTACACCCCTGCATGTTACCCAGAGGTTTTGGTAAGATACGCATACGCATGATCCGAACCTGAACCCGACAACAAGAATCTGGATCCAAATCAAGATCCGAGTTAAATGCTTTAGTGGACTCGGTTCTAAACTTCGATAAAAAAATTTTAGAGAGGAATCAACAACCTATAAGTTTTTATTTGAAGCTAGTATTGCACTGGTTTCTTTTTCCCACTTTCTTTTCATATGAATTTTATAAAGGTGAAATTAGTAATATCCGAAAAGGTGACCAACGAAGACAACGACTCCCCGGTCTGGAGATTGTACGCTATAATCACCTTGTTTGCATATCAATCACCCTCAAACTAAGCTTACAATATGACATAATTAAGTTGGAAAATATCATTAGTGCCGGATATTACGTTTGCAATTACAGTACAGCAACATATGCCACCAGCGGCAAAGCAGGTTCAAGCCAGCGCCTTTCCGGAGCTTCTGGGGAACGGGATTACATCCCCGGCGTCGTCGATCCCGGTCGCAAACATCACCATGTTCTCAAACCCTAGGCTGAACCCCGAGTGCTTCACCGTCCCGTGCCGCCGCAGCTCCAGGTACCATTCGTATTGATCTCGAGGCAGTCCCGCCTCCTCGATCCTGCCAGCATCGATCTTATTAATTAATTTCGTCAAGTAGATTCAGATCAAGCATCTTGATCCCGCTGCGATCCGCCCATCGGATTGCTAGAAATTTGGAGAACTGCTCGAGGTGATCAGATCGACATCATTTACCTGGAACTGATGGCGTCGATGCGCTCCTCCTTTTGATTCCCCCTGACCAGTACCCCGACCTGAACGTACGTGACAGAGAGAGAGAGAGAGGGATTACCGATCGGCAGCTCGGTAAGATCATCGATCCTTACGCACACCTACCTTCGGCGCTATGATGTCGAAGGAAGAAACCGTTCTTCCGTCCTCTTTAAGATGGGCATAGAACGGTCGCAGCTGCTTCGGATAGTCGAACACGATGATCGGGCGCTTGTATATCTCGTCAACCAGGTAACTGCAAGCATTGACATGTTCTTCCTAGCTCAAGCATTTGCTACGATTAATCAGGCCCTAAATGGAGACATGCGCAGGTGTATGCCTACCGTTCGTGTTCTTCAGACATGTCAGCACCCCACTCGATCTTCGTCGCAAATGCCTTGTCGGTGGCCTGTTTGATCAAATTCTTTCCTCCGATCAGAAAAAAAAGAGAGTCCAGGATGCAGCATGACCGGAAAAGCGTGTGCGGGATTTGATCTTTTTCACTGCCTGTTAATTCATCACCTTCCTCAAGATTTCTACAGCGTCGGCGTAGCTGATTCTCTCGAACGTGCTTGAGGTCACCATCCGGAGGCGATCGACGCAGCCCCTGTCGATCTGCTTTGAAGCGTAGCGCAGATCGTCCGAGGCGTTGTCCAAGATCCACTGGCATAAGAACTTCAGGTAATCTTCGGCGCAGTTCATCACATCCTATAGGAAAGATCGAGCAGACGAGGTGAATATAATATATATACAAGAAAGTCAACTTAATTTCAAATGTGATTTCCGATATAAACAAGAAAGTCAACTTAATTTCAAAATATTTGTTATTATCCCCAACCGGTTAACTTCATGCCGCCCTCATTTCGAGAGCGGATCCCCTCGGGTGCCCACCTGAGGGATCTCCTCATCCCCTCTCACAAGGGGCTGAGGTGACAATGATCTGACAGATGTTAGATCACTGTCTTGTCTGGTCACCTCACCCTCTTTGTGAAAGGGCTGAGGGGATCCCCTCAGGTGGGCACCTGAGGGGATCCACCCTCATTTCACTATATCTTGTTAGACTCTCCGTTGTATATCATTTTTTTATATTATTGAAAATGACTTATTACTTTTAGATTAATAAAAAGTATCTAAATAAATTTCATTCAGTTTTGATATGATATTTAGTTTCGTTTTGTAAGCAGATTTGAAGAGAAAAGATATGTAAGATATCTAGGGTAGGGATTGAGTTCACATTAATATTTTAAGATCACCTATCAATATCATCTCATTGAATTAATAAAAACAAATATGCCGTTAATGTGACTTTTCTGGTTATACTTTTACTGAAAAGTTATTGTAATCTACTAACCTTTTTTTTCTTGAAGGACATCTAATGTTGTTCTTTTTTAGTCAAAGGAACCATTTAAATTTCATTACGCTTCAGATACTTTTTTTAATATTTTTATAATGTTATTTGTATTTTAATTAATATATTTTAAGTTAGCTCATAAATATGTCAAAACAATATTAGAGAGTATCTACAAGAAAATTGCGCCCACAAATTTCTCTCCCTTGATCAAATAGAATAGTTCAACAGGACATTTTTGTTTGCATTTATCAAGTGAAAAACTAAGGATGTTTGTATCATGCATACACCTTGTTGTACTTCTTATTGGAATGTATTGTATTATTTCTCATTTTTCCTTAAAATGCAGCAAGCATCTCAATGCTCATTGTGTTTTAAATACCTTTTTTCAAGTATTTATTTATGCTTTAAATAACGTCACTTTTTACTATTTCATAAATATTTCAAAAGAATGCATTGGAGGGTATCCTTTTAAAAAAAATGTGTCAGCAAATCTCTTCCCCTTCGTTAAATGGGTGTATTTTTACCAAATGAAGGTATTTATGTCATTGGAAGTTGTTTTCGGTTTTCAGTGGACCGTATATAAATTTTCCAGAAACAAGACCTATCCCTTGTAAGGTAGATCAGGTAAATCAAATAGATCGGTAAAGGAGAATCACATACTAAAAAAAACGAGAACACTTTTTATGTTAGATTTTTTTATAAAAAAACATAAAATTATGATAGTTGATGAACATCTATTTTAACAAATTTCTTTACGATGATATAAAATTATAACAATAACTCAATCATATTATCATACTTTAGTCATTGTCTATATATAGATATATTTGTTTTCTTCTTTCTCTCTCTCTCTCTCTCTCTCAAAATATATATATCTGTATGCACGGTTGTACAGAAGCATATTATCATATTTCACTCACTGTTTATATATATATATGATATATTTGTTTTCTTTTATTTTCTTGCTCTCAAAATATAAATATATATCTATATGCACGGTGAAACAGGAGCTATATATATATATATTTATATATATTTACCTCCAGCTCGGAGAAGGCGAGCTCGACCTCGACCATCCACGCCTCGGTCAAGTTCTTCGGCGCTGGCGAGCTGGCCTGAAAGATGGGCCCGAACGTGTAGACGCTGCTGAGGGCGCACGCGTAGCTCTCCAGATGAAGCCCGGCGGACATGGACAGGTACGCCGGCCGGGAGAAGAAGTCCTTGGAGAAGTCCACCTTCTCCATCCTCGGAGACGCCGACGGCGACGACGACCCCGCAGAACGACGCAGCTCCAGCCGGAGGGCGAGCTCGTTCGCCTTCTTCAGATCCTCGAGCGCGGTGGCCAGGGCGTCCCGGTTGCTGCTGCTCCGCTTCAGCTCTTCGATCCTCCTGCTCTTCGCCTTGATGGCCTCCCTCACGGCGCCGAGGTGGCCGTCGTCGTCCGTCGTCACCGTCTCCGGCGAGTGACTGGTACTGCTCGCTCCGCCACCCTCCTTCGAGCTGCCGGGTAGGGTGGTGACCTGGAGGATCGACCGGTTGTCGGGCGCAGTGCCGCCGCCGGTGGTGGTGGTGATGACCGGCATGTGAACTTGGAGGAACGCGTTCTCTCGGAAGAAGGCGTTGGTGGCGGAAGACAGACCGTTGCGTATGCGGGTGATCGATGCGACCTTCAAAAGATGATTTTTTTATTTATCTTAATTTCAAATATAATCTTGTATTTTTTAAATTTATTTAAATCATTTTTAATATTATTCACTCATTTCCACTGTGATACTTGTGTTTTAGCCCTATTTAAGTCACTAAAATGGCAAAATTATCTTCTCTTTCTTTCTTTTTTGTTAAGAAGAACAAACAAACGAAAAATAAAAAAGAGAAAGAAAATTCCCAATAGGACACCATGCATGATCCAACTACGTAGATAGTAGTGGATAAAAAAACTCTATGTACAAAATTTCTCCCAACAAAAAATTTGTTTATCACTAAAAATATTACTGTCGGAAAAAAACCCAAAGTGTGTAAAATATCAATCCTTGACTAACAAAAGTTCTGCTTTCCAAAAAACAAACACCTGGAATAGAGTTCCCTTCCGCATTGTTCTCCGTCTTCTCATCTATATGTATATTATATATATATATGTATACGGACTGCGAATCTCTTCCCATACACATGAGAACGAATTCTCCCCAATCTTTTCAACATGACAGTCTTTATATTTAACAGCGATAAGTGAAAATGAGTGTAAAATATATTGTTCAAACTGAGAAGAGTACACTCGAGTCAAGTAACATATCGTTCAAACTAATTTATTTTATTTTAAACAAATTCACATTCAAACTCACGCTTTAACAAGTATTGAACATTTGTTTAAGTTTTTTTTATTAATTAATCAAACCAAACTCTAGTTCGAACTCGAGTAGTCACTTGACTCAAATTTAATTCACATTCAACCTGAAATTTAATATAAAGTTGTTTATAAAACTCAAAATCAACATAAAATCATCAACAAAACTCTAAGTTTAATTCATTTATAAAATTTAATCTAAATTTAAATTCAAATTTTAACTTATTTTATATATTTAAATGATCATATATAATTATTAATATTCATAATTTATTTTTTAATAAATATTCAATCAAATATTTAATCAAATTATTCACAATTTTATCGAGTTCAGTAAAACTATGCTCAACTTCGACTCATGTAATTAATCAAATTTTATTTTTTATTTAAATTTATTTATTTAACATAAAAAAACTGAGTAAAATTTTAATTCAGCCTAGTTTCTAGCTTTGGCTCGTTTGCATCCCAACGTGCCTATGTATGGTTACGCACCGTAGTAGTTCTGGGGCGGAGGTGCGGATACTGCCTGGCGTATTCCATAGTAAGGTTCTTGATCTTGGCGAGCGGGTACTTGTGAGAATCTGATAGCCCGACATGGAGGAGCTTCACCGCCGCCAGCTCTATCGATCGCCCCTTCGCAGGCGGCGGCGGGCGCCTCAACGTTCCCTCCACCAAGACGGAAGCTCCGACGGTGATTTCGCCGGCGTTCGGGAAGATCGTCGACGAGTCAACAGCAACCTGAACACGGTCAGTCGTCACATCGCATATTCACCCTATGCAAGGAATAATTGAACGTCCTGCGAGAGCAGGAAGAGCAGATGATCAAACGCGCAATATACATCCCGGAGATCCATCGGCGCCATGCGGCCGGCCGGATGGATATACCTGGAGATTTCTGTGGCAAGATCCGTCGTTGATCTTGAAGTGACTGATGGCCGGCGGCCCCGCGTGGTGACCGGATTCCGCCGGCCTCCGAACCGCCGGCTGCTCGCCCGCGGCCACAGAGAAGAGCAGCTTCGCCAGGGGCCGGAGGAAGGAGAGCCGGATCAAGAGGACCTCGGAGCACGTCATGTCCGTGGAGACGACCCCGGGGACGTGCGGCGGCGATTTCTTCCCCTCCGCCGCCTCCTTGTGCCTGCACGACTTCACCCAGCCCCCCACCACCACCCGCTGCCCCTCCAGATCCCGCGCCTCCTCGCGCAGGATGGCGCTCAGGACCACGCGCTTCGAGTACTTGGACGACGCGAGCAGCCTGCCGGCGGAGCGCTCCTGCTCCCGTTCGTTCTCCAGCGCCGTCTGGTGCTGCTGCTGATCACAACTGGCCAGATCACCGCCCAGGGACTGAGCTGCCGCCATGTTTGATTAATTCTCGTCTCCTCCTAATTCCGACGAAGAAGATCGAAAAGGGGATCGGGTAGAGGAGAAGATGCGACAGATCACTGGGATCAATCAGGGACGTTCCTAGCTAGGATGGAAGGGAGAGGATACAGGGGAAGAGCAGAGCTCATATATAAGTGCCGCCGTGCAGGATCATATGCCGCAATATGCGAGGCGATCTTGATCGATGGATACCGTCGGAGAAGGAAGAAAAGATGGATGATGGATCAGAACGCAGAGTCACACGGAGAGAGAAGAGGCGATCGAGGTTACCTGCGAGAGGGGGGCACGGGATGCTTTCTCCGGAGAGGAAGGGAAGAATAGGGGCTTCCGCTAGGGCACACCATCGTCGCCGGTTGTGCCGACGCCGCTGACGTGAGGGGAGGAAGAAGGAGACCGGGGGGGAGGACTCGGCGACGGGGTGTGCTCGGTGACACGGCCAGCGGAGAATTTCTCGGCGGCAAGAAATCCGGCGAGCAAATTTTAAGTTTTCTTTTTCTTTGGCGGGAAGGCTCCGGTTAGTGTCTAAATAAGAAAGTCAGCTTAATTACTACCGGTATACATATATGTGTTGACTTTGACCGTATATATGTTTTAACATCCACTCCAACCGTCTGAATTTTTTTAACTCTATGTCCGTCGGTTATCATCTTTTTAATTACCATATATAATTGCCCTTGTCAACATTGATAGATCAAAAATATATATAAATAAAAATTGTTTATTTCGTTACGATATTTAGTTTTTCTTCTTCTAAGAAGAGTTAATTGAAATTTCAGTACATATATACGATCGAAAAGATTTGAAGACCAAGTTTACATCAATAGTTTAAAATCATTGTTCAATATTATCATATTAGATGTATTATTAATATAACTTTTCTTGTTATTCTCTCTTGGTAAGAATTTTATATTGTATTCAGTTTGCTCTGTTCTAAATAATTAAGAAAATTAAGTATTGGAGAAGAAGGCCAAGGGGCCTTCTAGGAGAAGAAGACACGACTTTGTGTGGAGAATAAACTATTTGGGAACATTTAACAGCATATATAAAAGAGCAAATATTGATCAACCAAGTGTAAAAAAATGTTAGAACTATGAGGATAATCTCATATTGACTATTTGAGATTTGATATTGTGCTCGTATATCTTGAATCCTTCTACCTCAACGCCGTGGTTTTGAGGGTTGTAAGATGATATCAGAGCCACGGGTTAGTGGACCCCCTCTGTCGATCGTCACCTGTACAATGTACACGTGTCAATGCCAGAAGAGTTTGTATGTAAGGGGGCAGGTTATATAGTCTTATATTGGATAATTGAAGGGTGGTTTCCGTGCTTAAAAGCCTAGGCCGCGATTTTGGGTTGGTTAACAGGTTTTGAGGTTTGTAAGATGGTATTAGAACATGTGCTTATCTATCTTTAATACTTAATTATCTTACCTCTTATTCTCACTACCCACTTTGGTAGTGAGGAAGAGTGTCAGAACTGTGGGAATAATCTCATATTGACTATTTGAGATTTGATATTGTGCTTATATATCCTGGGCCCTTTTACCTCAACACCATAATTTTTGAGTTTGTAAGAAAAAGTAGGAAGAAAATGTAGCCATCTACATATACTAACCCAGTTTGATATATAAGGCTAACTCTTCGAACATAATACTACGTACATATATGATGTGTAATGTTAACTTTTTTACATATGATACTATTGGTCAACATATAATGCTAAGTTATTTACTTTCAACATATAATACTAGTGTTGTATGTACGTTTGATACTAACCATACATCTAATATTAATTCACTCTGCATACATAATACTAACTTTGGACATATAACACTTACTAACCCACTACATAAATTACCAAATCATTGTCACTAATGTAGACACACAATTTTGGTCCAGTTGAAAAGCTTAATGGCCTGTTTGGTTAGAGTATCAAAATTGATGCAATACCAATTTTGATATTGATATTCTAAGAAGATGTAATATCAATATCAAAAGTGATGCTATTAAGTTTTTTTAAACGTTTGGTTCACTCCGCGTCACTCCGCGGCCGGGGGGCTCTCCGCAGCGGGGGGCGACGGGGACTCCGGCGGGGGAGCGGAGGGGGGGGTCCTCTCCGCAGCGTGGGGGCGACGCCGCGGCGGGGGGCTTCGGGATTCTGCGGGGGGCTCTCCGCAGCGGGGGCGACGGGGACTCCGGCGGGGGAGCGGAGGGGGGTCCTCTCCGCGGCGGGGGCGACGGGGTCTCCGGCGGGGGGCGACGCCGCGCGGCGGGGGGCTTCGGGATTCTCTCGCGGGGGGCTCTCCGCGGCGGGGGCGACGGGGACTCCGGCGGGGGAGCGGAGGGGGGGTCCTCTCCGCGGCGTGGGGGCGACGGGGACTCCGGCTCTCGCGGCGGGGGGCGACGGGGTCTCCGGCGGGGGGGGGCGGTTCTCGGGGGCGACGGGGGACCCCGGCGCCGCGAGGGGCTCTCCGCGGCGGGGGGCGACGGGGTCTCCGGCGGGGGTCCTCTCCGCAGCGGGGGGCTCTCCGCGGCGGGGGGGGCGACGGGGTCTCCGGCGGGGGGGGGGGGTTCTCGGGGGCGACGGGGGACTCCGGCGCCGGGGGGGGGGAGGGGGGCTCTCGGCGGGGGGGCGACGGGGGACTCCGGCGGGGGGGGGCGACGGGGGACTCCGCGGGGCTCTGTCCGAGGCGCGGGGGGGGGGGTCTCCGGCTCAGGCTCCTCTCTGCTGGGCAGCTGGAGAGGTCTGTATCACTTTTAATACAGGTCTTCACCTGTATTAAAAGTGATATTTTTTTTAACTGTTAGTTTTAAAATTAATATTGGTATACAAACACCCATTGATACAAAGTATCAATATCAGTTTTAAAATTAATACTGATACAGTTACATAATACTGTTACCAAACAGGCTGTAAATTCTTGTTTTTATGAGTATTCTTTCAAGGAAACCAAGTTTTTCGAAAAATCGGAACTTCCCTGCGCGTTTCGGCCAAACTGGGCCTAGTGCCCCCTTAATGGGGCGCTTTGACCAAGTCAAAGCGCCCTATAAATAGGGCACCAGGCGCCCTATAAACAGGGTGCCAGGCGCTCCACTGGTGGGGCACCTGCACCTGGTCTGACTGACTGGACAGATTGATGGGACAGTTTTGCAGATAAAGTTGTCATATTCTTGCCTATAAAAGGACCCCCATTTGGAGAGTTTAGGACACACCAAGGGCGTCCCTCACCTCCTCTCATCCACCACTACACATCCCAAGCCTTACAACCCCTCTCCAAGCTCTCAAACCGTCCCAAAACCATCTCCCAAAACCCAAAAAAATCATAGTTGCTTCTTGAAGGGATATTCAAGAAAGTTACCCTATTTTGTGCTGTAGAAAGACCCCCATATAAAGGTTTTTGGACACCCCAAGTCCGTCTCCCACCTCATCTCATCCACCACTACGAATCTAAGCCTTCATAGCACCCTCTCAAGCCCTTAGATTATCCCAAAATCCTTCTCCAAAAACCCCAAAAACCTGCAGTTTCCTTCTTCAGAAATATGATTTTTCTCCGACTTTGAGGGCCTCTACACTCTATTTCCCTTACATCTAGTGCCAAAACACTCTTCCGTTAGCTTCACTTGGGTATTGGCTGTTTAAAGAAGTCATTTTTCCATCTTAGAGGTCTTCCTACACTCCAGGGCGACGCCGCGAAGAAGGAAAGAAAATCTGCTAAAGCCAGTCCCTGGTGCCCCATAAATAGGGCGCTTTGACTTTGGTCAACGCGCCCCATCAAGGGGACACCTGCAGCAGGCGCCCCATATATGGGGCACTAGCGAGGCAGACCCCATTTTGCATTTTTGAGTTTATTTACCTTTCCGGTCGATCCTTTACTCCCCCCTTTCATTTTAACTCTCATTAACATGTCATTTAGCATATATTGAGCCACTCATTTGCATTTTCATGCATATCTAAACCTTCTAAATAGGGGTTGGGATTTAGTCCCAATCCGGTTAGTCTCTTTCCTTTTGCATGTTTGAATTCAAATTTGAGCACAAAACTATGCTTTCATTAGAACTAATGAACATTTCACTTTTTTTCTATGTTTTCTTTTGGACATTTTTAGGTAAATTCGATTGAGGCGGAGCTCCAACCGGATCAAAGACGAAGGACTCACTAAGCTCTCTTCTTTCGGTCGGCCGAGAAAGAGGAGAAGTCGGAACCCAACAATCTCCCCACTTCAAAAGATACGACAGTCATTTCTCCATTTCATTTCTTTTCATTCTACTATATTTTGGAGCCTTTGGCTCCTGGCGACCACACCCACTAACATCTCATCCACCAAGTCCCCAAAGCAAATGTAGGGGCCGTAAAAGGGGAGATCTACGGATATCCTCGTTTCGGGTGCTTACAACTTACACCTTAACAATATTAGTTCTTTTTTATTGATGTGGAGATATTCCAAATAAATTATTTATTATAAATATTTTTAACAAAAATGTTGTGGTTGATGCCGAAAAGAATTAGTTCACCCAAAACTGATAAGATATTACATATAGTGTAGATGTAATCATCACAACATAGTAGGAGATATGCATTTTTGTTAGATATAGTATCTTTGACACTAAAGGTAATCATCTCGACATGATATGAGATGATGTTTCTGCAAGAAAATATTCTATAGAATCGAACAATGAAAATCAAAAATTGGATTCTAACAATTTCAAAATTAACTTCATGAAATTCAACCGATCTCTCAAAATCGGAGAAGAAATAACATATGATAGTTTATACCCTCCAAGTAGCCTAAGTGCACAGTCTGTAACGATATCTACAAGAACCTCCTCCATAAATGGGTTTTCCTACATTCGACCTTCTAACTAGTCCCGAACATAGGTCCACCATGCACAGATGTCCTCTGAGGTGGGAGAACGTGCTAGAGAAGGTTGGCCATGAACTTTTCGCCATTGACTTGATATGATTTAGCTCAATTTGTTATTATTTAAAGAAATCATAATTTTTTATAAAAGTCCAACATTTCTATAAATAATGTCTATGCCCCCATACTAATGAATTAGTTTTATTATGTGTGACCCACTAGGTTCAATAATTCATTTGGGTGTGGCCTAATTAAAATAACAACTTTATTAAAGTTAACTTCATTAGCTAATAACATATTTAACAATATTTTGATCACGAAGGGTACAAACCACACTTTGTGATCTCAAATGAGTTTAAGGATGAGCTCATCTCCATCGAGTCTTTCCATCATCAATTACCACATGGATATAAACTCCCGTCTATTTAATGACTGTAGACACGCAATTTTGGCCTAGTTGGAGAGTTTAAATTCTTGTTTTCATGGAGAATATTTAAAGCAAATCTTGTTCTCCGGACGGATCAAGTTTTTGGCACATTTCGAAGGGGATCAATAGTACAATCAGCTGGGCCAAACACCGTGTGTATAAGGGCACCTGGCACCCTGTATACAGGGCACCTGGCGCCCTATATACAGGACACCTGGCACCAAATCAAATCGATTCAACCGGATGATTTGACCCCCCGCAGTGACTCGTCTTGTCGATCTGACGGACCTCATGATGCT
This sequence comes from Cryptocoryne crispatula var. balansae, assembly GCA_036172225.1. Classification (NCBI taxonomy): domain Eukaryota; kingdom Viridiplantae; phylum Streptophyta; class Magnoliopsida; order Alismatales; family Araceae; genus Cryptocoryne; species Cryptocoryne crispatula. The sequence continues at coordinate 13,589,884 of CM069922.1, read as the reverse complement.
GGCGCCCCATATATAGGGCGCTATGCCGCGTGACACTGCTTTTTGGAAATGGCCAAAGTACCCTCTTTTGAGCTATAAATAGACCTCCATTTGGAGCTTGGAGGAGGTTCCAACTTCGTGCCACCCTAGAGCTCATCCAACACCACGTTTCTAAGCCATTTTCACCCCCCATAAGCCTTCAAACCAATTCAAAACTCTCTCCCAAAAATCCAAAAAAACCTGCAGTTTCCTTCTTCAGAAATATGATTTTTCTCTGACTTTGAGAGCCTCTACCCTCCATTTCCCTTACATCTAGTGCCAAAACACTCTTCCATTAGTTTCACTTGAGTATTGGCTGCTTGAAGAAGTCCCTTTTCCATCTTGGAGGTCTTCCTACACTCCGGGGTGACGCCGCGAAGAAGAGAAGAAAATCTGCTGAAGCCAGTCCCTGGTGCCCCGTATATAGGGCGCTTTGACTTTGGTCAACGTGCCCCATCAAGGGGACACCTGCAGCAGGCGCCCCATATATGGGGCACTAGCAGGGGCATACACCGTTTTGCATTTTTTTGAGTTTATTTACCTTTCCGGTCGATCCTTTACTCCCCCCTTTCATTTTAACTCTCATTAACATGTCATTTAGCATATATTGAGCCACTCATTTGCATTTTCATGCATATCTAAACCTTCTAAATAGGGGTTTGGATTTAGTCTCAATCCTGTTAGTCTCTTTTCTTTTGCATGTTTGAATTCAAATTTGAGCATGATACTATGATTTCATTAGAACTAATGAACCTTTTACTTGTTTCTATGTTTTCTTATGGACATTTTTAGGTAAATCCGATTGAGGCGGAGCTCCAACCGAATCGAAGATGAAGGACTCACTAAGCTCTCTTCTTTTGGCCAGCCGAGAGAGGAGAAGTCGGAACCCAACAATCTCCCCACTTCCAAAGGTACGGCGGTCATTTCTCCATTTCATTTCTTTTCATTCTACTATATTTTGGAGCCTTTGGCTCCTGGCGACCACACCCACTAACATCTCATCCACCAAGTCCCCAAAGCAAGTGTAGGGGCCGGAACAGGGGAGATCTACGGATATCCCGTTTCGGGTGCTTACAATGCCCGGGTTAGATAAAAATATGGCATTGACTATCAACCTCTTAGTATATTGACACTTATCTTTTCCACAAAGAGATCTGAACTTTGCCCAAAAAGATAAAAATATAGGGCAAAGAACCTGACGTCCCGATTGTCTGAGGCCTAGTATCGTGCCAACAGAGTGCCTGAGTTTCCTGCCCAATCCTTTTCAATTTTCAAACCAACTGGTAGCAAGGCGGTGCTGTACAATGTTGTAGGCGACTTGATATCACCACATCGAAAAGATCTCCTGACAATTGTCGTCGGAGATCGTGTTCAACAAAGAAGGATAGCACAGTTGTTATATTCGGTTAAGAACCCCTCAACAGCAAGACGCTTGACATCTCGATCCCGGAGCGCCTGAGACCAAATCCAACAACTGACACTGCAGCCTGCGCAAGTCTAAGACGTATGCCTGCCATGGTCAAAATAGTTATGAATGCTCTGACAATGCGTCGTTCGGCGCTCCCCAGCCACGACGTCTAGGGTTGTGCTAATAGGGCAATTGTGTCATTCATTGGGCCTATAAAAGGGGACTTTCCTCCATCATTTTAAAGGTTACCCGGGGAGAACCAAGTAGCTTCAAGAGCAACCTTAGAGTGTCCAACTATGTTGTAGCATACAGAAGAGGATCTGAGAGTGCTTCCAGCCGTCTTTTCTCCCATCCAAGCCTCTAAAACCTTCATTAAATCACCCCAACATCCACTCTCACCACCATAGACTTGCCACCGCCCTCATCTTCTCCAACCATAGCAACCCTCTTAGCCCTTAAATCCCCTAGAGAGAATCTCTCCACTCACTCCAACACCAAGGAGAGAATCAAGAGGACGTAACCTCTACCTCTAGCCAAAGCCCAAAGCAACACCCACAAAAGCTGAGGGGAAGCCTATCTAAGGAGCTATCTACGAGACTTCAAGGCACTTCGTCGTCTAGACATCTGGTGTTCTGACCAAGGGATGCTTGGTTCTTCCCAAACATGACCATGCACCAATTTTCAACATTGTTTTTCTCTTACTTCCATCCACTTTGATCTATGTTTCATTTGCATCATTCATGCCATAATATTGTAGCTTAGTGTATTGTTAGCATCGTCTCCTATCCTAGGTCATTTAAAAAAGGATTAGGAGTTAGCCCTAATCTGGTCCATTCCACTCTTTGTCATGGTAGCTTAGTGTATTGTTAGGAAGCTCTCTCCTCCCAAAGCCCCACACATCCAAACACCCCTCTTGGTGGTTGCCAACTCCTCCTCCTGGGATTCCCTCTCGGAAGGACTGGGTAGCTTCCATCAAGACCTCCGTAAGTCCCCAGACGTGAAGGATTCCCTCTTCACTGATCGGGCTGGTTGTACCATTTTATCCCAAAACCCGGAGTACCTATTACCTATCGTTGTGAAAAGAGTGACAACCTTAGATTGCTCGGCGTTGTGAGAGCATAGGGTCCTACCCATTTATTTGAGTGAACAACATTTCTCTTAACAAGCCATTAAATTGAGGTTGAAACAAATTTTTTTTTTACGTTAATCATTCCAAGTCTTTGCTATTACTTGTTTGCAAACAAAAACTGAAAATTAAACAAAAATCTCAAAATCACCTAAAAAAGAACCAAATCAAAAATTTTATTTGAGGTTAATTTGCTTGATAACTTGCTTGTCCGACAAAAGAAAATCGAAACAAAAAGGGTTCAAAAATCAAAACTAAAAAAATAAATTTTTAGGCTTTTATTTGTCAACCTTCTTTTTCTATTGTGTTTATGAATTTAAGGTCAGGTCGAGTTATCGGAATGGCGGATCAAAGATACGAGCAACTACAATTGGAGTATGACCAATCTTATTTCTATCCTGATGCCGTATGTGCCGTCAATGAACCCGAAGTTCTCCCCGAACCTAGTCAAACTTCTCCTCAACCAATCCAAATTCACTTTGGGAGGCATTCTCTCATGCTGACCCTACCCAAATTCAGACTATCGAAGCCATCCTCAAGGGCAAGTCGCCCACTGACCACATTCCTCCCGAAGGTGGTCTTCACATCTCTACCCCTTCGACGGTGGCACATCAACCCAATGTGCCCACTCATGGCCATTCTTATACCGGGCTCGTAGCCCCAATCTCTCCTCATCCGGTAGCTAATTTAAATCACCCCCGATCCGAATGTTGTTGTTCCTTCTAAACCACCACTTTATTCTTCTAATCATCTCAACCCTACTCACCCTTTGGTGCATCCCCCAATGTACCCTTCTTATCCGGCCACTTCGGCCCATCAAATCCCAATCCCGGTGCACCAAGCACCCACTCCTCCTCCTCCTCTTGGGGAACCTTCTGTCGATATGGCTATGATTAACAAAATCAATCACATGGATGAGCAGTATAGAGAGCTTAGACGTTTAATCGACACCAAGGCAGTCCCCGAAATTTCTCTTCCTTCCCTCCCTACTTTTCATCTACCTCCCTCTGAGATGCCGGTATACCGTCGCTACAACGGAACCGGTAATCCATTCATTCATATCAAGGACTTTCTGTATGAGTCGGTAATGTGGAAAAATGATCCAAGAGCCCTTGCTTTTCTTTTTAGAAGATCATTAGAGGGTTCAGCTTTAGAGTGGTTCTACTCGCTTGACTCTTTGGAGGCGAGTAACTTTGAAATTGTCAAAGCTAAATATTTGCAGAGATATCAAGACAGGGTTGGACCAACATATTCCATCACTGACCTCATGGCCGAAAGAATGAGAAATGATGAAGATTTTACCAGGTATGCTGATAGGTGGAGGTCAATGGCAGAAAAGCTTACTGATTCCATTTTAGAACCAGAGCAAGTGAAGATGATCATCACCAATGCCACTCCAGCTTTAAAGAATATACTGGCTTTGCATCACCCCACCTCCATGAGTGAACTCTATGAGAGGGCACAGTACATTCGTAATACGCCTTAGTGGACTCACCTATCATGAACTTGTTTGATCCTAGACCTCGAGCTGTCAAGAAAACCACTCTTACCACAACCAGTCCAGTGTCTGAGGGCGTAGTGACAAACGAGAACCTCAATGTTGTAGGGAACCCACCTATAAATTATCAACACCAGTTCAGGAACCCTCAACAAAATCAACCATTTAGAAACCCTCGTCAACCTCAACATCAACCTCGCCCAGCCGTCAACAACAAGCCCCAATCCCTCAACGACCGCAAGCCCCAGTTCCCCAACCACCGCGGCAACAACTGGCCAACTACAACCAAGCACCCCCTCCCATGGCCTACGAACCCCGAAAAGTTGGACCCAAGAGGAACCATTACCCACCTTTGCCGTACTCTCTCGTGGACATCTTTAATGCACTCATGGCGGCATGGCAAATTGCATTGCCAAGGGAGAAGTTGGAGTGGCCTCAAAATGTCAACACAGAGCGATACTGCCTGTTTCACAGATATCCTGGGCACACTGTGGAAAATTGTTTTCAATTCAAAGACTACATCCACGACATTTATGAGCAAGGTAGTATTGACTAGGACTAGATGGGGGAATACATCAAAACAATGAAAGATCAACCTCAACGGCAGCACGCACCAGCTCAGCAGCAACAACAACAGAACCCCGGCCTGGGGATTATCCAAAACCCTTTATCTCCACATGCACCCACACCTGGGAATCAACATGTTAATCCCATCTTGATCTCTTCTGAGGAGTATCATGATCGGGGCCAGAATTGGCAAGTCGAGGGAGCCACCTCTGCCATGCACATCAACTTACCTCACCGAACCATCCACTCAATACCCCGAACCATGGTTGGGCCCGACCCGGTCGCTTTTGGGGCCGACCGACCCGGTCCCGACCCCAAGACCCCGACCCCAAAATTAATTTATTATTATTATTTTTGGCGACCCCGGCCGACCCCGACCCGACCCGGGTCGCGACCCCGACCGACCCGGGTCGGTTTTGGGCCCAAACGACCCGGTCCCGACTCCCGACCCCACCTTCCTTGCCCCGAACAACTATGTCACCTAATCCCATCGTATTAAACAGACCACCCATCATCCGTGCACCATCACAACCCATCATCACACCACCAGCCATTCAACTCCAATCGGGACGAACCCTAATCCACCCGGTTAATCTACCACAAACATCACCACCACTAGGACCCATCATCATCCCGCCCCGAGCAACTGTACCTTCACAACCCACCTACCCTACTATGCCTCAAACCACCATCATTACACCCGTCGCAAGAGCTCCCATCATTCGGCCTAACCCACCACCCACCACTACCACCCCATCTATAACTCCTCAACTTGTCACAAAGATCGAAGTGGGTGCATGTTCCAAAGGGTCTTTCCCCAGCCGGGTCACTGATTAGTACCGTGGCGTAAGAAGAACACATCAAAGAACCGTTCGGGACATCCTATGACTTGCCGAAACATCTTGATAAAACCCCGCATCGATCTCTATCTTAGAGTTGATCAAAAGATCCAAAGTCCATCAAGAGGTTCTCCAACAAGCATTTCTACAACAGTAATGGTAAATGAGAGCCTCCCCCGAAAAGATCTCATCAAGCTTTCGTCCTAAGAAGTGAGTACCCGGCCCTTACATTCACAAAGGAAGAGTTGGCCGACCCGGAAATAAGGAAATGTGCCTTATGCATCACAAATTCACATCAATAGAGTAGGCATTAAGTCATGCTTGGTCGATACCGGAGCATCCATTAATGTTCTGCCACCAGAAACATTACATCTTTGTGGAATCTCCGAGGAGGACGTCCGGCCATCTCAAATAACAGTGACCGCATATAATAATTCAAAGAAACCTGCCGATGGCATGATTACATTAACTGTAAAGCTTGGACCCCGAACAGTCACTGTTAACTTCCACATACTTGAGATGGATCCGACATACAAAGCTATTCTGGGACGTCCCTATTTGAAAGCACTAGAGGCTGTAGCCTCCACCAATCACCAGTGTCTTAAATTCTCTTACAAGGGACAAGTGATTAAGGTGACTAACATGCCCCTAGATCATCCATCTTCTCCATCACCACCCCTCGGGGTGCCAAATGAACCGATTTTGACAATCTTGGATCTTCCAGAAATAAGTAGGCAGCCAAGGCAAGTGTGGAGAAGGAAAAGAGAGAAAAATGAAACCATTGGGTGGCATATAATGGAAAGTTTGGGATACCAAGAAGGCCAAGGACTAGTCAAAGAACTGCAAGGCATAGCTGAGTTAATCAATGTAATGAGGTTACAACAAAAAAGTGGGGTTGGGTATGATGGAACCATTGCGAATGGTCAGAATCTCAAAAGCAGATACTTTTCTAGATGTTTACAAAAATTTTTCATCAAGAAAGAGACTATTCAACTGGCTGAGAACAAGGAAGAACAAGAGATGGAGCAAGACAAGAGAAGAAGAACTGACGACCCTGAAGATGACTTGTATCCTGAAATATCTCTTTTGTTTTCCACTGATGAAGAAAGGTCAAGCAATGAACCACTCCAGGCTGAACCACCTGTTGACCCACCTGAGGGTCATATTGCCAAACCGACTCAAGGAAAAGTCCGACCAACTCCACGAGGGTCTTCCCTCATTATGTCATCTTTTGGGGTCGATGCCCCAAATCACTGTGATGCTCTCCCCGGGCTTCTTGACCTAGACTGATTCTTTGGCATCCAAGTGACACCAAGGATTGTTAGCCCAGGGATTAAGGTGTGTGTGGAGAAGGAAAAGAGATAAGAAAAGGGAGATATAGTACGGACCTATGGGAAGAAGTCCCCATCCGTGTCTCTAGCATATCCGAAGAAGAAAGCGTGCATAGGAAACTCGAAAGAGTGAGGGTCAATCGGTAAGAAAAAAAATTCCGTGCCCACAACTTCAACTTGTAAATACTGAAAAATTCAAATATTCTTAACATTATTTTACCTTTTGTATTAGACATATAACTTCATTTTATGTCATACTTACTAGACTTCTAAAGATTCACACTATAAAAATTTATCAAACTATTAGTCATATATACACATTCTCAAGTAAATATAGTGCAAACATTATCCACAATAATCATATAAAATTCATTTTTTTGGACAACTCATAATAAATATCCATCTTAGACTTATCCTGGACATACATAATCCAATTCACGTCAAATTTTATAAAATTTTATAACATCATTTCCTTAAAATAGAATTCATTCTTTTACTCTTTTAGTCAATAAGAAGCAACAATTTCTAACACTTTTTCACATTACTTCTCTTTTTTCGAAATCAACCCTTATCATTAAAAAAACATCTTCATATATTTTCTTCCATTTCTTCTTTTGTTTAAAACTACATCATAATCATTTATTACATTATCAATCATTTCCTTGTTATTTATATAGTCAGACCTAATCTCCAATGATATCAAGCATTGCTTTTCCAATTCAGAACCAATCATAATAAATCTTTTAGTCACATTTATCCTCAATAAGGCATAATTGATCACTTTAAATAAGATATTTTATCATATATGACCTTATAATAAAATTCATCCTTTGTTTTTTTTCAACTCAATACTCTTCCTACAGGAAAATCACTTTGAAATTGAGATCCAAATTACGCACATGGTCCAATTGATCACAGTATAAGTATCATTCATAATTATCTAATTAAACACATACTCATGACTCAACTTTATCTAGATAATCTTCCACCATACTCTATTATCATATTTTTCTTATTCACGATAAAAGGATACTAGTTTTACATACTCTACTTGATCTAAGATCTTCATTTGACTCATTTTTTCATGCAAACTATATATTGAACTTATCATATTGTATCTCAACCATTTACATTTGATTTGATTTCCAACCAAAGAAAATATGATTCAAATCCCCAATCATGCATAAAAATACACCATTCTATCATTTACCATAATGATGAATTTAAAATTTTTGGTATACATATTTTTAATTCACCATTTCATGTTTACTTCTACTCATCTGCACGTCTATTCCTTGAATCCCTAATCATAAGTAGTGAGATTTCCTAAAATTTATTAATTTGTCAAATCATAATAACCTTAGTGAGGATATGAGTCATTCTCTTTAATGATAAATCTAAAATAACACGTTATCAGTCAAATAATCCAATAAGCAAATAAGTTCAAATCTCATATAATGTCAAGGCTTAAATCTCATAGAATACTTAGTCTTAATAACAATTACCTTGTTATTAATCCTCCCATATATGATATACATAACAATTACCTTGTCATCAATCCTCCCATATATGATCTAGCTCTGTCTAAACAATTTCGAGCATACTTAGTCCCTTTGTTATCTCCTTAAGAGAATATTGATGATTTATTATCAAAGTTCTCTTCAATGACTTAGATTGGAAATCTGATATTGTTTAACCTAAACTATATACTGAATTAGTTGAATTATACCTCAACCATTTATTTCATTTGATTTTTTTCATTCAATGATAATTGGATCTCAATTCTCAATTACATTTAATGTTGCATTGTGCTAAAAATATATGCCCTACAAATTAACTATATATAATATGATTTGACATTATAAAAATATCTCATTCAATTAATTAAGCAAATCTTCTTACTAGCTCTTATTAGATACATACATCGTAATGAAATTCTTGATCACATACAATAATGATTGAATCATGATGAGATGATGATAATGAGATTGATCATTTAGAGGTACATGATCTAAATGTTTCTAGTCATAGAATCCTTGAGACGAGACATCAAGGATCTAAATAGACTAGTGTGTGTGTGTGATGTCTTCTCATATGATGAGAATCACCGATTTCATTAGTCATTAGTGTGGAGACACTGAAATACACATATAGGTGCTCATTAGTCGAATGAGTTCACTAAACTGACCGAATTAGAAATTCTGAATGGTATTTTACTAAACTATCGATCAGGGTTTTCTATCATCGTAGTTTCATGGTTGGACCTTTGACATGAGTTGCCAAAGAAGCCTTGTTGGGCGGAACTTGTGCTTTGACTATTGACTTATGTATCACCGTTTAAATAGTTCAGTATAGAGATGGATCGGGTACAAGAAAAATATGATTGAGACAATTGAGCGGACAACAAGGGATCGTCCACTCTTGACAAGTGAGAGTAAATGTTCTATGGGATAGTATTCTGAATCCCTGGCCAACATAGAGAAGATAATTGTAAAATAAGTTTTCCAATTGATTGACTCTGAGTACATGATTCTAAAGAGTCAGTGTACAAAGGAGTTGATAGTTGATGCCGTACTCCTTTCTAACCAAGACATTGAATGGACGAAGGTTTATATTCATGCGGTGACTGATGATAGAAAAGCTCGATAGAGATAATATTCCCCCATAGCCATTTAGGATCATGGGATGTGACTTGTACCCTTCATGATCGGTAGGTCGATTAATCTATTATCGGATAACAGATTTAATTAAATTAAATTAAATTATTATATTTTATTTAGACTTCAACCAAATAGGTTATTGGGCCTAGTGAATCACATACATAATGACTTATCTATAAGTACAGGGGTAATGACACAATTTATAGTAATTTTTGGGCTTTTTATAAAAAATTTCAAATTCTCTATAAATATTAATGGTTTCAGCCAAACCCTATTAAAATAATGATGAAAAACACATCCTTAATCTCCTCCTTACCTCCTTCTCTCTTTAGAAGACGTCCATGTGAGATGGAGCTCCATTCAGGAAAAGTTCTCGAGATTGGCACTAAGGGAGAACTAATTGTGGATGAAATTCGTGTGAATATCATTGGAGATCGGGCACTTAAACGGTTTGTAGAGCTTCAGAAGCTCATATTCTTTCTCTTCATGAGATTAAATGAATCCATATTAGATATATTCGAACTCATTTTGATCGATTTTTGGTTTTCGTTATTCAATTTTGATTGAGACATGTTCTAAATGAACTTATAAGAATTGTCGCTTCCATTGCACCAAAATTAGAATGATTCCTTACACATTTTAGTCTCATGTTCTTGATTGCAATAATATAATCCTCTATTTGATGCCCACTTCTAATTCTCAATCTTTTTTATGTCTATTTCTTAAATCTCAAATCATACATTCCAAATTGATATCTCATAAATATCAACTTATCAAATCAAAATTAGTTATAATTTCTCAACTCACTAGTTGAATGATCAATCTTTTATGTCTAAAAATTCAAATACCTTGACATAATCAAATATTCAGCCAATAACTTAAACTCTCATGCAATCTCCAACTATGTAAATTCACTTCATAACTTAAATTATCTTGCTAGCCCACAATTGATAAATCTATTATTCATATCTAGTCACTTTATCTTGATTATTTTCTCACTTCTCTTCAATTCTAAGATAGGCTCATATTATATCCTCATATCACTTGTGAAATTTTTTTCTTCTAAAAGACATACATCAATAAAATTGTATCATTTCTATATAGGTCATTTAATAAACATTTTATAAAATTTACTTTACCTCTCAATCTTGATAACTATCAATCCACCTATGTTTGTATATATCTATCATCCCTAACATTCAAATCAATCACACCATCATGACTTCAATCATATTTATTTAGTCAACGTCAATATGAAGTATTATGTATATTAAATATGAAACTTACCCTCTAAAATAGAGATCGATATGATACTAATCAATTATCATGTATCAAATATTTAATAACTTAATCCACATCATAAAATATGCAACTTAATAACCATGTCATAAGATTGATAAATCTAATTATCATCATTCCAGACTTCCATATACACTAAATATAAAACTTGATCATCATAAGATGGTAAGACGATGCATGCCATTACTCATCCAATATAAATGTCTAATAATCAAATCATTCTTTAATATCAAATTTTGATCGATCCAAATTGATAATTTGATTATCAACTCTACCTCAACCAAACCAATATCATGAACCTAGGTAGGTCACCATAGACCTTAAGACTAGGTTATTACTTTGATACCTCTTTGCCACGTCTCGTGTTGGAGTCGGAAATGCCCAACAATGTAATTGAGGAAATAACTCCACAATTAGGAATAGCTTGGGAACACATCATATGAAATAAATAAATATTTAACAACATTATAGGGTCATCCACTAACCTTGTAGTTCTTCAAATACACACCTCAAATCTTTTAATCGATTCCCTATCAATCTAAGACCTGATCCTTATCTTGATGTTGTTGCTATATGAAAAAAAAATTTAACACAAAAGGAATGAGTCACATGAATGTGACTTAGTAGGTATTCATACTCTCATCTATTAGTCTACCCAAAAGATATATACATGCATAAATATAAATATTCATTGAAGCCATATATAGTAAATATCACATATTTATAAAATAATTTATATTGAAACATGATAGACAATTCAAATATCATTTCATCACATAATAAACCAATTGATCAAATTAATAATAAACAGACAGTCATACAACAATTTATTCATATTTTATCTTAATTATTATGTTCCACTTAAATTGCATTCACATATAGTTAAATCAAGAATTTTATATGCAATGCATTTCATCTTTCACTTTTCAGAATATATACTTCAGCCAAAGAATTACCACATAGTAAAATGTATAGTGTAGCTAACTAACACTGTGTACGTCTAGGCAATGTCATACAGGCAATTAACCGTGGTACCTAGGATCGACAGATGTACTAAGTTCATAACATATCTAAAAACCCGTTGCCCTCGGGCGTTCATATGTACTAGCAAAGTTCATATTCAAATTTAGATTTCATATTTAGATTCAGATGCAGATATTTCATATCAGGTATTCATAATCAGATTTCAAAACATATTCATAATCAAATAATTTTATATCTATTCAAAATTAAACCTCATATATCATATTCATAATTATATAATTTTTAGATGCTTAAATGAAGCAATTTACACAAAGATTCATAAGAGAGGAAATTAACAGGAGGCCCATCTCTTGTGAAGCACTTTCACATGAGGCCCTATGTCAGAAAATATTTAATGAAAGGCCCACTTTTTGTAATTTATATAACTTCCGCCCCAAGCTCCTCCTGACCATGTTAACTTTTTTTCAAATGATCCAATTACCCCTCTATTGTCAAGAGAAACAACGGACATTCCAATCTACATTTTATTAATAAATTAACTTTTGATAAGTCATATATCATTCTAAATCATTATTTTGATAATGATATATTATATTAAAATAGATAGTCTATTTTTATTAAAATTTGATAAATTGTAATACTATTATTAAAAATAGATAGTTTACTTGTAAATTTGATCTTTTAACATATAATGGCGTACAATTGATAAAAATGTAATAACACTTTGCACTAGATCACTTGCGAAGAAAATTTTAAAATACAGATTAGCTTAATAACAACAAAAAGATAAGAATGAAAGTTTGGACATTTTTATATTTGGTACATGCTGCTCTTTTGATTTCTTTCTTTTTTTGTCATATTGCATACCCTAGCATCACCCATCAATTGGATATTCCTTCTAGGTGTTGTGTACTTATGATGTGTAAACAAGGTCAAGAGCCATGGTTAAGAGAATAGGGAATGTGAAAATTGGCGTCTCCTATCAGGTCTGCAACTCAGGTTTGTAAGCAAGGGCAAATAAGGGATGTGAAAATAGGGAGAGACAGTGTAGGGATGTCTGTAGGGCTGTAAATGGATCGGATTCGGTAGTGGAATCACCAGAATTCGATTTCGATTCCGATAAGGGTTAAGGGATTCTGATTCTGATTCTGATAATTTTGGAATCACTATGTTCCGATTTTGATCCGATTTCGATTTTGTTATTGAAATTGGATCCATATATGATAATTTTTGAAATACATATTAAATTTTAATTTTTATTAAAAAATGAGTTAAGAGTTAACATATAATTACTAAAATCTGATATTATCTTTTTAAAATTTTATTTTTATTATTTTATCAATTATATAATATATTTTATAATTAAATTAAATTTATTTATTTATTTATTTATTATTGAAAATGGATAAACAAAAATAGAATCAACTTATTCCGATTCTGATTTCGATAAGCTACCGGATATCCCATTCCGATTTCAATAGCTTATAGGATACAAAAACAAGTTTTAAACCTGTTATTTTTTATCAGAATTGAATCAAAATATTAGAATATCAGATTCCATTTACACCCTTAGATGTCTTTCAATGGAATGGGCACATGGTTAAGAGAATTAAATAAATTGGGCTTATCATTAAAGATATTGGGTAAGTGGGTTTTTTATTAAACTAATTTTATTAACTACGGTTATAATTAATTTTCCCTTCATAAAATCATATTTGCCACATAACTAATCAAACCAACTAGAATAAATCAATTAAAGATTTAACGCAAATAGATGATATTCTTAAATAAGATGAGACAAGTTATACGATAAATAATATAATCAATCCAAAATTGACTAATTGTCAATCAATCACCAATAACATGAATAAACTAAAATTTGTATGTTAAAAAGGGGAAAATCGTATCCAATCAAATAATAAGATATCACATATCATCGTCACTTAATTTTCACACAATAATTTATATCTTAATAAATCAGATTATGAAATCCATGATAAAATTAACAATTCTATTCTAAAAACAAACATAATTTCACTAAACTAAAATAGCTAAATGAGATCATGATCTATTAGTCAAAATATCAACTACACAAATATTATTCAAAGTAACTAATTTTAAAATATAAGCCGAGCACATAAGAGATGATAAATTCTCCGCCAAATATTTTGAAATTAATCGAATAGGTTTTCCAAATTGATTTGTTCATCTCCTGGGCTTTTCTTCCTCTTTTATTTTTCTACGATAATAAGAAAAATAAAATGAGACAACGTGGGAGAAAGAGGAAAGGATAATGTAAAAGAAAGATAAATAATTAAATAAGCAAAATAATGGGAGAGGGAGAGGTCTATGAACCTAAAGAGAGAGAGGGAGATGAAGAGAGAAAAACGGTAAAAGGGTGGAGAGAAATAAACATTTCTAATTCTTTTTCAGCGGTCACAATATGTGTGATAATCAAATTTTTTTGAACAGAAATACACCCTTCATAGCATAACATAGTACAAATAAGATAATACAACAATAATCTTAAATCAGAAAAGACACATCACCAAACTAGATAGAATTAAAGTTCTATTACAATTTATCTTTTCTAAGAAACCCAAGTATAACCCGATCGAACACACATGAATACTTATATGATTGAACAATAGAAAAAGAGGCTTCATAAAAAGAGTTTGACATCATACTAAAAAGACGAGGATATCACCTAAACTATTAGTCTCGAAATATGGTGAGTGACCATGAAGATAACTAGAAAAGATAACACGAGAGAACTTGGCTACGTAACATTGAACGATAACAAGGAAACTAATAAAACAAACCAACATAAGTAAGTCGAACTCCGCATCTCCAATGTAATAAAAAGAGACAAAATAGTAAAAAAGAACTTCGCAAGGAGGACATGGATCAACTAGAGCGTGGACCGTTGGGAGAAAGTTTCTACTGTGAGATTCTATTGGAGGGGGCCGCTACGAGAGTGTCACTGAGCGCGGGGACCGCTAGCAAGAGTTACCACCTCAAGGTTTCTGCCAGAGGGGGGTTGCCGTGAGGGTGCTGGTGAGGAGCCGCCGGGTGAGGGTTCCGCCTTGAACAGGCGAAGGTGCTGCTGAGCAAAGGTGCCACTGGACGAGGGCCGCCGATCGAGGGACCGCCGGCGAGGAGCCGCCAGGTGAGGGTACTGCCATGAATGGGCGGCGAGGGTGCTGCTGGGCTAGGGCCGCCGAGCGCGGGGAAAAAAAAGTTTTCGCAGACAACAAAGCTTGGAGTCATATGGTTCAAACTTCAAAATGCCTTCAAAGAAATAAAACATCTAGTATTTCTGAATTTTTTTACAAACAACCAGAAAGTCAAAAAGTGCTTTTATGAAAATTATTTTCCAGTGTGCCAAATAAGATAATTTGTTTTACATTTTTTATGAAAAATTAATTAAATGTAAAAATACTTCCAAAACAGTTTGCTTTTCTATGAATCGAAATGGAGCTTGAGTCCTCGTGTTGAGCAGCACGTGTTGACTTCCTCAAAGAAATATTGAAAATTTCGTCTTATATTTAAATTAAGTTAAATTATAGAGATTAACAAGCAAGCCACTACAAGATTTACCTCATCCAATCGTAAAATATTTGCATTTAGCCATTGTTACCGGTACGGGAGCAGGGGTGCAAATGAACCAATACACTTAACAAATAATTTGAAACTCGACTCGATAAAAATTTGACTCGATTTATTTATTATGTTAAATGAATAAATTCGAAAAAAAATAAAACTTGACTCATTAAATGAATCGAGATCGAACAAATTCTTACTCGACTCGATAAACTTACAACTAACTTGATTAAAATTTTATTATATATTTATTTTTAAAAATTAAATTAGAAGTATTACTAGTTATATATTGTCACTTAAATATATTAAATAATTTAAAATTTAATTTTAAATTTAGATCAAATTTTGTAAATAAGTTAAATTTAGAATTTCACAAATAATTTTTATTGATTTTAAATTTTATAAACTAATTTATATATAATATAAATAAAATTTTATTTTAATTACTATTCAAATTCGAGTTAGACTCGACTCAATTAATAAATAAATCAAATTTGAACAAAAATTCAACATATTTGTTAAAATTAACTAGAGATTGAAATCGAACCCTCGTAAAATAAAGATGTCTAATTTCAACGTCCTCGGGCTCGGCTGGTTTGCACCCTCCACGGGAGGGCGCTGTGCGTAGACGGGGCCCGGGGGAGCTTCGGTTGGATAAGAAGAGCACCTTGGGCCGACTGACACGTGGAGGATTCTTGGCTTTGCTTCTCGGTCGGTGGGTCCCACCGTCCACAAACCCACTCTCTTTCTATCCATTTATTCTCTCTCTCTCTCTCACACCGTGGATGCACCGACCCGTACGACTCGGCCCCTGCGACCGTTTTCTCTCCTTCTGGTCGCCCCTCTCTCTTTTCCGCACAATGCTGGCTACGATCGGGGGATCGGCGCTGAGATCCTGCTGCCCGCCATTCCAGGTTGACAGCGCCCATGTGTCCTCCATCTTCACCTCGGGCATCATCTACAACCATCCCTCTTCTGCGTCTTGCACGAGCACGGGTTTTTGGGGGAGCCGTCGGAGGGCGCTCGTGCCTTCCCCAGCCAGGCTATCAACGTCAGCTGGCGGCGTCCAAGAAGATGAGGCCCTCCACCTGGATTCAAAGGCCGATGACGATGCCCGCCGGGCTCGGGTACGGTCCTTCCCCATTCCCGTTTTCTGCATGCCTACGTTTCGTTTTTCCTGTTCCGTATTCATTGAATCTGATGCTTCATAGTCTTCCCTCCGGTCTTTTGATCCTTATAGGGAGATTATATATATTCACAGACACACACACACACACACACTTACGCCATCAGTTTTAGTTGGAAAGAGTGAGAAATGTGTCTCGGATACTCAGTTATGGACAGGAATACGGTATAAAACAAATTCTTGTGCTCAATTGGTAGAGATGTTCTGGTGTAATATACTTGTGTAATAGGTGAATTAATTATTTCACCTGTAAAGAATTAGCAATTACTTATCCACGGGTATAAAATGAAAAGGGTTTAGTTTTTAGTGCTATCATATTTGAATTTATGTTGCTAGATAAAAAAAATAATCCTAAGATTTAAAGGTAATGCATTCAACTAATTTTTTAGTACTGTCATGCTTCAACTATGGTAGACATACAAAGTGGGCAGATTTACCATATCTGCTTCAGTCTATCCATATTACTCAAGCATTGGTTACACATAACTTTAAAATCTTTTACCATAGTTGTCCTACCAAACGCTTGGGATTAAATTACCCTATACCTGGACAGTACACACACTTCTTCGTCTAGTTCTGGTTATAGGTTGAAAATGTAAATTCTGGTAATTTCATCTTCTATATGGGTCTAGCCAGTTCAGATCATTTTGCTCCCTCATCTTTCTTTCTTTCCTTTTTCATTCATGCGTTTCAAATGTACGTGCATCTGATCTAATATTCTTAATTTTTCATGTATTGAACATTGCAAAAGTTTGTATCACCTGTGTTCATTACATTTTTCACATCTACATAATGCTTTTGTCATTCTGTGGAGAAATATTGAACCATTATTTCAGTAGCATTCTTGGATATGGTTCACACATACATGATATAGTTGGAACTTTAATATTATATTATATAATTATATTACATTATATACGTGTATGTGTATGCATATTATGGCATCCCCTAATACACAAGTTCTGTCAAGAAGTAGAGGTTTGCTGATTGGAAGGCTGCAAGGTCATACAAAGAAAGTGGGGCCATCTATGATGGAAGAATTGAGGGCTTCAACGGTGGGGGCTTGCTCATTCGATTTTATTCGCTCCTTGGTTTTCTGCCATACCCTCTTATGAGTCCTTCTCACTCATGCAAAGGTAGTTCTCACAATTTCTTTTCCTTCTTTATGGTATCTAATCAACACAGTAAAGCTTTTTCAAGTCATATGCATGCAGTAAAACATTACATTTATGTTTATTAAGCATCTTAATGTTGCTTTTAGCTGTCCTCAGTCATTGTTCAACTTGTTTCTTTGTACCATTCTTAGCTTTGTACCTGATGATGGCTATACTTACATTACATGGGTAAGGATATACAATCAGAACAAAAATGTCCTTTGATATCCTTGTATAATTATCTTGTGGTTTTAACTATAAATAAATAATACACCAAGAATGTGGTTGTCATGGATGGCAGAATCGGAATTCGGAATTGGTGGGTATTGATCCGATTAGAATTGAATCGAATCCTGCCAATTTTTTGGGAAGAAACCGATCTGGAATTGGTTTAGATCATTTTTTCCTTATTTTTTCGTTAAAAAATTCAGAAAAATCATTAAACATTTTAAAAATAAGAATCTCTTTAAAAAATTGTTAAAAAATCACTTATCTAACACACTTTCATATAATTATAAGAGAGTTCAAGAGAAGTAGATATACTTTAATAGCAACGGTCATTCTATTAAATATAGGTAACATAATACTAATGCTATATTGATATGCAATGAATGTTATACCTTTCTTTTATCAATATTTATGGACTTGTCCTTCATCATTGTCACTCTTTGCATGTTCTTAGATGCTCTATTGAGTGTTGTTTGTCATGATTGACCTGCATTCATATGAAAATAAGGAACAATCATCTGAGAAGGGTGTCTGAATACTGTTTGTTGGACTAATAGGTCTTCTCTTGATTTTCAATTTTCTCTTCTTTGCTTCTTCTACTTGAAATGAAGAACTTCCAATCCTCATGCTGTGCTAATATACCTTTTTCAATCGTACAAAATACCTTAATTTGGTTGTCATAGTCTTTATTTTCAACTTGATGAGAGTTGGTTGTGAGACTAGGGCTGGGACTAGAATTGGGGCTGAAGCTAAGACCGAAGTTGGAGTAGTAGGGATTTTCTCTTGTTTTTGCTCTTCTTCAATCTCAACATCATTAAGTTCTCCTTTAACCCATGAATGAGCCTCGTGATCGAACTCTGGTGTTGTTTTACCCGCCTTCTCCTCCACTTTCTCAGTAAGTGTGTGCTCTCCCTTAAAAAGATAGTTGATATCAACATCCTTTGTGGGCCCTTAACGTGCATATATTTTGGTCTTTTCTTCGTATACTTCACGTGCATAAACCTCTATTCTGATTTTTTTTGGTGGTCTTTGATGTTCTTTATCCTCAACCGCATTTTAGAATGGCAGAGTACAAGTTTCTCCAATCTATTAGATGTTAGTCTATTTCTTTTTTTTGTGTGAATAAGGCTAAATGTACTCAAGATTCTCTTGTATTGGGAGGAACTTGGGCTCTAACTTAGAATTTGAATAGCAATAGTAACAAGTGGATTCTATTCACTTCTTATGTTGATCTGTACCTACCACTCAGCTACAAGAAAAAAAAATAAACAATAATGTTACTACCATAATAACATCAAAATATTGAAAGATCATTATATAATGACAAATTTTTCTAACATACTAGGAGCAACCTTGTCAAATGAGTACCTTAGATCTATATCTGAGTAAACTATAACGCTCATTTGATGAGGTTGCATTTGAAAAAGGAGAACACAAATAAATAGCGATTACTTATAAATAAAAATGAATAACAATTCTCACATACTTCTAACTCAACTTCTACTTTGTTTGACCGAGTTCTTGAAATGTGTTGTATGACAGACAAAGCCCTTGCGACTTCTTGTTTGTTACACACTTCTTTTCTATATTACATACGAGAGTTCAAAAACAGTTCTATATACAAGTGGCTCGATAATAGACAAGTAGTATTGGTATTGAATTCACTCCAAAAATACTTGTCCATTATCAGACACTATCTATGTAAGGATTTTCAATTGATCCATCATGTTGTATAAGTCAACTATGTAGGAAATATAGTCTGCCAATGTAATGAATCGGACAAGTGCGTGTCTATATAAGTGCAAACTCTTCAATGCAATAAAATAGGTAGCAAACATAGTAAGATTAGGCTTGATCAGATCGTGCCCATCAGTGTAATCCTTCATGATGTGGAGTAAAGGAGGATGTAAGTAGATAAATGAGGTGGTTAGCTATGCTTGCTCAACAATTGTAGATATTGATGTTTCCTTGTCTATGCTCTCCAACATCAGATTGATGGAGTGTGCTGCATATGGAACCCAAAAGATGTGTGATTTTCTTTACATTAACTTCTTCCTTGCTGCTATGCATGAGCATGGTTTACCGGATCAGGACCCAGGTCGTAACCCGAGCCTGACCTGGTCGAAATTGTGGCCAACTAGCCTGATTGGCATCCGGTCAGCCTGACCTAAGGGTGGGATCCCCTCAGGTCGCGACCTGATCGCTGGGTGACTAGGTCACGTGACCCCGGAATCCGACAGGGGATCTCTTGCCCCCTACGAGAAGCAATGAATTGCTTTCCGTGAGGGGGCAAGTAATGGGGGTTTTGATGCCCCCCTTGCGGCTTATATAAGGCCCCCAAGGGAGGCCTTCATCCCACCCCTCCCCCCTTCATGCTCACCCCTGTAAGCCTTAGATTTTAAGGCTAATTTATACCCCTCCAAGGCCCTTAGTTGATTTAGTGAAGGTTGATATCTTTAATTGTTTTTTAAATTAATCTAATCTAATCTTTTCATTTGTTCTTTTCATTGTTTACTTTGAATAACCATATCTTTTCCAAGTCGTGACAATTGAAATTACTAGGTCGACCCGAAATGATCCGACTTGGGCACATTGCACTTTGCTATCTATGACGACCAAGAAAGTGCAATTTAAATACTGTGATAAAGTTATGCATGGTGATATTTTTAGATTAAAACGTCTCCTTACCGGAATGAAGGGCGACGTGCTCCAGTGCTCTCATACTCCACTAGTGCTAAGAGCACAATTCTGACAACATCTACAAGAATTGAAAATGGTGAAGGGAACTTTAAAGCGGCATAATTATACAGTTCAGGAAAAATTGCCGAACTGTCAAGACATTCCATACATATATGAGGCTGGACAATAGCGTTCAGACATTCGTCGTGATATAGGCCTCGAAGATGGTGTCCCAACATGAAACGAAGAAATACCCAGTCAAGAATCATCTCTTCGAAGCCACCGTGGTTGGAACGTTTTTGGCTGGAAACATATAAAAAGCCTAAGGTACTATGTATCTCTTACTTTGAAAACTAGTTTATTATCTTGTTTACTTGCAATGTTTGAAAATTAGAGAATCTCTATTGGGCTATGAAGGCAAGTCAGAAGTCATTCGCCAACGAAGACGTTTTGCGCTGCACCGGCGGATCAATTGGTCAAGGATCCGGGAGTGGAAGAGGATCAAATCAATATGTGGAGGAGATTCATGATCTCACTCGAGATGAGGACCCGAAAGTCTGTCCTGTTGTCACCTGACCACAACAATGCCAAACATCAATAACGAAGGCGTTGAAGAATTTGAAAATATGTAATGAGAAGATTGAACGGACAACATCAAGGCGGTTCTTCCATCATAGTATACCGATGAATGCTGCCTAAAGATCATACTATGAGAATATGATCAACACCATCGGCAACGTTGGAAGAGGAGTGTCTGGACCTAATCCAAAAGAGATATACAATATATATCTTCCTATGGAGGTGGATGATACAAGAAAATATGGCAAGTCCTTTGAAAGAATTTGAGACAAAAGAGGTTGTACGTTGATAATTGTTGGTTGGATCGGTAAGCTCACTTTACATAGTGTTTATTTAATTTGTTATATATTATACATAAATTTTTCATATTCTTCTTAACAAGTATAACTAAAAAAATAATGATAAACTTTCTAGTTTATTGTTAAGTCAAGACTGTGTTTTGAAAGTCAGTTGATGTATCAGCATAGTTGTCAAGGCGCCCGCCTAGGCGGCGCCTAGGCGCCGCCTAGGCGGCAAGGCGCCTTTCCAAGGGCGCCTTGCCAGGGCGCCTTGTCTGGGGCCAATAAGGCGCCCAAGGCGCCCGCCAAGGCGCCCAAGGCGCCCAAGGCGCCAGCCTAGGCGCCCAAGGCGCCCAAGCAAGGCGCCTTGGGTATTTTTACATCATTAAAAACTGTTTTTGAGGGATTTTTTTCCCTTAGATACCCCTCACAAGGGACACTTATTTAATGATAGTTTGAATATATTAATATATTGTATTATCACTTATACTATCATACATATTTAAGATTTATGATTATAAACATATATTATATACTTAATTAAGTTCTTTTTCAACTCTTTCCTCTCCCTTGATACCCCTCACAAGGTCGATCCGCGACTACTCTGCGCCCCCCCCATTTAATAATATTATAACAATATTTTACCATCACTTATACTATTGCACATATATAAATTTTATAATCATAAATGAGTTATATACTTAAATTTTATAAATATTTATTTAACTTTCTTCTCTTTCACACACACATCATATTTACTTATGTGCATTGATAAAACACTCATATTCAATTATAACATAACAAATATAATTATATTTATGTTTTTTTTATATATAACAACCTCCCGACTCAGCCTTCCTTGAATACCGCCTTGACCGCCTAGGCGACGCCTAAGCGGCCGCCTTGTCGCCTAAGCGGAATCGGTACCCTTCAACGCCTTGGGCGTCTTGTCGCCTTGACAACTATGTGTATCAGGGAAGGTCAAGAACTCTGAAAATCTTTTTGATTTGATAGACAGAGTTATCTAGGAGTTAGGGGAGGACCAGGTTATCCAAGTAGCCACGGACAATGCGGTTGCATACAAAGTAGCCAGTCAAATGTTGGTGGTCAAGAGACCGTAGTTGTATTAGACACCATGTTCTATGCATTTTCTAGATTTAATGTTAGAGGATATCTGCATAGATCCTCAAATGGATCGGGTTATGAAGTTAGCTCAATTTATCTTCTCATTCATTTACAACCACAACTTCATCCTTAACTTAATGAGGGAACATACAAAGAGGAGAGGACTTGTGGTGGGGACACCAGATTTCAAGATAAATTTGAATATTTTAGGGCATATTACAAACGCCGACCACAGCAATTGGGAGCCATTTGGCTGAATGAGGGAATTTAATTGGGTTTTTTTTGGTCCCTTCGGCCTAAGTTCTGGGCTGGGCCGGCAGCTTGTTTATATTGAGTTCACATTCAGTTTTGGGCTTCAGGCCCAGGTGGGCCGGTTCGCGCATACCGTGGGCGCTGCACATTTTGACCTATTAGCTTTTACTATTTTTGCTATGTCCTGCTTCTTTTTGAGTCTACCCCGGTGGCTCGGTTATATAAGACCCGCCGGCGATTGTACAGGCATCGAATATGATATGGAATTGAAATGGAAATACATCCTGGTTTAACCTAGCGCTTCTGTTCCTAAGGCGATTGAAACCCACGTTGGCGTCCGCGGCGATCGAGTACTGATGTCGACCCTTGCGGGTCATTTCGTCGCGTGCGATCCTCTCTCCTGGGTGTCTGGCGGTGGTCATGGCGATGGCGAACTCGTTGTCCCGCCGATTGCTCGTCCGATTCTGCTGGCTGGGCTGCTCTTTGGATCTGGCGTCTGAAGAGGAAAATGTCCTCCCGCGCTTCCTCCCAACTTTCTTCTTCTTCGGCATCTCCAACAGAGTTCGCTGCAGTGTGATTTTAGTCATTTTTGTGGCTTCCGAGGGTTTTGCTACTCCAACAGATGGTTCTACCCCCGATCTCCAGAGTTTCCTCGCGGAGCTTCCTTTACTGCTAGACGTCCGGCAGATTCAGTCCGTTTTGATCGATTCTGAGAGATTCGGAGTTTCCTCCCGCTCAAGGGTTGGCCGTTCTTCAGAAGGTTGCGTCCTCTGCGTCGTGAAATGGTTCCTACGCCGAGGGGGTTTTTTCCTTCCCGCTCGGCCAAAGCAAAACCGAGTGATCGTCGGTGACATCCGGTAAACAGTTGAGTTGATGCGTCCGCCCCTGCCTCAGTTCCTGCGCCTCATATCCGATTACTTGGTCGATCCTCCTACTTGTCCCTTTCGATGGTCACATGGGAAATGTCCCACCTGCCCGAAGGAGTCTGGGCAAGGGAATAGGATGGTAACTCTCCGGGTCCTGCTTTTGGTAGATCTCGAGTATAGTTGGCACCCGATCTGGTTTTCTGATCTATGGGTGTATCATTCCCGATCTGTTCTTCAATATTTTTGCTGAGTTAGCTCTTGGTGAGTGCACCCACACTCTGAATCAGTCGCCGAGATTTCTGTTATGAGGCATTTGAGAATGATGATGGATGCTCGGTGAGGGAAGGTCAGTGAG
This sequence comes from Cryptocoryne crispatula var. balansae, assembly GCA_036172225.1. Classification (NCBI taxonomy): domain Eukaryota; kingdom Viridiplantae; phylum Streptophyta; class Magnoliopsida; order Alismatales; family Araceae; genus Cryptocoryne; species Cryptocoryne crispatula. The sequence continues at coordinate 13,565,849 of CM069922.1, read as the reverse complement.
TGAGTGGCCACCAGGTTGCGAGTGCCGGCAGGAGATCCATGTGTCCGATGTTGGTTTTCTCCTTGTTCCTATGGGCTGCTCCAACCTAGGAGGTAGTCCTCACGCGACCCGTGTCCAGGGCTTATGCCTGCGGCTGAATAGCTGGTGGGGAAGTGACGGCTAAGAACTTTCCCTACCTCTCGGATATCGACATCCACTGACTCCCCGAGGCAATGATGATCCTCTGAGCTTCTGATCATCGCATTGAAGTCAGTTTCTGGGTCTGTTCGGCAGTGTTCTCCCTTGTGCTCTTTCCTTAAAGCAGGACTGAGCGAGGAATTGGTGCACTGATCTGGAGCTGGCCGCGGGACCCCCTTTCCTGGCTCGTGATCGCAGGTTATCTTATGTCTTTGGCTATGTCCGTCTCCACTGAATTGAGGTATATTCTGGCCAGTTTGCTTTGGTAAGTTCTGTTTGCGAGTTTATTATCCTCCATTCGACATGCCATGTTGATGTGATTAGGGCCTAGCCACTGTCTACTCATTGCTGTGGTTTCAGAGTTGAGTAAGTGAATGTAACTCCTATTTTCTAGGTGGTTTAATCTGTTATGTTAACTGCTAGAAACACATCCTGCTAATCTTGAGTAGTCTGAACGCATGCTGCTCCTTTCTCTGCTGAGTTATTTGATTGTTCTAGTTAACTGAGCTTGCATGATTTCGGAAGTGTCACTTCTTGGGTATGCCTTCATCTGAACTCCGTATGATAGTTTTTATATTGAGCATGTTCTAGTTCATCTTTTCAGCATACTAGTTATCATTCATCGATCCTGTTCTGCATCAACTTGGTGCCACCTGCTTCGCCTCTCATTATATCTTCTTAGAGAGTCTATTGACTTATAGGAGAGCACTATGTCACATGGTCATCTCACTGGGGTGAGGTACTTGGTTAACTAGATCTAGTTGTAACTCACCAAATAAGCAGAAAGGGAAGAAGGTTAATGAAACAATAGAGAGCGGAGATTTCTGGAAAGTTATGAAGAAGACGTGAGCATTGTAGGTCCTATAGTGAAGGTGTTTAGGATAGTGGACAGTGATAGAAAAGTGGATATGGGCTATCTATATGATACAATTGATAGAGCAAAGGTCGAGATTGCAAAGGCCATGTCCGACTTCATTAAATGGTTGGGTGTTATTAACCGTCGATGGGAGCGAACATTACATCAGCCAATACATGCAGTAGGTATATTTCATTACTCTTCTACTTCATTCATTTGTATTTGAAATTGATTGATTAGTAATATTTGTATCTTATTAGGTTACTTCTTCAACTTTCGTTATTGTTACAGTCAACAATTCAGGGCAACAAATGAATTACTTGATTACGTCAAGACTGTCATTACAAGGATGCTTGGTGATGATGACCGATCAATAATTGTCTGCAACAAAATGTATCACTATAGGATACGGTTTAATCATTTTGGGATAATAAGAGTGGAGCGAGTTGTTACGCTCCTAAGTCCAGGTGCATATTGATCAATTCTTGTTATTAGCATTCATTAATAATTCTTAAACATATTTCTATTTTTGTAACTTATTGGTGGATGGACTATGGCAAAGCACCGCGTTATGAATAATTGGCAGATGTGACTATTAGGGTGCTTAGCCAAACGACTTCGGCATCCAGTTGCGAGAGGAATTGGTCGATGTTCAACTTGATCCACACAAAACAGAGGAATAAGCTGACATCAAAATAACTTGAGGACCTTGTGTATTACCACTACAACATGAGGCTTAAGCTGAAAAATTTAGAAAAAATGAAGTAGAATCAAAGCGAAGAACAATGGTGAAGGACAACCACTTCAGGTGGTCAAGCTGAGGAACCAACGATTCAAGAGGAAAACATCGACTTGGATCAAATCTTCGATGAGAGAAATCCATCAGGAGCGTGGGTGAACAACCAAGAAGGGATGGGCGAGTTTGAGTTCAACCCTGAAGATTGACATTGTGTTAATGAATGAAAATATTTCTATTATTATATATCCTATTTTAAAGATTTTTTTGAAATTTTCTGACATTTTTTTATTTTTTTAAATTTAAAATAATAATAAAAATAGTATTTTATCAGGTTGGGCCAACCCGATTGCGACCCACACTTCAGTCTTCCTTGTGTACAAGGACTCGTTATTTGTCACAAATTGTACAATATTTCATTTCCAACCTTTTGTACAACGTTGTCCATAACTGAAAAGATATAGTCCATATTCTTTATATGACCATAAACATCGATAGACTTCAGAAATGTTGTATTCTATGAACAATAAATAAGAAAATGTTGGTGTGGAATTTTTCCAAAGTACAAGAATGGGGGTGGGGCCCACTTTAGTGGATTAATGGACCAGCCACGCTCAATAAGACTTAGTGGGCCCAGAAAATCAAATGATGACCCAAGAGAGTCTAAACAACACCATTTACCCTACTCAACCCAGATTTGAGCAACGCTGAAGTCAATTTGGAAATCCAACCCATAATCGATTAATTAATGGCCAATCAATATAAATGGTGCAAACAAGCTTTAAAAATGTCTTGGCACGGCTTAATGAGTTCCAAATGGCCAAGACAATAGATTTATTGTATAGCCTCAGTTGTAAGCTTCGCAATGGTGCCCAAAATGTGTAAAATGGACACTAGAAGGTCAAAATGACCGTTTTGTCCTTGTCACTTTAGAACAAATCAGGACTCTATCAAAAAAATCCAACTTCACCACAGTGTTGGTCTAAGGTAGAGCTAGTCAATGCTCGAGACGGATCGGAAATCCGACCACTGATCGAAGAGTTGTTCAAGAAAGATTAAATCTGGATAGGAGTTCGTACACCATCACTCGAGGGGCATAATGGTCCAAAAACTTTCGGATCGACCCACAGGCTATAAATTGTAATTTTCCGGTCCAAGATTTTAGTCTTGGGAATATTGATGCATCACAAATGAAATTTGGCCAACGAAATGATTTAATTGCATATAATTACAATTTTTAGAATTATCGACGACCAAGATAACACTGATTGAAAAATCAACAAAATCGGAGATCCAATGTAATTTGGGAGATCTTGGCCATACATATTGATGGAACATAAGATCGACGGCCATCGGGACACATTATAGATTTTTTGGGAAAATTTTGGGTCATAAAATGATTAATTCTGATTGAAATTAATATTAGCTGCCGAATTGGGAGCATCTTGATGAAAACATGGTTAAGTTTACCAAAGAGAGCTGGCCACCATCTCCTTTGAGCAGGTCATTGTTCCAACTCCCCATTCCTGGTTTTCTCCTACAATCTAGGGGAAAATTCAGAGAGGTTATTATCCTAGACTTTATGGCATTTAAAAGAAAGAGGGAAAAAGAGCTAAAAAAAGGATCGGTTTGGCCAGGATTTGAGCTAGTCAGTAGGTGCGCACACAGGGCTCCCCGGATTTCCAGCTCCGCGGCTAACTGGCCCCCTGATTTCTCTCCTTAGGCAGAAAAATAGGACCGGGATCAGCTGGCCTTGATCAGGTATCTCCCTCTATGCAGGAGTCCTTTAGGAGGACAACTCTCCCTCGGGCCTCGGCAGATTTTCAAGAAACAAAAAGGCCACGGCCTTCTCTTCCTGGGGGATCCTAGCCACGCTCTTGGAGCTCCCTCTCCTGCTCCTCTCGTGACCCTGCCCTTCTCTCTCTTCCTTCTCCAACAGCAGGGACATCAACAAGGTCCTCTGCTCGGACCATCTATGCCAGGAGAAGAAGGGAGGGAGATTTCCACGCTGGGCAGCAGCCTCGGCTAACAGAAGAGAAAGGGAGGAGAGCATCTGGCCATCATCATCTCTCCCAACCTTCATCTTCTCCCGCCAGTAGCCGCCTGACACCTCCTTCTGCAAACGTTCTACAGCAGGATCTAGCTGCAGGTGAACAAAGTTGCCCACGTTGTCCGTCTCCATCCTGCTAGGCCTCCTCCACCAAGGCACCCCATGCAACAGGCATCTCCCTGTGGCTCTGTTTGGCACTCTTCCTCCTGCGATTCCCTCCTCCAGCAGCAGCAGGCGCGACGTCCAGCATCCCAGGCCATCCGCAGCACCTCCATTCCCCCATTCTCTGTCATGACAACATCTCACGTGCCATTGGCGCCAGGAGAAGAGGCAGAAGGAGAGAGGGAGCAGTTAGGTCCAACGACTCCATCCAACAGAAGGGACAACATTGGCAGCAGCCTTCCGTCCCAACAGCAGAAGCTGCTGCCACCTGTGGCCCTCCCTCCATAGCAATAGCAACCGCGGCGGTATCCTCTTCCTCTTCCAACAGTATCGCCAACAGTTAGGAAGGAGAAGAGCTTGTCCTGCCATCAGAACCCCACGACTCTTCTCCAGTCCTTGCATATAGCCTTCCACGGAAGATCTTCACGTGGCAGCCACCAAGAGGGCATCCCACGTATGCCAACACCAGCCAGCCACGTCTGCAGCAGCCACTTCTCATCAGCCACCTGCAAGCATCGACAAGAAAGGAGAGAAAATGTAAAAAAAAAAAAACACCATGTAGTCCTTCCAAGTTGCCATTCTCTTTTTTTTTCTCTCTTTTCTCATCCCAAATCCTTCTATCGGCCTGTTCAGGACCCCCTGCACATGCCCTGTTCTGTGTCCTTAAACAGTCCCTTTGAGGTCTCCTTAAAACTGCCCCTTGGCCTTCCTATCACTGGCCCTCTGCACCCCTTCAAAAAAAAAATCAGAAAAGCCCCTGGCATGTCCCTGTGCATCCTATGTTTACCCTCAAACAAATCCTCTCTTTGGCCCACACAGAAGCCCTCCGACAGACCCCAATCAGATTTCTTAAAAGCCTTATGTGCCCCCGCTGTTCAGGCTCTCAATCAGGCCCAAACTCCCCATTAACTGGTCCCTTGTTTGGCCTACCCAAGTTGCTCCTAAAGTCGGGTGGTGTACCCTACACTTTCTAAAACAGCTGCCCTTTTTGGACATCCAAACAGTCCCTTTGCACAGCCCACTTTTGGTCTAAAAAAAGTAGTCCCTCTTCAACCAAAATTCGGCTCATTTGAACCACTGCTACAGCCCTTAAAAAACACCTCAAGACAGGTGCTGATACGGCTCCAAATAAATGCAGGTTCGGACAAAGCAAAACAGGCCCTTGCAAGGGCCAAGTTGGGCGCGACGGCTTGATCCCCCTTGGTTCGCATGACAAGTCAAGGGCTGAAAAGGGTGGCCTTTAAATTTAGTTCAAACGGGGTGCAAACCAGGCCGCCTTTGTCCTACTAATTTTGAACCTTTTAACTTCTAACTCAGTTCTCCATTATTCAAGTTTCCTGTTAATACCTTCTCGAGTTTGACCAATTAGAACAATATCATCTGCGAATATCAATACGAAGACAAACTCTCTTGTATATTCTTAGTTATTTTGTCAATGACTAAGACAAAAAGATATGGGCTTAGAGCAGATCCTTGGTGTAGTCCGATTAACACTGGGAAGGCTCCTGACTCCTCTCTTAGTGAGAAAACCTGGGCTATCGCACCTTCGTACATGTATTTAATGATGTTAATGAATTCACTGTGTACCATTTTCTTTATTAACACCCACTAAAGAATCTCTCTAAGAATTTAATCATTGGCTTTCTCTAAATCGACAAAAATTATATGGAGACCTCTCTTCAAGTCTTTGTATTTCTTCACTAAGGATTTACTTAGAAAGATGGCCTCCGTAGTTGATCTACTTGACATGAATCCAAATTGATTTCCTGATTTCTTAGTACACTCTTGAAGTCTATTTTTCATAACTTTCTCCCACAACTTCATAGTCTGACACATAGATTACAGAATTGGTGAAATCAGATTGGAATCGACCGATTCCTGAATCAGGTTGGTCAATTTTGATCCGATTTCAGGCAGAAAGACCGATTCCTCTTGAAATTCTGGAGCAATCGGCCAGGATCGATCTGATTCCACCAAGTCTAAGGGTGAATCGGTCGATCCGACCAATTCCGTCGGAAGCTTTTAAGTTCTGGTATTGGATCGATACCAACCCAATGTAGACTTGGTATCGATCTGATTTTGGCCATTTTAGGGCTGGATCGATCAATTCTAGCCATCTCTAGCCCTAGCAAGTCAATTCCACGGCAAAACACAGCAATCCAGGTGATTTCGGCGTCTATTTCGGGTGTTGCAACATTGATCCCGTCGATTTAGGGCAGAATTGGTCGATTCTAAGGATGATCCAGGCGATTCTGATGATTCCAGGATGATTCTGGCTATCTAGAAGTCGATTTCGTCGATCCAAGTTATATTCCAACGATCCAACTCTTGATTAAAGCTCCGTTTAAGCTGTTCCTTCTACTTTTGAATATTCTTGGTAAGATTTCTTCGTCAGAATCCCCTTATGCTCATTTCTACACATTTTTGATGACTCTATAATTGTTTAAACATACCGAACAACACGTCTAATGGGTTGTTCTCTTCCCGAACAACTCCAATCATGCTGTTTCTTCAACGTTCTCATCTTCTTGGTAAGATTTCAATTCCGAAATGCATATACGTTCATTTTTACAGATTTTCAACGACTCCAAAATGGTTTGGATATACTGAAAATCCCTTCTAACAGGTTGTTTTATTATTGAACAGCTCCTAAACTAATTTTATGCATGTCTAACAGCCGTAATAAATTGTTTATGTACATTGTAAGTGTAAGCAATGGCCAATCACGATGAAGATGTGCTAACATGTCCATCTGACGTCAGTTGGGATCACGGACACATTGTAGATGTGTCCAAAATAGAGGGTTAAATGCAAGTTGATGGGGACATTTTTTTTTGAACATCTTTTATGTTGAGTCCTTGATGGGGACTAGTATGTAAATAGAGTCTTCAAGGTCTTTTCTTAAATATGCCACCTCTATAAAGGGGCACCACCGATGTACATATCAATATAGTGAATCGATTGGAATTTTTGAGAAGCTTCGGCGTGGTGTCCCGAGTAGGGGGGCTCTGCCCCGGTCTTCTTCCTCTCCACCCCCCCTATTGCGATATCATAGTTCTTCTCCACCCTCCGGCGGGTTGCCATTCCCATCCTCCTCCTCACCATTCGGCCTCTGTGCCATTCCTCCCACTTCCCCTTCACGGTTCTGCATCATCCGGACCAGCCTCGACCTCCACCTTCTCCTTCTCCTCCGGCGGCCTCCTCCCTTGACGATGGCGTTGGTGGAACCTACCTCCCTTCGCGGAGGCAGACGAAGGAAGAAGAAGAAGTAGAAGAAGAAGGAGCGGAAGAAGAAGACGGTGACGGAGGGAGAGGATCCGGCGATCCCCGGATCCCCCCTTCCTCCGCGGAGTCCTCCAGCGACGTCTTCCCCTCCCGACGCCAACCTCGGCTCCGTCCGGACGGGACGACGACGGCATCGACAGCTCCGGAACCCCTCCCGACGGCCTCCTGCTTTGTCGCCTGCACGCTGCGGTCGCCGGACAGCGACGACGACACGGGCGCCACGGTGCTCGGGCGAGGACGACGTGAGTGCGGCGAGGCACGCCGTGCGGCTTTTGTCGCGGCTCGCGATTTCCTGGGACGGCTGTGATGCCGCCACGTGACATCGGGCGGCGGCTGGATCGCGGCCACGCGACCACCCGACATCTTCACGAGCGGGCGCCACGACCCCCCCGCCTGCGCTCGACCGCGTTCACGCGCGCGGTCGGCTCGCGCGGCTTAGGGCCGGCCGGTCCGCGGCCAGACCGGCGGTTCGACCGGGTCCAGACCCGGTTCACCCCGGTTCAGGCCAGTTCAACGCCTAAACCGGCCGGTTCAGGGTGTTTTGAGCCGGTTCAAACCGGTTCAGGGTGTTGTGGGCCCGGTTCGGGCCTGTTTCGACCTGTTCGGGCCGGTTTAGGCCTATTTTGGGTTCATTTAGGTGCTTTAGCGGCGGTTAGCACCGGTTTATTTCATTTTCGGTCGGTTTAGCCCGGTCTAGCCGGTTTGTCCCGCATCACAAGTGGTGTGGAAAGAAAATGAACATGGTGTATTTCGATTGAAACAATACATTGCCGGCGTAGGTGACAATGTTAAGAAATGTGATAAGGTGCCTAAAGAGATGAGCGAAGTTTATAGGCAGGGAGGCTGTAGTTTCCACACTTGTTAGATAGGCGCAGACTATCACTTCTTTTATTTATTCTCATCTCTGTCTACTACACATTATGAGGGAGCACACTAGAGGGCGTGATCTTGTCAGGCCAGGCCCTACTAGGTTTGTTTGTTACGAACTTTATTGCAGTGGAGAGTTTGCATCGGCGCAAGTATGTATTGGTCAGGTTCATCCAATTTAAGAAGTACTATTAGTATATGGTGGACCACTTGCATAACGAGGAGGACCGGTTGGAGATTCTTGTCAAGGCTGAAAGACAAATCTTGGACAAGAGATTGTGGGAGAGGATTACTTACTACTTTGGAATTATTAAACCACCTATGGGCACCTTGTATGATGCAATGGACAAGAGATTGTATTAAGATGAATCATGGACGAGATTGTGTCTTGAGGTTGGTAAACTCAGATGAAAAGAACCAGATAGGCACCTTGTATGATGCAATGGATCACACAAAGTTGAAAATCAAAGAAAATAATCTCAGAGGATACAAGAAATGGTGAAAGATTATTGATGACCGATGGCATAGAACATTACATCGTGATATACATGTTGCAAGTTAATTATTGAATATCTTTGTGTTTGTGTTTATTTAGTTTGTACTTAGTCAATATTTAGTTTGTTCTTAATATAATATTTTTAAAATGATTGCATGATTTTTTTTTTGAATCCCCACATTCAATATAGAGGATAGGTGTCTAACGATAATGAGGTATTGTGGGGTACACTTACAATTATTCAATATTTGTGCCGATCTTAGTAGGATAGAACACAAGCTGAGTTAGAAGTAAGACAAAGTTACATTAATCATGTTTAGTTAATAAATAATTGAAAACAACTAATACTTTTGTATCTGTTTATTTTTAGATGCATGAAAGTTGGGATATACTCAGATGTTGATATGAGATTCTTGTGACAAAGTCTCTTCTAGTATGTTTATTTACAATTTAAGAACATGTTTTTATTACATTCTTTTATAACTTATAAGTCCATTAATTGCCTATAGAGGGCTGATTGCTTGCTCTCTTTTTTTGTAGTTGAGTGGTGGGTGCAGGTAAATGTAAGGAATTAATAGAATCCACTAGTTGTAATTATTATCAGGATATTGAGCCAGAGCATTAGTTTCTCTCATTGTGAGAGAAATTGGAGTACATTCAACCTGATACATACAAAGAGGAGGAATATGCTAACCTTTAATAGGTTAGGCTGCGCATAAAGAATATTAAAGACCGACAAAAGATCTTGGAGGAGAGATTTGCACGGTTTGTAAGTGGTCCATATGAGTAGAGACAGATAGCACATACACCACCACGTGATGAAGTTGACATGAACCAAATCTTTTAGGAGGAGCATTCACTTGCTTTTTTGGACAGAGAAGAGGGCAGCTAGGGATCATCCAACTAAGTTTGATCCTGATGACCATACATGAGCAGAAGGAAAGTTAGATGATGTAGAGGCTGAGAATGTTCCACCTACTTCTCAGGCTCAGGTAAGCCTATCTTCTGCCCTAGTAGCCGTACATCAGCCACTTTTAGCTTTATCCCTGGTTCCAGCCCCAGCCCTAGCTACTTAGCCCATTCACAGTCTAGGGAGGACAAAACAAAAGTGACATCACGAAAAATAAGATGGTTTGCATAGCTGAAAAAAATTGTAGGTTGTGGATCATTACATGACATAGTAGAAGAAGCGAAAAGAAGGAAACTGGATACCATGTGACGTCCTATCAGCCCAGATGATAGTGCACATGCTCTTTCACACTTCTCAGTTGATGATGATGAGGAGTGCATACCCGCCACCCAACTGGAGCTAGTAGGAGGGGGAAAGGTGCATAGATCAGATGCAGTGCAGCAGCTCCATACTCACCTACTTAACGGCGACCAAAGTCATATTTCAGCTTGGAGGAGTAGCCACCACAATATCATTATGCAGAGTCACTTTATGCAGAGTTCAATGTTCTCCAACTGTCGTGGATTCCTCCTCTTGAGTCTACTTATGTGCCACAGTTCGATGCATATAACTTAACTGAGATGGCAAATGCATTATTTTCATATGGATATGTGCCCGCATTGACAAGAAGACTAGGGACAACTCAGTCATAACAAGAGCAGGAGGAAGATGATGAAAGCCAATAACATAGATATTGGTGAACATTGAGCCATGAAATATATATTTTTATTATCATCTTATCATGTGAAGAGGATGCACCTGAATTGATGAATCTTAATAATTCAAAATGTGTCTTATGACTTGATTCCACTAAGTTTTAAATGTTAAGACAAATAAAATGAGGAATCAATTCGAATTGTGCCATTTTGACCTCTGATCCAAATTAACTCTAATAACTTAAAACATGTCTTAATGTTAAGACTTTGATTTAAAAGAGTTAAACTCATATCAAATATGTAAAATATGTTTTAAAACCAAACAAATAACATATCCTTAAAATGTTGACTCTTAAAATATATTTTTATAAAACATAAAAATTAAAGTCAAGATCAAACTCAAATATTAAGTTTGTATTTCATTGAGTTTATAAGGTTATAACTCTCGCATATGTTTATGTTTTGTGGATGTATATTTCTATTTCATGAGTTGTTTATGATGGTTAATCAATAGTATTCTAGTATCTTGATATAATTAAGATCGAAAATTCGCACCTTTCGGAGAGAGAGGTCCAAAGATATTTTTTATGAATCCAAAACCTCGATACATTTTTATGTATATCATTATCATGTATTTTGGCTAATATTCTTTTGAGATATCATGTGTTTTGATAAGTAGTATATGTTAGTCAAAATAATAAAAATTCTTTGCTTGTATGAATGGAAATCAAAATGAATTTTCAAATCATACCACATATATATTTTATATTTTTATGTAAAACTAGGTTCACACTACTTTTACTGGAATTACATTTTTTTGTTTACCATATCATATTTTTGTCTACTATGGTTTTTGAAATGGTTATTTTTTTACAGAGCCAGGAGGAACCATCCAGGACATTGCAAAAGGTTTAATTGGTTCTTGCATCTCTGCAAAGGTATTTACTTTACATATTGTTCCTTTCTTAAACAAGTACTGTAATATCCTGGAATTGCATTTAGTTCGGCAAGCTGTACATTCACTGTTGATGAGATACTGAATGCTTTTAGACAATTAACATTCTCATTAATATATAGGGGTGTTTATCTAAACTGGTCAAACCAGTAAAATGAACTGAACCAAAATGACCGATTTGATGCTACTTAATAATTTGACTGTTCAGTTTTTTGAACCGAACCGAACTGATAACATTTTATCGGTTCAGCACTTCTTTAAACCATAGTTTGCAGAATCGGTTGATTATCAGATTGGATTGGTCCTTGCCAATTCGATTTTTGGCCAGAGGATTGATCTGTGATAACATCTTGGCGGGATTGGTCGTAATCAACCGAATTGGGACTGGAATCGGCTGATTCAACCAATTCCAATCCGATGTTGACGAATCGGTCACCGGTATTAGTGCTACCGATGTGGCAGCCCTGCACCACCTCAGTATCTTCCCTGCCCTATCCCGTAGGCTGGGATCTGGTGATTAGTATTCTCCTTTGCCATAGACCCACCATGGGAGGAAATCCTTGTGAGGGGAAGTTCCAGTGGCAGGGCAAGGCCACTGCAGAGGCCTTATACAGCCATATTTTGGGCTGAAATTGGCCCCAAAAGGACCTAGATCGGATTGGAATGTGATTTAGGCCCATGTATTTTTGTTATGGCTAGGACCGATCTAGACCGATTCCTGATTGGTTGTTCTCTCGGAGAATCAGCTAATTTGGATTGGATTGGGACCCACCGACCTGGGTCGCAATTCCGATTTTGTGATTCCTGCTCTAAACTGGCCCAAACCGGTTGACCGGTGGAGCCTTTTGTTCTGCACACCTGGGCCTGGTCCACTGGAGAGCCTGCGGCACAAGTAACCTGGCAGTGCAGCCAGTCAGGCAGCAGTGTTGCACCAGCAGCTGCTGCGCTGGAACCTGTAGGTGGGGGGTGGGGACCATGGGTTGCCAGTGTGAGGATTTTAGTCTCAAGTCGGCTCCTATTGAGTAACTTCATACCTTTTGCCTATAAAACTATACTAAGGTATGAGAAACGTTCACAATTAACTTACATTAATGTTTGAATTGTTTTTAATGTCTCATCATTAAAAATTTAATCTATTTGAATATAGATTATTTTTTTACTTATAATATAATTAATTTAAATTTATACTTAATAAAAAACTGATGGTTTGAACTGAATGGTTTGCTTCGTTTTTGGTTTTGAGTTTAATTGAACTGGTTTGGTTAGTTTGATTTAAAATTCAGTCTGGTTTCGGTTTAAAAAGTGGTCCAAAATTGGATCGAACCAAACCATGAACACCTACCATTTGTCACCTAGAGATTTGATAAGAAGCAAAGGATGGGTGAGGCATAGCATATTGATGTCTCTACCATTTGGAGGGTGGATCCAAGTTGCTTTCTAGTTTACTGCATAAGTGTCAAGGAGAATTCTTGTAATCCTGGCTCTCTGCCAGAAAAAACTAAACTGTAAATGCAGACAAGGCAGTAACTTTTTCACTACTACAAATTCACAACATTGATTCCGTGATAGATAAGACAGATCATCTTTCTCTTGTGGTGAATGAGATCTATATCTAGAAAACCAAACGTCCTTCATGAGTTACGTTGGTTGCATGTTTACATCTAACAGAACCATTATAATAAGACATTTGACGAAATGTGTGTAATGAAGATTCTTATGTATATTTCATTATGCTGATCTGTATGTAATGAGCCTTATTGCATAGCCCTATTCTCATAATTATGTTGAGACAATTATACTCAACTCGAGCTTTAGTCCCAAATTATTTGAGGGTGTCCATATCAATTATTTTTCTTCACTCATGTTGATTTTGAATTATTTCTTCAAAGATATTTAAATCATTCAAATCATATATTGAGAAAATTATGACTTTTGGCATGTGACTAATGTCACAGTTTCATTAATGCGAAAAAAGTACGAGTAAAAGAAGAAGACTACATTGTAAAAGGAATTAGCTACCAAGTACCAATTGACTACCAAGATGGTAGTAATCAGGAAGCAACTATAGGCAAAAACTTTTCCATGCCAGAAAATGCTTCAAGAAAAAATAGGGATCCAGTGGTTGCCTTTAGTGGGCCAAGAACCAATCATTGGCAAGGCAAGGGCAGTAGCTCAGTGAAGAATGGAAGATGGGTTTTCGAAGTGCTTATGAAAAATCCTTGTATTCCGAGCCCTCCAAATGGACCATAATACAACAGGCAATGAAAAGCTCTACAAAGAAGGATAACTACTCCACGGATAACACTATTCCATTGCTAAAAAGAAGAGAGGTGGAAATAAGATCCTGTCATGGTAGCTTCCAATTTTTGAACAAGATGCACCAAATATAATTAGTGAAACGACAGTGCAAGAACTAGTGATCTACATTCTTAGCTTGGGACCCACAAAGAACTAGTGATCTATAACACTTTGCATGTATTTCCGACGGCTCTGTAAAGGGTTTAAACATACTGAACATCCCTTTTAAGGGGCTGTTCTGTTCCCGACCACCCCCTAAACTACTATTATTCATCTCTAATAGAAGTACTTAATTATTCATGTTGAGACTTTTCTAGTTCATAGCCATGAGGAGGAGATGATGTAGATTGAGATTCTTCTAGTTCACAGCAGTACTACTTCCTTGATGAGTAGGCAGCACATCATTATGCAGAGCTAGATTCTCCTACGGCTGATGAGTTATAACAACCATGGATTCTAGTTACACAATCCAATCATGTGCTGTAGTCCGATAGTGTATATGACTTCAGTGAGATAGCTGATACATTTTTTCATATGGATATGTGCCCGCATTGACAAGAAGACAATAGACAACCCAAGACCAGGAGAAAAAGGATGAAGATCAATATCATAGATATTGATAAACATGAGGTGTACAATTATTATCATGTTATCATGTTATAGTGTGCAATATTTTATTTCTTTTTAAAGCATGTTAAATGTTACAATTATTTTTTTAGGAATTTTTTAGTGGGTTTCCTATTTTTCTGACATTTTATTGATTTTTTTGAAGAAAAAAATACAAAAAAAAAATGAATCCTGAATCGGCCAGAATTGGTTTAACTTGTCCAGAATCAGTCATAATCGGTCGATCCGATCTGATTCGAAGCGGATTGATATTGACCGATTCTGATTCTGATTCCGGTTTCGATTCCAAAATTCTTGGATCTGATACATTCTTGGGTAAAACTACCTTTCAGGAGTCAAGTAGCTTCCTGCTAAAACTAAACAAGATATTCCAATATCACTTTTAGCTGATGGAACAAAGTTATAGGTACTCGAAAATAAAATTTTAAGAGGTAAGAAGGATTCAAAATGAAACTGAGAGAAAGGGAGTTATTATAGTTTGTTGTATCTTAAATTTCTAAAATAAATAACCCAAAACCTATCAGAAATGACTTGCATTAGTGTGCAATGTGTGTGCATGTTCGCACCTACATTTTGCAGAAGAAAGCAAATAATGTTGAAGTAAATTCAATCATGAACAAGGTCAAGTCGGGCTCAATTTTTTGGATAATCTTGGTGGGATTAAGTTTTATTGGGCCATGTTTTAACTCAAGACTAGGCCAGTCAAAAACGGGCACAAAAAAAAGAGAGGGCCTGCTGTGGTCTGGGCCGAGCCCGAATGCACCCCACTATGAGCTGGATTCGATTCCGCAGGTTTGTCCTTAAGTGGCTCTTAAGGGACAGCAGGCCTGCTGGAAGGTAAATGGGGACTATCCGGACGATGCCTGAGTCCTGCTTGGAGATGGGCTGGTTTCGACGGAAAATAGAAAGAAAATTTGAACGAGGCAGGAGATCGAGAGCTACGGAGGGAGTAGGAAACCTGTCTTGGGATATTGACAAGCTGTTGGGTTTCGATTGGCATTTGATTCTGGATATTATGGAAGTTGTGAGTCCTACTCGGAGACAACCAAGGTAACGGTCGACGGAGGCTTTCCTTATTTGAAAAGGATCCCGATCTCCTTCCGGAATACGGGCCGAGAGTTGTGGGAAGGTCCGAGTCCATCTCGGAGCCGGAGTAGTCTCCCGATTGAAGCCTATAAGAGCCGAACACAGCCACAGCGTGGGTGGACGAACAGATAGAGAGAGGAGACGGAGACGAGATAGGGGGCGGGATATTTAGGGAAGGCATTGGAGGGATTACCGAGTCCCTGGAGCCTTGTTTGCGCTGTCCGTTCTTCTTCTTCCTCCGTCGGAACTAGCTCAGCCTTCGGGTTCTTCTTCTTTTTCTTCCATCGGGCGCCGTCCAGCCATTGCTTCCTCCCGCGAGCCGCCGCGGAAGCCGTCAAGCCTTGTGGCCCTTCCCGTTAGGGGTGGGCACGGTTCGGTTTGGTCCGGTTTGGATCATTTTTTTCCCAAACCGAACCAAACCGAATCACCCTCCCAAACCGAACCGAACCAAACCGAATCAATTCGGTTTGGTTCGGTTTGGTTCGGTTTAAACCTAAAATAAATAAAAATATTTAAATTAATTATTTTTTACATATATATACTAGTTTTTATGTTAAAAATAATGAAAATAAATATTATTTTATTATAAAATTTATAGAAATATCATTTTTATTAATACTATAATAATTTTTTATATTTTTTTGATTGAATCTGTTTAAACGGTTTGGTTTGGTTTAAATCGGTTTGGAGATTTTCCAAACCGAACCAAACCGAAGGGGGGTCCAAACCGAACCAAACCGAGCCGAATGGGCTGGTTCGGTTTGGTTTCTCGGTTTGAACCGTTTTGTGCCCACCCCTACTTCCCGTCGTCGCCGGTGAGGGCCTCTTCCTCCCCTAGGACTACCGACCTCTTCTTCCTTGCCCGCTGGTGTCGCTGCTGTCGAACGAGGCCGAAAACTGCTGCAGTTGGCCTGCGATGTCGGGAGGAGAAGCCGGAAGCCGTCGGGGGGCACTGTAGAAGGGGGGAAATAATACCCCCCAACTATGGTCCAACGTGGAAAATTGTGGGGCCCACCTAGAGGAGTTTTGTTAAAAAAAAGGAGAGGAGGTCGACCGGGCGAAGCTAGCCAGCCCCATGGAGAAGAACCACCGGTCCAGAACAGTACCCGACCGGCCCCAAACAGTGAACAGGGAATCCCTTTGCGGATAAGCAGTACCCGGCGACAGCGTCCAGCTGGGCCTCCTTCAACAAAAAAAATTAATCTAAGACAAACAATACATTGGAAATTAAATAAAAAGATATTTCTTTAATCAACAAATCGAGACTAGTTGGGGGGTCAACTAACCATCCGCCCCTACGTCTCGACTTAACTTAAAAGAAATCAAAATTCGGACTAGTTGGGGGGTCGACTAACCATCCGCCCCTACGTCCTTAAGGTAGACATATAATGGTCTATAAAAGACCCCAATGTCTTACCGTTTTTCATTAAGCTATGCAAAGCTAGAGCATAATCAATATGCTGTCATGCCGGTCATATGCTAGTGAAATTTTCAAAAAAAAAAAAAACAGTGGGGATACCTATAAGTCTATCAAGACCGGGTACATGCCACCCATGAATGGACAAATCCATCAAGGATTCAAGGGACCGGGTTTCTGGTCATGATTGTAAAACATGTCTCCTATTGAGAGAACAAGTGAAAGCTCATGTTCGGTGCACATATTTATGCTACAAGGAAGAGACGGTTACATGAAATTGTTGGAAGGCAAGACAACAAAAAAAAACTGACAAAACATAAAACAAAGTCTGAAAAATCTGAAACTGTAAAAATATGAACTTGTAATAATCTGTAATCCATAAAAATCTGAAATTCAAGCAAACTCGAACCTATAAAAATCTGTAAGAGCTTGAAACATACAAAAATCTGAAATCTAAAAATCTGCAACCTGTATAAATAAGAACATCCTCAAACAAATTAAAACATAACCCAAATCGGATCACATAAATCTGAAACCGAAAGATTTAAAACATGCAAAAATCTGGAAGCTAAAAAAAATCGGAAATCGGAACCTGCAATTGTAAAATTCAGAATCTGTCATTTAAAAAAGAAATCTGAAATCAAAGTTTACAAACCGGAAAACACAATTTGAAGCTCATAAACCTGCAGCCGAGAATTCTGAAATCTCATAAAAAACCAGCATTTGTAAACCTGAATCTGAAAGATCCGAAAGCTGTAAAAATCTGCAAAAGGGCCCCAAATCTGAAAATCTCTGAATTTAAAAATATTGAAACATGCAGAATCTGGAAAGTCTGAACTCCGAAATATGAAATCTGAAGAGTTAAAATCTGAACTTCAAAGATTTGAAATTTGAACTTCATATTCAAAGATGAAAATCTGAAGAAGGTTCTTGGAGGATCAGTGAATCAGATGACAAGTAAAAAAATGTGTGAAATTTCTGAAATCAGAACTGCTATCATGAAACTCCCAACCCATATAATACCCGACCTGTTCAATATCAAGATAAAACAAAACTGAACTAAGCCCAATTCATCAGTTAAATAAATTCTGCTCAACTCCAACAAAATCAAATGATAAGTCAATCTACTAACCGAATCTGTAAGTGAAAACTAAATTTCCAAATCAACTCAAATCTGGCCGCCCATCAAGTTCAAACATGATCAAGTCAAACAACAAGATCTGCAAAGTGAATTAAAGTCATAACCCAAATCAAAATCTCCAAACAGATTCAAATCAGTTAAATAAAAAATGAAATTCAAATGGACTCAAACAGGTAAAATCTCAAGTTCAAACTCAACCCCAAATCAGTTTACATAAACCTGAAACTTACAAATTCCATAAAAGAAACCCAAAGAATGTCAAATTCATGGAATACAAACTCTGCAGATTTAACTGAGATCTAAACCAATGAATCAAAAGAATCAAATTCA
Source organism: Cryptocoryne crispatula var. balansae (assembly GCA_036172225.1). Classification (NCBI taxonomy): domain Eukaryota; kingdom Viridiplantae; phylum Streptophyta; class Magnoliopsida; order Alismatales; family Araceae; genus Cryptocoryne; species Cryptocoryne crispatula. Next base: position 13,547,761 of record CM069922.1, on the reverse strand, counting down.
ACCTAATTAAAATTAAAATCAAATCAAACTCAATTTTAATTAAATTAAATTCAATCCAAATCAATCAAATTCAGCCAAATAAATCTCTCAAATCAAATTGAATTCATTCCAAACAAACTCCAATCAATCAATCGATTCAATCAAACCAAACCAAATCTATTCAATTCAACTTTAATCAAATTCAAATCAAATTGAGTGCTTGCATTCCGTCAATTTCATGAGATTGTTTTCTCCTATGTGTGTATGTGAATGTTTATTGTGGATGCATTGTCTTCTATTTCTATGGTTTGCTATGATGGATAATCAAGGGTATTTGAGTACTCTCGATGTAATTAACGTCGGATCTTCGCACCATCCGACAGGGAGAGGTCAAAATAAATTTCAAAGAACCTAACAACCTCAATGTATAATTTTATACATATCATGGACCCTAGTTAATACTTTTATGGAATATAACCTATTTTCCTACGAAGTCAACACTAAGGTCAAATCTAATTCAAATCAAACAGGAAAATGAATTTCCAAAATAAAATCTTAAAAGTTTAAATTTTGAGGTTACATCAGTGCACTAGTTTGTTGGTAACTTTTACCTATTACCTTCCAACAAGCAAGATTGTACAGCTGGCTATTTTGGATTGAACTAGACATTAGATGACTAAAACTACTTTTCTGCTTTTTGTCTGATTCAGACCCAGAATCTGCATTGACAGATCCTATGTCCTTTTCTGAAAGTTCAATTATTGATTTACTTATTCCATAATGCAGATAATTCAAGCTGATGAAGAGGAGAGGAAACTTATCTTCTCGGAGAAAGATGCTATTTGGTCAAAGTACTCCAGTCAAATTGAAGTAGGTGATATTTTTGAAGGGAGGGTGGGTTCTGTGGAGGATTACGGTGCATTTGTTCACTTGCGTTTTCCTGATGGTACTCTTAATTTAACATATACTGGTCTATGTTCTTTTTTTCATGAAATGTAATTGACTTAACGATGATGATTTTTTTTCTTTTTGTAGGTTTTTATCATCTAACAGGCCTTGTACATGTATCAGAGGTTTCCTGGGACTTGGTACAAGATGTCAGTGATTTCCTAAAGGAGGGTGATGAAATCAAGGCCAAGGTTATTCAAGTAGATAGGTTAGTCTCTTATTCTAAGTACCTATCTCATATAAATATGCATAACATGTGTAAGAGCCTGTTGCCACTTCTATAGTTATCTTGAGGCTTGCCTATGCGTTGTATCGATTTTTTGTTTTGTCAAGTTTCTAATGCCAGGAATATGGTTATTGATCATCATCTTTAACATAATTGCCTGTTTCAAATGGGCAAGACAGGCACAATTTAAGACTTCTTGCTTCTCTTCAATGTTAACATTTCAAGTAGAGCATTCTCAGATCTTTAGTTTGTAAACTTGCACCGATGTCATGAAAATAGCACTCTGTTTACTCATTTGGCATTCTCAATGACGTGGTATAAGCATAGCTGTTGGCACCTAAATTTTTCGAAGAAATCTCAGTTTTATGTGAGTGGGCAGTTCATAAAATTAAATGAAGGGGACTTTGAGACCTAGGAGACATGCTGATAGCATAAAACTAATGGAAATTGTAAACGGGCAAAGGCATGTCAGATCACTGATTCACCATTTAACCAGCGGGCACTAAGTCCTTAATGGAAGTACCATGAAACGATACACTAAGCGGTAATTATTCCCACTTAGCACAGGTGATATCAAGTGTAATCGCAAAGAAAAAATGGGATATAGGTGTAGTCAGAAGGTGATATTTACATAAGCATGCATCCAATCAAGATATACTTGCCAATAACCGGGGATGGCAGAGGATACAGTGGGGTGATCTCTTTCGAGTTCAGTTGGGGCAGGACCTTGGTTTTAGGAAATTCAAGTGCTACTATACTAATAGTGGCCAAAATTTTGAAGAGATCGGGAAAAGGAGTCTTACTTGCCACTGCTGAGGAGGAAAGGATGGCAGGAGAGCTGTCTCTTATGCCCGCAACGACTGATGATCAGAAACAGAGGGTCCAAGCCCCTATTAGATCCGGTGAGTAGACAAACAATTAAAAGGTTGCACTTGTTGCAAATTCATGGGCAGTAGTAGGCCCAGCCCAGCTGCAGCAACTAAGAGTAGGAAGAATTGACCGGGAAGAGGTATCCTGCTTAGGGAACCTACAAGGTGACTCTTCTTTAAGACAGGGTCGATTGATGTCCAAACAGGCAGTGGAGGAATTTAAACATACACCCATCTGGGAAGGCCAAGATAGCAAGAAGAGAACATGAATCTCACCTTCCGCAACCTTGATAAGAAGCCCCTTTGCAAGCCCAGCTGCAGCAAGCAGGAAGAGAGAAAGGTGGGCTGGGGAGGCTTCCTGCACAATTAGCATGAAAGAAAAGCTTAATTAGGCTATTAAGGGGGTTTGGAGGGAAGTTTGAACAAAAACCAAGTACGAAACCCACCCAAACCCAAACCCAAGGGGATAAATAATTTGTATTGAATTTCTTGGAAAGGTGGGACCACGAGGGAGAAATCGGTTAGGATGTCCAATTTGGACTTAAATTGACACAAATTTGTGATTTATCAAGGAAAAACAATAAGAATATCAATTTAGGTTGTATTTTGGGAACTTAATTGCGGTGTAAACCCAATTAAGATGGGACTTAAAAATCCCAATGGAATTTCCTTTTCTCTTTTTTGCGTGAAATTTTGGTGTCAACATGTGGTAAAGGCGAATAGTAGCTATTTTACTAGGACTAATAGTATATCATCATGTAAGATGCAATTTGGCAATGGGATAAGTTGCATAACCAGATAAAGCTTCTGCTATCAGAATGGATCCAGGTCCTAGGTGTTTATTACATTATTATAAACTGTTAACCCCTCTTGTGGGTCTGAATTTAACTAAAACCATTATGTCAAGAAGCATAACAGAAAAACAGAAAAGGCAAAAGAAAGGGGTACATAGACAGTCAAAACCATGAGAGGTGCGAATTTCAGAATCTTGCATGTTGGATACTCTCTCCATGTAGAGGAAAATGTCATGAATATATGCAGAGATGTACTAAGAAGCATTTTCATTCTTGACAATAGAAGGCAAGGATCGCGGGATTGGAATTGACAACGGGATTGGTGTCCACTGTGTGAACTTCTTTTTTACATCTATTCTTTAGAAAGAAAGACATTTTTTGAGACCACGGACTTATCTAGGAAAATAGATGATATCCTAAAAATATTAGGTAGTCCGGTGGATAGTTTAAAAATATAAGAACCGAGGTTCGGGTTCTTTGAAAATTTTGATTTTTTACCTTTCTCCGCCGGATGGTGCGAGTACCCGGCGTTAGTTTACATCGAGCAACGGCTCGAACGCCTTTGATTAACTGTCGCGGCAATGCGTGTTTGGAGACGTGCACATCCACAGAAAATAAGGAACTCAAAAGGGCAGCGACCTTTTGGGTCCGATGAGATGCAAACCGATTTGTTCGGGTTGATTTCATTTGTTTGTTGGTTGATTTTTGGATCGACTTGAAAGTCGGTTTTGAGTTTTGGGGTTTGAATCAATTTGTTTGATATGATTTGACTTTTGTTTGTTTCTGGTTGGTTTTGATTTTTGATTTTGTTTTGTTTTGATTTGAGTTTGATTGACTCAAGTTGTTTTGATTTTTAATTTTGATGTGTTTGAAGTGTTTTAAGCATGTTTGGAAGTTTGATTTGGTTGGTTTTCTGAATTTTCAGATTCTGGATTTTTTTTGGTTTTGAGTTGATTTTTGATCCATTTTGGGTGTTTGGAATGTTGTTTGTTTGGTTTCTTTTGAAAAGGTTGATCTTTGTCATTTATTTAAACAAGGTTTGGTGTCTTTTTGAATGGATTTTTCAGATTGCCAAAATCAGATTTTTTTGAAGTCGGTTAGAATCTGTTTTGGTAGATTGCTCAACTCTGATTTTTGGTTTGCAGATTTAATTGAATTCTGATTGTTTTGGTGGTTGACAAATTTGACTTAAATCTGAATTCTATCTGTTTTGATTTGATCAAAATCTGATTTTGGTTTGATGTGTTTCAAAACCGGTTCGGCTGTTGGATTAAACCAGGATAAGTTGAATTTCAGATTTTCCTTTAATTCTGATTTTCTGTTTTGACTTTCAGATTTTTGTTTAGTTCTATTTCTGTTTGAATTTTCAGATTTGGTTTCCTATTTTGGTTTTAGATTTTTAGTTTGGCGGTTTGCATCGCCTCCGACCCATCGGGCTGCCAATCGGTGCCCACTTTCATGCATCTCAAAGTTGACATAGAAGGTCACTTTCATTTCACATGTGAAGTACAATGATGTAAGAAAAGATAGGCAATTCTTCCCCCAACATAGGTTCTTCACCAATTCTGGAAAATTTCGGCATTACGACGGCATGCCGGTCATTTCCAACTTAGTGAAGTTTTACCTATCCAAAATAGCCAGCCTTAGCTTAGCCATATTGGGGGAAGGATCGCCGGCTACGGGAGCATGCCCGCGCCACCGTCCGGATCGACATCCCGGGGCGGACCCGGGGGGAGTTGTCCAAGGTTGGAATCACCGCGGAGGGTGGAGCTCCTTACTTTAATATTGCTTTCGCATTTTGAATTTTTATTTGTTCATGTTTTTTGGAAGAAGGCCATGGAGGCCGGTTCGATTTCATCGGGGTTCCGAGCCGGCCTTCAATCTTCATGGGCCCAATGGGCCTGTCTTGGACTGTTTTGGGCCGAAAGGGCCTGTTGGAGAACTGTTGCACTGCTAGAGCTGCCTGGTTGGACTGACTTGGAAGGCCACCCGGCTATGCCCTTGGCCCGTCGGACGGTTTCCAAGGGGTGCCGGGCCGTCACCTTCAAGTCTGCCCACATTCAAACTGCTGTCGACTGCTTCATTTCACCTCTGCAGAACCTGTTTTGAGAGTTTTCTCCCCTGCTGCAGCGGCATAGAGTGTGGGCAGAAGATGCTGAAAATGACCTGTTTTTGGACTGCTCAAAGGGGCAACTTCGGACCTGTTTTGGCTTGCTCAAGGGGCAATGGAACAGGGGCATTTGAAGGTGCTCCAAAGGGAACCAAAATAGGATAGCATGGGTAGCCGCAAAGGGGCTGTTTTGAGCATGAGAAATGAGGATCCGCCCGGAGTAAACTTGGCCCGTCGGATGGTCTCCAAGAATCCCCGGGCATCCACCCTCACCTAGGGCTCTAATAGGTGCCACAAAGGGGCTGTTTTGTGACCTGTTTTGGGGTCTGGATGTGGGCTGGACAGGGGCCTGCTATGGGGCTGGATAAGGACCAGGAGATAGGCAGGTTATGGGCCTGTTTTTGGACCTGAATAGAGGATGTTCGGTGCCTGCAATTTGAGCCGACAGGGAGGCTGGACAGGAGCCTGAACAAAGGTGTGTTTGGGTGGCTGCAGGTGGACCAAGATGGGTCTGCGCAAGGGCATTTGACTGGACCAAAGGTGGACCTGCAGAGGGTTTGCTAAATGGGCCGCAGAGGGGCTTAGTTAGCAGGCTATGTTGGGGCCGGATTTGGGCCTGTTCTGGGGTTTCGGTTGGACCGAAATAGGCCTGCACAGGGGGCTTTTAGGGGGCCTGGTTTGGGTCCGAACATAGGCTGTACAGGAGGATTTTTCTGAAGATAGACCAGGGGTTGGAGATGGGCCCTGGAACAGGTAGAAAAGAAGGCCCTTTGAAAGGCTACATGGACGCACCAACTATCCCTGCTTACCTTGTCTTCTTCTCCTCCTCTTCTCCTTCCTTCTCCTGGCGGCAGGTGGCAGACGCAGCAGCAAGAGCATGGCGCAGCAGGATGGGGGCTCAAACTGGCAGCCTGACGGTGTCTGAAGAAGCCTTTGCCTGATGCTGGCGCACCCCCTCTCTTATAGAGAGTAGAAGGGAGATGAAGAGCTAACAGGTGGGCTCGTACGCAGGCCTCTTGTGCGCAGGATGGAGGTGAGCTGGCAGGTGCTGATGTGGCAGGTGCCGATGTGACAGGTGTTGATGTGGCAGGTGCTGATGTGACAAGTGCTGTTGTGACAGGTGCTGAGCTTGCAGGTGCTAATGTGGCAGGTGTTGAGCTGGCAGGTGCTGATGTGGCAGGTGCTGATGTGGTAGGTCCGGCTCACACTTGGCCGCAGGTGGACCTGGTTTCCTGGGCCAGCAGGAGGCCTCGGGTGGGCCTGCAGGTGGGCTCAATTGGCTGCGGCCCAGTCTCTTCTATGGGCTGTGCGCTAGGCCTCCTTGTGGGCCAGAATTTGCCCAATTTTAGGATGGAATGATGGGCTTCTGATTGGACATATACGGGCTTCTGATTGGGCTCAGTTTGGCTGAATTGTGTGCTGTCCGATCTGCTCCTAGGCCTGCCCCATTGCCTTTTTTTTGTTTGTAAAAAAAATGGATGCCAACACCCACTAATCCGATTTGGATTGGATTGGATGGGTCCAATCTGGACCGATCTGCCAGAACAAATCCTAATTTGGAATCGGTCTAGATCGACTAATTTTTTTTCAAAAAATTCGTAAAAATCAGGAAAATTTAGTAAACAATAAAAATCGAGAAAAATTCTAAAAAAATGAAAAAATTTAAATTGGGCTATCTATTACATAATGTCATACAAACAAACATTAATACAATAAATTGTCATATAAGTATGAGAGTCTATCACAAAGACAATTAGATACAAACTAACATCAATATGCTCTATAAAATAAAATGACATGGTACAACACTACAAGTAAATGTGGAATGTATAGTAAATTATATCTTCCAATCTAATCACTAACAACTGCGGAATTGCCCCTCATCTTTCTCTTGTTCCTTACATTGCTGAATTTTCCACTGAGTTTGATCATTCATGATTGTCCCGTAACCATATGAAAATAATGGTCATCTCTGTAAAATCATATAATCTACTCTCTACTCGAGTTGGAGGAGAGGGTGGATAACAACTCTCAACATCTGAAGCACGCTCTGAATAAGCTGTGTACTCATTGACGACACTTCTGATTCCAACACTCACAACTCTTTCCACTTGAATGCCTCTTGTCAGTAGAGTGGCTAGAGCCATTCAAGTAGGTGACCCTTGCATACCAGGGGAGGGGGGCAGATACTTGTTTTGGGGGGATCATTGGAGGAAATGGAGGATAACTGTAGGGGAAGCTGAAAATTGACGGAGGGGAGCACTAGGGGGAGGGGGGAGATGGAATCGGGAGGTGGGGTGGGAAGAGAATCAGGTCAATCTCTCCTTAATTGGGAGGAGATCGGTTTGGAATCGGTCTATAATTGGGTCCTGGATTGACTCGATTCTGGATGTTTCCGGGTTCCAATAAATCGGTTGGGATCGACAGATTCACGATTTGTCCCGGACCTATCCTACGAATTTCGACAGATCCGACCTGAACTTTGTGCAGGATCGGTAGTTCGGGAGGGAATTGGATCATTTAACAGTAAGCTGATCCAAAACTCGGCCGATCCTGATTTGGATTGACCGATTCTGCAATCCTTGATAGAAAGATCAGGACACCAAACCCAACTGCCAGCATGCTTGTGTATCTATGAAATGTTACAAAGAAAATGAAGAAATGCATTACTAGTATTAAAAAGCAAGAACATAGAACTTAAGCACAAATTACTAATGACAATTTCTTTGAAAATGTGATACTCCGTGCTCTTCATATGTGTGGAGAAATTTCTGAATTATATGGCCATGTCAGGCCAATGTCACCTATGGTTCTCTATTCCTGTTGCAGCACATGCTGGGCATAGCATTGTCTGCCATAAAAACTGTCATCGCATGCTGTTGATCCCTATGCGCATGGGGAGTGAGGGGATGAAGATGAAGGGAACTGAGGCTCTTCTTCAACATGCTGCCATGCCACTCTTTTCACTACAACCAAAACCCCATGCTGAGATGCCACCGGGGTGTTGTCGATTGTGCCAAACACTTAGACAAGGCTGATGATGGTGTTGGTTAGGTTGCTGGAGATCTCCATTCTATTGTAGACTGAAAATGATGCCGCTGCAGGCCTTATTGCCCGTGAGACCATCATGCTATTGTGACTGATGAGTCCTAACATCCTAGATGTTCTTGATAGATTCTTGCCATAAAGGATATTACGAGGCCCTTTGTGCTTCTGTAGTTGTTACGAGGCTTCCTCATGCATATAGTGTTGCTACAACCCACATATGATTACCATTGTGGCATATAAGGAAGGTTGAAGTCCCTTGAAAGTCACGTGGCTTATGTTCAAAGAAAATCTTTCAACCAAATTGCTACTCGATTGAGGAAAATGAAATTTCTTCACTAGATGAAATTTGGTTCCTCCTCGGTCCAATTATCACCAAGGCCAATTGATTTTGTCAAGTTTTTTTTTAGCTGAATGACAATATACCTCCTTGGAGGGGATCACTGTCGGCTATTATCAAACAAGAACCGAACGGCAACATGCTTCCACCATAGAGCAGTCACCGTCGGCCATTGTTAAGTAAGAACCAAGTGGTAGTATACTTTCTTAGAGGGAGGATACCATCGGCCATTGTTAAGTAAGAACTGAGTTGTAGTGTACTCCTTCAGAGGTAGGATACTGTTGGCCATTGTTAAGGAAGAACCAAGCATAGTATACGTCGTTAGAGGGAGGGTATCGTTGGCCATTGTTAAGGAAGAACTTAGCAGTAGTATAGTTCCTTGGAGGGAGGGTACCGTCGGCCATTGTTAAGGAAGAACTTAGCAGTAGTATAGTTCCTTGGAGGGAGGGTACCGTCGGCCATTGTTAAGTAAGAAACGAGCAGCAATATACTTCCTCGGGGACGGGGGGGGGGTCACTGTTGGCCATTGTTGGAAAAAGGAACCAAATGACAATAAATCTTCCTCCAGAGGGGGTTGCCAATGGCCATGTCATAAGCCCATTGGGCCAGCCTAACTAGCCTCAATATGTTGCAGTCAATAATGTCTTCAGTAGTCTTCTTCCAACCAACATAATATCGATCTAACAATGCATAGCAATTGCAGACAAAGAAATGAGCGATTGCAACTATCTGAATGCTGACTGTGATGGGTCACTACTTGATAGAGAGAGGGTAAAGAGAGGGGAAAGAGCCTCAATGATTGCAAACTAGACGGACTAGGAAAAGAAGAATTGTTATGATGGGGACATCTCGTAGGAAATTAGTTAAGTCTGTAAATAGCTCTTTTTATCCATTTCTTTTATTTGCCATTTATGTAAATAGTCAAAATAGGGGGTCCTCTTTGTAATTTGGCAGGGATCTTCTCCTTATATAAGGAGATGCCCTGTACGCAAATTAACACAGTGATTGAAGAATTTTTGGAAGCCCTCTAGGTGTCTCCCGCGTAGGGGCTGCGGCCCCATTTCCTCTCCCACCTCCGGCAGTGAGGCCGGCTCCTCTTCACCTCCGGGAAGGATTCCCGGCCTTCTCCTTCCACCTTTCAAGTCCGGCAGGTAGTCGATCCGCTCCCCCTCCTCATCCTCTGGCCTCCGTGCCATTCCTCTTCCTTTCCCCTTCTCGGTTCGACGGCACCTCACCAACCGGACATAGCTGCGATCTTCCCCCTCTTCTTCCTCCGACGATCTCCTTCCTCCATGGCGGACAGTTTCAGTCAGTCCCTTTCCGATGGCGGCGACTCTCCTTCCTTTCGCGGATGCAGACGAAGAGAGAAGAAGAAGACGGTGACGGAGGGAGAGGATCCGGCGATCCCTGGATCCCCCCTTCCTCCGCGGAGTCCTCCAGCGACGTCTTCCCCTCCCGGCGCCAACCTCGGCTCCGTCCGGACGGGACGATGACGGCATCGACAGCTCCGGAACCCCTCCCGACGGCCTCCTGCTCTGTCGCCTGCACGCTGCGGTCGCCGGACAGCGACGACGCCACGACGCTCGGGCGAGGACGACGCGAGCACGGCGAGGCATGCCGCGCGGCTTTTGTCGCGGCTCGCGATTTCCCGGGACGGCTGTGATGCCGCCACGTGACATCGGGCGGCGGCTGGATCGCGGCCACGCGACCACCCGGCATCTTCACGAGCGGGCGCCACGACCCCCCCCCCTTGCACTCGACCGCGTTCACGCGCGCGGTCGGCTCGCGCGGCTTAGGGCCGGCCGGTCCGTGGCCAGACCGGCGGTTCGACCGGGTCCAGACCCGGTTCACCCCGGTTCAGGCCGGTTCAGCGCCTGAACCGGCCGGTTCAGGGTGTTTTGAGCCGGTTCAAACCAGTTCAGGATGTTGTGGGCCCGGTTCGGGCCTGTTTCGACCTTTTCGGGCCGGTTTAGGCCTATTTTGGGTTCATTTAGGTGCTTTAGCGGCGGTTAGCGCCGGTTTATTTCATTTTCGGTCGGTTTAGCCCGGTCTAGCCGGTTTGTCCCGCATCATGTTAAGTAAAAAAAAAGGAAGGACAAAAATAAAAGGGGGGGAACACTGCAAGAAAATATGATGAAGGGGGGAACATAGTTTCTTTCTGAAAAAAAATGTTTAGATTAAGCCAAAGAAGAGGAATTTGGTACACCTAGGAAAGGAGAAAGGTATAGACAATGCCGATGCAAACAAAGAAGAAGAGAGGGAGGCAGACCCATTTTTATCAAGATCGAAAAGCTGCCTTGAAGACCAGAGGAAGTGAGAAAAGGAGAGTGCAGAAGATAACTACGATCGATGAAAGGGAGGAAGCTAGGCAGGATGGGAGGGAACAAAACAATGCACGAAAGGGGCACATACGAAGAGGGAAAGCCTGACCATAAAAGAATAACTCACTAGGGAATCCTTGTAGCTAGTCACACCAGAGCAGTCCTCTAGGCCACTATTGATCGATGCAGGGTATGAAGCAAGCCTCCCCAATGCACAATGAAGCATCGCAGACCTTGTGGTCAGCTTGGCCGGCAATGGACCCATAGGTCTTCTCTAGGCTAGTGCTGACTTTGACAACGACGAAGATTGCAACCCCCTCCCGCCTAACCTCAGTCCCAACCTAGTGGGGGAAGAGAAGGGAGGAGTTCCCACACTGACCGACGTTGGAGGGAGAGATATCTGAGATGCAAGGGGACTTGCCCTCCTTGTGCGCCGATAGAGAACCCCAGCCTCCACTGTTAGCCCCCGAGCTAGTCATGACTATCTTTGACCATGTGAACGGAGGTGTCGAGGAGGGATATGTCCAACCCCCAACAACAACACCATCTTGGTTTGATGGAAGGAGAAGAGCATGTACAAGGGGCTCTCCACAGTGAGAACTAGTGGAGAAGGAACTCGCAGGAGATTGGAGAAACGAGTCAATGAGGAAGAAGAAGAAACAATAGGGAAGGAGTCTACGACTATTGCTCCACCAACGTCTACCCTGATCGCTGCTGACCAAGCCTGCGCCTGTTGGGCTGTGCACAAGAGGTGCAATCCGTAAAGGGGGAAAGGGCGATGATGCCCGTTTTAGAAGCTTCTCTACCTTAGGCTAGGGGTAGGGACCATTCTGCCGGGGGGTGGCTTGTCCACTTGCACCCTCATGGGAGAAACTAGTCGCTATAGAAAATGAGAGGAAGGGGGAAGAGGGTCTGGCTCAGACCCCATTCAGCATCAAAGACAGCCAAACTGACCATCACGGGAAGGTGTTTCGGTTCATAAAAAAGAAAGAAGAAAAAAGGAAATGAAATAAAATAAAAGGGAAGGATGTGGGAAACCCGTCCACCTCTTCAAAGAAAAAAGAGGGGGGCTTCAAATGAGCATGACAGAAAAAAAGGAGATGTGGTTATTAAATGTGTATGTAAATACGTTTTTCATTAAGAGCGGAAATATATATATATATATAACACCAAAAAAAGGAGGGAAAGATGAGGTCAAATAAACAGTCATTAGCATATATAATAAAATAACTATGATCATAGTAAACTGTATCATTAAGTAAATAAATGAATAAATAAATAATGAAATAGCCACACAAAAAAACCAACAAAGTAACATAATATACTCAAGCAAAAAAAAGATTAAACATCCAAATAAGAAATGTAACGACCAACATAAAAAGAGAAGAGAGAAAGGGATTTAAGGAAGATAGTAACAATAATAAACCAAACAAAACTAATCAACAAAAAAGAAAAGAAAAAATTAATTGTCACTGATACAAAAAAAGATACAGCAAAAATGTCTAATAAAATGATAATAACATTAACATCAAGTAGCAATAAGATAATAATAATGACAACAAAATAGTAATAATAATAGATTAATAATAAATGTGGAAAATTGATAAATGGTGAAGGAGTCAGTGGCGGAGAAGGTGTAGTAAAAAGAAAGGAGATGAAAAGTTGAGAGGGAAGAAAGAACAATGGAAGGGAAGAAAGAGAAAATAGAAAAAAAGAGAAAGAAAAAAATCAGTGGACAGAATAAATAAAAAAGGGGAGAGAAAGAAATATGGAAAAAGAGGGGAAAGAAAAAGGGAAGAAGAAAGAAGGAGAAAAAAAAGGTTCTCATTAAGGAGTTTAGTTCAAAAAAAATCTTGGTTAAATAGGCTGTACAAATTGGCCTTAATTATGGTAACCAAGTCAATTGTATGCAAGATACGAATTGGCCTTAAATAAGACCCCCAATAACCCTACATAGGCTTAATTAGTTTTAATTTACCCATTGGACCTGTGTATATGCATAGGGGTCTTTGTTTTTATCAATTGGTCCCATAATCTTCAAGATTTGAGAGCCTAAAATCCCTTCCAAAAGGGGTATACGAAGTTTCTCTTGTAAGGTGATTTTGAGTGTTGTTTTGTGTAATTAGCCACCTCACTTGCCAAAAAGAGGTATTACAGTCTATTTTACCTTCACATTTTTCTCTTATAATCACTAAAAAGTGAATGTTAGGCTAAAATTCAGACCTAAATGCCCTTGTGCCCTCTCACATACTCAAAAAGAAGGAAATGGTAGGCCAAATTTGGGACCAAAATGTCCCCTCTTCTTAGTATATAAAGTGGGAAGTCCTTCATTTGAAGAGAGAGGAAAGATACCTCAAGGTGCATTACGTGAAGAATCTCCAAGGTGTTCTTCTCTTCTCCAAGAACGTTTCAAGGGAGTAGAAGGAGGTTCTAAGGAAGAAGATTATAAGGGGTTTGTTGGCACTCGAAATTCTACAAGAGACATAAACATAGATAGGAGGGAATTAAATATGCTTAATTCCCCCACCCCAACATCACTATATGGAGCAAACTAGGACAGATGCAAATACATGAAATTCAGCTCATATATGGGCAGAATTTGAAAGAATCCAGGGAATGGAGGATCAGAAAATCATGAAAGAAATAAGGCCATATAAAGATATGCCTAGGCAAGAATGGCACATATATGTGCAAGCAAAGGCAGGGGGGGTGGTGAGCACTAAGGAGGCCCACGACTAGCACCAATTACAGAGGCCTGCCACATATGAGTATAGAAGAGAGTGAAGCAGAGCAATAGGGAATAAAAATACTTAATTCTCTACCATCGGTATATGAATCAAAGATGAGGTCAAGGTCATACATCCGAGGCCAGATATGCATAATTGGGTATGAGTATACAAGGAGAACTCAAGGCCCATCTTGGCCAAAGAAGAGACTAGCAGCTTTCCCCCCGGGTATAAAAAGAGAGGGGGACAAGGTGGCCGAAAATGAGACATGTCCTGCCCCCTTGAATTCTTAATATGAATCCAAAGGGGTTTAGATATCTGGGAGCTCATAGACTCCTGTCCAAGCAGTACAAGACCCGGTCAATGTAGCCCATGAAGAGGCTAGGTCCTTCCCTACGGATCAAAAGAAAGAAAATGGAGGTGAATGTACTGACCTAATGGGAATACCCTAATACAAATGGTCTTATATGGAAGGGGAGGACCGGGGACAATCTGCAAAAGTCAAATTGGCTCCTGTTTGATAGACCCGGCTAGAACCACTTAGGTGGTATGCTGTCAATGCAAGGCTCACAGCCGTATATATATGTGAAAAGAAAGAGGGCGGGCCAATGGATCCCACTCAAAAGGACCCAACCCAGCCTAGGAGGAGGCCGGGTCCTCAAGTATTTTCTGTGGACAGATCTCCTACCTAGTCAAGAAGGAGGGGAGGTCGGGGGCAATCTGTAAAAGCCTAATTGGCTTTTATTTGAGGGCCTCGGAGATGCTCATATAGAAAGACATGCTTATAGTTGAGCATATGGCAGCCGAATAGACCCATCTTAGGGGACCCAATTCAGCATGTTGAATAGCCGGGTCCTCATTTTCATATACACATATTTAAGGACATATGTCCTGTCTAGCCAAAGAGGAGGGGGGATATGATAAAGACCCCGGCCAATGATGGCCCATGGAGAAGCCGGGTCTTCACACATATGCTCAAATCAGCACAAAACAGATGAGAGGAGGCAGCAGGAATAAGGCAGCTAATAGACCTACTGAAGGGGATGTATAAAAGGTCCGGGCCTTGTTCATAAATCAGAGGGATGGACATCCCCACATAGCCGGCCATTTATCCATATGCAAGATACAAGCATGGTATGGAACAATTGGAGCAATGGGGATACTGTCGACAGAAAATAGAAGAGAAGGCATAGCATGAATGAACAAAATTGGAGCATTGCTTACCCGGGAAGAGATAGAAGGAGGCTCACCTCCTCGGCTTAATCCCAAGTGGAAGAGGGAGGCACCCGGGAGCTTAATCAGCAGGATCAATGACCTTCTCTTGGCAATATCCAAGCTGCAGCAGGACCTATTGGAGGAGAGGGGTGCGACAGAGAAAGGTGGAAAGGGCCGGCTATAAGATGGCTCGCGGAGGAAGAGTTAGACTCCAACAGGGAGTCTAAACAGAAGGCTAAAGAGGATGATCCGCGGGGGAGAAAATAGCTTGGTCAATTCAAAATAAGCCCGGGAGATGAACCAAGGCCATCCGATGGCTAGAATTGGCCAATCAACAAGCTGATGTCCATAGATCTCCCCGGTCCATTGAAGTGACCCTATCGGATCCTTAGTGGGATAATATCCATTGGATCCCTCATAATGGGATATTCGGTAGCTGCCTATAAGTAGAGTTACTTACCGGATGATAAGTCTTCTTGGATCCTTAATAGGATTAATATCCATTAAGTGATCAAGGGTCCTGATTGATTGGAATGACATATGATTAAGGGCCGGGATTGACCAAGTATCAAGATCATTAGAGCATGGATGCTCCCCGGTCCATTGAGATGGCTAATTGGATCCTTAATAGGATAATACCCATTGGATCCATCTTTAATTGGATATTTGATTGAGATGGATTAATTCTCCTTGCGTAGGCAATAAAGCCTAGCTCCAACTAAGCCCCGGATGGCAAATAATCTGCCATCGACATACCCAAGGATGGAGGGCTTGGATTGGGGAGCCGGGACACTCAATCAAGGGCCAGGATCTATGCTTAAACATGAGATGGATCCGCTGCAGATCAAAGGACAACCGAAGGCCAGGATCATCCCAAGCACAATCAAGACTTGGTCAAGCCCCACTCTCCCCACGTTCAGGGAGGAGTGACCCCACTTTCCCCCTGCACACACTGCTCGTCCACAGCCCATCTCCTGGGTGAACACCACCCATCCAGTGGCCTATAAATAGGGCCAGCCCCGCACATGGAAAGGGGTCGGAGGGGAGGAGAGCAGAAGGAGAAGAGGGGGACCCTTCCAGAGCTGCTTCAGCAAGAGGAATCAGGCTTACTTCCGAGGCATCAAGGAGAAGAGGCATTGAAGGTCTTGCAGTCACTGTCATACAGCAGGATAGGTGCAAGGTCTGAAGGTCACAAGGTAGGGTACCATGTCCATCACCCTACCCGTCCCTCTCTAAATACCATACCCATTGACATGCCAATATCTATCTCCTTGCCCGACCATTTCTGAACATTATATCCTTTTGACTAACTAATGCCCATAATCCCCTCCCAATTTGGTTAGAATATCACCTTGGTTAGGTCGGGGATGACTAGATAGATGTCAAACCCCCACAAGACCATATGACTGCCATTTCTAACCTGAAATCCATCCTCATCTTCCTATATATATATCAGGAGGTCAGGGTCCATGGGAGGCAGGAGGCTTTCATCTCCCGGACATCAAGGAGATAGCCAAGGATTAGAGTCTTAGATGGTTTCTTTCGGCTTGGGTAATACCACTGTCTTAGATACATGTAAGCCAGACCCCAATTTTTCTATTTGACCCTCATATATGGGTCCATATGTTCCCTTCCCCCGGGTGCACCTCTGCACTACCATGTATGAAGTTTTCTTATATATATATATGTGGAATACCATAGATGTATCTGATTCCCCTCTCGACCTCCCTCCCTCTCTAGAGTTTCCCTTGGTCTTAAAATTCTAGAAGCATGAGATTTCAGACTCCAGTCAATGCACCAGAAGTTGAAGGAGAGTTGACAGTCCCAAGATGAAGGAAGGTTATACCCGACCTCTTTGGAACCCACATGATGGACCAAAGATCCCTCGGGTAGCCTTAGATAAAGCACAAGGCATGGAAGGGAAATGGCCAACCGGGCCTTGAGCAGGTCATGATATCCGACCATAGAAAATCACAAGTTATGATAAATCACCCTCTGATTATAAAATCAGGAGGCTGTGAATGCCTATGGACAGGCCCACATTGGAGCCTATTATCGGGCCTAGTTCCATGAGCATGGCCCGGACAGGACTATAGACATATGCATGGTCCTTTTTGGTCTATCTTATAATGGAGAAGACAAAGTGTGGGATGATAAGGAGCCTTGATATAAAGAGGCTATGGATACACTACCATATGAGGATGTGTAAATGACCATATGGCATGATTTGATGATAAAAAGATGAGCAAAAAGGTGCCTGTGTCTGTATCCTAATAAAGAGTTTATACCTATAACAGGGCATAACCGAGGCCTCATATGATAGGCCTAATCCCAGTCCACTTGACCTAAACTAGGCCATAAGCAAAAGTAGCCTCTTGGCTTATCTCATAATAAGAGAAGGCCGGCTATAAGGCTGACCCATGTGAAGATAAAGGAGAGATAACCTCAATATGATGAAATTGAAATTCAACTCCATCAACATACTATATGGTTTCAACCGGACTTATGATGATGAGCAAGGGGATCCTCTCATACATATGAGTGATCTATGAGAAAATGAAACAAATCCTAATGAAAGGGGATAAGATAAGCAGGCAGGATTCCCGGACCTAAGCTTTAATGAAATCTGTCAAGGGAGAGACAGCCCGGACATCATTGGGCGGGGCCTCCACATATTGAAGGCCTGTGGAAGATAATTCCTAAATCCGAAGCATGATAGGATGAAATATAACCCAGTCCACCTGTCTTGGGCGAGAGAGCGAAGTAATATGCCCATCTCTTTTTATTTCGTTAAATGGTAATTTTACGTAATAGAAGGATCATACCATTACAGTTGGATATACATATGATATCCGATTGATTGATGGCATATGACTAAGTCCAGCTGTGCCTACATATTTTAGATTCACTTGGTCTATCTCATAACCTATATAAGTCTTAGCCGGACTTAGTTGTCTCAATGTCATGTATTTCAGGTTCATAATAACCTGATCTTTGCAGAGGAGTCATAGGGATTACCCCTATGATGGGATTTCAAATCCAAGAGCTCTCACATCAAGATTCCAATTAGGGGATCTCAATTCTGACTTATATGATGACCTTAGCTTCTCATAAGCCACCTGTTTCAGCTCCTTGGATTTTGACCCTAATGTCAGTTGGCCCGAGGGGTAGATAAGATGTCCTTTCAGCTAGATCTAAAAACAACTGGGTCATTGGAGGTATGTGCGGTGGCCAAACTTAACATATATTTCAGGTTCATGTCTGGTATCTAT
The DNA here is from genome assembly GCA_036172225.1 of Cryptocoryne crispatula var. balansae. Classification (NCBI taxonomy): domain Eukaryota; kingdom Viridiplantae; phylum Streptophyta; class Magnoliopsida; order Alismatales; family Araceae; genus Cryptocoryne; species Cryptocoryne crispatula. The sequence continues at coordinate 13,529,916 of CM069922.1, read as the reverse complement.
CATAGGGCAGACCCCAATGTACAATTCAGTGCTGACTTTTGACTAATCTAAAGTCAATTACAGGGTCAACTTTGGGTCTAAATTTCGACAGCACCCAGGGCAATCATAGGTCCCGGAGTTCCAACCCCATCCCTGGTTTTCAGCTAGTCCGAAGGGACAGGAAGAGGGAAGGGTCAGCAGGCCTCGGATCTGAATATAATCAGGTTATTAAGAGTGTATGAAGAGTGGGGAGAGGAGGGGCTAGGTTAAAAATTTCATAGCTCATACATGGGTCCTATATACAGATGGACTTAGCTATCCTATTGGCATAATTTCTGGATTTTGTTGATCCAGCTCCATTTGTCCTTTTTACTTCGGACCCCATTCATCCAAGGGGTGAATAAAGAGAGGAAGTTGGCTAGCCTTAGACCTGAGCATAATCAGATCAATGAGGGGCCTGTGCAGGGGGTCGAGATGGGTTTTCCATGAAGGCCTTATATGGCAAGTTCATGGCTGGACTCAAGTGGATTAAATGGCAGATAGTTTGGAGTCCTAGAGGCCTAATTATGTATAGGTTTGGTATCTATCATAGGGCAGGTCCTGATATCGGATTCAAGGCAGGATAATGACCAATTTTGGGGCTGCCTTAAATAGAAATTTCGGTGTCCAGAGAGGAACCAATTTGAAATGATGACCTTAAATAAATCCTAAATCGGTTATGCCAAGATTGGTAGGGGAGGAATCAATCAAAGGATATGTTCCCCGGACATTCCACACACATGCCCATCATATTGCCACATAATCATAGGAGAGGGCCTTCCAATAATAATAGGACTCAGATAATAAGAGAGCACATATACCATTTTGCTAAGTCTAAGATGATAAGACTTAACATTAGGAAGTGACCAGTTACCTAAGCCTAGGATATGTTCATGAACCCCACGGTTAGGCAAGATATGAAAGAAAACTATGATCCTTTTTCTAAAAATCCGAGCTTACTTGTCTTCATCCTTAATATAAGGTGATAGACTTTGGTAAGTCCATATGTGGGACTAGATTTCATATATATATATATGAATGAAGTCAATGTGAATCTTGATCTAGATATACTCAGAGCTTGATAATTCAACTTATGTCTTGATATAAGACACTGAATTGAGAGATTAATCTCTTGCAAGGTATTGCTGGAATCCTTGCCCTTACTCTTAAAAAAATTTCGCATTTGACCTTATATGGTCATTATATTACCAGCTTGCATTCCATTGCTTTTAAGGGCCATAATCCCTATATGCTCATATTTTGTGGATGAATGTTTTTCATATACAAGTTGCTACGACAGTTAATCAAGGGTGTCCGAGAGTCTCGGTGTAATTAACATCGGAAATTCGCAACTTCCGATGGAGAGAGGTCCAAAGACAAACTTTATGAACCCTAACCTCGACATATGTTTTATATACGCATATCACATATTTTGGCTAATATTTTCTATGAAATATCATGTATTTTCATAGTCGCCAAAGATAAGACAATGAAAGTTCATTTCCCAATAAATGGAAGTCAAATGAATTTTCAAACCATGCCATATTACATATATTCTTATATTTTTTATATATTTCATCTTCGAGGTTTCACAGGGTTCAACAAGGAAGCCCAAAGATCATTAATCAAATGTCAAAGTATCAAGCCCATTAAGGGAATTCAAGTTCAAGCAAAGAAGCTCAAGGCATCAAGAATTTGGCTAAGTCTGAACGTACTCCAAGAAAGAAGCTGCAAGGCCATATTACGCTACTTCAAGGCCCAATAAGCAATGAAGATATCAATCATCTTCAAGGCGCATTAAGCCACATAAAATCTAATTAACCACCTTGAAGTGGAATTCAAAGCAATGCAAGTTCAAATCAAATTAGTTCAAATCAAAAGTCGATCAGGCTCCAATCAAATTAAATCATTGACCGACTTAAGACCTATTAAGCTATGAAAGGTCCAATTAGCAACTCTCAAGTCAAGACATGCAAAGTTCATCTTAAGGAGAATTAAGGTCAAATTATAAGAAAGCAACACGCAATTGGGTTCCAACCAAGCCAAACCAAGGATCGACCCAAGGCCTAATAATATGAAGGCCCGTCCTGTTAAGTCATATGCTAACTAAAACCACAAATAAGTTATAATAAATCAAGTCCATTCCTACCATGGAACCAATGAAGGCCCACTAATTCGGTCATCCCTCAATTGGGGAAATATTGGTTAGTGGATGAGAGAGAAAACATCCAATGATTCAATAAAGGCTCATTAACTTGGTCAAAGCCTCAATTAGACGATATCAGTTAGTGAATGAGATAAGATATTACCAAAAATCAAAAAAATGTCTAAGGCCCATTTAACTCAGTCAAGCCCCAAGTGGGACATACCGGGTAATGGATGAAAAAATGTTTAAGATCCACAACCCCGTGTTGGAAATGTCGAGCAATGGATGAAAACCATCCACAAGATCCATCAAGTTGGTAAGACCCCAGTCGGGGAATGCTACTTAATGGATGATTGGAGCCCCATTAACTCGGTTCAACCCCATTTGATGCTAGATAATGGATGAAAACCATCCAAAACCTATCAAGTCGGTCAGACCCCAGTCGTGGAAGTGCTACTTGGTGGATGACTGATGGCTTATTAACCTAGTTTAACCCTATGTGGGGAATGTTGGGTAATAGATGAAAATCATCTAAGGTTCATCAAGTTGGGGAAATGCCACTTGATGGATGAATGAAGGCTCATTAAGTCGGTCATGTCCTGATCAGGGAAATACCATTTAATGGACGTGCAGCCCAAAAAACAACAAAAATTGACAAAAATCTATCAAGCCGGACCCAAGAGCATACCAACTTCTAGTACTCAACTCTGTCTCAAAAAAATGTTATGCGACAAAAAAGGGATACAAAAGAGGAGGGATCTCAATGGCTTATGTTTATGCTTTCTTTAGTTAAATACAAATTATTCGTTGCATTTAATTTTGTCTTGCAGATACATTACCATGGCAGTTAATCAAGAGTTACTGAGCCACCGGTTGGTGTAATTAACGTTAGATCCATTCGTCGATTGGTGGAGAGAGATCTAACCAAATTTAAAGAACTCACACTATAATCTCGCCGCAAATTTTTTAATTAATATAAAAAATAAAACTGGAGATATTATTGCCATCGTTGTAAAAAGACATGCACAGAAAAAACAACTTATATATTTTTATCACATATTTTATTTAAATTAAAAAAGCGAGGTTTCAACGTAAACCATCTATTCCTCAAGAGGTGGTGGTCAGAGGCCATGAATACCTACTGAAGACATCTGAGTATTTCACTAGTTTCCAGACTTGACAAGCATCATGGTTGGTACTGGATGGTTCTAGGGGACATCACGTTTTAACTCATTGAGGACAAATTTGCTTACTACCTTATGTTATTTTGTTGAATACATCAATTACCAGCTTATATGTCCAAGAGATGCCATCCTAAGCATATTCCATCTTTGTTAGATTATTTGAGCTAATTGTTGCCTGATTTTATCATGTTGTTACAATGAATCATGTAGCCTGATATCTACACTACGATGCATTCGTGAAAGAATGTAATTTTATCATGCTATTTAACACTAACGAAAGTTCTGCCCCTGGTAAACAGGGTAATTGAGAAATATTTACCTATTATTATGTTCATTCTCAGCATTCACATACATTCTTGAACTTTTATACCATATGATAGTTAATTTTTTTTGCATGTCATGCAGAGAAAAAGCAAGGATTACGTTGTCCATCAAGCAGTTGGAGGCTGATCCTCTTCTGGAGACACTAGACAAAGTGATTCCACAGGTGGGATAGTGGGATTATCACCAATCTAAATGTTCACAGTGCCTTCAGGCTTATTTGCATGGGCAGCCTCCTCATTTAACACGTTGTTACAACAGGATGACCAACCAGACACTGTAACCTTGTCCAGCAATGCAAATACTGAACCTCTTCCTGGGCTAGAAAGCATCTGTAAAGAGCTACTACAAGAAGAAGGGTATTCTGTTCTTACATTTAATTCCTAAATAATCTGCAAATGGGTAATAGGTAGCAAAATCACCTGTAGCTGATTCCGGTTCTAATAAGAGTTAGGTATTCCGATTTTGATTATTTTGGAATCACTGTGTTCTGATTTCATTCCTTCCGAGATACATGAAATATATTATTTTTTATTTAGAAATAAGTTAACAAATCACATTTGATTACTAAAACATGTTATAATCCCTTTAAAATTTTATATATTTTAATTTATTTATAAATAATATTTATAATTTATATATATATTTATTTTAATTATTTTTAGTGATATAATGAAAATTTATCATAATTGGAAATTAAAAATTGAAGTCAACTTTTTTTATTCTGATTCTGTTAAATTATGGGAATATCTGATTTTATTAGAGTAGCTTATACTCATTTATATATTCTAAATCCATTAATTTTTATTAGAATAGAACTGGAAGTTTGGAATATCAGATTCTATTTATGCCCCTATCTGTCATCTCGGGGGTTTTGTGGAAGGCAAAGGTAATGCTGATATGCTAACCAGATATACATTGACTACATATGTTTTTTTAATATCATGGAATACATATTTTTTTTCTTTTCTCTTTGGTGTTTTGAGTTTAGTCGAACATTCTTCAGAATTGTGTAAAAGGCCCTCTATCATACATACAAATGTGAACAACTAAAACTATTCATGATCTGAACTCTGAAAAACGTTGATATGCCATAATCTTGAAGAAAGTGACTAATTTAAGAATTTCATAATATATAACTTGCACTCATTCATACCAGTTTACTGGCATGGCCTCTATTGTCAGTGTTGGTAGACTACCAAGTTAATAGTGATATCGTTTTGCTAACAGTAACTGTAGGGGAACGTGATATTTAACATTTAAATCTTTTTACACAGATTCATTAGGGCATATTTGCTAATAACGTAAAAAACTTTTTGATATTTTCCCATTTCCTGTTCTTTTCTGAAGCATATCTGATATACGAATTGGACGTCAAGGTCTAGAGAAGCGTGTGGTTTCCCAAGATCTACAACTTTGGCTTTCAAATGTGAGATGCTCGTTCAACGTGAGCTGACTATTGTTTTGTTTGCTTAATAATGCTTAAACATTCTTCGTTCCTCAGGTACCTGCGAAAGACAACCAGTTTACCCTTCTTGCGCGAGCTGGCAGACAGGTTAATCTTTTATCCAGATACAAAGCTTTTTTTGGGGTTCTCTTTTGATAATATTCCATCATTCACCGTTGTGAACGGTAGCTGCATGGATGCTTATTCATCCTTCCGCAGTAATACAAAGTTGTATGACTAGAGGGCTAAATATTATATATATTGTACAAGTAGAAAAATCTCTGTTTATCAGATGGAGTTGTATTTGATCTGCTTGTCAGGAGTTGTCATGTGAGAACCGTATACCTAAACGAGGCAAAAAGCAAAGTCACGTTTGGTGTTGCAGCTACGTAAATGAGGCCTAAAGCAAATAGTCACGTTTGGTGTTGCAGCTTTTTCCTATTTACCCCCATAATATAGCATGACTAATAGACAAATGTTGGAACTTTATGATACCAAAATCACTTGAATCTTTGAAGGATTTATGCCAAGCCCCTCAAGTTGAATCCAGTTTACTGGAGATATTGAAGGACCAGAATTTCTTAGTCCCTCGTGCTCGAAAAATTTCATATAATCCCAGCTGTATCATCTGAATGAGCCGCATGGTAGCCACATGACATGGTTAGGACAGTAATTTCACGGTAGATTTAAATTGCACCATACAAGTAGCATACAAGTTCCTACCTAATTGAGCAAAAATAAATGATGTCTGGAGGTGCATCGATCAGATATATTCTCTTCCAGAATACAACTCTTCTGAAATCAGTTTGTTGTACCTTGATTTTATGTTTGCAGGTGATTGAGCCACAATTTGCATGTGCTCTTTACAATATAGAAAGTCATCAAATGAGAAATATGTTAACTGAATTTTTGCTGAACTTCAGGTACAGGAAGTACACCTGACAACAACACTTGATCAGGCGAGTATCAAACAGGCTGTGCAACGAGTCCTGGGACGCGTGGAATGATATTCGCTTTTACACTGCTGACATCATATCGATGCTTTTCCATTTATCCGAACCTTGGTATGCATGTCTATACAATGTCAAATGGCCCTTATTGAGATATGAGATATCTACCCTGGGCTAGTTTACCTGTCCTTTATTCATTTGTCAAAGTGTAAAAAAGCTGTTTTTGTTAGAATTAGAAATGATTTCTGTCGACTTCAGAAATGCTACTTTCAGGCTTGTTATTGTTTAGCCAACCTTGGATACAAATGCTTTAGTAATATGGGTTGGTAACTGGATATGATATTAAAACTGAAACTGTGGTACATTGGGTAAAATGAATATTAGGCCATATCAAGGTAGGTCGGCTCTTGACATTGGCATGCATCGCATTCTATTCTTATATTTTGTACCTTCATAATAATGGATATTGGCATCTGTAATGGTTTTGTTTAGTCAATGTATTATTGTATATACCGAGATCAATAGAAGCGGATAAGACAATTCCTTCTCTTTGTTTTTGTTAGATGGTATCAAAGCCATCACAGTTGTCCGAGTCTGTCTTCTTGGTTGGCGGCTGCTTTGTCTGCTGCGATCTACGTCTTTTTTTTTCTTTGGTCAGGTGGCCGAGTGGCCCAGAAGCGTGCAGCACACAGCACAGCACTCGGATAAGGGATCGAGCTGGGGCTCCCTGCTCCCCATGAGCAGGGGGGTACCATACGACCTACGGTCAAACCCCTTGCTGCGATCGACGTCATCACTGCCTTCTTTTCGGCCGCTCAGTCGCTCGAACCTGCGACCCCCTGCTCCCCATGAGCGGGTGGTATCATACGACCTACGGTCAAACCCCTTGCTGCGATCGACGTCATCACTGCCTTCTTTGAGTTGTCAGGCTCTCTCGGTTCTGCAGTTGGTATTCATTTCAGTTGTGCGCTACAACCTATTCTTCGTTGGTTTGGCCTTTGTTGACAGACTTCCTCCGACAGCGCCATTGTCCTGTGCCTTCTCTCAAAGGCTGTGCTTCCTAGTTTTTGGCCCCTCTTCCATTGAGCGGCTCTTGGGGACTCCCTATCATAGTTAGTAAATACATGTATTAAACGCGATTTATACGTCTCCGTATGTATAAAAGTTTTAAACATCCCGTTTCCGTTCCAAATTCAAACAACCGGCTCTATATGCGGACAATGGGGCTGAGGCGAAGTAATCGCGTATGATACATAGTCATTTGAATTGATTGTTTAAAACGTATGTTCTCGACCGTAGGGAGGCCGCGGACGAAGTAAGAAAGGAGAGGACCTCCCTACCTTGAAGGGCATAATTATTGCTAATGCTACAACGGGTAAGACCGTACTTGTCCTCCTTTGCCTCCGACGGGTTTCCTCACCGCAATCGGGTGCACCAAAGAGGATGGCACCGCAGAGAGGCACCATGACGGTGCCATCAGGCTTCCCTTTCTCCCAGTCCCTGCCCTCTATCCACTCAAGTCCGGCGGCGAAAGAGTGCTAGATGCAGGCCCGTACTGCCTCACATAAGTCGTCTTTCCCTCATAGAAGTTCTCCTCGCATACACAGCGGGCTTCGCTCATATAACTTCTTATGCGCCAACGTGACTAGGTTGCCTATACCAAGTCAGGACAGGATGTGCCCACCGGCTGCGGGACGGAGACGGACTCGTCTCCTCCGCTTCCAACGCGAACAACTTGCCCTCCTTCACTTACTCCATCGACATCTAGAAGCAGAAGTTCTCTATGTTCGATCTCATAGCTCACCGCCAAGGATCTCGTCACCCTAATAGGTATGTATATATTGGATGCCTTAAGTTCTTAAATTTTCTATTTATTATAATAATACTTTCTATATATATCAATTTTTTATTGAGTTTGAATAAATGGCGGGGCGCGATCCCGTAATTAAAAAATATGCCGTAAGTGGTTGTCGCAAGTTTGCAAGCCACCATACTTTTCTTCTTGCGGTATCTGCCTCGTCCCCAGACCAGGTTGTCTCCATTTATCATGATAAGATGGTGAGACCAAAACAAAAAATTTGGGATTATGTTAAAGATCTTGCCAGCCGGTATAGTAGGTCGTGATATTCAAATATGTTCAAAGGTGCCAGAAGACGTTCAAGCTGAAGTTTTTCTTGCTACTAATGGGACTAATAAGAAGAGTAGGAGTTCAATATCTTCGTCCAATAACCATGAAAGTCGAGCGGAGTCAACTTCTTAAGAAGGATAAGGTGAATTTAGAGAAGAAAGTTGCAAATTTCTTTACCATGAATAATATTGCATTTCAATCAAAATCATTTATCGAAATGATGAAAGCTCAGGGTGATTATGGAACTGGTTTTATAATGCCAAATTACTCAACTTTACGTATCAGACTAATTCTAGAATCTAGAAAGGATGTTGAAGAATATGTTGTAAATGTGAAAAAGTCTTGGACATCAATAGGATGTACAATAATGTCTGATTCATGAACTGATATAAGAAGAACATCATGGGTTAATGTCATTTTGTATTCTCCATTTGGTGCGTGTTTATAAAATCATTTGAATGTTTTGTAGAAAGATTTACAGGTGAATATTTTTCAAATATCTTATCAGGTGTTATTGATGAAATTGGTCCACAACATGTGAAACTTTTTACGGATAATGCTTCAAATTATGAGGCTACTAGTGATATATATATATATATAGATAGAAAAGTATTCTCATTTGTATAAGATTCGTTGCGTAGCACATGTCATTAACTTATTTTTGAAGGATATCTATCAAGAAGTATTTTGGGTTAAGAATGTTATTGATGATGGAAAGAAAGTTGTTGATTTCATGTATAAGCGTACTTTTGTTTTACAAATGATGAGAAAATGCATAGAGAATAAATAATTAAAGAGTCCTTGTAAGACAAGATTTGTTACAATTTTTTGATGTTAAATTCAATAATTGATGTATAAAATCATTCAAGAATACTCGTAGCATCTTTTGAATAGAGAGGTGTAAATTATACTAGATCTTCACTTGGAATGCAAGCAACTCATATCATTTAAAACGATTCATTTTGGTCAGAGGTGAAATAAGTGATTGAGTTTCTTGATCCTATTATTCGAGTGCTTCGTTTGGTTGATAGTGATGGTTCAACTGCAGGATATTTGTACGAGGTTATGCAACGAGTTAGAGACAATGAGGTGACATATGGAAACTAATGAATCAAAGTACAAGATAATACTTGAATTATTTGATCAAAAGAAAGATAGAAACATACTTCATCCAATACATGAAGCTGCTGCAATTCTCAACCCAGCTTATTTTTGTAGAGCATCATTTATTGATAATGGTGACATAAAAATGGCATTGAGTATGTTCTGAAAATGATGGTTAAAGAAAATGAGTGGGCAGATTTTGTCAAGCAAGTTGTGGCATATCGCAGTATCTCAGAAATTGTTTACTTGCACTAGATTGACATTGATAGTAACTAATCATCTACATAAGTTTTTCATTCAAATGCTACTTTTTATTTTTTATTATGAGTCATCTTTGTCACTTTGTGATGTTTTGTAGGTGTTTGGTGGGATTACACGGGAAGTGATGAACACTTTTTCATCATCAAGAGAATTGCTATACGAATTCTTAGCCAACCTTGTAGCTCATCAGCTTGTGAGAGAAATTAGAGTGCATGGGAAGCTGCTCAACCCAAGAAAAGAAATAGGCTAGCTCCAGAAATGTTTGAAGATTTGGTTTATGTGAGAATGAATTCTTTGATGATGCCAAAATTTAAAGATCGTGGAGAAGAAGATTTTAAGCCAATTGATCTTGATAAGATTGATATACTTGTTGACGATTATATCATTGAAACAAACGAATGAGAAGATTTCTTGAACAATAATAGTCAAGATGAAAACTCAACTCAAGACCCAGAGGAAACTCAAGTTGAACATTATTTCCTTGACTCATTTATTTAGTTACAAAAGAATTGTGTTTCTTATTTTGGATAAAAGTAAGTTAGTTAATGTCTTCTCTTTATTGGAATCAATTATTACCTTTGGAGACTTTAGATGAGGGTGATACTTCTTTGTGTATTTTGAACCTTATATTTTCATAATGTGTTTGTATTGCATTTTGATGTATTATGTATTATTGTGAATGTTAACATTGCAATATATAATTTTTATATTTTGTTTGAAATTTTACCTACGTATTTTTAGTACGTATTGTCAAATATGATCATACAATACTCGTATATATAATATATCAATTTTTTGATTTTTCCGAATGTTTGATCAAATATTTGACCGTATACTTATATTTTATAAACAAATTATACACGAACGTATTTTTTACATATTATACCCGACATGTATTTGACTAACTATTCTCCCTATTCGGTCAAGCTTTGCTTAGGTGTAGTCACCTCTCTCAAAATCCTCTCTCGTTGTTGTGGTCACCAGCTGTAAGTTAAAGTATCAATCTTCTTGCCTTCTTTGATTGTCATCATTGATGACTTCGGTTACAATAGCAAATATTCCAAAGATAGACATTCATTTATCGGGCAATTATGCTATATGAGTAGTCATAGTCAGTGCAAATTTTTGTACGATAAAATTATGTGGTTATGCCAATGGATTGATTGTCTGTGACAATGATGATTGATGAGTCAAAAGTTGTTTGATTTGTTTCTATGAGTCCTCTAAACCGACATAAACCAAACTAAGCTGTTCAAATTGATTTAATTAAAAAATTATACAAAACTATTATAGTATTGATAAAACTAAAATTTATAAAATTTATATAAGAAAATAATATTTATTTTAGATATTTTTAACTTAAAAACCATTATGTATGAAAAAAAATAATTAATTTAAATATTTTATATATTTCGGTTTAAACTGTACCAAATTGAATTGAAATTGGCTGGTTTGGTTTGATTTGAAGGGTTGATTCAGTTTGGTTCAATTTGGAAAAAAATAGTCTAAATCGGACCAAACTGAACCGTGCCCACCCTTAACCACAATTGATGATACCATCACTCCACATATGACTTTTGGTAATTTATCCACTAAATATGATGCTACGCAATTGGTCACTCAAGAAAATCAAATTGCTTCTTAATTATAACAATTTCAACAATTCTTGTGATCTGTTTGTATCTTCTTTGAGTCTTCAGCCATGCTTGCCACTTCTTGTACAAATTTTAATTGGATTTTTGACTCTGGGGCTTCTCGTCATATGACTTTTGATTGTAGATTCCTTACAAATTGGTCTTCAATTCTAGCTCATTTAAAAATTCACACTACTAATGGAACACCTATTAGTGCATCTCAACATAGATCTATTACTCTTAAGTCTAATCTATCTGGTCATCTTACACTTTCACTTGTTCTTCATGTTCTTAAACTCTTACTAAGCCTAGTTTCTATTAGCAAACTTGTTGATGCTAATTATAACATCTTGTTTACTCCTTATGTTGTGCAGGATTTGCATTCTGTCTAAGGATTGGTATATGTTATAGAATGCATAATCTCTATTGTTTGGAGTCACTATATCTCATTTCTCCACCTTCATGCGTGTTTGGTTCAATTTTGTATACCATTGACCTTTGGTATCATCATCTTGGGCATCTATTTGAAGCTCGTCTTAAATCTTAGATTAAATTTGGTTGCCTAAGATCTCTTTCCAATCTTTCTATTTTCGCTTAACAAATTGTGAAAGTTGTGAACTTGCTAAACATTCCTCTCTTCCTTTTTCTGCTTGTGAGTCTTTATCTCTTAACTCATTTGACTTAGTACATTCAAACATTTGGGATCTTACATTGTTACCCTTTATGACATGATTTATTTATTATGTTAGTTTTCACTGGCGATTCTATTCGTTTCAGCTAGGTTTTTCTTGTGCAACAACAATATGATCTCTTATAAATATATCATCAATTTTCTGAAATGGTCTTTAATCAATTTCATTGTCACATTAAAGTACTTCGTTCAGATGGTGTGTTTGAGTGCCTTTCCATTGAGCTTTGTGAATTTTTGTCTTTTCATGAGAATGAATACAAGAATCGAAATTAGAATTGGTGGGCACCGATTCAGATTTGGATCAAATCGATTGGAATCAACTGATTTCTTGGGAAGAAAATTGATTTGGAATCGGTTTGCATTGGTCATTTTTATTTTTTTGTAAAAATTTAGAAAAAACATTAAAAATCCTAAAAATAGAAATATAATTAAAAATATGTTAAAAATAAAAAATATTAATGTAACATAGTTTCATGTTAGTGCAATAGAGTTTAAGACAAGTACATATACTTTAATGGCAATGATAATTTCATTAAATAAAGGTGACCTAAAACAAATGATATATGACAAGAAATAAATGTTATACCTTCATTTCACCACCATTTATGGAATTGACCTTCATCCTCATTCTCTGGATTCTCTTAGATACTCCATTGAGAGTTAACTATCATGAATGACTCATATACATATGAAAATAATGAATTGGCCATTTGAGAAAAATAATAGACAATGTTTCGAGGGGACGAAGATGTAGCTAGAATATATAGCTGAAAGTCTTGAGAGGGTTCTAGATAATTTGCTGTCGCGTACTGATAAAATAACCTTTGATTCTAGTGATGACTTCTTTTCTTCGAATGTTGTCCATGTCCCAAATCATTGGCCCCTACTCCACTAATGTGTGCACTGTAGGAAGATCCTCCTCCTCCACCACCTCCACTAACACCTCCACATGAACATTTTACACTTTGTTGTTAGGTAGGAGGAATGAACCCTTCCTCATCATCATCTGAGGAAGGTTCCTGAGTACTATGTGTTCGATTGATAGGTCATCACTCGATTTCCAATTTTATTTTCTTTAATGCTTCTTCTACTTGTGATGAAGAACTCCCAATCCCCATGGCACACTGATATACCTTTTTCAATTATGAAAAATGCCCCAATATGTTTGTCCTGGTCTTTTATCTTCTTTGTTTTGGTGGGAGTTGGTTGTGAGGTTGGGGCTAGGACTAGGGCTACAACTATAACATGGCTACAGTTGAGACTAGAGGTGGAGTAGCAAGGATTCCTCTTGCATATGCTCAATTTTAACTTGAATATCATCAAGTTTTCTTCAGCCCATGTACGCTCCTTATGATCGAACTCTAGTGCTGCTCTACGCTCCTTCTCCACCCGCACAGCAAGTGGGTGCTCCTCCTAGAAGAGGTAGTCCACATCAACATTTTCAGAATGTGGTCCATGTGTTTTTATTAACTCATTGTTCATATAGACCACTGTAAATTTAGCAATTCTATGTTCTACACTTTTTTGGTAGTTTTTATGTTATTGATCATCAATTGCATGTTGTAGTGGCAGAACATTAGTTTCTCCAACTTGTCAAATGTTAGCTTATTCATTCTTTTTATGTGAATAAGGCTAAATGTACTTCAGTTCCTCTCACATTGTTAGGAATTTATGCCCTGACTTTGAATCTGAATGACACTTATAGTTAGTGGATTCTATCCACTTCTTGCATTCACTTACACTCACTACTTAGCTACAAAAAATAACAATAGAACATAATATTACTATCATGATAAAGATTTGTATATCATAAAATAAAATGAGATTTATTTCAATTTCAATATACCAAGAGAAACATTGTCAAATGAATATCTCAAATCTAGATCTAAATATACTCCACTTATCATTCTATAAGATTATATTTAAAATTTGAGAGTATCAAATTATTAGACTATTAGTGTTCCAATGTAAAACCATTTAGAAGGAAAACTTTCTTAGTTACATCTAACTCAACTTCACATTTATCCTATTGAGTTTTTGAAAGTCATCATATTATAGACAAAGTACCTATTAGGACTTCTTGATCATTGCATACTTATGATCTATATTGCATTCAGAGATTTTTAAAATATCTTGAATTCATTATATATGACATACAAACATATCTTTTTTCATCAATCAATAATTAAAATATGGATAACAAGATTTATCTACTATATGCATATCGTGTAGTGTCCTATCCCATATGGTATATATCATCTTTCACCGCTTCTTATAACCTTTGCGATCCTTCTTTTTGATTTTCAATTTCCTTTCATTTATGGCATTGTAGAGATATCCCATCTGATTTCTCTCATCTGAGTTCACCAATCTTAACACATTTCCAAGTGGCTCAATAATGGATAAGTAATAAACTATTCTCTTCCACGAATGCTTATTAGGTGCTTCATTTGTGTAAGAATTTCTAATTGATCCATTTTATTATGCAAGTTAGCCATACAACAGATGTACTCAGCTGATGCTATGATTCAGACCAGTGTATATTTGTGTCGGTGCAAACTCTCCTAGGCAATGAAATATGTGGCAAATCTAGTCGACTCAAGCTTGATCAGATCATGCCCCTCTGTATGATATCTCATGATGTGTGATAAACGAGGATATGAATAGATGAATATTGTGATTAGTTATGCATGGCTCATAAGTGTAAAAATTTAAGCATCCTCGCCTTTGTTCTCGAACATCTGATTGATAGAGTGTATTGCATATGAAACCTAGAAAAAGTGTGGCCTCTTGTCTATCAAACCAAATCCAATATGAAGAAAAATTGTAAAAAATTATTTTTAAAGGAAATATGAAAAATAAAAAATTTATTTATTTTTATGCAAATATTATATTTTATTATTTTATTACATAATTTGTATACTTTTATATTTTCTAATGAGGTGATACTTCAACTAGCATGTTCCTCGGTATATTATTTTGTCATAATACATATATTGAAATTTTCTTTCTGCCATATTAATTAAGTTGCAATATAGTTAAGTTGGATTATTTCGGGTCGTGCTGAAGATCTGAGTGTTATGGCTTGGAAAAGATATGTTGAACAAAGTAAAAGAAAAGTTAACACTTAAAATAATTGAGTTAGTATCACAATTAAACAAAAAAAAAACAATCTTTGGGAAGCATTGAGACAAATCAAAAAAATCAAGAATGTTCAAGTGCTTTAGAGAGAAAGTTTGCTTTGAATATTTGACAGAGTTTTATAGAGTGAAGAAGCTAGCTAGCCCCCAACCTAGCCATTGGCGACCCAGTCGAGTCAGGTCTGATCGAATCGCATGGTTGCGTGACCTAGTGCTAGGTTGCGATAAGGTAGGTGGTAGGGCAACCCGACGCTAAGTTGCACGATCCAACCCTAGGTCTCAAGAGGGTAGGGGGTCAAGGTTGGGACTGGGCTAGTCAACTAGAAAAATGGCCAGGTTGGGCCCAAGTCACAACTCGACATTCCATGGGCTGTATATCCCTATATACATGTAGCCTTTGATGTCAGTTTTCTTTCATCTATGAGGGTGTATATTTTGTACTTTCATGGTTTTAGGCCATAACTTGCATTCTTTCTTTCCTTTGACTCAGCTTATTGTTTGTTCAGCTTCATTCTTGTTCTTATGTTGATCATAGATTCACAAGACTTGATACCAAGGTAGACAGTTCGGGGGCAGGGTTGGTTCAGCCTGGTCCAACCCTACGCGGGTTGCTCGAGGTCAAGACCCGGGTTGAGCTGAGTGGGCGGGGTCGAATTATGTCCAACCAAAATCGTTTAGGTTCGAACTTTGAATAAATTAAAAAATATAAAAGTATAAAAATAACAAAAAAATATATTTCTATTTAAATCTTATATTCTGAGGTCAATTTTCATTTCCTTGCTGTTGTGTCTTTTGGTATAACATTCGTGTTCTCTCCATTCCAAACTATAATCACAGCTTCATTTTTATATAAAACTTAAGAGTTTAAACTAAATAGTGCACACATTACGAGATACGATAAAAGAAGAAGCTGAGAGAAGAAAGCGTAGACTTTCTCCAGACGAAGTGACACAAATTTCTGATGAGAGAGATTTTTAGAGGAGATAGGGGAAAGTAGGAAGGTCCCTGAACCTTGAGCACTGCAACAGCTAGCGGGGGCCCTTCAGGCACCCCCAAGGGTTAGTTTTGTAGGGCGACCCGGCCAACCAGGTCAGGACCCGTTGTGACCCTGACCCACGACGTCTTGGGTTGGGCTCCCGGGGTCATGGCCACATTGGCCAGTTCAGTTGGCGATAAACCAACCGGGCTGATACACAGAGAGTCCGCCAACCATGGTTGATGCTGTTCAGACATTGTCAACTCAAAAATGGCCTCTCAGTAACCCTACAACGGAGAAGATATCCTCCTAGCATGCTTACTGGTCATTCCATACTTCCATAGACTCTCGGTGTAAAGGATGTCATTTTTTCCTCATTTGTATCCTTCGTGTGTCACCATAAATACTGGAGACCGACCATCCGAAGGAATTATTTGAAAAACCATAACTAAACAAACACTACAAGAAAATAGGTTACTAGGGACGGCTGTAAGCCGTCCCAAAAAACCAAAAAGCCGTCCCTAATAAATATTAGCGACGGCTTCAAAGCCGTCGCAAACGCGTCGCAAATAACGCCGTCGCCAATAATATTAGCGACGGCTATTGTTAAGCCGTCCCTAGTACGTCTATTGGCGACGGCTTATGAGCCGTCGCATAAGTCATTAGCAAAACGACCATTTATTGGAGACGGCTTAAACAGCCGTCGCCAATAACTTTACTAGCGACGGCTTAAGCCGTCGCAAACGATAAGGAGATTAGACGGCGGACAAAGTTATTTGGGACGGGTTAAGCCGTCTCAAATAATCTTATTGGCGACGGCTAATCAGCCGTCGCCAATAAATGTAGTTGCGACGGCGACGTAAGCCGTCGCAAATGGCAAGCAGAAACCCAACACCCCCGTTGCCGGAATTTTACTCTGGTATTGCGACGGCTGTATAGCCGTCGCCAATAAAGTTATTGGCGACGGCTACAGCCGTCCCTAATATTAAAAACAGCCGTCGCAATACCAGAGAAAAAAACCGGGTTCCGGAATTATTCTCTGGTATTGCGACGGCGGTTTTTAATATTAGGGACGGCTTTAGCCGTCCCAAATAACTTTATTGGCGACGGCTATATATAGCCGTCGCCAATAATAAATTTCTGAAAAAAAAAAAAATTTGATTGGCCGGATTAGATCAATTATACGATCCAATCTGGAAAATCAATCATTCTTGAAACTTTCATAAAGATCTAAAATCGGATCTACCAATCAAAAAATTGATTTATATTAATAATTTCGGTGCCGGATTGCTCGTTTCAAACTCGGAACGGACACCGAATTAGGATGAAACAACACACATTAACATACCAAAATTGAAATTCACCAAATTTAAATTCATATTCACATACCATATTCAAAATCACATTCATACACAAAATGTTTTGATACATATGAATAACATTCATAGAGAGTAAAAAATACATCTTAATCTATTCATCTTCTTCATCTTCATCTTCATCATCATCTTCACTCTCCTCGGCATCCTCGTAGTCCTCGTCGTCATCGCCATTTCGTCCTCTCGTTTGTTGAGGCGGAGGATGCCCCGATGTGGATGGCACATCGGGAGTCGGGAACCTTTGAGTCAAGCCTTCAATGATCGGATTGAGGCGATCGAAATTATCTTGGAATGATTTACGTTGGTTGTCCAATTGTTGTTTCAATGAAGTTATTTGTTCTTCATAACGTTCATTGATTTCTCCTTGCCTCGCCACCTCGATCTCTAAGCTCTCGAACTTCTTGAGTCGAGCTAGAAGCACCTCCGCTTGACTCACCATACCAAGTGTGGCGAGTTTCACCTCGCCCACCACATCGGATCCGTCCTGATCGATCTCTACCAAACACGGATACGAAAGCTTCCTCCGCGGTGAGTGGAGGCTGCGATACCCCAGCATCCGAGGATTCAGATGCTGGGGGATTCATCAATCCTTGCATATTTTCCTATAAATAATATGAATAAAAATTAAAATCCCACCGTGATGAATTATGGATTATAAAGAAAAATAGGTTATGATAATCAATAATTACCATCATAAGACGACTTTGGTCATTATCCCAAATGACTGCTCCATCGAGTTCTTCATTCGTTTGACTCATCTGGAATACCTCCGGACGAGTTGGAGGTCGACATTCTTTTCGTACTTTACCAAAAAATTAAAAAAAGATAAGAGATGATTACAGAATAAGAATCAACTAATATGAAATTTTAAGTTTTGACTACTTACAAAGTTTCTTTCTAACTGATGTATATTTGTTCTTCCTCTTCTGTACGGCATTGTTAATTGCCTCCTATTACCGGCATTCTTTTCACTCAATGCCTACATATATATATACAAATGAAACAACATTAAAAAAATGCAAATGAAAAGAATATGATCTAATTATAAGAGGAAATAAAATTTGGAGTTACTCTAGCATCATCTTGACTCCATAAATGGCACATATGATGCCATTGTTCCTCGTTGCACTGTGGAGGAATGTTGGCACGAGCTTCCTCATTTGATCGTCCTGTAAAATACTGTACACAAATATTGTTAACAAAAAATTGGTTATCTCGAATTTACATTCTAAATTATATTTTACCTTTCTTTTCAAATGATTTCTTTGTTTTCTTTGCATCTCTCCCATATGCCTTAATATCTGTGCATCCGATTGAGGATTCCGCTCAAAGGTAAAATGTTGTTGCATTAATATAAAAATGATTAAAAAGTTCACCAAAATTTAGATAAGATGAAGCTACTTGAATGTTACCTCTAAATCACGGAATATGGCATCCTTTTTCTCCTGCGGTAGAGCCATGTAATTATGCTCCCACAAATCGCAATGAACTCTGTTCATAACTCCTAAGTAGGAGGTAAACTCCTGTCCATGTGATCCAACGCCGGATCCTCCTACTAGAACGACGTTGTAGGACTCATCAGGGCCAAGTGTTCGCACACTGATGGCCTTTGCTGGACCTCTCCCACGTCTAACTGATGTAGCTAGTTAAGTATAAATTAAAAATTACAATTAGACAACGAAGATTTTAAAAAAAAACTTTTTACTAGCATTTATTCAAATATTTACGTGAAGCATGGGAAGATGGACTACTACCATCCGTAGGAGGCGTCGTCGGAACCCGGTGAGAAGGAGTCCGAGATGGACTAGGCTCATGGGGTGCCTCCCTAACTGGCTCGGAAGCAACACCCCTGGAGGTGGAAGGTCGATCCCTAGATGCCTGAGATTGACCCCGAGGTCCACCGCCCTCAGATGGTGTAGAAGTCTGAGATGTCCTACGACTTTTTCCGAAAATTCTCTTCATCTGTCACATAAAAATATTAGGCAGCAATCCAAGCTTCTAATTGTGCAATAAAAAAAATTTAGCGAATCCGAGGCCGGATTGCCCAATCCGAGGCCGGATTGCCCAATCCGGGGCCCGTTCCGGGTTCCGATCGGGCAATCCGGCTTCGGATTGTGGGACTTAGATTTTTTGGCCAATCCGATGCCGGATTGCCCAATCCGAGTCCCGTTCCGGGTTCCGATCGGGCAATCCGGCTTCGGATTGAGAAACTTGGATTTTTTGGCCAATCCGAGGCCGGATTGCCCAATCCGAGTCCCGTTCCGGATTCCGATCGGGCAATCCGGCTTCGGATTGAGAAACTTGGATTTTTTGGCCAATCCGAGGCCGGATTGCCCAATCCGAGTCCCGTTCCGGGTTCCGATCGGGCAATCCGGCTTCGGATTGTGGGACTTAGATTTTTTGGCCAATCCGATGCCGGATTGCCCAATCCGAGTCCCGTTCCGGGTTCCGATCGGGCAATCCGGCTTCGGATTGAGAAACTTGGATTTTTTGGCCAATCCGAGGCCGGATTGCCCAATCCGAGGCCGGATTGCCCAATCCGAGGCCGGATTGCCCAATCCGAGGCCCGTTCCGGGTTGCGATCGGGCAATCCGGCTTCGGATTGAGAAACTTAGATTTTTTGGCCAATCCGAGGCCGGATTGCCCAATCCGAGTCCCGTTCCGGGTTCCGATCGGGCAATCCGGCTTCGGATTGTGGGACTTAGATTTTTTGGCCAATCCGAGGCCGGATTGCCCAATCCGAGGCCCGTTCCGGGTTCCGATCGGACAATCCGTCTTCGGATTGAGAAACTTGGATTTTTTGGCCAATCCGAGGCCGGATTGCCCAATCCGAGGCCCGTTCCGGGTTCCGATCGGGCAATCCGGCTTCGGATTGAGAAACTTGGATTTTTTGGCCAATCCGAGGCCGGATTGCCCAATCCGAGGCCCGTTCCGGGTTCCGATCGGGCAATCCGGCTTCGGATTGAGAAACTTAGATTTTTTGGCCAATCCGAGGCCGGATTGCCCAATCCGAGGCCGGATTGTGGGACTTATATTTTTTGGCCAATCCGAGGCCGGATTGCCCAATCCGAGGCCCGTTCCGGGTTCCGATCGGGCAATCCGGCTTCGGATTGAGAAACTTGGATTTTTTGGCCAATCCGAGGCCGGATTGCCCAATCCGAGGCCCGTTCCGGGTTCCGATCGGGCAATCCGGCTTCGGATTGAGAAACTTGGATTTTTTGGCCAATCCGAGGCCGGATTGCCCAATCCGAGTCCCGTTCCGGGTTCCGATCGGGCAATCCGGCTTCGGATTGAGAAACTTGGCTTTTTTGGCCAATCCGAGGCCGGATTGCCCAATCCGAGTCCCGTTCCGGGTTCCGATCGGGCAATCCGGCTTCGGATTGTGGGACTTAGATTTTTTGGCCAATCCGAGGCCGGATTGCCCAATCTGAGGCCCGTTCCGGGTTTCGATCGGGCAATCCGGCTTCGGATTGAGAAACTTGGATTTTTTGGCCAATCCGAGGCCGGATTGCCCAATCCGAGGCCCGTTCCGGGTTCCGATTGGGCAATCCGGCTTCGGATTGAGAAACTTGGATTTTTTGGCCAATCCGAGGCCGGATTGCCCAATCCGAGGCCCGTTCCGGGTTCCGATCGGGCAATCCGGCTTCGGATTGTGGGACTTAGATTTTTTGGCCAATCCGAGGCCGGATTGCCCAATCCGAGGCCCGTTCCGGGTTCCGATTGGGCAATCCGGCTTCGGATTGAGAAACTTGGATTTTTTGGCCAATCCGAGGCCGGATTGCCCAATCCGAGTCCCGTTCCGGGTTCCGATCGGGCAATCCGGCTTCGGATTGAGAAACTTGGATTTTTTGGCCAATCCGAGGCCGGATTGCCCAATCCGAGTCCCGTTCCGGGTTCCGATCGGGCAATCCGGCTTCGGATTGTGGGACTTAGATTTTTTGGCCAATCCGAGGCCGGATTGCCCAATCCGAGGCCCGTTCCGGGTTCCGATCGGACAATCCGGCTTCGGATTGAGAAACTTGGATTTTTTGGCCAATCCGAGGCCGGATTGCCCAATCCGAGGCCCGTTCCGGGTTCCGATCGGACAATCCGGCTTCGGATTGAGGAACTTGGAGCTTTAGATTAACTTTCTATTTGTATAGGCTGAGTTTCTTGAAGTTGTACATCTTCGTCGATTACTCCAAATGTTATAGGTACGTTAATAAGTTGTTCTTGATACGGTTCGTTTTCATCTTCACTTTCATTTCCGGAAATGTTGTAATAGTTACGAGGTAGTGATCGTACTGGTAACACCCATCCCTTATTAGAGTTATCATTTACATAAAAAACTTGTTCCACTTGGCTTGCTAGTGCAAACGGTTCATCCGTTCCTAATCTTCTCTGTGTGTTTAATGATATAAAACCATATTCATTAACCTTAAAACCTCGATCATTATCATGTACATCCCACCATTCACATTTTAAAAGTGTTAAACGGCTAGTCATTATCATGCACATTCAAAAACCTCGATCATTATCATGTACATCCCACCATTAACCTTAAAACCTCGATCATTTATCTTTATTCTCTTTCCAAAATAGAATACAATCATTTTTACATGCATGAATTTTCTCATAAGTAAGTCCCAATTCCTTAACTAATTTCTTAAGCTCATACCAATTATCGGGAACACATGCCCCATTAGGTAAGACTTCCTTAAATAAAGATAATATCATATCCATACATTTTCTAGTGAGACCATTAATGGACTTAAGTTGAATCAACTTTAATATAAATTTTAATTTAGATACATTTTTAACACCTTCATATAGAGGTATTTCAGAATCTTTTAATAATTTGGAATATTGAAAATTATCTTCATTGTGTTCTTCCTCATTATGTCGAATAGAAGATTCGTTATTTTGAATATCTTGTAACATTTCCATTACCTCATCATCTACATAATTATCTTGTGGTTCATTTAAAATTGAAATGTCCTCATTTATCATATTGACTTCAATTTCACCATGGCATATCCATTTTTGATAATTTAACCATATACCATTGCATATTAGGTGTTCTTTGACAACATTTCTTTTAAAAATAAATGTATTACAACATTTTTTACAAGGACACTGTATTAGATCGTTATGTTGTCCATGTCTAAATTGTATTCTAGAATCATGAAAAGAATAGTTTAAAAATTCTTCGATCCCTTCAATATATCTAGAATCTAATCTATTAGGAATATGCATCCATGATTTGTCTAAGTTACTCATCTTAATTTGTCAAAAGATTGAAATACAATGAAGAAATGTTAATTTAATAAATAAATCAATATATAACCGAACCTCCACCGAAAGAAGAAACTCTCAAGTGTATATCTCGATTGAAGTTTCCTGAAAAAGAGATAAAATGATCAAAATTAGACTTGTTGTTGAACAATAAATGTTTATACATACCAATTAAATATTTTTATCACAAACGAATAGTTAGACATGAAAACTAAGAATTCAGATTTGTTATATTAAGTTAAAACGAAACAAAAAATTATACAAAAGCGATAGGTAGAAGGGTCTAGCCTTCAAGGCCGCACCCTATGCCGTCCAACTCCAAACTACTATTTATGATGAGTTATCCATGTTCAATCATGCCAATAAATTCAAATAATACATTATAGTCTTCTAATAATATTCTAAACATATTAGTTATGTAAAATAATTATTATTACGAAATTTTATGGGTTAAATATGATTTAATGCTACCAAGCTCTAAAAATGTCAGTAAAATTAAAGGGAATTTATATGCAAAGGGGCATTACCCTTGTGTATTTCTCTCAAATGCATTATGAAATATTATTCTAAGGCTCATTCCATGATTAAATAAATTATGCACCTATCTACCTTTGTTCTATCTCCTAAATAATTAAAGTGATCAAGGTGCTACATAATTGGTTTAAGGAGGTCCTAACCTATTAATTTGTTAGGGCTATTTGGCACATATATGCTTTGTGATGTATATAAAAAAAATTAAAAAAAAATTCGTTTGTTGAAGATGTATACCTCAAAGGAGGTTCGATTAACCCTAAGTAGGGTTTAAATCTGGCACAAAGGAGGTGGTGGTGGCGGCGGCGGCGGCGGAGCCGGCAACACCCACGGCGGTGACGGAGGTAGCTCTCCCCTCAAGGTGCTCTACGCAGGGAGGGGGCAAGCCGGCGGCGGCGGCGACGACGGTGGCGACGGCTGAAGCGGCGGCGACCGGCGGCGGCGGCAGGACCAGATGGTGAGAGAGAGAGAGAGAGAGCGCGGCGGGGGGAAGAAAGGAGGGCGTCGAGGGTTTTTTAACCCAAACTTATTGGCGACGGCTTTTGAAGCCGTCGCCAATAACAGGATAAGTTACATTGGCGACGGCTTTCGCCGTCGCCAACAAAAGTCGACCGTTCAACGGTCACCATGGATTAGTGGCGACGGCTTAGGCCGTCGCCACTAATATTATTAGCGACGGCGTATGAAGCCGTCGCCACTTTTCCGAGGAAAAAAACCCGCGCGGGGCGTTTTCTGGGTATTGCGACGGCTTAAGCCGTCGCCACTAATTTTAGTAGCGACGGCGTATCAAGCCGTCGCCAGTTTTCCGAGAAAAAAAACCCGCACGGTCGTTTTCCTGGTATTGCGACGGCTTCGACCGTCGCCAAAAACATTATTTGCGACGGCCGAATTTAGCCGTCGCTATTTATCAAATATTAGCGACGGCGTTAGTTTAGCCGTCGCTTTTATCATTTTTGGCGACGGCTTAAAAAAGCCGTCGCCAATAACCCGTCGCCAATGACCCAGGAAACGTCTGCGAGGACCATCTTGTAGTGAAATTCCTCATCCCAAGGCAGCTTGCTTCGGAAATTAATCAAGACAAGGTTCCATACGCCAGTCTAGAAACGTCTGCGAGGACCATCTCTACCTCCGGCCACGATGGATGATCCAGTGATGCCGGATCGGATGAGCAGGTCGGTTGGATCTGGCCCGGGCTGCTTCGCTCTGCTACTCTGATCCGTCACGGGGTAACGCCTGGGATCAGCCCAGTATGGGCCCTCGGTCGGCACTGCCAGTGAGCTTCATTTTTTTATTTTAATATTTTTGTTTAATTTTACCCTCTTATTCCAATTTTGAACATGATGCATCTCTTAGGGACCTAACTTATAGAAAGTTCTGTATAAATTTTATATTTATACAAGTGTCCTTTCTCTCTGGCGAATTTCTTCCTCACTAAAGGTACACATGCTTACTGAAGAGACTCCATAAAATAAAAGAAAGATAGCTAATAGATTCTACTCCATGGGTAAGACGGCGCAATGCGTCGATGTGCTCTACAAGCATTTTACGTTAGAAATAAAATGCATCTGAATTTATCGAGTGTTTATCTGCGAGACTGCAATACCATTATGGGGTGTTTTGTTAGAAGAACAAAATATATTTTTGGAACTAGAGGGGTGTTTGGCAATCATCATAAAAATATGCTTTTATATAGCATTCCATCTTGGATGAAAAGAAAAAAGTTAATGTTTTTTTCCTCCTGTGATCCCCCATCTTTTATAATTGTGTATATGGTCTCCACTCTTTTTGTTATCGTATCTCATTAGGCATGATGGTTTTGATCTTTAACTATCTTAGGCCATGTTTGGTAATTAATGCTATCAAACATCTCTATTATTATCAATTTTAAAATTGATATCGATGATAATCACTCGAAAGTGTTTGATTTATGGTATCAATTTTGAAATTTATAGTTCAAATAAAGCACATAGCGCAATATAAGTGTCAACTTATATCAATTTTGATATTAATACTCTAACTTCAATTTTAGAAATATCAATATCAATACTAATATAATATCATTTTTGATACTCTAACTAAATGTCATTAGACTTCAAACTTTTATCAGGAAAATATATAAAAATTTATTGTGCGACAGAACACCCCGCAACGTGTATGTGTACACACCACGTGAATAAATAGTCTTATAAATGCACTTAGTAAATTTTAGTCTTATAAGTAGTCTATTTTACTGGTCATTAATGTTGAGTTAGAAACTAATGCCCCGTGGAGATTAGATCTTGGTGAAATTCAATTCGAGGAGTAATGTGCGTATATATATGTGTATATATTGGCAGAAAGAACGGTCTTAGTCTCCAATTAAAAATAGTCACAACCCCATGTCACTTAAGTGACGATTCAGGAAGAATCAATCCACCTATCACTAAACCAACAGTTCACTGTTACTGAACCATCACTGGTCCATTGTTGAATTGTTACTAAAGACAATATAACTCATTACTGAACTGTTATCGGATATTATTGAAGTCTTACAGAACTATTACCGAAGTCAGTGTAACTCATTACTGAATGTTACCGGAGATAGTGTAACTCGTTACTGAATCGTTACTGGATATTACCGAAGCGTAACTGAACATTTACTAAAATCAATGCAAATCATTATTGAATCATTACTGAAGTCAACGTAACCTATTACTAAATCATTACTGAGTTACTGAACTGGTTTAATAACGATTCAATAACGACGAATCTGTTGTCACTGAATATTCACTTAAGTGACACGAAAGTTGTGACACAGTTCAATTGGGTGTCGAGAGTGTTCCCTTCACCCGTGGGGACCGTTGTGATTCAGACTCAGGCTGATAAATAGTTATGTATATATAAATGCACTTATTTTCGAGCGTTTGAGAGTGAGAGAGAAATTACAAGTCTACGCAGAACGCGAGCTTGACAGCCGGGAGGAGCCAGTGGGGATAATTTTCACCGTCGAGCACAGGTGAGATTTCATGGCGGCTGCAGGGGTTAAACTTCGTCGGGGGCAGAAGAGTTCTGCCCGCGCGCAGGCGACGGATGGACGCATATATCATATCGAGAGAGACACGCCAACAATACTGGAGTCAAGAAAAGACGACGAAGGGAGAGAAGGGGGGGACCAATCATGGGGGAGGGCAAGCGCGCTGCCGGCGCATGCTCGCCCATGGCCGCGGCGCCCGCTGCATTGCAAGCCGGCCCACGGGCTCTCCTTTGGCTTCTATCGATTGGAGTAATGCAGTTTTGGCAACACCTGGGGGTCGAATTTCGAACACGGCGGTCTCGCTATATCTTCTCTCCCCTGCAGCATCCGTCGTCCCTCGGTCCCTGATCCCCGCCGCGGTGTGGTCCTCTCTCCTCCGAGGGCTGAGCTCCGGCCGGCAAGCTCCCCTTTCTCCGTCGACGACGCCGCGCGGCTGGACCACTGCGACAGCAAATGCCGCTCCGCAGAAGCAGCCTTTCGGTGTGGCTGCGAAAACACTGTCCGGATCTGTGGCCATGTCTTGCCGTCGTCGCCCGCCCGCTGCCGGCCGGCCATGTGAAGGTGTGGTGAGGTGTGTGCGAATATATGTGGAAGCCACGGGTTCGCTGCTCTCTCTCCCGCCGCCGTACGTGTTTGTGTGTGTACGTGACCGTGGCGGCGGCGAGGGAGCCCGACTGCCGCTGCCGCCGGCGCCTCGGTGACCGCGCACGGAGACGGCCGGAGGCGGGAGGGGAAGGGGGTTCAGCGGCACGGCCTCCTTCTTTCCCTCCGCGTGCAGCGTGATCTTTATAAGGAAATGTCCGTCCTTGCAAGCAGGTGAATTTCTTTCTCGGTGCAGCTTCTCGGTGTAGTCAGCTGCACCGTGCAGAGGGGTGGAATGTTGCGCGGCCCAGCAGGTTGTTAACACAGTAGAAGGCGGCCGATCAGCCCAGCTCTCTCTGTCTTGGGATCTTCAACTCCTTGCGAGCGCGACTACGTACTTGATGTTTTCTCTGCTCTCTCTTTGCATTGTTTTGCTATCTATATATCTATCTATCTATGTGGAGTGCAGATCCGTTTGTCGAGTGATTGATGAAATTTTTTCATAAAAAGAAGTGATTTGATAATAGTTTAATGATGATATGACAGCAAACCATATCGACTTAGAAGATTTGAACTCATCTATGATGTGAAAATATGATGTGCCCTCCTAATTAATTAATAGCTAGAATGACTAAGAAGATTTGAACGCATCTATATATGCAACAGTTGGTGGGCGTGCAGGGTCGCAGCTGCTCAAACCTGCAGAAGAGAGAACATCTAAGACGGAAGGCAGAATCCACCGCGTATTGGTAAATTGAACCGAATCCAATTGTATTGACTAGTTTAATTTGATTAAGAGACTTGGTTAACTTTCTATGTTTCGAGCAGAATCAAATCCATAGGTTTTCGGAAAAAAAATTTAAACTAACACACAGTTTAAAGTATTATTCGTACGTAAGATTACCACACACAAAAATTTATTTATAAAACTAACACACTTTTGAGCAAAATAGCTAAACTTCGTAGCAACTTTAGGGAGAATGTAGTGAAGTAGTTACAAAAAGTAGAGACTTCTTATTTTATTTTATTTTATTTTTTGCCTCACGACTTGTGAAGTCGCCACCTATCTTAGTGACTTCCAAAGTTTTTATAAAAAAACATTTAAATGTTGAAGTCGCTGTGCATCACAACGACTTTCAACATTTTTCTTTTTTAATTTTTCTTGCATCCGATGAAAATGATAGGAGAAAGAAAAAATTGTATCAAATAAAATAAAGTGATCATGACTTTCATGTAATAAATACTTTTATAATATGATAAATATTAAACACACAGTAAATATTATATTTATTGTAATATAACATTATGTTATACTATATATTATAAATATTAATCGATATATATTATAATTATTATGTTATATTTAAAATATCATTTTAAATAAATATTATTTTATTTTAATATAGTATGTTATAATATATTATATTTAAGATCTAATTTTATTTTCATATAATATAAATAAAATTTTATATAATATAAATATAGTATGTATTATACAAGAATAAAATAAAATTTATAAAATTTTTAATTTAATATTATAATATATAAATAATATGTTATAATATATAGTTGTATAAGAATTTTCATTCTAATATTCTAATATATAATTATAATATACATTATATTAAAATAATATAATATGTATTTAAAATCATATTTAACATATCATTTTAAATAAATTTTTTGTTGCTATAATATATCATGTTATATTATATTATATTTAAAATATAATTTTATTTTCGTATAATATAAATAATTTTTATGTAATATAAATATATTACGTATTATATAAGAATAAAATAAAATTTATAAGAATTGTCAATTCAATATTATAATACATAAATAATATGTTATATTATACAGTTGTATGAGAATTTTCATTCTATTATTATAATATATAATTATATTATATATTATATTAAAATAAATATAATATGTATTTAAACTCATATTTTAAATATACTATAATACAACATATAGTAATTATATTATATTGATTAACAATTATAACATAAATATAACAATATTTTATTTTAAAATAAATATAATAGTACTATAATTTATAACATATAATATAAAAATATTTTTAAATATATGTAGTAATATAATTTATAACATTTTATATAACATATATATTGGAAGTCGCTATGTTGCGCACCGACTTTTAATGTTCCTCTTAAAAAAATGTTAAAGGTCGTTAGAAATGATAGCGACTTCGGATAAATTTTTTTTAAGTGAAAGCCGCTACTTTATGCCCTGTTTGGTTAGAGTTTCATTTTTGGTTCTATATCAATATTGATATTAATATTTTCAAATGTTAGAGTATCAAGATCAAAATTAATACAAATTGACACTTGTATTACATAATATGCTTTGTTTGTACTACATATTTTAAAATCGATACAATTAACCAAACACTTCTTAATATTTCTTATCAATATCAATTTTAAAATTGACAGTGATAGGGATACCTAATAATGTTACCAAAGAGGGTGTTACTTAGTGACTTCACTACGTCCTCCAACCACGACTTTGTCCAAAGTGTGCTAATTTTAGAAATAAATTTTTGTGTGTGCCAGTCTTATAAGCAAGCAATATTTTAAGCTGTGTTAGTGTAAAATTTTTCTTATAAACTTTTATCCATTTGATTTGGTTTAGCCTCCCGCCAAATCAAATCAAACGGGTAAACATGTTCGGTTTGGCCCCCCTTTTTCCTAGCTAGTGATCTATTGCGGCAAACAGGTTGAATTTGGTAGGGGCAATGCCTATATTCATTCTGATTACATTATTTTAATTAGAATAATTTAATAAGTTTTAAAATTTATTATATTTTACTCCTTTGGTAAGAAATCATCAAATACATTTTATTTTAATATTATTTTTTGATATAATATGTCCACAGTTTTATTTTTATTTTTAGCTAGCATTTTATGCCAGAATTTCAACACTTTATATTTTTATTTATTATAATTATTTTTATATATTGAGATTTTATTGGAATCAGTTAAACAAATGCAAATTTGATTGTTTCCGTATTTGATTCCGTTAAATTCTTTTGCGATGAAATGAGAACTTGAAATGTGCTGGGCTGATCGGCTGGCCTACTGAGTCTCTCTGGTTTTTTTTTTTTTTGATCATGGCGACTGGCCTACTGAGTCAGCCCCCGAGCCTTATCGGGTGTTTGATTGCATGATAATTTTTTGTACACTTTCATGATAAAAAATTGTATTAAAATAAAAAGTGAACTAACTCATGACATAAAATTATCATGTTTGGAGGGATGTGATTACAAAAAAGAGTAACCACCACACATGATCAAATAAAGTGGGGGACCACAAGAAAAAAGAAAGAGGTGAGACCCTCTTTTTTTGTTTAAGAAGAAAATCACTTTCAAAACATAAAATTGTCATGGTTGTCAAACACCTCTTTTAACAAGTTTTCTTACAATTTTTAAAAATTAAGATAAAAATCTCAATTATCATGCAACCAAACACCCCATTAGCATTAATTGGTGTCTTTTTCTTTTTTTGGAAAAGGCATTAATTGGTGTCAGTCACGTACTTTTTAGTCCCGCATCTTCCCCATTTATAATTAAGGAAATAGTACTATTTTGTCTATAAAATAAAGCTAATATGTAGATAACATCTATAGTCAAGTCAAGATGGACTTTCGAGCCGTTCCTTAAATTACCTGAAAATAGATTAATCTTAATTTAAAATTAATTATTTTAAATCTGTGTGTATGATAAGAAAAAGCTGATGAAATAGAACCAAAATGCCTCCGTTTGATCTGTTGTCGGTTTGGGGTTTAGTCGGTTTAACCGAGCTGATTCTATTCGGTTTTAGTTTCGATTTTAATCACGAATATTTCAAAAAATAGATAAGAAAAATCAGACTGATCTAGTCGGAATCATCTTAGTTCCCGAGTGAAGGGAATACTTTTAATCTCTAATGATAAAAAGTCGTGATCTTAGTCACTCAAGTGATGAGTAATGAGTCAGTAAGACGTTAGTAACAGTTTAACTTTGTCGGTAATAAGTTAATGAGTCAGTGAATCGTTACTAAATTACTACCGACGTCTTACAAGTTCGCTACCGATAGGTGATGAGTTAATAAGACATCGATGATAGTTCAATTCTTTTCGACAACGATTCATCAAATTTGTTATTTGAATCGCCATTTAAATGGTCCAAATAGTGATCTTTTTTATTAGAAATTGAGAACACTCCCTCCACGGGATGATTAAGCTGATTCAAACTCAGCCAAGACCGGTAGAAAAGAAAGATAAACAGAAAAGAGAAGATCAGATCTCAGAAAATCTCCTACAAAATCGTTCTTTTACGCGGGCAGGCAGCAGCATCGTTGCGACAGGAGAGTGAGAAGGGAGAGTGGGAACAGAACCCAGAAAATAAAGGTAGAAGAAGAAAGAAGGGCACGGGGGGCGCGGGAAACAGATCTCAGAAAATAAAAATAGAAAAAGACGACGACCACGACCAAGAAGAAGAACACGACGGCGGCGGCGGCATGGTGGCGTGTCTTTCTTTCTCTGATCTCAGTGTCTTGCTCTTGTTAATTACGCAGCACAGCAGGGGGCCGCCCGCCTTGACTCAGTACCACCTGTGGCACACACATCTGTAGTGATATGCGCTGTTGATGGGGTCGTTGGCGTCGACGGGGACCTGCTCCGCCCTGCACTTGAATCTGCACCCTCTGCACTCGTTGTAGCTGCACGTTGGCGCCGTGGAGCCGATCATCACCCTCCTCGCGCTCTTGATCTTCTCCCTCCATGTCGTCCCCGCCGCCAGCTCCCAGCTTCCTCCAGCTCCCTGCAACATCCGCTCCCGGCGACTTACATACACGTAATAACGTTGTTTCTGCCGAGCAGAATAGCAGATGCATGCTTCATGACGCTATATATATATATATATATATATATATATATATATATATAGAGAGAGAGAGAGAGAGAGAGAGAGAGAGAGAGAGAGAGAGTTATAGATATACCTCTTTCTGCTGTTGCCGGAGTTGGGCGGCGGCTCCCTCCCGACGGGGGGGAAGGCCTTCTGCTTCGACACCCGCGGCATCTGCACACATCATTTCAAGCGACAAGAACGGTCGTCATGAAGGCGATCGAAGAGAACATTATCTATATCTATATATACATACAACAACACATGTTTTCAAAGCGAGAGCACTGCAACCTGCAATATCTCTGACGAGAGAAACCGCAAGAGCTAACGCGAGGAGGAGGAGCAGAGAGATGACGGCCGTCTTGGTCGCGGTGGTGGTTGTGGTCTTCGTCACAGCGGTAGCAGCTGCCATGGCCGGAATCGATCAGAGACAAGGGAAGAAGCCCCGGAGCTCAGAGAGAGAAGAAGCTAGGTGCCCCCCCTCTCGAATTGTATGTCTCTAGTGTCTCTTCGCGGTTGTTGCTGTCATCCCTTGCTGTGTTGTGAGCTGTGTGCGGGGAGTGTGTTGGGAGACGACCGATATATAAAGGAGAGACGGCTCACGCTTCTGGCTAATGATATGGTGACGATGAGGACGATGATAAAATGATAGAATAATAATTTTATATAATTGGGTACTTGTTCGTCATCAGAAGATAGATAAATACGTCATAACTTGGCTCTTATTGTCTACACAGTATTAAGATATGTATGTACACATGATTCAATGAATTATTAACATGTCACACATCTCTGGTATATATATTAATTTGACGGATCTCACTCACTTCACTTGCATATCATGACATGATGCTTAATTAGGAGATTAATAATTATACACCGAGCACTACAAAAAAACGTTCATCAAAAAACACCCGTCGAGATAATAATAATCATCAAGAAGAACAATATAATATAACGAGATCTAAGTAGCTGCTCTTTGAGTGGGCGTAGGTTCTGCGGCGCGTGTATGTGCACAGGGTAATGGCTGAGGGGTCCCCGCAGGCAGAGATAGATGCTCCGGCCGTCTCCGTCCTGCCGTGCTCTGCCTGTGCGCGCAGGTTGCTGCTGGGCTTGTGTGTCCTTAACCTCCTCCTCCTTCTCCTCCCACTGGCACTGCATTTACCTCGACACTGTACTGCGGGTTAAAATCAAGAAGAACCCTACGTACACGGCAAAAATTTGGGATAACGTTAGGCAGAGAAAGATTGAAAACAACGAGAGAGAGAGAGCGCGCGCGCGCGGAGATGTTGGGGGTCGGAATCGGTGCGATGGGTCGAAATTCTAACGGCTTGTTGGGTCGGTTATTTAAGAATCTTTTTAAATAACACATTTTAATCATGAAATTATAAAATTAACACACTATTTTTTATTTTTTTTTGCAAACATAGCACACTTTGTTGAAAATGGAGTTCCACTGTCATTTTAATCTTTCGTCAGTTAGGACGTATTAAAAATGAAAAGCAAAGTCAAACTGTTTCTTTTTTTCTTTTTCTGATAATGCATTAAATGCCCTTAATAAACTTAGTTGATTTCTATTCCAGTGTTTGAATTTGAACAATCTGTTTCATACAATAAAATCGAAAGGTCAAAAACTCTAGAATTAGACTTCTAAGTATCCTGATTTCAACTCAAAAAAAGAAATAAATTGGAGCAACGGTGGTCTATTTTCGAAAAGCTACTCTTTTTGAGAAGTTTAAAAGTCTAATCATATAATTTTGAATACTCTGAATTCGTACCGTGCATTAAATACAGTTATAAAACTTGATCGGATTCTAATATTTGAATTTGAATGATACTTTTGAACCAATAAGTTCATAACATTTAAAACTATAGGATTGAACTTTTAAACTTCTTAAAAAGAGTAGTTAATTAGATTGGATGACTGATGTTGCTCTGATTTATTATTTTTTTAGAGTCAAAATCAAGATATCAAGAAGTTTAATTCTATAGTTTTAGACATTGCATGGAATGGATCATTGAAATTCAAATATTATGATCGAAATAGACCAAGTTTATTAAGTGCATTTAATGTACTATCATAAAAATAAGAAAGTAAAAAAGCAAAATCAAACTCTACATTTCTTTTTTTTAATATGTCTTGACGGAAGGTTAAAATGACAGTCCAGCTTTTCACTTTTTGCTCAAAAGTCGAACTTATAGACATTGACTTTCAATAAAGTGTGTTAGTTTTGTAAAAAAAAAATTTAGTGTGGTATTTTATAATTTTATAATTGAAGTATGTTATTTAATAAAAAATCTGCCTTATTCCACTACAGGGAAAAGGGCTATTAGCGACGGGTTATTGGCGACGGCTTAAAAAAGCCGTCGCTGAAACATTTATTTGCGACGGCTACAATTAAGCCGTTGCCAATATGAGGTAAACTAGCGACGGCTTATGAAGCCGTCGCTAACAATGTTTTCCGCGATGGCTCTAGCCGTCGCTAAAAGGTTCGCGGCCCCGCTGTTGACCGTTCAACGGTCGGGAACTAATGGCGACGACTTAGAGCCGTCGCCAATACCTTCAACGGTCGAAAGTTATTGGCGACGGCTGATAAGCCGTCGCCAATGTAACTTAATGCACCATTGGCGACGGCTAGGAAGCCGTCGCCATTAATTTTTTTCTTATATCGCCCCGACGCTCCTTCCTCTTCCTCCCCCCCCCGTCGCTCCCCGTGCCCTAGCCGCTCTGCCGCCGCCGCCGCCCGTCGCCGCCGCCGTGCCGTTCGGCGCCGCCCGGCCGCCGCCGCGCGCGCGCAACCGCCGCCGCCGATAAGAGCCGTCTCCACCGCCCGGCCGCCGGCGCCGCCCGCCGCCTCTCCTCTTCTAGGCGCCGTCCGCCGCCGCCGTCGGCCTGCCGCCGCCGCCGTCCGCCGCCGCCCGGCCTGCCGCCGCCGCCGTCCGCCGCCTCTCCTCTTCTAGGCGCCGTCCGCCGCCGCCATCGCCCTCGCCGCCGCCATCGCCCCCGCCGCCGACGCCGCCCGCCGCCGTCGCCCCTGCCGCCGGCGCCGCCCGCCGCTCGCTGCCGCTGCAGGTGCCTCCGCCCACTGCCGCCGCCGGTGCCACCCGCCGGTGCTTCCACTGTTAGTGCCGCCGAGCGCCGCCACCGCTGCTGCAGTCCCCACCGAGCGACCTCCTTTTAGGTAACAATATATTTTTTTAGATAAATGTAATATTTATTTAGATAAATTGATTATAATTAATGTGATATTTTTTAGTTAAATGTGCTAGTTATTATTTAGGTAACCTCAAACAATCAAACAAATTTACTTTTATGTGGTAATTTGAGGTGTTTTTTATTGGATTCAAAATTTAGAACAAATGTGGTATTTGTTCAATATCTTTTTAAGATGACAAAAATAAAATAGGACAATCATGGGCAATCCGACATAGGGGTGGGGCAAAAATCTCCAAATCTCAATCCGAAACCGGATTCGCCAATATGAAGCTCATTCCGGATTTGAATTGGGAAATCCGGCTTCGGGTTGGGCTAAAATCCCCAAGTCCCCAATCCGAAGCCGGATTTGCCAATCAAAGTCCGTTCCGAGTTTGGATTGGGTAATCCGGCATCGGGTTGGGCCAAAATCCCCAATTCCCCAATCCGAAGCCGGATTCGCCATTCCGTGGCTCATTCCGGGTTTGGATTGGACAATTCGGCTTCGGGTTGGGCAAAAATTTCCAAGTCTCAATGCGAAGCCGGATTCGCCAATCGAAGTCCATTCCGAGTTTGGATTGGGCAATCCGGCATCGGGTTGGGAAAAAATCCCTAATTAGCCAATCCGAAGCCGGATTCGCCATTCCGAGGCTCGTTCCGGGTTTGGATTCGACAATCCGGCTTTGAGTTGGGCCAAAATCCCCAAGTCCCAATCCGAAGGGTTTCATTGCCCAATCCAAGTCTGTTCCTATGGCATAGGGTTTATTTAAAGAGAAAATTATGTTCTTCGATTGATTATATGTCTGACAGTATATATATTTGTTTTTTACCTTGTTGTCAGGAAGCTTCAAAAAACTTGTATTCACTTGAAACTTGCTTCCTTTGGAGGACGTCCGGTTAGAGTAAACAAGTTATTACATTGTCATTTATTTTTTTGAGATTTTTTTATTAGAAGAAATGAGTTTATTAGACAAATCTTGGATGCTTATTCGTAATAGATTAGATTCTATGTATGTACGAGGTGTCGAAGAATTCTTAGACTATGCTTTTGATGATTGTAGGATACAATATAGATATAGACAACACAAAGATTTAATACAATGCCCTTGTAGAGTATGTTGCAATACATTTATTTTAAAAAGAAATATTGTGAAAGAACACCTAATATGTGATGGCATATGGTTAAATTATCAAACTTGGATATGTCAGGGTGAATTTGAACTTAGCTCTTGGAATGAGGATAACACATGATTAAATGAACGGCAAGAGGATAACGTAGATGATGATTTAACGGAAATGCTTGAAGATATTCAAAACAATGAATTTTCTACCCGACAAAATGAGGATGAACCAAATGAGGAAAGTTTAAAATATTTTAGATTATTAAAAGATTCAGAAACACCTTTATATGATTGTGTGAAAGATGTATCTAAACTAAAATTTATTTTAAAGTTGATTCAACTTAAGTCGATGAATGGTCTCACTAGAAGATGTATGGATACGATCTTATCTTTATTTAAGGAAGTGCTACCTAATAGTGCATGTGTCCCCGATAATTGGTATGAACTTAAGAAAATAGTTAAGGAATTAGGACTTACTTATGAGAAAATTCATGCATGTAAAAATGATTGTATTATTTTTTGGAGAGATAATAAAGATGAAAGTGTTTGTCCAAAATGTAACACTTCCAGATATAAAGATGATACTCAAAATAAAAATAAAAAAGTAGCACAGAAAGTTTTACATTATTTCCCATTACGAGATAGGTTGCGTCGTCTATTCATATACACCGATACCAATTTGATTTCTCAAATTTTTTTCATTTAATACCCACATCTTTTAACTCAAATTCTCATTGTAGGAAAATATGTAACAATTGATTAATCCCTCAGCATCCGATTCTTCTGATGCTGGGGTATCTCAGCCACTCAATCCAGAGGAGGTTTTTGTATCCGTTTTCGGTAGAGATAGACCGGGACGGATTAGATGTGGTGGGCGAGGTGAAACTCGCAACACTTGGTATGGAGGGTCCAGTGGAGGTTCTTCTTCCTCCACGACCCAAGAGGTCCAGGAGCTTAGACAGCAAGTGGAGAAGCAAGCTCAGGTCAACGTCGAATGTAGATCTGAGATTTCTTCTTTGAAGCAACAGTTGGATGATCAACAAAGATTGTTTCAAGAAACTGTCCAACGGTTGACACAAATGTACGAAGAAATGAGTCAAAGGCTCCCGGCCAATGTACCATCCACATCGAGACAACCTCCAACACAATCCCATCATCAAGACGACGACCGAGATGAGGACGAGGAAGAGTACGAGGATGATGATGAGGAAGGATCATATGAAGATGAATGATATTTTGATTCTTTTCTCATTAGACAATCTATTTTGTACTCTTTTTATTCTAAACTTATTATGGATATTGATATGGTGTTATCGAATGATATTTGAGATGTATGTTTGGATGTGTTATTCAATAGAATGTGGTTTGATTGTATTTTTGATTGTTATTTGGTTTGATTGTACCAGGTTCTGATTTAGAATGTGTGTGATAAATGTGAATGGATGTAAACCATTTAGGGGTGATAAATGTGTTTGAGATGTATGAATCGGTTCCGATAATGTATATTCATGTATGGATGTAAACCTGCATGAATCCGACAACAAATAAAGCTGTTTTTTTTACATTACAGAAGTATTGGCGACGGCTCCCTCAGCCGTCGCCAATACTTCTTTTCGCGACGTGTATAACTTATTGGCGACGACTATCAGCCGTCGCCAATAGGTTTGTTTTCTATCCGCGGGCTTCAAAACCTGGTTTAGCGACGGCTGCCAACCCGTCCCAAATAGTATTGGCGACGGCTTCAAAGAGCCGTCGCCAATACTTCTTTTCGCGACGTGTATAAGTTATTGGCGACGGCTAATAGCCGTCGCCAATAGGTTTGTTCGCTATCCGCGGGCTTCAAAAACCTGGTTTAGCGACGGCTGATAACCCGTCCCAAATAACAGTACTGGCGACGGCTTCAAAGAGCCGTCGCCAAAAGTTATTGTAAAATGCGATAAAGGTATTGGCGACGGCTAAGCCGTCGCCACTACCATTATTTGGGACGGCTTGTCAGCCGTCTTCAATAGTGTTATTTGGGACGGCTTAAAAGCCGTCGCCAAATTTTTATGGGCGACGGCTCGAGCCGTCGCCAAAAATAGTATAAGAGACGGCTTTTAAACGTCGCATATATAGTTATTGGCGACGGCTTTGACTAAGCCGTCGCCAATATTATTGGCGACGGGCTTATTTGCGACGACTTGGCGACGGTTGTAAAGCCGTCGCCAATACTAATTGGCGACGGCTTTATGGTCATTGGCGACGGCTTTAAGCCGTCGCCAGTAACAATTTTTCTTGTAGTGTTCGACTCTGACCCAGCCATCCATGACTATATTACTTGTTGAAATTGATTAATAAATGTTAAATAAAGTAATGTGTAAGCTTAATTGATTCAAATAGTCATGTCTGAGACATCCTATGTTCCAAGTATCTAGATGTACATAAACAGAAATTCTAAATTATTAAATATAAATTTATAAATAATGTATTTAAGATTTATACACAAAAAATTTGGAATGCGTAATTCTAAACTAACAGTTATATCTTTAGTATATGAAGATGTTTGGAAAAAGAGTAATGTCCCAATGGTAGATAATTAAGCTGTCCTCAAGGTGTCATACATTGAAATTTGAAGCTTAGCATATATATGACGATGGGCGTAAAATTAGACACTACATGTCCTATGATGAATAGATAGCAAGCCAATGTTGAATTAACACATGTTAATTAGAAGGTTGTTAAAAGGACAATACAAAATATAAAAGAAAATTTGCACTAGTTAGTTTATAAAGTTTGTAAGGTTGAGGTATATATTTGGCGATGAGGATACTAATTATGGAGGAGACAGAGATGATAACAAGTATATATCGGACATTTTTTTCATCTTTGGTGGTTTCTCTCTTTCTTGGGAATAAGAAATAAGAGTGTTTCTAAATATAATATAAAGAAAACTAAGTATATTGTTGTGTTTGTGGTTACTACTCATATTGTTTGAACAAAATGACTTTTGTTGATGTATTGTTGTCAGATATCAGCCACTATCATCTTGGATAGAGTGAATAATTTGATAATAAAATATAAAAATATAATATCATTTGTCAAAAATATTATGCAAACATAGAAAAAACTTACATCCCACAAATAATTCAATTTTCTACCTTTAGAGAACGGATGCTTCGATGACAATTTTTTTTCAACATATAAGCTAAATAAGAGATTCAAGAATATATGAGTTAATTATAAGTTTCATACATAATGAAAATAGAGATATTATTCACTAATAGAAGAAGCACATAAAAGTTTATATGTATCTTATGACTCACACAAAAATTAAGTGGTAGTCTAATCATTTATTTGTCAAGTGGGACATTGTAATAATTAAATTAATTTACTGCCCTATTTTGAATTAAGTGGTAGTCTAAACTGCTCCACCTATATAAATACACTATTTTTGAATTACTAATCTTTTCTGAATATTGATAAAATGTGTATATAGTTACTAAAGAGTTTAGTAATATTTTAGAGGAGTTAGTAACTCAAAAATAGTAAATTCAATAATTATGTGCACCATTTAGTAACTATAGGAGTGGTTTAGTAACCAGATAAAA
Source organism: Cryptocoryne crispatula var. balansae (assembly GCA_036172225.1). NCBI lineage: Eukaryota > Viridiplantae > Streptophyta > Magnoliopsida > Alismatales > Araceae > Cryptocoryne > Cryptocoryne crispatula. The sequence continues at coordinate 13,490,330 of CM069922.1, read as the reverse complement.
AATACAAGTGGCATATGGGTATTTGATTCTCTCTGATGGTGATTAATGGATTTCTCTCCTGCGAGAATTTTGGTTGACTCATAAATATGATATAATACACAAGAACAAAATCAATTCGCTAGCCCAGCAACACTAGGTTAGTATTCAATAAAGATATCCATCAAATAATTACTCCAAATCAGGCACGCAATAAAGAGTTTTCTTTTCAACCCAACCTCCAAAAAATGATCGACTTGTCGGTAGTATATTTAGGGGATTTTAATTCTGGGTCCTATTTTAGTTCTAAAATTATTTTAAAGTCCCATCGTTACTGTAATTTTTTAAAAGTCCCAACGTTACACACAAAAATATCTTGAACATCCCCTCCGTTGTCCCATTCGACTCACATTTCCCACTCCCCAAAATACCCCCAACGGCGACGGTTGAACCCTACTTGCGAAACCTCTACAGCGGCCGGCCTTTTCCCCTGTTGCTCGACTCCTCCGCCTGCTGCCATTGTGCTTCTCTCGAAGGTGTTGCAGTTGTAGGTTGTTCGAAGAAGATTAGGTCTTCGCCGCGCCGCTGTCGGATTAGCCCGCCACCGGTCGTGGAGCTGAGCCCGCCACCGGATCCAGAGGAGAGAAGGCGAAGCCCTAGCTGCCTGTTGAAGCCTAGTTCGTCGAAGGAGGATCCGTTATGATATCCCCCTTTTATGATGCTCATCTCCTCCGCTCCGCCATTATTCTTCTTCGACAATCTCATTTACGTCCTTATCACATGCTGGGATTGGATCCGGTGGCTGGATTTTGACCGAAGGTGCTGTATCCCATCCAGACTGAGGTCTTAGGAGAGGCGGTCCTGAAAGTATGTATGCCCACCATTTCTATAGCGCCTTAGGAGAGGCGGACCCACGATAATGCTCAATGCGTTAAATCAATCTTACCATCCTGTTCCCTTAGGATGCTCCTAGCGATGCTAACAAGAAGCGCTTCTGGCAGTGGCGGGGTTCTTTTGATTGAGTGTTGTATCCCATCCGGTTCTCAGTATTTTGTCTTTTTTATTATCAGATTCATTCATTGGTTCTCAGCATTTTTCGGAGCTTCAGATTTGCTCAGATTTGCTGTCGGATTTACTGCTGCTCAGATTTGCTTCATGTTCAGAGTTTTTTTACCGTCAGATTAATGAACTAGACTTATTAATCTGCAATGCTCTACGTTGTAGTAGATTATAGGAATTCATCAATCAGTGAACACTTTTGTGCTGAGTTCATTCATATTTTATTTTTATTTGAAATAGGGATACATATGGATCGAATGCCTGCAATTTTCACATACAAGAATGAAGCTTATGTGATACATTTACAAAAGGGAATGGAGTTCAATACACTTATGGAAGATGTTTACAGAAGATGGACACTATTGTCTACTAAAGTAGAATTGATGTGCCGCATCCCAGAGTGTCAAAATTGCACAATGAAATTATCGAATGAAGAAGACATTGATAAGATGATAGACATGCATGTGATGCTTGGAGTCAAAGTAATGAACTTAGAAGTGAATATATCTTCATCTGATGGAGTTATACCATTCATGTAGGTGTACTTATATTTTAATCTCGGTATGTTATAAATTTTTTTTACCTACATTATTTATTGTTGACATAACTGCAGAAGATCTGGTGAACAATCATCTATTTCTAACAACGTACTGTGTATTGAATCCGGACAAGCATCTTCATCTAGACATGAGTTGAATTTAAGAAGCACATTATGGCATGATAATATTTCGCATGTAGGACAGATATTTTCAGATGTAGAGAGTCTTCATGCTGAATTGAGAAAATTTTCAATTTCTAGAGGATTTGACTATAATTTTGAAAAAAAATGATCAGATTCGAGTGACGGTGCAGTGTAGAGTTTCATCTTGTACTTGGAGTCTTCATGCCAGAAGAATAGGATTAGGACCTCAATTTAAAATAAAATCTTTTGTCAATGTACATACATGTGGTGGTGGTTTGTCGACACAAAAGCATCCTAAAGCTGGTAAAAAGTGGATTAGTAGAATTATTTTGGACAAAGTTGCTGATGATCCATTGTATAGACCAAAAGATGTTAGGAAAGACATCTTTAGGGAGTACGGAGTTCAAGTCCCTTATCATCAAGCATGGTTAGAGAAAGATGCTGCATTCAAGACACAATTTGGAGATGATAATTTCTCCTTTGATTAGTTACGTTGGTATAAGTCTGCAATTGAACAGTCAAACCCTGGTAGTATTGTAGGGTTAGATATTACCAATGAAGGAAGATTCCAACGAATTTTTATATGTTTTCAAGCATGCATCACTGGTTTTATAAATGGATGTAGGCCGGTTCTCTTTCTTGATGGCACCTTTCTTAAAGATAAGTTTCAAGGGAAACTATTGGCAGCCACTACATTAAATGGTCAAAATGAACTTTTTTTTGTTGCATATGCTGCATGTGATGCAGAAAATGAAGAAAACTAGAGTTGATTTTTAACTTGTTTGAAGAAAGGAATTTCTGAAGAACTACCTATGACATTTATGTCAGATAGATGTAAAGGGTTAGTTCAAGCGGTATGTATTGTGTGGCCAACTTCATTTCATGCATTTTGTTTACGTCACTTTGAAGACAACTTTGCCAAATTCTTATGAGGAAAGTGTCATTCCTCAACTAAAAATGCTTGTCTTGACCTTCTTAAGAAGGCAGCGTATGCAATGACCATCATTGAGTTTGAAAAAGCTATGGGTGAAATGCAGGCTTTGTGTGTGCAAGCTGAGTTGTGGTCAAGAAAAGAAAATCCAAATCACTGGTCAAATGCATTTTTTGAAGGTGAACATTATAGTGAAATGTACTCAAATCCTGCAGAGTCTTTTAACAGTTGGATTTTAGAAGCAAGACACTTACCATGTTTGCCCATGTTAGAACGTATTCAGAGTCAAATAATGTCTTTAGCTTATGAAAGGAGAAACAAATGTACTAATTGGGGGACAACTATGGTACCAAAAGTTGATGCTTATCTCAAACAACTTATGGATAGCACTCGTGGTGTATCTGTTAATTGTTCGAATGGACAAATATTTGAGGTCTTGACAAGACCGTCTCATGTTGTGAATCTAGGAGAGGGAAAATGTACTTGTAGAGAATGGCAGATAAAAAGAATACCATGTAAACATGTTTGTGCAGTGGGACATAAGATTGGAGCGAATGTTGAGGATTACTGTTCTAATTATTACAGTGTTGAATATTATTCTCAATGCTATGAACAAACTATTTGTCCAATATCAAATGCAGACAAACCACATGCTTGCAATGATGAGAATGTTGAAATTTTGCCACCTAGTACTAAAAGAAGAGCAGGTAGGCCAAATAAAATGAGAATTCCTTCTCAGCAATCATTACAAGAAGAAAACATGTCTTATACATGTTCTAGATGTAAGCAAAAAGGCACAACAAAAAAACTTGTTCAAATCCAATCTAAGAATAGGTAACTTGTTCTTTTCCATGTTATTTGCTTTTTATTTGTCGACCCTCTCCAATCTTATACTCTGTTATTCTCTCCATTCTAGAGTGGCAGTTAACTCTCCGGTACCTAAAATGAGATGCTTAGCTGGACATGGTTATTGTATGGTTAAAACAAGTCAAACCGAAAAGAATCCTGGTAGAGACTTCTACAAGTGTAAGGTAATAGAATAGTTGTTGTCTTATTTATGTGTCTTCTATTGATTGAAGTATTTATATCTTATTTTTATTGAAATGCAGGAAAAGAATTGTGATTTTTTCATGTGGTGTGATGAAATTAACAAGTATGTATTGCCTCAAGAACAAAGTTCTTTGGAGAAGGATGCCCGAATTAAAATTTTGGAGGCGCAGGTTGAAACCATGGAAAAATATATAGACCATCAGAGGTCTATAATCAAGAAGACAAGAAGTGTGGTCTCATCATTGCCTGGGGCATTTTCTTTCTTAGATATCAAAGATAATGAAGCTAGTCTCAATGAAGTATTATCAGATGATTTTAGTTGTGTTTGAACAAATTTGAGTTGTTTGTTCTTGTTTCTTCTGAACTACGAATTACGAATAGTCTTGGTTGTAAGACAATGGTTATTCTGCTTTTTCTCCTCTGTATTATTGTCTGGTTCAGATTTATGGTGTTGATTGCAGACAATCATATTCCTTTTCACTGCTGGATGTGCACATTATTTTCTGGTGCTAATTTGATCCAATTTGCTTCCTGTTATGGTTTCAAAACAGTAAGCTAGTTGGAGGCTGCATAGTTTTCAAATGCTTATTTTATCCCATTTGCTTCATGTTGAAGAGAAAACCCATCGTATGAGGTTGTGTATGAAGTGGCGTGATCGAAGTTGATTTTTGATTTTTTGAAAATTTTTTATATGTATTTTACGGAACAATGAAATTACATAGAAGTCTAGGAGATGTTGCTTTCTTGAAAAAGTCATTTTTCAATTTGGACGATCTCCTGTAGAGTAATGTGAAATCTTTCCCATTTATTAAGTTGATACATTTATTTTTGACCCCCCCACCCCGCCATTTTGCTCAACTAACATTTTGATTTCCTCTATTTTTTTTTACCACCACGCCAACCATACCTGAGTATTTCAACGTAATTAATTTAATGAAATTTTCAGCATTACGAAGAGAAAATCGAACGTCAATTTTTAAGACAAGGAATGTTCAGTATAAGTTTCCAACCGGTAGAGATTTCCAAGGGGGTAAAATGGGGAACATATGTACAACTAAGGAGGGGTAAACGCCGTTAGTGTGGTAGAGGGGCGGGAGTTACAATTTTTTTAAATATGGGATTAAAAAATAAGTTTGAAATGTCTAGGACAAAAAAATAAATGTCCCCCCCCCCTAGCAGGGGCGGATGTTGATTTCCTCGTCTATTTATTTAATCTGTTAAAACATTGCTTTGGTATGTTACATAGATGCTGGAATAATAGAGATGTATAATAAAATTACCATTCCAAAAATATTTCCTCTTCAGGATTATTGTAACCGTAGAGACATAAATCCCCGAACATTGAAGAGGAGAGGAGATCATGGGTGTTTTTGACATGGGACAAAACATGTGAATGAGAAAGGTGACCTATAAATAGATGGAAATATTTCCATCAGAAAAGATATCCAACAGCCGTCTGATCAGATTCCCTTGTTCTCTCCATCTCATTTTCTCTTCCTCTACCAACCTGGGCATTTAGTGTGATGAGCCTTCTAATTAGGGGTGAGCATTAAACGGTTCAAACCGAAAAATCAAACCGAATTGGTCCCTTTGGTTCGGTTCGGTTCAGCTTGAATCATATTCGATTTGGTTCGGTTTGAAAATTCTCCAAATCGGTTTAAACCAACAAACCGTTTAAACCGATTTAATTAAAAAATTATATAAAAACTGTTATAATATTATTAGAAATGATATTTTTATAATTTTTATAATAAAATAATATTTATTTTAATTGTTTTTAACTTAAAATTATTATATATATGTAAAAAATAATTAATTAAAATATTTTTACATATTTTCGGTTTAAACCGAACCAAATCGAACCAAACCAAATCAGTTTGGTTTGGTTTGCTTTGAGGGGTTGAATCGGTTTGGTTCGATTTGAAAAAAAAATAGTCCAAATCGGACCAAATCGAACCATACTCACCCCTACTTCTAATACGTGATCCTCTTGATTTTCGTGGGAGCTTTGGGGTCACCTCTTAATCCAAACCCGCACTAGCCAGAATTTTCTTATATATTTGGGGCCACGGCAGCCATAAAGGGTTGGTTCCGACTCAATGTGCCTTCGATTGATGGTGCTTTCATGGGGGCAGGCTTTAGTTTTATGACGAAGCTGATCGAAGTGCTAATTAAACTCGCCTTTTTAGTTTAAGATGAACGCCAAAATGTATAGTGATCTATCAGCCGTTAATGTGCCGTTTGGTTAAAAAAACTGGGTTGAAGCATCTCTGATGACCTCTCTATATAAAAACAATCAACTTCTCCCTTTCAAGTCACTAATTAATTTCCCTTTTGTCTGAAGAACGGCGCGCTAGTCATTCTAAAGCTTCCAAGCTTCACCTTATGATCCCCCACCCTTTTCTTTAGTCGTACCTTCTCACCAGACACGGCAAATTTATCTTTATGTCATATTTTATATGATGATATGATTTTATCACAAAAATATACAACAAAATCATGGTGCTACCAAACACCCTATCCTTCACAAATATTCAACGCCTCTTGTAGTGATAGATTCTAGATCTATTTTTGCATCATCTGATCTTGCGCCGTAATCTGTCCTCCAAACATCTTGTTTTCTCTCTCTCATGGGTCCAAACCCCTGCAGTGATCCGGGCTAGAATTCGGAAGGTAGGATAAGAGTTTGGGTCTCCTCAGGAATTTAATGGAGAGTTATTTTTTTTCCTTCCTCTAAAAAACAGTGAAATTCGATAGACTCTACGAATCAAATTACTATTTAAATATACGAATCTCATTTTTTTTTTTTACGAAAAAATGATGAATACTTCCTCTCTGTCAAGTTTTTACGGAGACCCGAAGTCGCAGGACAAGGGTGTGACAGGGCGAGCGGGGAAGATGACCAGCGCCACATAGGGGTGCAAACGAACCAATACACTCGACAAGTAGCTCGAACCTCGGCTCGATAAAAACTTGACTCAGCTCGTTCATTAGGTTAAATGAACAAACTTGAACACAAAATAAAGCTCGACTCATTAAACGAGCCGAGCTTGAACAGACTCATGCTCGGCTCGATAAGGTCGCGAGTAGCTCGATTAAATATTATATTATATATTTATTTTTAAAAATTAAATTATGAGTATTAATAATTATATATTATCACTTAAATATATTAAATAATTTAAAATTTAAGTTTAAACTTAAATTGAGTTTCATAAATGAGCTAAATATAGAGTTTCATAGATAATTTTCCATTGATTTTGAGTTTTATAAACAAGTTTCTATATAGTTTAAGTTTAAATGTGAATTGAATTTTATTCTAACTACTACTCGAGTTCGAGCTCGACTCGGCTTGATTAATAAACGAATCAAGCTTGAACAAGGATTCCACGTACTCGTTAAAACTCGAGCTCGAACTCGAACTTGTGTAAAATAAACGAGCCAAGCTTGAACACCGTACTACTCGGCTCGGCTCGGCTCGCTCGGATCTTATCTTTACACGGGCGAGAGGGCCAAGAAGCTATCACAGTGTGCAACATCAATGAGCTGTCGGATGGTCATTGTAGGCTCTTGTATTGGATACATGTGTGCTGTATCGTGGGTAGGACATGGTGCAGCTGACCTTACCTCTGTGGGCTGCCCATGATTTGACGTCCTATGAGCGTGGTTAAATCAGTGGCCGCTGACTCTTTTTGTTATCCACGGGACGGTTTCTTTCGGGAAGAGCGGATGACCTTATGGGGTGTTTGGTTGCGTGATAATTTTTTGTACACTTTCATGATAAAAAATTGTATTAAAATAAAAAGTGAACCAACTCATGACATAAAATTATCATGTTTGGAGGGATGTGATTACAAAAAAGAGTAACCACCGCACATGACCAAATAAAGTGGGGGACCACAAGAAAAAAGAAAGTGGTGAGACCCTCTTTTTTATTTAAGAAGAAAATCACTTTCAAAACATAAAATTGTCATGGTTGTCAAACACCTCTTTTAATAAGTTTTCTTACAATTTTTAAAAATTAAAATAAAAACCTCAATTATCATGCAACCAAACACCCCATTAGGGTTCATTTGCTAACGTGTAAAATCAAAATGTAAGAAAAAATCTTTTCCAGAATGCACTTTTCCAGGAAATTGAAAACAATGAGGATTGTTTGGTTAACTTTTTTAGAAAAGTTCATTGAGCACTATTAACATCGTAACAACCAAGATAATTTTATCTATTTTTGTGAGATACAATTATTTATTTATAATAAAATCTTGGTGTAAAGATAAGTTAAGTAAGTTATTTACATAAATTTATTTTTCAATAAAATAAAAAATATAGTTTATTACTTATATATTAGTAAAATATTTTTTATTAAAAATAAGATATATTAATTTTTATTTTAAAATTATCTTCTTAAATTATTTCCGGTCATTTGAATATCTATAAATCATATTCTTAAATTTCAAGTAAAATTTTACTACAGTATACTCATTTTATTTATTGAAGTCTTTAAATATAATTTATAAATATCAAATTTATATTTTTTAAATTAAGTATATGATAACATATTTTTAACATTAAAAGTTTCATAAAAAATTACTTTAGTCAAATTCATATATTGTAAACCTACAATCTGACAACTAAATAAAATATATACTGCATAATAGTACATCATAGTGTTATTATGTTTTCTATATAAAATAATTTAATTAATAAAATAGTTTAAACATTTTGAAAACTTAAGTTACAGTTAAAATTTTATTAATAAATTTATTAAATAAGTACTTCGTATCATAAAATTACATTTCAAAAAAATTATTTTATTTTTTAACACATAAGAATAAAATGAATTTTTATCTACATATTTAAAAAGTTGATTTTAAATAATTGACATAATATACACCTTCCACCGAAAATGGTATCCTGAGCACCGCAGCGGATGCCAAAATCCGGATTGCCTGGACCCGTTCGTAAAATGTTTTACGTGATTCAACATTTTCCATGCAACCAAATAAGTTGCCGCATGCCTTTTCAGGAAAATTGACGTATGCATCATGTTTTCCCTCCAAACAAACAGACCCTTAGTTAGTTCCCAGGCGGAAAGAGAAATCTCAGTCTCCGATCAATCAGAAATGGCCGGAGTGAGGTGAGGGCTTGGGTTCTCGAGGAAAGATGGAGATTGAGCAGTGAAACTTGATCACTCATCCCCACGCAATGCGACGTGAAATTCAGCCGGTCGGTGACCAAAAAAAAAAAGACAGACGGAGAATCCACCCACTCAACCCTATTTAACCCCGTGTGGTGTGTGGTGAATGGCATTAGGAGAGGACAAATATTCGGGCTGGAGCACCGGATATCATATTTTTTAATCAAAAGGATGTGAGGTTCGCAAAAGATTGAAGCTCCAACCTTTGGATCGATTCTAGTTACCGGGTATTTTATCTATTCATTCACTCTCGTCGAGATAAATCTCAAGCTTGGGGACTTGAAAGAAGGAAAAAAAAAAGAACGAAAGATATGGCCAATGTGAAAAGGAGAATGGTTCATGCTGCCTAGGAATTTGTTCGAGTAAATATTGTAATAGAAACAGCCGACGAATAACACTTGTTGAATGCAGAAAATGGATGAATATACAATAGCTGAAGCATAAATTTGTATCCGACGGTCAGACTGAAGTTACTGGTATCAACAGATAACAGAAAATATCATGCTGTAATGCTCAAAAGAGCTTTTCCTCTATAAAGGTTACAGTTCATGAACATCACAAATTCAATAGTATCAAAAGATTATCTGGGATTTAAAATACAAAGTTACAGAAGTGACATCTAGAATGGATTCATGAAAGCAATCGCAATAGACTTTGATTATCATCCTTCATCCTATGATGAGCAGCAATCCCCATTTGATGAGCAGCAATCCACCATGTCAAATTTCAGTTCAGCTACCATGCTTGACTTCTTCCAGATTGAGGGTTAGCACATTGTTGTGGAAATGGAAGTGTGTATCATAAGATTATGCAAATCCAATTTCTTCGTACAGTAGTAGCAAATGCCAAGATGGGGCATATGAATCCCATCTGTTGGAACGCTTTGGCACCAAATTTACACACTTCTTTCCGACATATTCAGAATCAGGAAGGCCACTCATACATTCCACAATGTCCCAAAAAAGTCAATACGGAGTTTAAGTCTCACCAGCAGTGTCTGCGAACATGACTGGGTGAGTATGCACATAATTTAGAAACATTTAAGTACTTCAAACAAACTACGTTCATAGTTTTATAACCACTCGAAGGTAAGGCACATTTCTCAACCTCAACAGATGATCACAAGTCACAACAGCTTTTAAATTCTCCAGTAATTACTTCATGATAAAATGCAGCTTCAAGTCACACAAATTGCCTGTATTTCCTGTACGCATATTTATCCAGAAATACGAGGAAAAATAAGCCTTTCCAATAAGAGCTACAGTTTTGGTGCAACTTTTAAGTGTTCTTGATAGCGGTTCTTTCCAATGATTGAATTCCTCACTCTTACACGCTCACCATTAAAGTGGATGTATCTAAACTTCATTTGATATCTCTGCAGAAACCGGTTACAGTTTTCTTCTTGTCCAAGAGTCTGGAATGCTCTTCCCACTCTCCGAACAGTGTCTTCGTCTGGTTTGACTCCCAGTTCCTCCATATCAGCAAAAGCCTGCCATTTGTCAAAGGTTATAAAAAATTGTAGTTTTATAAGATAATGACTTACATTGTCTCCTGAAGGAAACAGATCTCATGATGAAAAACATAGAAAAAAAATTTCATGTAGATGTTATCTGCCACATCAGAGATGGATAGTCAGAAGTGATGCAAGATATGAAAAGATGACAAAATTCAAAACAAAGGAGTAAAGGACAGCAAATGAATCTTTGAGTAAATTTTCAAGCATCTAAGTTGGGTACCTCTAAAATCTTTTCTGGCATATGGTGGTGATCATATAATGAGATCATTCGGGAAAAAAGTCTCTTGGAGACGGAGCGGGTGTATTTCTTCAATATTGTACTCCATATGGTCTCAGCCTCATCAACTCTTCCATCCATATCGAATGCCAATAACAGCATGTCATATGTTGCCATGGTTATCACTTGGCCCTTATTTAACAACCACTTTGTTACCTGAAAATATATGCATATACACCAGGAACAATGCCCAAATCAGATAGGCGCAATTTGACAATCAAATTGGTTATGCCAAAACATAATCAACTATTTTTACAATAGAAAGCCAGAGTAACTGGCAAACTACTGGAAATGGATAGGACCAGACTTCATTAAGAAAAGAAAATTTTAAAGAAGTTGTGATAACCCCTCATCAGCTGCAACTTGAAATGCGTTATCCGTTCTGATTCCCTCCTGGGAATTCTGTGCTCTCCTAGATGTCAGGAATCCCAGAAGAGTCATGGATAAGATCCACCAGAGTAGACTGCCTATGCACATTATCATCAGAAGATCCTCCCACCTCAGACTTCTCTTCTCGTGCCTCTCAGTATCTTGGAATCCCCATGAGCAAGAAGATAAGTGAATATCACCCAAGGTCACCACCCTGCAGTGTTCCTTACTATGTCAGGATCCAGCATGAGACAGAACTATAGCTTCTGGGCTGCACTTCATATAGAAGGGACTGAACCTTGCTGCAGGAACTAACCAGTCCCTATACTAGTAAAAGAGAGATGAACAAGCTTCCTTGACAGCAATCCAGTTAAAGTGATCAATTTTGACTATCCTCATGCTGTGGTTTAGAACGGGTGAAATCAAATTTTAAACCCTCTACTCAACTCAAAACTATAGTTGTAAACCCAAATTATTTGAGTTTGCTATAAAGATTCTCTTTCTCCACTCACGTCGATTTTGAGTTATTTCTTCATAGACATTTAAATCATTCAAATCAAAGTGAATTGCCCTCCTCCTTCTTAGCTTAAGTCTACCTTTTTTTTAATATTTTGATATTTTCAACTTTTCTTATTGAAGTTTCTGTAAGCCTAATGATGGGGACGTTTTTCTTGAGCATTTTAAAATTGAGTCCTTAAATGGACTGGTCTGTAAATAGATTTTAGGGAGTCCTTTTCTTTAAATGTTCTCCTCTCCCCCTATAAGAGGAGGACCGATGTACATAGTTAAACAAGAAATAGAGCAATTTTTGGAGCCCTCGGGCAGTGTCCTCCCGCGTAGGGGCTGCGGCCCCATTTCCTCTCCCACCTTCGGCAGTGAGGCCGGCTCCCTCTTCACCTCCGGGAAGGATTCCCGGCCTTCTCCTTCCACCTTCCAAGTCCGGCAGGTAGCCGATCCTATCCTCCTCCTCATCCTCTGGCCTCCGTGCCATTCCCCCTCTCTTCTTCTCCTTCTCGGTTCGACAGCAGCCTCCGCGTTCGACTCCAACACCCACTCCCATCCGGAGGCCGACGGAGGACGATGCAGGAAGGAGGCAGAAGAAGACGGAGGTAAAGGAACTACGGGAGGAGGCAGCTCTCCGGCGATCCCCGGATCTGCTTCTTCCCCCCTGCCTGCGCGCATTAGATGAAGGTGGCGACGCCTGCGGCGACTCCTGCTGCGGCCTTCGCCGTTCTCTCCTCCGGAGTCTTCTCCTCCTCCCGACGCCGCCGCCGCGAAAGGGCGACGCGGCTGCTCTGCGATAGCTGGCCGGCCAACGCCGTGGGCGCCGAAGCCACCGCCTGCCCAGCCCTGCCGCCTGCGCGTGGCTCACCGTCCAGACGGGACAATGCCGAAGACGACGCGGCGCCACTCCATCCTCTCCGTCTTTTGTCACGGTGTTCGATCACGGGGACGGCACGATGGTGCCACGTCGACCGGCCGGCGACGGTCTTCGCGCGGCCACGAAACCCCGCCCGAGGCCGCCCGTCGCGTGGCCACGACCCCCCCCCCCCCGGCAGCGACCTGGAGGCGCCACGACACCCAACCCTGCCCGGTTCCGCTCGTACGCGGCCGCGCGGCTCGCGGCCGACCGGTCCGCGGCCAGACCGGTCGCCAGACCCGGTCCAACCGGGTTCAAGGCCGGTTCAAGCCGGTTTGACCCGGTTCAGTGCCTGAACCGGCCGGTTCAGTCCGGTTCAGGCCATTTTGGACTGTTCTGGACCCGGTTCAGGGTGGTTCGACTCGGTTCGGCACCGTTTTGGGCCTGTATCGACCGGTTCAAGTCCGGTCCGCCTCATTTTGGGTTACTTTAGTTCTGTTTAAGGCGATTAGCGCCGGTTTGTTCCGTTTTCGTTCGGTTTAGCCCGGTCTAGCCGGTTTGTCCCGCATCAGTTTGGTATCAGAGCCCGGAATCGACTCGTTCTCACGAGTCGAGTCTTGGGTACGTCCGAACCGGTTTAAAAAACTCGAGGTCGAGTTTTCTCCCGGTTGGAGAGAATGATGGGGACGTTTTTCTTGAGCATTTTAAAATTGAGTCCTTAAATAGACTGGTCTGTAAATAGATTTTAGGGAGTCCTTTTCTTTAAATGTTCTCCTCTCCCCCTATAAGAGGAGGATCGATGTACATAGTTAAACAAGAAATAGAGCAATTTTTGGAGCCCTCGGGCAGTGTCCTCACGCGTAGGGGCTGCGGCCCCATTTCCTCTCCCACCTCCGGCAGTGAGGTCGGCTCCCTCTTCACCTCCGGGAAGGATTCCCGGCCTTCTCCTTCCACCTTCCAAGTCCGGCGGTGTGTAGCCGATCCTATCCTCCTCCTCATCCTCTCGGCCTCCGTGCCATTCCCCCTCTCTTATTCTCCTTCTCGGTTCGACAGCGCCTCCGCGTTCGACTCCAACACCCACTCCCATCCGGGAGGCCGACGGAGGACGATGCAGGAAGGAGGCAGAAGAAGACGGAGGTAAAGGAACTACGGGAGGAGGCAGCTCTCCGGCGATCCCCGGATCTGCTTCTTCCCCCCCTGCCCGCGCGCATTAGATGAAGGCGGCGACGCCTGGTTCTCTCCTCCGGAGTCTTCTCCTCCTCTCGACGACGACGCCGCGACAGGGCAACGCGGCCACTCTGCAGCGGTACTCGGACGGCGAGGCGTCGCGGCCGCTCTGCGATAGCTGGCCGGCCAACGCCGTGGGCGCCGAAGCCACCGCCTGCCCAGCCCTGCCGCCTGCGCGTGGCTCACCGTCCGGACGGGACAATGTCGAAGACGACGCGGCGCTGCTCCATCCTCTCCGTCTTTTGTCGCGGTGTTCGATCGCGGGGACGGCACGATGGTGCCACGTCGACCGGCCGGCGACGGTCTTCGCGCGGCCACGAAACCCCCGCCCGAGGCCGCCCGTCGCGTGGCCACGACCCCCCCGGCAGCCGACCCGGAGGCGCCACGACACCCACCCCCGCCCGGTTCGCCTCGCGCGCGGCCGCGCGGCTCGCGGTCGACCGGTCCGCGGCCGTACATCGGCCGCGACCCGGTCCAACCGGGTTCAAGGCCGGTCTGCCGGGTTCGACCCGGTTCAGCTCCGAACCGGCCGGTTCAGTCCGGTTCAGCCATTTTGGACCGTTCCGGACCCGGCTCAGGTGGTTCGACGGCTCGGCACCGTTTCGGGCCTGTATCGACCGGTTCAAGTCCGGTCCGCCTCATTTTGGGTTACTTTAGTTCTGTTTAAGGCGATTAGCGCTGGTTTGTTCCGTTTTCGTTCGGTTTAGCCCGGTCTAGCCGGTTTGTCCCGCATCACCTATGTTTAATATCCATAACACCTCAATCTCCCTTCTTCCAATTTGTCTACAATTGTCACTTCTCTCACATTTTTTCTAATATATTCATTACATATCATCTAGTATGATTACATATCTATCTTAATATTCTCATTTTCTCAACACTTAATTTGGTAACATATTTTCCCCTCATTATCTAACATTCATCATTACATAACATTGCAAGTCTTACAGTTATATGATAAAATTTCTCTTATTGTGAAATTTTACATCACATGAAACCTATATAGTCAATCTTCACTTCAACCATCATAATTGTATGGTTCATTCTCTATCCTTTTTGAATTAAACCAAGATATTTGAAATAATATTATTCCATAAACTACCTTTCACATCTTTCCCCTTTACCTTTCATTAACTTTACAATGCATATATTGTCTTAGTTTTACTTATCTTGAAATACTTAAACTCATTGGTTCTCCAAATTTCTATCTAATGAACTTCATGTGACTCCTCTATCAATACAATATACCATGCCAACATCGTACACCATGGTATGCCTTCTTGTAATAGTCTTTATTGATTCATCCATAACTAATAAAAAAGATAAAGACATAATGTAGGTCCTTGATGTAAGTCAATTGAAATAGAAAATTCTCTTGTTTGTCTTTCAATTGTGTACATCTAGTAGTTGCTCTATAATACATGTTTTTATCACTTGCATATACTTAACTGACACCATCTTAAATTTTCAAATACTAAAAAATAAATTAAAGAAGGTTATTACCTTATCTAAAGCTACAAGAACATTAAAAACCCTTTATAATGTAAAATATAAAAAATATACAATTCATTGCTTGTTAAAGCAAGTCAATTTCTGTCATCAATAAGCTGACAGATAAGAAATAGGTCCTATGCCCATTTCTAACTACAACACAAAGCAACAGCCTAGAAATATCATAGAATCCTTTAGCTAAAAATGCTATAAATATGTGAATGCAATTTAGAAGCTAAATTTGAACAAATAAAAAAATCTCTGAGAGCAAATGACTGCATATCTTGGCACATGAAATACCTGTATGACACGCAGCCACATGCTTCTCTTGCGCAAAATCTCTAAAGCTTTTGCTACTGCGACCAAGGGGAATTCAGTCTCAAAAGCGGACCACTTGTCTAGAGCTCCATAAATTGCTTCTTTCTCATCAGGAAGCTTCGAGAGCTGATGATACAGGGCAAAGAAAGCTCTAAATTCTGTGACAAAGGCAGTAAGATTACAAAAGTTTGATAACAGACTAACCCTTCTTTTTATCGAGAAAAGGTTGCATGACTATGATTTATTCAAGAACAGCAAAAGAGAAGCAAAAAACAAGCTATAAATGCAAGTTAAGAGAATCATCCCACAAAATCAGAAGAATTCTATCATCTTGAGGTCTAGAAGCTGGATGCTACTCAACATGGCTAACCTAAGGGGTGAAGAGAAAAAGATGATTGGCAAAACTGAGTGATTCTTGGCCACTTCTATTTGCTGCTAGCACTAAACTACAATTTACACCTTAAGACTGGTGTAATGATGCCTAACATGACCAAATGAGATGTGCAGCTAATTACTAAAATACGAAGTGATTGGTATAGTTTCATAAACTAGCTCTTAAAGTGTTATGTGGTTATACTAGATTATATATAATATGTAATGAATATATATAAAAAAATGTGAGATTAACGGATGTAGACAAATTGAACAAAGATTAAGATGGTTTAGACAAATTAAATTCAAACCTAAGAAAGAGACAATTATAAATGTAGAAAATATCAAAGAAATGAAACAAAAAGGAATTGTGATAGACCTAAGTTAACATGGAGAAAATAAATTTAATATGATTTGAATGATTTAAATATCCGTGAATAAATAACTTAAAATTGATGTGAGTGGAGAAATAAAAATTTATATGGCTAACCTCAAATAATATATGATTAAAACCAGTTGAGTTGAACAAAATGCAAAGTTGATAGTTCAAAAGGACAAGGACACAAATCAGACAACGCTGCCTGCTCAAAGCAAGAATAAGTTTACACTTTCAAACAAGATTAGCATGGAATTTGCAGGTCGGGCTCAGAAAGATTGATCAGAATGAACATGCATACAAATAAAAGTGAATTTAGGAATTTTTACAACCAAGAACAAGAATATAAAAATATGATTATGAAAAGATTTGTTTTGGCAGATCGAGCTAGACCGAACAGGCCTGAGATGGGAATAAATTCAAAAAAAGCTAGAATATTTTCTATAGGACAATTTGGTTCTTGATCCCTGTAATCTTTTCTAATTGAATATGCCCTAAACTTTGCTCTATCTCATTTCGATCCCAACGAACTTTGAAAAGAAACAGAAACAAGTCCCTTGAATCTTATTTCATTGACTTTCTAAACTTCACCATGATTAGTCTTAGGTCAAACTAATCTACATTAGGAAAAGACGTGCAAGAGTTGTGAAATTGTTGGAATGAGGGGGGAGAGGGAGAGAAGGATGATGACTATGGAGTATGGACTGTGTGCCACTTCACCTTGTCTGCATGCAACCTCATTCCAACAGCACTAGTGGCAGTGCCAGCTCAAATCCACCCACATCATAAATTCTAAAAAAATGCTGATTTCAAACATATAATATACGCCTATACAGTGCCAGTGGCCACGTCCATTGCAGCAAAGCCCTTAGTGGCCTATCAAGATCACAACAGTTTCTGTTGATGCAGTTTCATGATCCTAACCTTGATGAATGATAAACAACCCCCTCATTCTGCAGCAAACCATGGTCCCATAACCTATATCCCTCTTCTTGATGATGTGGGATTGAATAGAAGAGATCATGGAAACTTCTCAGGAGTTCGAACTTCAAAAATGATATTCTACAATCTACATGGATAGCATAAAACAACATGACAATCTCTTAAAAAAAACTGAGAACCATACTAGGATAAGTTGATGGGTCCAGGACTAAATACAAGGTGGGTGATCATTGTCAACGAGGAACACTACAGGAGATCTCAACTCAGAAATAGGATTCGTTTTGAGTGTTATAAAGCAAAAAGATCTCAGATAGATCTCTTTAAAATCTTAAAAGATTGGTATGACATCCTGGATTAAGAAAGAAGAATCGGCCAATTTGGATCAGAATCAGCTAATTTCGGATCGAGTTTTGCATAAGCCGATCCGATTGTGGGGGAGGGGGACTCCGATCCATTCCCAGTATTCCTGCTCAAAGCAGCTAGAATAGATGCAGCCCCGGCAGTGTATTCCGGTGCCGATTCGACCCCAAAAGGGTCATATCAGATTGGAATTCTAGGTGGAATCCCTTTGTCATATTTTTATTTATTTTTTGAAGAACCAATATGGGTCAATTTTGGAGAAGTTTTTCTCTCCTTGAATCAACTGATTTGGCTGATCCCATCCGTATCAAATTGAAATCAGCACTAACCAATCCAATCTCCAATTCCGATCTTTCCTTCCTTGCCTGCATCATTTGTACATATAAAGTCATATATAAATGTTATTTATAAAATATAATATAAAAATGAGGCAACAACACTTGGATGAAGCTTCGAATGGATGAACCAATAGAGTTGTCAGCATGCGAAACAAACTTAACAAGGTTGTCTAAGAAATAGCAATAGCAATGAAAATAAGAGAAAATAGAAACGATATAGGCAATTTGCATTGATATGGAGTTGAGAAACTAGAGGTAGCACCAAGGATTGCCATCTCGGATCTCGGCTTCGTCTCGGGGGGGTGAAAGAGAAGAGTTCCATAACTTTCCGAATATGGGTCGGATTTCTGATCTGAATCAGTTTTCCGCATGTACTAACTTTCCTGCATCGTATGAGCCCACAAGTTTGTTAATGGGCCGAGTCCGGGTCTTCCGAACCGAATGTGGCCGAGAAGGGGCATTTTGGTCATTTGGACCCGTCTCAGGTGTTTTGGCCCATAACTTGCCAGATATCAATCGGATTTCCAATCTGACTTCAACGTTGCTCAATATGGAGCTGGGCAGACCCAATGATGTGTCTATGTGTTATCGGATCTGTCCCGAAGTGTCCAAACCTACCAAGGGCGAAAGAGGCCATTTTACCGTTTGAGGTCCGTCCGACATCGGATTCTGACAAACAAGGTATCATTGCGAAGCCCTCGACAAATACAGTCTCATGGACCCACTTGTTTTATCTTTCGGACCTGATATGCCCATAATAAGGCCATCCGAAAATTGACTTTCGGTGTTTTCTGCATAACTTTCCAAATATGCATTGGATTTCCGATCTGATTCTGGCATTGCTCAACATTGAGCTAGGCAGATCTGTTGGTGGTGCCTGATCGTCACTAGGCTGACATTTGGTTGCCCGGGCCGAATAGGGGCAAAATGGTCATTATGCCACCCAGAACTAGATTTTGGCATTCAAGGCATTATTGCAGAGGCCTTGACCAGCACAGTATTGTGGACCTACTTATTTTGTTCTTTGGGTCCATTAGGCCTACCCAAGGCCAGTCAGAAGTTCATTTTCACTGTTTTGCTCGTAACTTGTCAAATACAAGTCAGATTTCCAATCTGACTTTGGCATTACTCAAGTTTGAGCTGGGCAGACCAGGTATTGGTGTTTGATCATTATCGGCCAGGTATCGGGTCGATCATGCCCAATAAGACTTATCAGGTCCATTCGGCTTGTTGGTCCCAAATTTGGTATAATGTGGGTCACCTCCATCTGTTCATTTTTTTTCCATGTACTTTTGCCCAAAACTTGACATATTTAGGTACTTATGAATTTTTTTTGGTGCCAACAACTGCCCAGACGATCCTCCGCTTTGCTAGCCTTTGCTGCACTGCTCATCGACAATAACCTTTGGGGTGCCCGATCAACCGTTGTGTTCTTTGGACGGACCAAGTTGACTTCTTGGGATTCCGAAGAGGCATACTAATGGGGACAAAATTTTATATTTTAGGTGTCTTTTAAAATTCTGTCCAAGTCTGTAAATAGAAAAGAGTTAGGGGTCTTTTCTTAAAATTTGTTCATCCTCTATATAAAGAGGGTCCGATGTACATATCAACATAGTGGAGTGAATAGAAAATTTTAGAAGGCCTATGGGCGTGTCTCCCGCGCAGGGGCTGCGGCCCCCGTTCTCCCTCCAACCCTGGCGTTGGAATGCCGATCTTCTCCTTCACCTCCGGCAGGTGGCCGGCGTCTCCCTCCTCCTCCTCCGACAATCGGCTGCGAGCCTTCCCCCCTTCCACTCTCCAGAACCGGCGAGGTCGCCGTCCCCTTTCTTCCTCCTCATCCTCTGGCCTCCGCGCCATTCCTTCCTCTTCACCTTCTCGGTTCCACTTTGACGATGTCGCAACGTTTCTAGTCCAGTCCTTCGAAGCAATAGGGTTTCCAGAGAAGCTCTGAATGACTACGGCGACAGGTCCAGCGGGTACCCCTCCGGCCGGCATAGGCGAAGCTCTTCGGCGATCCCCGGAGCAGCTCCCCATCCGGTTCCCCTCCTCCCACAGACCCTCCTCCGGATCCGACTGCACAAGATCACCCCAACCAGATCCCCGACAGAGGAGAAGAAGAAGAAGACGGGAAAGAAGCAAGCTGACAACGAAGATGGCGACGTCCGGATCCTATCGGGTCCCCTTCCTTCAGTCTTCTGCTCTCCCGTCGGCACCACCGGATGCCATCTCCTCTGCTCCACGGCGTCCATCTGCCTTCCCCGACTCCACCCGCCTGCGCGCAGCATCCCGCCGGACAACACCGGAGGCGCCGAAGTCGTCGCCTGCCCCTGCTCTACATCGCCAGCATCAGGCGTTCACCCGGACGGATGACGACGTCGAGACGCACTGCCCTCCCCTTTGTCGTGTTCGCGGGACCGTCGGGATGATGCCGCATTGCCAGCGGGTCGATGGCCCACACGCAGCCGCGAGATCACTCCGCGGCTTCACCCTCATGCGGCCACCCCCCATGCTTACGCGCGCCTGAACGAGCGGGCGGGCTCTTGATGGTCGCAGCCGGTCGGTCGAAGGCCCAGATTGGGCTGCAGAGCCGGTTCGACCAGTTCAGACTCGGTTCAAGCCGTTTTAATGCCTGAACTGGCCGGTTCAGGGCAGTTCAGGGCGGTCTGGCCCATCCTGAACCTGTTTCAGGCCGGTTCGGCTCAGTTCGGGACGGTTATGGTCTGTTTGGGCTGATTTAAGCCCCGTTCGCTTTATTTTGGGTTTGTTTTAGGACGTTAAATCGTTTTACGGCGATTAGTGCCATTTTTGTCGGTTTGTCCCGCATCACATACCGAGCCGTTGTCTTTCGCCTCGCCAATTAACCTCCAAGATTTTCGGTTGTACGACTACGACCAGCCATTCGGGTCTCCGAGTAGGGAGTGCACTCCGATTGACCCAGCCGGGATATCTTGATTCGGGGCCTCGGTGATGGAGGGGTGTGTGGGGAAAGAGGACAAAGTGTCGGGAAGGGAGAACCGATGGGGAGGGAGCTAGGTGTATGTAGGGCGGACAAGGAAGGGGGGTTGATGCTGCGTACAGGTCGAGAGAGTAGATTTTGCAGGGGAAAATGGGGGTGCCAGAGGGTAGAATAGGTCCTGATGGACCTTAGGGGGTGTTGGGAACAGGAAGTGACTGGATGATGGGAAAATCGGGATGAGGGAGGGATGGTTGGCTCTGCCGAAGGGGGAGGAGGGGAAAGGAGGTGAGGAGGAGCCTACCAGAGGTGAGGGAAGGGGTTGGGGATGTTGTCTCCATTGGAGGAGGGAGGGAAGATTGCCCAAGGAAGCTGTCGTCGTCACCGGAAGTAAGGGAAAGGAGGGCCGTCACGAGTCCTTGTGGGAGGGGTTCCTACCGTTGAGAGAAATGAAGAGGAAGAAAAGAGAGGGAGGGAGAAAAGAAATCACAAGTATGCTATCATCTTTCATTCATTCATTGCCTCTAGTAACATACACATGTGGGTATAGATAAAACTAGGCCCATTACAAGTATACCTTTAAAAAACACCTATTTTCTGTATGTCCAGATTCTAAGTTTAAAGTGTGTATAACTCAAAACATGTGTAAATTCCTAAAATACATACAAAATAACTCATAAACCCAAAATGAGGCATGTACTCCACAACAAATGGACAAAATGCTATCTAATTGTCGATCTTAAGGGACAACATCGGTTGTCAATGCCATAGGTAGACAAGGGTTGGGTCGAACCGGTCTCAACTATTGGTATCCTCACTAATCCTCCCCGGGTGGGAGGAACTCAACCTCGTCGAGTATGGGTCACCATCACTCTGGTAGCACTCCAAAAGATCTGAATCCTAGCATTGCAACTTTACTTGCATCATCCATGTGTTCTCCGATGGTTGTTGATCTCTCCAATGCCCAAGGTAGAGTTGGTAGGCTCCTTTCTAGGGGTGTTCATCTAAAACCGGTAAACCGGTAAACCGAGCCGAACCGAACCGAACCGTTTGGTTCGGTTTGACAGGCTATGTATTCGGTTTTTTGAACCGAACCGAACCGATAATTTCTTATCGGTTCGGTTCGGTTCGGCACCTCCCCAAACCGAACCGAACCGGTAAACCGGTTGACCCGGTTTGATAAAGTTTGACCCACTTTATTTACATATTATATTACATTTAAATATATATTATATCAATTTTAAATATATATTATTATAAATTTAAGTTAATTAGTATAAAGATAAAATTATATATTATAAATAAATTATTAGTCTTTATATTAATCTTAAATAATTATTATAATGTATATTTTATTTTATTTTATTTTTATTTTTATTTATTTATTTAAATATACATTAAACTGATGAACCGAACCGAACCGAACCACAATCTGTTCAGGGCTCACTGGTTCGGTTCGATTCGGTTCGGTTCACCTTATCGGTTCGGTTTCGGTTTGGAAAAAAAGTGGCCAAACTGAACCGAACCGAACCGTTTACACCCCTACTCCTTTCCAAGTTGTTATCAACTGCTCATCCATTATACACTCGATTTGCTTATGTCGTGTAGAAGTGTGGGACAAAGGGGGACACTCACGGGTGGGCTCACTCAAAGGGAGGTGGTGTAGGTCAAAAATCTCACTGGGAATCACCGTCGGGTCTTGGTAAACTACTAGATCAGAGACTTTGAAAGTTGAGCTAATGTCGTGTTCAGCTGACAAATCCACCACATAAGTATTGGTCCCAACCCTTTAAATCACTTTAAAACAACCAACATCTCGGGCTTAGAGCTTCTTGATGACCCTCCGAAGGGATTCGTTCAGGTTTGACCCTAACCACGGCATAATCGCCTACATGAAATTCTTGGGCTCATATATGCAAATCAACATGTTGTTTATATCGTTCATTGCTAGCCTCGACTTGGTGCCTAACAGAACCATGTAGATTCCGAATATACTCTATAAGTGACTCAGCGGAGGCTAACATACAGGTGGGTATGTGGCAAAGGGGTGAGATCTACAACTTGTCTAGGTTTCTGATTAGTAACTGCCTCATAGGGACTCAAAGTAGTGGACTTATTGACCAAATCATTATATGTGAACTCTGTTAAAGGAATGACAAGATCCCATGTGCAAATATGGTCTCCCACAATGCAGTGCATGAGGTCACCCGAACTCCTATTGACGACCTTTGTCTAGTTGTCAGTCCTAGGATGATAGCCTGTGGAGAATTTGAGTTTGGTCCCAAGAAGATGTTAAAGGGTTTTCCAAAAATAGTCGATAAACTGGACATCACGGTTAGAGACAATTGTCTTAGGCAACCCATGTAAACGAATAACTCAACAAAGAACATGCCGGCTACTGCGGATGCATCAGAAGTCTTGGAGCAAAGAATGAAATGAGTCATTTCTGAAAAATGGTTTACTACAATAAGAATGGAGTCGTAGTGATGCAAGGTGCACGGTAATCCTATGACAAAGTCCATGCTAACATCCTGCCACAGTGACTCAGGAACAGAAAACAGGGTATATAGATTGGTATTTTGCTTTCTCTGCTTAGATGTGGCGTAGGTGCAGTACTGGATAACAATATGGGCCACATCGTGTTTTAAGCTCGATCAATAAAATCGGTGCTCCACAAGCTCAATTGTCTTATTACGATTGAAATGCCTAACTAGACCACTAGCGTGGAGCTCCAAAACCAAAAAGTCGCAGATTGAAGTTTGAGGAATGCAAAGTTGGGACCTCAAAAAGAGGTACCCATCCTAAAGGAGACACCCACGAGAGACATTGGATGTGTCGGACTTGAGAGCAAAAATGATGGGGCTGAAGTTAGGATAGTTATGATGCTCGTCCCTAATCCCCTTGATTCCAATCACCTCAATACCGACTACAACAAGGAAGGATATTCGTTGACTCAGGGTATCAGCCACTTGGTTCTCAACCCTAACACGATGTTTGATAAAGTGACTGATTGAAGATACTCAACTTAACGACTATGTTGAGGGTTAAGACTCTTTGGGAATGGAGAAAATGGAGGGTCTCATAATTAGTGAAGAGGATAAACTCTTGGGAGAGAAGATAGTACCGTCAACTTCTCAATGCCTACACTATGGCATAGAACTTCCTGTCATAGGTGGAGTACGTCGGCTTAACATCCAATAATTTCTCGTTTAAATGGGCCATGAGATGACCCTCGTGAGACAAGACTCTACCAATACCCACACTTGAAGCATCATAGGTGACCTCGAACACCTTAATGAAATCGGGTAAGCGAAGAATAGGTGCCTAGGTCATCATCTCCTTTAGGGTGTTAAAAGTTGAGACAGTAGCTTTGGTCAAAGAGAATGCACCCTTTCGAAGACAATTCGTAATGGGAGTAGTGACAGTACTGAACCTCTTGGCGAACCTATGATAGAAAGTAGCTAAACTGAGGAAGCTATAAACATCATGAATGCTATGTGACACAAGCCACTATGTAATTGTTTGGATCTTCAGAGATGCCGTCCACAAAGACAATGAAACCCAAGAAGGTGACAAAAGGGGTCATGAAAGGACACTTCTTGAGGTTTTCGAATAGTTGTTCATGGTAAAGCGTGAGACAATTGATTGAGATGGTTCAAGTGGTCATCATGCAATCAATTGTAAACAAGATGTCATCAAAATAGACCACAACAAATCGCCCAATGTACGACCGAAGAACTTGGTTCATCAGTCTCATAAAAGTGCTCAAGGCGTTGGATAGTCCGAACGGCATCACCATCCACTTGTACAACTCATCCTTTGTCTTGAAGATCATCTTTCATTTATCACCCAGTTAGATACATACCTGGTGATAGCCACTCTTTAGATCAATCTTGGAAAACAAAGTGGCTCTTGCCAATATGTCAAGTATGTCATCTAAGCGGGGAATGGAGAATCGGTACTTGATAGTAATCGGGTTAATGGCCTAGTTGTCGACACACATCCTCTATGAACTGTTCCTTTTAGGTGCCAAGAGAGTAAGCACATCGCAAGGACTCGGGCTCTCCTGAATATATCCTCGACCCAACAATTCCTCGTTCTGCCTTCTTAATTTCTCATACGAAAGAGGTCCATATGATAATGAGGCAAGTTCGGAAGAGTAGATCTAGGGACGATATCGATAGCGTGTTATATGTCCCTCATCGGAAGGAGCTCAAGGGGAAGCTTTTTGAGGAGCACGTCCTGAAAATCTCGCAAGAGTACTTCAATCTTGAGAGGATGGGTGGCTTCAAGAGTTGGAGGGGCCTCACCAATGACTATTGCCAACACGGGAGCCTTCTGAATACAATGCTCGAGCTCATGATAACTAATCATAAGGAGTAGCCAAGTTGGAAGTGTGTTAGGTGTGGAAGGACATGTCACTCGACTTTCCTTGGGGACATCGGGAGGGTCTGAGGCAACAGTCGCTGAAGTGACGAGTTGCAAGGTGCCACCAACACAAGGAGAGAGGGTGGTGGGAACAGAAGGAGAAATAAAGGCTACAGTCGTCGAAGGGGCCGAAGACGAAGACTTGGTCATTGAAGGTAGAGGGAGTAGCAAGTTACCAGCGTATTTTGGAGGCCCAGACGAAGAGAGGATGATACGCCAACCTTGATGTTCAAAGACATGTGTTAGACTGACCGTGGAGGGTTGCATCTATATCGAAGAGCCAAGGTTGACCGAGAAGAAGACTCACAACCTCCATAGACAAAACGTCACACCAAATCTTAGAGTACGGTGGAAAATGAATGGATGTAAAGTCATTCATTCATTGCCTCTATTAACATACACGCGGGTATAAATAAAATCAAGCCTGTTACAAGTATACCTTCAAAAGACACTTATTTTCTATATGTCCAAACTCTAAGTGTAAGGTGTGTGTATAATTCAAAACATGTGTAAACCTCTAAAATACATACAAAATAAGTTTCAAATAAACCCAAAATGAGGCATGTACTACACAAAATGGACAAAATGTCATCTAATTGTCAATCCGAAGGGACAACGTCGGTCATCAACATTGTTGTAGATGAGGGCGGGGTCAAAACGGTCTCGACCACAAGTTTCCTCACCATTTGGTGTCAAGTGTGGGGATACCACGAAGGGATTAGAGAGAGTGAGATGGTTCGATTTAATATTAACAAAGATGTTTGAGGTGACCATCTAGGTGAGAAAGCAAGGCTAGGCAACCCATCGCCATCTCAACTTAGTATGAACTGCCAACATGATCACCCCTGTGGCCTCCAGCAGGTGGGCTGCCTGCGGCACCTCTGGGGCCTTTTTTTTCATTTGGACAGGGAAGATGAATGATGAGAGATCCAATTTTGGATACAAGCTTAAAAGGGGGGGATCTGCAACTTAAAAACGGACTACCCCCTGGGCACTGAACTGCTCCATTCTAATAGGCAGTTCAACACTCAGGGTAGTCCACAGTTGTAGATCAAACCTGCGGACCCTGTCTTCCTCACTTAAACGTAGTGGCTGGACGGTGGGTCAGCTCCATCATCGTTGGTGATGAACCAAGGCGCAATAGGTCCCTTGCTTAGTTGCTTCTGCTGCTTCTTAAGTGTGATGATTACACAGGGTCTTAGTGAAAGGAGAAAGATAGGATGATATAAAGAGATGAGCACAAGGGATATTACATGTTGGAGGGCCTTTTAAGGGAGAGGAATGGAGAAGAGGTGGGAGTCAAAGCAAAAGATAAGGCAATACAAAGATGGACATGAGAATTTCACAGGTCAAAGTTCCTCATAGAAGAGGTGAGCTGGGCTCATCTGTTGTGACTGGCTAGATACAGTTGCAGGCTGCAGCCTTACATCTAGGGCACTTTAGGTTTGTGGCAAGGGAGTATTTTGTAGTGGTTGCACCATATTGGACAATCCCAATGCTGAGAGGACAAAAGGGTATAATTGAAGACGGACATGGCATCCAACTGTGAAAAGATAATGTTTGTATGTGTTAAGTGTGGAGCAAGGAGAGACATTTTTGACGGATAAGGATGACCAAGAGCCTTTATTTTTCAATATAATTTAATATATTTACTGTACATTCATTATTCATATATATGCATGTTTATATTATATTCTATCTAATTAGACCAGAATTTGATATTGATATTTATAAAATGATAATATTAAGATAATATACGATATCAATAGGAAGACCATTAGATAAGAGAAGCTAAGGTTTTTGGAAGAGATAAGAAAGCATACCTGAGAAGGGTGCCAGAGATGTTAAAAGAAGGAAAAGTTGAAGGTGAAAGTTTATTTCCAAAGATTAAGACCAAACTAAGATTTTTTTCCCACCCCTGTTGATCCCCCTTTTCTTGATTAATCAAGTGATGGAATGCAATATCTTCAGAATTTCTCAAAATCTCTCGAAAACCTTTATATCTTGGAGAAACAAGATCACTGTTATAGTGATATCTATAAAAATACTTTTGATCATTTATTTCCACCCCTAGTGCTACCCATGGAATGCCATCTCGCGAGATCTCGCCGAGATCTCGCGAGATCTCGGTCTCGCCAAGGAGGCCGAGAAACGAGATCGCCGAGATCTCGTCCCATGTAGACTGGTCCATCTGCGACTACTCTGCGCCAAGGAGGCCGAGAAATGAGGTCGATCCGCGACTACTCTGCGCCCCGTTTATGATAGTGTAAACACATTTAATATATTTCACTATCACTTATACTATCACATAAAAATGTGTTACAAGTTTAATACCATATTAGTATTTAAATAAGATTACATACAAGTTTAAATCTTTTAGAAGCACAAAAATTATCTTTTTGGTATTGAAAGTGCTTGTAATTGTTCATTCACATAGTTGATGTACAAAATGTGTTATATATTTTCATGTAAATTCATTTATGTACTCCTATTTTTATAAGATATTATGTTATGTTTCATACATATATACATTTTGATATGAGAATCCGAGATTCGATCTCCCGAGATTTTTCCGAGATCTCTCCGAGAATTCAAAATTTGTGCTTCTCGCCAACCCACCAGGTCAGGGGCAAAATAGTCCAAGTGATCAAAAAAATGATTCAGATGAGCCAGAATGGAAGTCAGATGTCGGATATATTGATTAGAAAATTTTCAAGCAAAGTAAGCCCATATGATAGCTTATTTTCGCAGCCCACTTAAGTCCTATATAATGGACTGTCTTTTAATTCATAAATGGGCCCATTTTATATAATTTTCGTGACCTATTTTATGATATATTAATGGGCCATCTCTTAAATCATATATGGGCCTATTAACATGTCAAAAGATGGCCCACGTTGATGTCAACCTTGGCCCATATTCTGGAAATTTCAAAATCTGCCACCTCATCAATTTTGGCCACGTTATTACTCTCACCCACTTGCCCACGTACACCACTTCCCCATCATCCCACTCTCACCCACTTGCCCACGTACACCACTTCCCCCACCTTCCCACTCCTACCACAACCACACCCCCACTCACCCATGACCTCCTGGCGGTTCTTCCATCCCCCGTGCCCTATAAAATGGCTTGCTGCACATGGATGGGGGGGGGGGGTGGGAGGAGAATCTGTCGGGTGCATCTCCCGGTGGCAGCCTCTCTCCCATCGCTCCTCCTCTTCATCCCTTCGGGAGGAGATATTGATGTTCGATGCCCCCCCCCTCTTTGCTCTATCTACTGCTGTCATAGAGAGGACCGAAGGGGAGCCCATGCTGCTGCCATCGATGCCCATGGAGAAGGAGAGAAATAGGCTGAAATCTTCCCTGGTTGCACCTGCCGATGCTGCCCTATGGTGCAGCTGATGCCGACGTTATCTCCTCTTTCTCCTGCTATTTGCCAAAGCTAGTCGATGCCTCAGATGATGCATCAGCAAATGAAGACAGAAGACACTGGAAGCGATGTTGTCAATGGGAGATGGAGATGTTGCCTCCGCTGTCACCACCTGTCCAAGGTGGTGGTGAAGTGGGCCGATGGGGAGACTGGCAGGAGCGTTCAAGAGCCATACTGAGTCCTCACTCATCATTAAAAATCTATTTTCAGCCCTTGTTGACCCCATAACGGGTCAAATTTTCATCCACCGTCTGACCTCATACAGGTCATGAAAACACTGCCCATACATGTCACCATTTTTCAGCCCATTTGATCCCATGACAGGTCAGAATTTCAGCCTCTTTCAAAGGCCATATATCCAGCCTATATCGACTCCATATATAGCCCCCAATGTGAAGCACCATATGTTCCTCAAGGTGGCAATAGAAGTGAGGTTATACCCGGTCTCTTTGGAACCCACATGATGGACCAAAGATCTCCCGGGTAGCCTTGATAAAACAAAGAATGTGAAGAGAAGATGGCCAACCGGGCCTTGAAGACCTTATGATTACTGAACATAAAAGCATACATAACATGCAGAGGAGCTGTCCATTGCCCCATGTTAGCTTGAAGATCAAGGCCGGGAGAGCCTATGTGGAAACTGATGCCTATTCCGGGGCATGATAATAGCATGTTTTGGGCATAGTCCTATACACTTATTACGGGACGAAGCGGAGCCATATGCCCAGTTCTTAGCCTATTCCACAATGGAGGGAGCACATAAGCTCAGCTTACTAAAAAGGAACAGGAGCAAAGCATGGAAGTGAGGTTATACCCGGCCTCTTTGGAACCTACATGATGGACCAAAGATCCCCCGGGTAGCCTTAATAAAGCAAAAAGTATGAAAAGAAGAGGGCCAACCGGGCCTTGAAGATGTCATGACAGCTGAACACAGAAATGCTCAATATGCAGAGGACTGATTCATACCAGTTTGAAGATCATGAAATTCGGAGGTCAAGAGAGCCTATGAATGACTGAATTCAGGGGCATGACAGTGGCTTATGTTTGGGCACACAAAAATAGCCCTATATTGACCTATATACAGGTCTGTCGTTGTCCTCTCATTGACCTATATACAGGTCATCATTTCGACCTCCATACCGCCCCATGTTCAGCTCATACTCAGGCCTATAACAATCCATATATCAGTCCCTCTACCTGACCCATATACAGGTCACATATTAGGCCATATATCGACCCACATACAGGTCACCTTTTCAGCCATCTATAGACCCCATAACCGGTCACATCTTCAAGCCTTCACATAGCCTTGTTCAATGACTGTTTTATCTCACAGAAGCAGTCCCCTATTCAGCCATATACATGATCCGATATCAACCAAATGCAGGACGTTTACCTCTTTGCATACTCACATTCGGTAACCATATACCCATGCAAAACAGTCCCTCTACCTGACCGATATGCAGGTCACCTATCAGCCCACATATCGACCCATATACAGGTCACCTTTTCAACCATCTATCGACCCGATAACAGGTCGCATATTCAGTCCCCTATTCAACCCCCGTACGCAGGTCATATACCTGCCCCCTCATCACCTCATACACAGTCCATATATCAACCCCTTGTTCGACCCATATACAGGTCACTTTCAGCCATATATTGACCTTATAACCGGCCACATACCCATGCAAAACAGTCCCTCTACCTGACTCATATGCAGGTGGACCGAGATATCAACCCATACACAGGTCATATACCTGCCCCCTCATCACCCCATATACAAATAACCGGTCACATATTCAGTCCCTATCGACCTATATACAGGTCACTTTTTTTAGCTATATATCAACCCCATAGCTGGTCATATATCTAGCCTATATTGACCCCATAACAGGTCACATATCCAGAACCCATATGAACCCCATAATAGGTTCTCTTCAAACCCTCTATAAATCCCCAGCTGATCATGAAACAGCTCCCGATGTTGTCATCTACATGGAGAAGGAAGATGGGCTGCAGCCAAGGGATGAGGCGATATCCGGCCCCCTTAGAACCTATACGATGGACTAAGGGCCATCCCAAGTAGCCTCAATGAAGCCAAGATACCATGAAGTTGAAGATATGAAGCATATGAAGACACGGCCCACTGGGCATAGAAGATAATGAAGACTTGGTCACCCGGACCAAGATATGACGATGACATGATGACAAGGCCAAATGTGGCCCAAATGACACAAAAATCATCAATCTTAAATATTTTGACACAAAAAATATTTAAGATGCATAACATGAGCCTATACTTAGGCAATATTCATGATACTTGAACAGGTATTATCGGGTACGTCCCGAAATGTTTGGTCTGGATGGGGCTCCGAATATGCACTCGGTGTCATCGATCCATCCCAAAGTGGGTAGAGTACATACACTCAATCCATTAAGGAAATTCCCACTTCATCTAGAGTGAGGTCAATTATAGACCAAAACTCTATGGTTTAAGTGGAAAGTCCATGTCTACATAAGACGGGATATCCTCAAATGAGATGTATGAAATGATATGGTATGATGGGATTATGGCTATGTTTAAGCCTCCCCACATGATGATGTGATTATGTTTTGTGGATGACTGTTTCCTTTTATGTACGAGTTGCTACGACGGTTAATCAAGGGTGTTCGAGAATCTCGATGTAATTAACGTCGGAAATTCGCACCTTCCGACGGAGAGAGGTCCAAAGACAAACTTTATGAACCCTAACCTCGACATATATATTTTATATACATACCACATATTTTGGCTAATATTTTCTATGAAATATCATGTATTTTCATAGTAGCCAAAGGTAAGATAATGAAAGTTCATTTTCCAAATAAACGGAAGTCAAATGAATTTTCAAAGTATGCCATACACACACATATTCACATATATATTTTTATATATCTTTATGAATCTTCGAGGTTTCACAGCAGTCAACCCTACAGCTTAAATGTTTTGGGATGTGGTCAACTCCCACGCCAAAGTGTGGAGGTATGACTCTTTAAGCGATTAAATACGCTTGCTTGTTTATTATACGTCGAATGCCATGTCGGAGAGTGAGTAGAATATCTAGCTAGTTTGACTTTTTGTTGCCGATGTGAGTTGAGTTAACAGCCTCGAATTATGTAGATCAATTACGTTGAAGTTTGCGATGTCCTAGCTCGATGGTATCCACAGATGCTCGGTCCTCCCACCCATTGGTATTGCCTCTTGGACCCCTCCAGTGTGACATAGTAGCAAGCCGGAATATTCTTAGCTGTTGAATACATTTTAACGTGTTGTTTGAGATTTATTGCTAACTACACCTTGGCACCTGGTCAGTCCTGCATCACCAAAGGGTTTCAGCTCCCGCCCATCATTATGCAGCTGATATGCCACTATGCAAATAGAATACAAGAGTAGACAAGTCTCCCATCCTTCTGGTTTTATACTCTCTATACATATGTGTGTGAACCTCTTTTTTCTGCGTCTGTTCTTTAGAGAGAAAGACATCTCCGGACTTTTCTAGGAAAATATGTGATATCCTAAAAATATTAGGTAGTTCGGTGATAGTTTTAAAAATATTGGAACCGAGGTTCGGGTTCTTTGAAAATTTCATTTTTTGACCCTTCTCCGCCGGATGGTGCGAGTATCCGGCGTTAACTTACATCGAGCAACGGCTCGAACGCCTTTGATTAACCGTCGTGGCAACCTGTTTTCGGAGACATGCACATCCACAATCATAAATTAAAGAACTCAAAAGGGCAGCGGCCTTTTGGGTCCGATCAGATGCAAACCGTTTTGTTCGGGTTTGTTTTTTTTTATTTGTTTGTTGGTTGATTTTGGGTCGACTTGAAAGTCGGTTTTGAGGGTTTGAGTTTGAATCAATTATTTTGATTGATTTGGTTTTGTTTTTTACTTGTTTATTTATTTTTGGATTTGGATTTGATTTGTTTTGTTTTGAATTTGTTTGATTTTGATTTTGATGTGCTTAAAGTGTTTTAAACAATTTGGTATTTGTTGTTTGGTTGGTTTTATGAATTTCCAGATTTATGATTTTTTATGAATTTTCTGGTTTTGAGTTGATTTTTGTTTTAGGTGGATTTTGATCCATGTTTTGAGATGCCGAAACATTGCTTATTTAGTTTCTTTTTGAGATTGATCTTTTGTTCAGTTGAAGGTTTGATTGAATGAATTTTCCAGATTATTGAAATCTGATTTTTTTTTGAGTTGACAGATTTGATTTAAATCTGAATTTTGTTTTGGCAGATTTTTTGTTTGAAATCTGATTTCGGTTTGATTTGCTTCAAAAACCGGTTCAATCTTGTTGAAGATCGGTTGTGAGTTCAAGTTTGAATTTCAGATTTATTTTAATTCTGATTTTTTATTGTTTTGATTTTCAGATTTGATTTAATTCTGTTTTTGTTTGAATTGTTAGGTTTGATTTTCTGTTTTTTGATTTTCTGTTTGAATTTCCAGATTGATTCTTGAAATGGTTTTATTTTTGTTTGGCGGTTTGCATCGCCTCCGACCCATCGGGTCGGTTTGAATGCCCGGTTTCATGCATCGATATGGACATCAAAGCTTCATTTCATTGAAAGATGGGGTGAAGTACATCGGTGTACAATGTTATTGATCCTTCCCCCAACATAGGTTTATCTTCACTACTTTGGAAAAATTTTGGCATTACGACGGCATGCCGGCTATTTTTCCAACTTAGTGAAAATTTACCCATCCAAAATAGCCAGCCTTAGCTTAGCCATATTGGGGGAAGGATCGACGGCTACGGGATTCATGCCCGCGCCTCCGTCCGGGTCGCCAGCTACGGGATGCATGCCCGCGCCTCCGCCCAAGGTGGAGTTCTCCCCGCTAGGGGTGAATCTCCTTAATTTAATGTTGCTTTCGCATTTCTGATTTTTTATTTGTTGATTTTTCTGAAGGCCACCTCGGGCCGGTCCATTCCTTTGGCGTTCAAAGCCGGGCTTCATTTTCATAGGCTCAACGGGCCTGCTTGAAATTCTGCTGCTTTGCTGGAGCTTCTTGATGGAACCGGCTTGGAAGGCCACCCGGCTATGCCCTTGGCCCGTCGTGCGGTTTCCAAGGGGTGCCGGGCCGTCACCCTCAAGCCGGTCTGCTGCCTTGCTGGAGTACGGCTTCTGCAGAACCTGTTTTGGAGCACTTCCCCTTTTGCTGTGGCAGCAGAACCATGGGCCAAGGATGAGCTGAGAATGGCCTGCTTTGAGGGGCCTGTTTGGGGCTGTACAAAGGGCTATTGGATGGCCTGGTTATGGGCCTGTTTAGGGGGTGCGCAGAGGGCATGAAAACAAGGGGCTTGAGGATCCGCCCGGAGTAGACTTGGGCCGTCGTGCGGTCTCCAAGAATCCCCGGGTCATCCACCCTCACCTAGGGCTCTAATAGGTGCCACAAAGGGGCTGTTTTAGGACCTGTTTTGGGGGTCCGGATGTGGGCTATTGGATGGACTGTTTGGGGTCTGGTTTGGAGACCGGCTGGGGGCCTGATATGGGCTGTATGTGGACCTGTTTGGGGTCTGGTTTGGAGACCGGCTGGGGCCTGATTGATGGGGCTTTGGTTGGGCCGGAATGGGCCTGGCGAGGGCCTGGTTTGGAGCTGATTTTGGGGTCCTGGTTTGGGCTGGACGGGGTCTGGTTTGGAGACCGGCTGAGGCCTGATTGATGGGGCTCTGGTTGGGCCGAAGCAGACCTGCACATGGGCACTTTTGGGGGCCTGATTTGGGACCGGATTGGGGTCAGACGTGGAGACCTGCAGGTGGTCCAGTGAGGGCCTGGAAGGGGTCTGGTTTGGAGACCGGCTGAGGCCTGATTGATGGGGCTCTGGTTGGGACGAAGCAGACCTGCACATGGGCACTTTTGGGGGCCTGATTTGGGACCTGTGTAGAGAGGTCTGAGAGTGGAAAGGATCGGGTCACAAGGGGACCGGTTATGGACCTGTTTGGTGGTCTAAACATGGGCTGAACAAGGACAGCACTGGGCCGGTTTGAAGAGGCCGGACAGGGTGTGATGTCGTCCAGTTCAAGGGGGTTTGAATGGACTAAAATGGAGCATTTTTTGTGAGGATTGATAGAGGGCAGGAGAGGGCACGTAGGACAGATAGAAGGAAGACCCTTTATAGGGCTAAAGAGGAGTACCCATTATACCTTCTTGCCTTGTTGTCTTCTTCTCCTCTTCTCCTCCTTTCTCTTCTTCTCCTTGGTCGCAGGCAGCAGGTGGCAGCAGGTGCAGGTGCAATTTGGCAGCCTCCCGGCGTCTGAAGCAGCCCCCCCCATCATGCTGGTGCGCCCCCCTCTTCTTATAGAGGCTGGAGGGGGAGGTGAAGAGCCAGCAGGTGGCTTGTACGTAGGCCTCTTGGCCTCCCCCATGCAGTTACTCAATTTATTCCAATTTATTGACCTGCTGTCCCTTGACCTTCCCCCTCCTTCAACTGACTGTTGGGGGGCTGTGCTGGCAGATGGGTGCGTACAAGGCTGCTGAGGTGGCAGGTGGTCTGCGGCTGGACCTGTTCACACTTGGCCACAGGTGGGCCTGATTATGGGCTGTGGCCCACTTCTTCTCCTTCTTATGGGCCTGTACGTAGGTGGGTTATAGGAGCTGGAAATCAGTTAATTAAATCATGTGAGATTGGGCCAGCTGGAATTTGTGCCAAAGGGCCCAATCTATGACTTGTTTTGGATCCTGATTTGACCCAATTGAGGGTCGGTCCAGCCAGAAATTGGCCTGAACCTATTCTTTTTTTTTTGTGCTGCCCCTCCTGTTTTTTTTTTCCTTTTTTTCTTGAAAAAAATCTGACGCCAACAATATGCTTTGTCCTTGTTTCACACTTATCCCTCGTCTACCTCTCTGACTGTCAGCCCTAACCAAATCCCTCTTTCTTTCTCTCATGCACACTCTCCAACACCCTCCCATGAATGTTTCTCATTCATTCACAGTACTAATTCAATCTTGTCCACTATACATAACAACTTTAATTCCTATCATCAGTTTTTCAGATTTTTACTTTTTTAGTGTCTCACTGGATGTCATGAACTTCAAATCTGATAGCTGTTTGCCATTGATCACACCCTTTCTTATATTTTTGATTGGAATTGAACCAGCTTTATTTCACTCATGACCTCATGTTTCATTTATATAAAATAATGCAATTTAGCTATAAATTTGGGTTAGTACAGGCCAACAAAAGCCTCATCCTTCTATTTTCCCTCTTGGCCTTCTTTGAATTTACAATGTATATATTCTGTTTTAATTCTACTTGAAATCTTTATTCTCTAAATTCTCTTCGAAATTTTATCAATACAATCCCATATGCCAACATCATGCACCATCGCTATATCATCTTATATATCATTTGTTAATTCATCTATAACTAATGCAAAAAGATAATGACATATTGAAGACAATGACATCTCATGCTTGATTCTCAATCTTAGCATCTATGATCACTAACTTAGTTAACTTCTCAAAATTTCACAAGGAATAACTTTATAATTTTTACAATGAACACAATAGTTCTTTTTATAAGAATAAATTGAATTTAAACTATTTTATCTGTTTTTATATATTATTAAATAATATTTGTTGATAAAATAAATATTTATTAATATAAGATCATAAGTCAGAAAAATCAAGCACACTTTTCTCATGTTCGTTTAAACTTCTATATACAAAATCTTATGGACCTTCTAATATTCATGACACTCACTTCCAATATACTCATTGAGATCTCTTCATTTGGTATACTCAACAATAAAGTCATTCGTATCCTCTCAAAATTTTAAACCCATTACTTAAATTAATTTATGGGACATAACCGCTAATTGCACCAATTACCTTCTATAATCATCTTTATGAGAATAATCACAATCTCCTGTTCGTTTGACTGACATCACTACATATTTCAATGTTAACAATAAAATCTATCACATTCTTATTACATACATTAATAAAAATAAATTAATATCTTATAGATATGTAAATAGAAAAGTTTATATGTGCATATGTTAATGCATGCACAAACATAGTTATCCGCATGTCTGCCTAGGCAGCAACTAGGTGCCCGTCTGGGCACCCAAAGCACCTGCCTGGTGGCCTAAGCCTGCCCCTATGACTACATGAGTACACAACTACTCAAACCTTAATCCCGAATTATTGGAGGTTGGTCAAATAAATTTTCTTTCTCCACGCATGCTACTTTAAGTTATTTCTTCAGAGTTATTGAATCATCCAAATCATATTGAATTAGCTTTCTCCAAGTTAACTCGGGTCTACCACATCATTTTTTGTTTCTATTATTTTGATATTTTTCATTTCTTTAACTAGAGCTTCCTTAGGATCTTCCTGCTTTCAATTTGTCTACTGCCACTCTCACATTTTTTCTAATATATTTATTATGTATTCTATCTAATCTAATATGAGCACATATCCATCTTTGCATTCTTATTTAAGAAACAATTATTTTGAAAGTATGTCTTTCTTTCATTATCCAACATCAACTATGTTACAACATTACATATCTTATAGTTGTACGGTAAAAAATGTTCAGCTTTAGTGGAATCTTACAATCACATAGAACCCATGTAGCTAATCTACAATCCTTCATACTTTGATTCTAATTAGATAATTCTATATGTATACATATATACATGTGTAATGTAGAGAGAAATAGTGCGAGAGATGTAATACAAAATGAGAAAGCAGCTGCCTTCCTGATGATAAAAGGGTACATATGAACTCACAACTCGAACAAGGTTAAGAGCTTTCTGCCCGGACCCAGCAGAATCTCTTCTCATCCACAGATGATGTTCTTTCTTTCCTGCCTTGGACATCCCTTTCCTAATAAAATTTACAATTATATTCTTCAGAAGGGGGAGGATAACACAATTAAAAAGAAACAGAAAGATAACCGTCCATGTAAACATGCAAGATGAACTGATTGAACATGGCAAGAAATACCTAAAGATCCGACTTTTATAACCATTAAAGAATAAACACAGAATGGAAAGGAGAGAGCGATGAAGAGGTCGATTATACGAACCTTCTGGGCGCGGAAGTCGAACGGCTCATGCACAGGGTACTCTTCATGAATGAAGATCTGACGGCCATGGAGACCTTCCCACGAACGGCCACGGCGACAGGAGCAACAGGTCGCACTGCGTCTGCTTCAAAGTGAGTGAACGACCAACAGGCTTGAGGAAGAGGAGATTTCTGATTGGAAAGACGATTTATCGGTGTCGAGCGTAGAACAGTCACTCGAACTCCGCAGGAAGAGGTCGGCAAGCAGGCCACCGCCATGGGCGAGGGTGCCGCGACGCAGAAGCTGGGGGGCATGGAGGAAGTAGAAGGATGCCCGCGCCTTTGCACCGTATTCGCTCGACGGAATGTGCCGCCAAGCAGCTATATTCGATTTCTGTAGATGGAATCGCTGAATTTCGGAACTTTTTGTTGAATGGGATTTTTAAGTTTTGGTGCTTACGATTATTTACATCTTTAGATTTATCTTTACAAATATAAGAATCTTAAAAGTTATTCAATTCTTTTGTGTTCTAATATAAGTTCATACTCAAAATTCATTATTAATCTGACCAAAAAAAGACATGTTTAACATTTTTATCGAAAATTCCCCTCTGTAGTACCTCTCTCACCTCTCTAAATCTATCCATCCATCCCTGTACAGAGTACCTTTGCTAAGAAATAAAAAGGATCCTGAAAAACAGCATTTTGGAGGACTTTCACATGAAGAGACTTATTTTCAATCAGTTTGGTACGAATTGTTTCAGTTTGTGTGTGGTTATTCTTAGTTGCAAGTTTATCCACAATTTTCTGTCAGTTCAGTCAATTTTTTAGAATATTTTTAGACAAGAAATTGAATATTCAAATACTTAATTCCTTTGTCTCAGGCATCTGACACATCCGAGGCTTTGGGAATGCCTATCATCACAATCTCAAACTCAAAAAAAAATCTAGATGGTTAAAACATAAAATTGTCATGTTGGATGAGATATGATGACAGAAATGTGAGAACCATATATGAAAATAAAAAGTGTAGGGGACCACAAGAAAAAAATTGTAGATGTCACCACTTTTTTGGCCAAGAATAAATTGTTTATAAAATTTTGATCTTGCAGCAATCTTAGTTACATCTGTGCCTGTCCTACTTCTCTGGATTTGAGAGGCCAACTATGGAAACATTCACTCTATCTTCAGAAGATAATAATTAGAATTGATAGGGTGTTTAAATACACTTTCAACCTCTTCTCTTTTAAAACGAAAAGTAAGGTAAAAGATGGCATGCATTTTGGCCATGTTTATCTTAATTTTGAAAGAGGTGCTTGTGCTTTTTCTTTAGTCATCCTCTTTCAGAAA
The DNA here is from genome assembly GCA_036172225.1 of Cryptocoryne crispatula var. balansae. NCBI lineage: Eukaryota > Viridiplantae > Streptophyta > Magnoliopsida > Alismatales > Araceae > Cryptocoryne > Cryptocoryne crispatula. The sequence continues at coordinate 13,451,269 of CM069922.1, read as the reverse complement.
ATAAAAACAACCATCCGGTGGTTTTGTTTTTAAGATAGTCATGGCACACACAAGTTAACGTGGCTGAACCACTTACTGTTGCCAAACACCTCTAATCAATATTTAATAATCTTGTTATTTTTATCAAGTGTGTCAGTTGAGTATCGCTCAAGTTTTAATACTTGTGCTATTGTCTATCATCATGTAAATATTAGAACTACAATTATTTTGAAAAAGAACTCGTATCCAAACACCTAATTATAAGCTCTCTAGAAATATGTATCATTCATACAATGAGAGATTTTTCAATTGCGACTGATCCATCCATAGAGATGAAAAGGAAAAAAAATTAAATAGTTTAAATAATTAAATTAATTATAGTTATTTGAGAATAAATAAATTTGTAAATAAATTTGTAATGTTTGATACAAAAAAGTTCGGTATGCTCAATCAAGGCTTACCATGTGAAGCATGCCAAGGTGTTTGATACTCACGCAAAGAGTTAATCTTGTTGGTTTGTGATGAGAAACCATTGTGATCCTTAAGTTGTTAAAAATTAATTTTATCCTTTATCTATTGAACAAATATTTCTTATTTTATAAGTATATTTGCTTACATAAATTAATCTCATGAATAAGAAAGATGTTTTTGGGACTTCTTATTTGTTGTGTAGCAAGTTGAGAAGTTAGGCTTCGTGGAAGTTGCTACTCCAACAACATGCATTCTTCATTGTGGTATCAGAGCTAGAGCTATCAATGTATATTTCAAAGGTAGCATTTTGGTCTTTAAAGTGGATCATTTTTCTACATATTTACTAAGTTTTTCTTAGATTTTGTCATGTTAGATTTGTGAAAGTGTACTTAAATCCATCAAGAGCAAAGTTGCAAGCTGACCTCTTGATCTAGTGGGATCAAGTGAGTATGAGATCTTTCTTCCTCATGTCTCCTTGTACAACCTTGCAGTCAATTGGGAACTCATATGCACTTTTCATGAGTATGAGAGAGACCAAGACTTAGTCTCATATATAGAAAATCAGCCTATCGTGAATAAAGTTTAATAATTTAATAGAATTGTAGATATATCCTCAACACTAATGGGCTCTTTAAAGATAATACCAAAGTTTTATTTTAATTAGGCCACCTTATAGGATAAATTTAACATTCTCCCACTTGTCATATAAAAATAATAAATATATATTTCAAAACAACTTTGGATTATCATTTTGAAAACAATTTCATAACTGTGCACACATTTGAAAATATGCTCATTAACTTATCTACAATTCACCTTACATGCCTATGTTATGAAAACTTATAAATATAGGTCATGATGATTGTACATAATTATTAACATACTTCCTTCCATGCATCATACTATCAAAAAATTTACTTAATTAAGATTTTAATTTGAGTACACATAATGTCTCACTTTAATGTCATGTAGACAAGTTCTTCCATTTCAACCATAAGTATATATACAAAATAGAAGAAAATATAATAAACACAATACAAGTATCAATTTGTATCAATTTTCATCTCCAAAATTTTTTTTGTATCAAGTTTGATATCGATACTATACTATCTAGAAATATCAATATTAAAATTAACATAGTATCATTTTTTATATTCTAACCAAACATGTTATAAATAATTGCAACCAAATTTATTCTAAAATCACAAAAACTTTCTAGTATAATCATTTTATATATTGTATAGAGATAATAAGAAGTAATAGATGATATAAAAACATGACATTATATTATAATAAAATATTGATATTATATTTTAATAGATAAAGAGAAAAAGGTAAAAAGGAATAAGAGCCATAAAGATTTTAATTGATTTAGATAATTTATTTTAGGCCCTCTTTGGTAACTATATTGAACATCTTTATCAATGTTGAATTTGAAATTGACAGTTATAGAAATTATCAATAGATGTTTAACTATCAATAACAATATTAGAATTTGTAGTGCAAACAAAACATGTAATAGAAGTGTTCAATGTATCGATTTTGATATTGTTAGTACATCCTCTGTAAATATCAATATCAATATTGATATAGTATCATTTTTGATAATATAACCAAACAAGTCATGTTAATAATCTAGATGATATTACTACATTTTACATCTATTTAAAATCTATATTATCTTTAAGGCCACTAAAATGAATTCTCTAAAATGGTTGGTAGAGAAGTTGTCCTCTTGGGATCAATTGTCCCATTGGATCTGAATCATATGGCAAACCCTCCATGTGGATCCTCCACAGCCTCCACTAGCACAATTAAGTGACACATGGTTAATCTAGAATACTAACTGAAACCAAGAAAACACTCCATTGCAGAAATATATAGCATGTCAAGTTAATCTTGCTTGTGTACGGGACAATGGTGGGAGGCTATTCACCCAACCAAATAGTGATGATAGAGGTAACCCCAACAACAAGAAATAAGGAAAGATTGAGCCCATCTAGTTATAATTATACAAAGGTATTTTGCTGAGCAATGTAGCTTAGGAGGAGCCTTGAAAGATCATACAATACTTTCTTTGCAGAGTGCTATATCACAAAAACCCGAAGTATGGTTTTTTGGGGACCATGCATGGAGATCAAGAGACCTTGCCTAAGGTCGAGATAGAGAAGACACCTCAAGTGGAAGAGTCAAATGTTGATGACCTGATTAATGCCTATGCAAATTATGATTCTTTGGCTAGAGAATGGGCAGAGAGAGTTCAAACGTAGAGTCAAGTGCAAAGAAACCTTCTCAAATCAATCAGTTGATGTTTGTAGACATAGCCTTTATTGAAAAAATATATCGCATGGGTGATGATAGAGCACATATAGGTAATTTGTTTTTCACATGATGGCGTTGAAAACAAAGAGGGGCAAGAAAAGAATCATCATCGCCCTCGTAATTTATGGTGGCCAACACGATGACAATGAAGACTATGTAGCAGGTAGCTATCCAATATAGACTAGAGCAGGACCAAGTAGTAGGCAAGAGCTAGCTAAACCTCCATAGAGTATACAGTGACTAAATCATTAAACTGGCTTAACAAACAATATTATTTAGTTGTTTTTCTAATATTTCATCTATCTTGAAACTACTCTCAATAAAAGATTTTTTAACTTTGAAGTTCTTTTCAACTTAATCTTTTAAAAATGGTTAGCTAGAGCCATTAGTAGTCTAGTGATTTAATCTCTTAAGATATTCTCAAACATGAGCATTATAATATACTTTCTTTAAAAAGTTGATGTCCCTATCAAAACCACACACATATCACATCTTACAAATATAGACAAGTCACAATAGACTTTTCAACTATGTCATATCTCTGATAACATATATAATGACTAAATTAGTTAACTAACCCAACAACCATGCTAATAAATAACCTTTCTAAGACACCATCTTAAGGCTATTTTCAACAAAACATATTTAATTTCGAAGTACTTTTCACATCAACTTCTTAAAAATAGTTGACTAAAATTAGTGATAATCCACTAATTTGATTCACTACAAGAAAAATGGCTATTGACAATAGTTTCAAGCCGTCACCATTATGCTATAGATTGTCACAAAACCATGTTGGTGACAACTATAAAGTCGTCACTAGACCATTGCAAAAAAAACCCATTGAGAAGGAATATTAGCAATGGCTTCACAACAGTTGAATTTGGACTAAATAAAAATTTTACTTGACTCATTTATTATGTTAAACGAATAAACATGAAAGAAAACATAAAACTCAATTTATTAACTAGTCAAGTTTGATCATACCCATGCTCAACTCGATAAACTTGTGAATAGCTCAATTAACTACTCATTAAATATTCATTTTAAAACTTTAAATTATGAGCATTAATAGTTATTTGATGTCAATTAAATACATAAAATAAATTGAAATAAAATTTGATTTGAATTTAAACTTAAATTGAGTTGTATAAATGGGGGTAAAGTTTTAGTTTCACAAATAAGTTTAGCGCAGATTCCAATTTTATAAACGAGTTTATATGATGTTTGAACTCATATTTGAACAAAAAATGTAGGAGTTAAATTACCATATTCACGAGCCAAACTTGAACATAGATTGGTCCTAGTAATAAGAGAACTCGAGTCCAAACTCAAACTCATATAAAACAAAACGAGCCAACTTGGTACAGCATTTTATTCCTAGTTTACACCCCTACAAACAGCCCACCCTCAGATGATGAGATCAGAGATAACAAAGGTCTTATACATTTAAAATATATGGTGTAGGCACATGCCTCCATCTAAGCATATATAGCAGACAGAGGAAAAGACAAGCCTAGGGACAAAACCAGCTGCTCCACACCACACATGCAGCTCTCCACAGGACTTCGAGGGAGCCCACAGCTTTGTTACCACACAAGAGATCTCCACCCTCCTGTTCTTTCAGCCAAATAAATTTCTCCCCCTTCTCTCGCCCGTGAACTCCCCCGCTACCTCCAAGCTAGGCAGGCTCACGGGCATGCGGTGCAGACCTTGTCGTCGCTATCTCTCAGTATGTGTATATAACCTCCGAGAGACCACCCGATAATCTCCACACCGCCGGCTTTGATTCCGAAGAAGTACGTAGCTGCAGCTCCCCGTACGTCCAGCGCCCCCCCCCTCCCCCCACACCAATAATGGAGAAGAAGGTGCTCGTCCTCCTGGCCGCCGCCGCCCTCTTCATGGCTAGCGCGGCGGCGGCTGCGCCCCAGACCCTCTGCAACATGAACCAGGAGGAGCTGACGGCCTGCAAGCCGGCCGTGACGAGGTCGAACCCCGCGGACCCGTCGCCGGCGTGCTGCGCCGCGCTCGCCAAGGCCGACCTGACGTGCCTCTGCACCTTCAGGGCTACCAGCCCGGGGCTGCTGAGGTACCTCGGCGTCGACCCCGACCTGGCCATGCAGCTTCCCGCCAAGTGCAACATCCCGGCGCCGGCCAAGTGCTGAGCTGCGAGTAGATATCTGCGCTTCCAGCCGAGACACACACACACACACAGCAGCGATCTCCATTGTAGCCCGATGATGGTGATCGTGTCGAGTCCGCGGGTGTGTGCTGTTTATGTTCGTCTTTGCTCGATCGAGTCGCGTGTTCTAGGGTTCTTGTTGCAGTTCGCCGTTTCTTGTTATGTACGTGAGATTATTAATGCTGTTGTGGTGTGAGATTATCGGCTTTCGTCTGACAAACTAAGCTGTAAGAGGTCGAGCCCTCTCTGGGGTTCCATTGATTAAGCTCGCCCTTCTTTAAGTCAACATATCTGGCAGTCATTTGTGTGGTTAACGTACATTAGGCAAGATGATCAGTCTTCTGCAAATGGTCATGGCTTCATGTATTTCAATATTTTCTAAGGTGTTCCGATCTCCTCAGACCACCGGTACTCTTCCAATTTATGGATTTCCCACATTCTCTGATAAAAAGATGCCACGGCCGGCTTTCACTCGAAGTACATACGGTTACTAATCCTCTCACTAACTGTTTACATATCTAGAATTTGATTAGTAACATTTTACGTATATTACTATTCTTTTACATATATCATTAACTATACAAATAAATTGATATTAATTTCCAAAATTTTTAAAGAAGTCTCGTAATAAAATATTAATTACTCGTATTCTTTTATATTCTTTTGTTACTAATTCTTTACCTATATTCTTAACCATTTACATATATTACTAACTTTCAAAATAAATTGATAATAATCTTTAAAAAAATTTGAAAATTTGAAATTATATAATTATTTATTACTTTATATTCTTCCAAAATTTTTAGCTTTTAATATTTTATGTGTGTTACGAATCCTTTAAATATATTACTAAGCCTCAATATAAATCAATATTAACTCAAAAAAATCATGAAAGATCATGTAATCATTTATTAACTCATGATATGTGTTATTGATCCACCCTATCACTTATTAATTATATGTGAGTAATATAAAATGTACGTTAGCATTATATACAAAGGGTTAGTAATATATTCAAATGATTTATTATATATAAATAGTTAATAATATATTTAAAGGGTTAATGCTATATTTAAAAGTTTAATAATTGGTAACATGTGGTTAGTAATATATAGGGGTGGTAATGGGCTAGGCTAGCTACGGGCCAATTCACATGCCTCACATTTTGGCCGGTGATCCATAAACGGGTTGTCAATTGGGCCGAAACGGTCCAAAATAGGTTAAATAGGTCTTAACTTTTATGATATAATTTAATTAAAAATTTCATTTATACTCATTCAAATGTATTTATGTTAAATTATTATTATCTTTATAATATTATTTTTATAATTAAATTTATTGTATTTAATAATAATATATTTGTGTGGTAAAAAATATGGGTCGGGCTGGGCAAGGGTAAGCCAAGTTAATATTTGTTACGAGTTGGGCCAAACTAGGCCAACAATGCACTATAGGTCAGGCCGAGCCGGCCCAATATATTTTGGACCGATTGTGGACTCATCCCAGCCTGGCCCATCAACATCCCTAGTAATATAGTTTGAGTGGTTAGTAATATATGGCAAGTGTTAATAATATATCGCAAGGGTTAGTAACAAAATATAGGGTGTTCGCAAATCAGCAGATGAGTAAGTAATATATGTAGGGGGTTAGTAACAAAATAAAACATAAAAAAATAACTTTTTTTTGTTCACCAACATTGTTTCATCCTATCACATTAGAACTTTAAGTGAATGAATATTGTGGCCTATTTTTATTAGTGACGGTGAATGTTCCCTCCTTTGGTCATCTGATGTGTGATATGATCTCTTTTCTAAATGGCCAGTTCACGTCAGTAAGAGCCAATGAGAGAAGGCCACAATCCACCCCCCTCACTTACCATTCACTTGATTGGTTAAGTGAGTCACATTAATGGGAGGGGCCTTGGCCTTTTCTAATTGCACCCGTGGGAGAACTTGCCGGTGGTTGACTGAGGTGAACCAACCTCATTTTCTAAAGGCTGAAACCCAACAACCGCATTGCTAATGAGGTCATTCATTTTGATATTACTCTTACTATATATAAATCAAGATGTTACAATTTATCATATTTAAAGACTTGTTTTTCTCATCAAGATCATCACATACAAATAAAGTGTCAAATTCTTTCTATGAGGCCTTGTAAATGAATTATAGCTCTGATATCCATAATTATAATTAAAATATCAAAATAGCATTTTACTTTCAACGAAATCATGTCTAACCGCAAATTTTAACTCAATTTTTGAAAATAATCAACCAAAATTATTGAACAAAGATTCAAAGAAACTCTAATTATAAAAGTAAAAAGTATAAAAATAATTGAAAATAAAAATGAATATGTTAAACTCAAGTTTTGATTCAGAGGAGAAAAATTCAATAAGTTGGATGAGTTAAATATCTCTAAAGAATTAACTCAAAATTGACGTACATGGAGAAAGTGAATCTATGTGGTCACTTCCATTAATTTAGAATTACTTGACTTGAGTTAAATTAATCAAAATTATTGATATATATATTGATAAAATATTCTTAAACCTGAATATTGCATAGTTGACAGGATTATATTCTTCAATAAAATGTACATATTTTACTTTCCCCTCTTCTTAATTAGATGCTACCCACTATATTAACTCGGTGAATAAGATTGTCAAGGAGCAAATAGTACTAGTACATCTTATTGCTAGTGTCACAATGTAGAATGGGTTACACGGTGTAGTAATTAATATATACATTTATATGTATATGTGTGATGGATTAGACAAGAAAGACATATACAACTAATAAAAGAGTAAGGAATGGAATTTTAGACAATATAAACTAAATAATGGCTGCCCATTGTACTATGTATTATGGGGTTTTAGGACCTATTAGAAGTTGTAGAGATAACTAAATGGTGAAAGAGAAGTAGCTAGGTAGAGGAAGAGATGATGGAATCATAATAGAGACTAAAAATGTTAGTATGTGACAAACAAACCTGATGAAATTGGGAGAATCATTCTGGTCACCAACCACCAAACAAGGTGTGGTTCCAAGAGAGCATAGAGGTGGGAGTGGTTGGGGTGGAGGCGAAGGTGAAAAAACCTATAAATAAGAAGAAAATCATAAAGGAACATTCACCCAACTAAGATATCTTCTATTGGAGCATGAAAATGTCATTAGAAAACAAACTCCTTTCTCTCTCTTAATGGATCACTTTCTCTTTCTTTATTTAGACCTTGATCCAACACTAGTACCAAAACAATTATTGGCACCTTCATCTCCGGTTAATGTAATAATGGCTCCTAAACCCCCCTCTCTCTTGTCTCCATAGATGTTGTAGTTCCCACCCCTTTGTGAGTGGTGAGGCACCAGTGAGGGCCCTTGAACACTTCATCTCTCCTCTATGAATGTTCAGATCTCCATCTCTCTTGTGAGAGAGGTGGAGGTGATCGCCTTCACCCATTTTGAGGGTGTAGTATTTATGGATTTTAAACCATCTCTCTCATCCCCGACACTGTAGTATAGTGGTGGAAACCACCTCCCCATGGGGGAAGGTCCCGTACTCAAATGTCCACTCTTATATATGGTAAGATCTACTCAAAAACCTTCTCAACATGAGTGGTTGTGAGTTTCTAACCCACGAATATTAGGCCTTATTCTCACAATTGTGGCACTAGACTAAATCTCTCTCTCTCTCTCTCTCTCTCTCTCTCTCTCTCTCTCTCTCTCTCTTCCTCTATTTTTTTAATAAAGTATCAACCGCCACCCCTCTTGTGAGAAAGTTGGAGGTGATAAGACATAGCAGATCACCTTGACCACCCGATGGAGGTGATTGGGGCCATAACATTGATGGAGATGAGAAGAAGGGTGCATGAACTAGAAATGTTGCTGCCCACACCCCTCTTGTCAGAGGGGCAAATGCCTCCACCACACCTAGTGTAGGCAATCAACTCCATCCATATCATAAGAGGGGTGAAGACTACAACAATTAAGTAGGGCTACACCTATCTTAGAGGGATGAAGACTACAACAATTAAGTAGGATTACAAGTCATAAATGTTGCAATCCTTACCCCATCGGTGAAACCCTACCTCTCCACCATAAATATTGTGGCTACACCTATCTTGTGAGAGAGGTGGAGGTGATTGCTTCCATCGGGTGATGGAGACATCCACCCTCCCTCACAAGAGAGTGGGGGTTGCAACATTTATGGCTCAAAAAGTTTTTATCTCTTCCCCATAAATGTTGAGGCTGCCACCTCTCTCACAAGTGGGGTGGAGATGATCTGCTCTACCACTTCTCTCATAAAAGGGGGAGTCAAAGCATTTATGGTTCTTGAACCCTCTTTTCTCTTCCATAAATGTTACAACCCCCACCCCTCTTAGGTGAGCACCTACATCGGATTGTGGAGGTCAAAGTGGTGGCCACCTCCATCTCTTGGCAGACATGTTCACCTTGAAATGGGTGGGGGGTGACAACATTTTATGTAGGGGTGTCAATGGGCCGGGCCCGGCTCGGCCCGAGGTCGGCCCGCTTAGGGCCCGGGCCAAACGGCCCGCACTAATTAATTAATAATAATTTAATTAAAATATATTTTTAATAGTAAAAATGATATTTTTGACAAAAAAATTAAAAGTTATTTGGCTCGTTTTAGCCCGCATTGGCCCGCTTCGGCCCGTATGTCGGCCCGACTAAAGCCCGCGGGCCGAAATCTTTGGCCTGTCAAATGACCCGTAGCCGGCCCGGCCCATTGCCACCCCTAATTTTATGGCTTTTGAACAATCATTCTATTCTCCATTAATTTTGCATCCCCAACCCTCTTGTGGGAGGAATGGAGGCATCTCACAAGAGAAGTGGGGGCTATGACTCCTAAACTATCTCTCTTCTCTATAAATGTTGTGCCCCCCCCTTTCAAGATAGGTCAATCTCCATCGGGAGATGGAGGCGATCCTCTCTTTGGTGATCACCTCTACCGTTCTTATAAAAGTGTCTTCCATCAAGTCACAAAATGTCACCAGAATACAAACTCTCTCTCTTACGAGATCACTCTCTCTATCTAGATCTCGATCCAATGCTGGTATTAAAGTAGTTATTAACACTTTCATCTCGAGCCACTATAATAATGGCTCTGGAACCCTCCCTCTCTTCTTCATAAATGTTGAGGCCCCCACCTCTCTTATGAATGGTGGATGCAATTTTCATGTTTCTCACAAGAGTGGATGAGGGCTATAATATTTATGGCTCCTAAATCCTTCATTTGTTCTCCATAAATATAGCAACTCCCACTTGATCATCTCCACCAGGTGGTGGAGTCATAGTATTTCTCTCTCTCTTCTCTCTCTCTCTCTCTCTCCCATAAATGTTGTGATTGCCACCCCTCTTGTGAAAGGGCTGGAGGTGGTAGAGGACATCCATGCTTCTCTCATGGAATGGATTGCCCAAACCACCCAATGGAGACAATTAAAGTCTCGACATTTATGAAAGAAGGAGAGTTTAGGAGCTAGAAATGTTATGGCCATCAGTCTTATGAGAGGGGTGGATGCCTCCACCACTCGGAGAAGGTGATAGTTTCCATCCATGTCATAAGAGGGGTGGGGGCCATTGATAGAAATGTATGTCCTACATTGTTGTCAAAGTGGGTGCTTAAGCACCGCTCGATTTTTGGAGGCTTGGGTGATGGTTTGCTTAATGCCTAATGAAAAAAGCAACCACTTTGGACGCTTTAAGTGCACCCAAATAAGTCACTTTATTTGCTTAAGCTAGGTTCAATCCGGAAGTGGGGATCCAATAGACTCGATAATTGAATCTCGACCAATATATTTGGGTATATAAAGTTTACAATTACCCTAAACCTTGATTCCCCCATTCTGCCATAAATTTTTTTCACCCCCACCCCACCCCGTTCTGTACACAAAAGATTGGCCTTTTCTACAGCCTTTACCATTGTTCGGAGGTCTACACTGCTATCAACATCTCCTACTCTGTCACTTGCCACTGGAAGGTCGGGTGCTTGTCAAGCTAAGGTATGAACCAATCTTCACTTCTCTCTTCTTTTTGTTCTCTGCCATTCTTCTACTTCCCCTAAGTCTCTCATTCCTAGTTAAAAAATTAATTTTGGCTTGAATCAATCAGAAAATTCCATAATTGCATTTTATAGAGGTTATTCGAACAGAATCAATTGACTCCTAGTCAATTCTGCTGGAATATACATGCAGTTTGATGTTAGAAGTGTCGAACTGTCTTCGCTGCCTTATCAAGTAGGGAAGACGTTCATGGACACAATACTACATGATCCAATGACTTAAGTCATTGAATATGTATTTTGGGTCTGAGAGACCCGAAATAATGGATTCAATGACTTATGTTGTATCAGGTCTCTCAATCTTGATACAATTGTCTTCCTTGCCTAATAAGGTGGGTAAGACAGTTGACACATCCAGCATCAGACTACCACCTCAAGTTTTGATTTTGGCCCCCATTTGACCAAAAAAATGAAACATGACCAAAATTGATTTTAAATCCCTCCTTTATTATTTCCAACTTTTTTTATAGTTTTGACTGATTTTGAAGAACTGTTTGTAAAGAGATTCACTATTTATTTTTAGTTTTATTTTCTTTAAACTTTGAAATACATTTATTCGTGTTGGTTGTGAAAGCTCCAAGTTGTGTGGAATAGTGAAAGAAACATATATATTAGGTTCGAGTTCAATTAATATGTTGGTAGTTAAATCAAATCAGATGGAGGAGAAGAAGAGAGCAAATTTTAAAGATCTTGGATGTAAATATGGATATTGACTTGATGAGACCAATAAAACTAAGGATTCATTTTGGAACTTGTGAGAATTACTTCACTTTGAAAGACTTATATGAAGAAAGGTACTTCACATCGAAGTATCTATGTTTGGTTCTATTTTTTAATTAAATAGAAATAATTCTAGAATAATAAAATATTATTTTCAAGTATTTAACTAAATTAATAATTACAACAACCTAACCATCAGCAATGTAACTCCCACTTGTTCTTTAAAAACATAACTATTGCCTAAAAATTTGATTTGCCAAAGAATCTCTTAATGCACCCATCATCTGTCTATCTTGTTCTTGAGGAATTCTTGGGGCTATTTGTGACATTGAATTATTTCCAGTTATATTTTTATCAAATTCTGCAAACAACTCATCTCCTAAATCAACTCTTCATATGAAATTGTGTATTGACATTAAAATAACTATAATTTATGCATGTTTTATCAAAGAACAAGAAAACATACCATTAATAATTCGTCAATGCTTCTATAGTATTCCAAAATAATGTTCAATAACATTTTGTTATGACGAATGAAGATAAATGAATGCTTCTTCTTTATTTTGAGTATTTTGACCATAATGATCTTACAAATGATAATGATAACCATATTATGGTGCTAAAAACATTTAGTGAAACCAACATATACATAATAGTTTTTTTCTTGTATACAGTTTATACAAATAGTTAGATTGTATGTATAATGAAATATATAGTTGTTGGTGGCTTTAGAAATCTAGAATTTAGTTCACAAATATAATCTAATAAAATTTATGCATCATAACATGTTTCTTAATGTTTTGTAGAAACAAATATAAATGATATGTTGAAGTCAGAAATAAGTAGAACATTCTAAGTGCATTTTGTCTTTCAACCACTTATATGTGTCATTTGCTGTGCTCTTGGTACTACTACCTCAACATGAGTTGTATCTATTGCTCCAATACAATCTTTAAAAAAAGGTATATATTTCTCACATGTTACAATGAACTTAGGTGTTCCATTAAAACAAGTTGGAACAATATTCAATTTTGCATACTCTTACATTGCTCTTAATTCATGGTTGAAATGTCGATTATAGGTTTCTCCATAATGTTGAAAATTTTCACACGTCTCTAATAGAATAATTTTTTACCAATAATAATAAGAAATAAAATGAATGCCTCTTCAATTACAACATATCTTGTATCGTGAAGAAGATCATGCTTCCTAACTTCATCACAAAAATAAGTAAATACCGAAGGTCCTATTTTTAACATATAATGAAAACACTCCCAATGACCTCTGAATAGTTCTCAAACTTTGTGAAACCCTCTATGTGGAGATGTGTGACACGGCTCTTAAAATAAAAACATTTTTATAAGCAATCAAAGTTGATGTAAGAACAGCTAATTTATAAAATTCTTCATCTAATTCATAAGAGTTACAAATGTCATCTAAAATAGTTGAATCAGTAACTGATATTGAATCACATGAACTGTTTGAACTCATCCAACATTAATGCATTAAAGTATCATAATTATATAAATGAATATCATATATATAACCAGGATCATATTTATTCAATAAAGGCAAAGTGATAACACTAACATACTATATTTATGTCTACAAGAAATACCAAAACATAATCTAAAATTTTGTTAAACATTATTTTTTTCTCTCTTTATATGCACTTTCTATCCATGACAGTCTATATTTTACATTAATCTCTACAAACAGTTGATGATATTCACTCTTAACAAATCTTGTTAGGGCCACATATGCATGTGCCCTCCATGCTCTAAACTAGATAATTCTTCTTTCATCTTTGTTACTTCACCAATACTTGGTGTATTGCTTGTAGCTTCATCTCTTCTTTTTTCCTTGATTGAACTATTGCCATAAGACTCTCGATGCGGGACGTCATTTGCGCATGTTATGATTGTTTCTTCTTGTTCCGAAGTGAAGAAATAGAACCCAATAAATGTCTTCTAGTAGTTCTATTATTTGTATCTATCTACTCATCATTTTTATCAACATTTTCATTCGCTACTTGATTTAGTTCAATTGGACTCTCTGGTACATGATTAAGTGTTGACATGAAATTACATTTTGCCGAATTACATTAAAAGACAATACTTACCAGATGGTAATCACTCCACCATTCCTAAGTAGTTTTCACAGTGTTTTTCACTTCATCCCTTCCAAGACCAGTGGTAATATTCTTTAATGCTATCCGAACTTTGAACTGTCATTTTAACTTATGTCAATGATTTTTCACTTGTTTCTTATCAAATAACTGCCCAAAGTTGTGAATAAGATCTTTAATAACGTTTGATCATCCTAACTTTGATAATGAATACCCACTTTGTTCTTTTACATCTACTTGAGTAACACATGCCCAGATGAAAATCTCGTTAGTTTGCAAATCCCAAGTGACTTTTGTCTTCGAAGTAGGATCATCTTTTTCCACACTATCATAACAAGTTAACAAAAGATAATTTACATGATAACATTAGTCAAAATATAAGTCTAATAAAATTTGTAACATTTAATATTATCAATTGTATCAGAGCATCAAGTAATAAAACCAATTAGCAAGATATATCATTCTATTGTCGACAAACAAAGAAGAATAAGCAAAACATATCAATTAATATTATGACTAAAGGGGGATACTCCCCAAACACCTTGAGCTCAAGATGAACAATAGCCTAAGGAGGCCTTCCTCCTCTCCCTCTAATATGCGGTTCTCAGGTCCTTGGGGTCTTCCAATGTAGGTGAGAGAGAAATGGGGGAAGTTTTTAGGGGAGTGTTGGCGTGTTGGCCGAGATGGCTAGCCTACACAGGGGAGCCATAAGCGCTTTGTGATAGAAATGTATGCCCTACAAGCCAATCATATATGATATGATTAGACATTTCTTGTATCATCTTATTCATAATAAAAGGCATTTATTCATTACCATCTATCTTTAGATACACATACTGTAATGAAGTCCTTGATCACATGCTATGATGATTGAATCATGATGAGATCATGATAATGAGGTCAATCATCTAGATGCTAGTGATCTAAATGTTCCAAGTCATAGGTCATTGAGATAGGACATTAAGAATCCGGATAGACTTATATATAAGATATCTTCTCATATGATGAGAATGACCGATCTCATCGGTCATTAGTGTGGAGACACTAAGATACACATACAGGTGCTCATTAGTAGAATGAGTTCACTAAATTGACCATCATAGAAACCCTGATCGGTATCTTACTAAACTGTCTATCAGAGTATTCTATCATCACTGTGGCATGGTTGGATATTTGACCTGAGCCGCCAAAGATGTCTTGCTGGGTGTATCTTGTACTTTGATTATAAACTTATGGATCACCACCATGATGGTCCAGTATAGTTAATGAATCGGGTGCAAGAGAAACTCAGTGGAGATAATTGAGTAGACAACAAGAGATCGTTCACTCTTGGTAAGAGAAAGAGAATGTCCTATGGAATATTACTCTAAATATTTGGCCAAGGTAGATAGGATAATTGAAAAATAAGTTTTCTAGTTGATCTATTCCTGAGTACAAGATTTCATAGAGTCGGATTTTTAAAGGGGTTGACAGTCAGTGCCGAACCCCTGACTGATCGGGACATTGCATGAGCAAGGATTTATATCCGAGAGGTAACTGATGATGAAAAGGCTCAATGGATGTTATTTAACTTCCCAAAGTCATTTGAGATCATAGGATGTGGCTTGTACCTTTTACGATCAAAAAGCCA
Source organism: Cryptocoryne crispatula var. balansae (assembly GCA_036172225.1). Classification (NCBI taxonomy): domain Eukaryota; kingdom Viridiplantae; phylum Streptophyta; class Magnoliopsida; order Alismatales; family Araceae; genus Cryptocoryne; species Cryptocoryne crispatula. The sequence goes on along the minus strand of CM069922.1, from coordinate 13,435,759 downwards.
TCAAATATGTTATTAGATAATAGATTTGATTTAATTTAAAAGAATTGTTCTTTTTAAAATTTGGCTTCAACCAAATTGACTATTGGGTCTAGTGGGTCACACACATTAGAACTAATTCTAAGGACAGGGGCAAGGATGTAATTATATAGAAGATTTGGGTTTTTGTGAAAAATTGCATCTTCTATATATAATATACTTAAGAAGCTAAACCCTATCTAGCCAAAGGGTGGGAGAACGTCCTTGGCAGCATCCCTCTCTCCTCTCTTCTCTGAAAGGAGTCCCCGCATGGTCCAACTCCGTTCTGGAAGAGTTTTTGAGCTTGGAGCGAAGGAGAACCGATCATTGAAAGAAGTTCGTGTGGATACTGCTAGAGGCCGTCCACTTGAATGGTTTGAAGCAGCAAGGAACATTCACTCTTCATCTCTGGTGAGGGATTTTTCAAATCCCAAGAAGGTATATTTGATCTCCTTCTTAATCGGTTCCCGATTTTGTCGTTTTGGTTTCAATAAAGGCTAAGATCTTGGATTCAAGGAATCAAAAATATTTTAAATGCTTAGACTGATTCCTTACACTTTGCATGATCTTGTGAAGCTGAGGAAGGCCGAGGATGGGTCTGGGCGATGATGGAGCTCACAGTTGAGAAGGTATCGCAATGGTGGAAGAGGGGTCTTTGGGGTCATGGGTGCTCTGTCATCTCACTAGGGAGCTTGAGGGCCTTGACACCATCTTGTGGAGTCGAGGAAGGCTGAAATGGGCATGGGGAATGACAAACCTTGCGAGAGAGCTAAGATGGGGCCATAATGCTAGAAGAGGGGTCCATTTGGGGTCATGGGTGCTCTGCATCGGCTGTTGGAGAGGGTGCTCTATCTCGGTGATTGGAGAGGGTCTAGTTATTCAAAAGCAAGAAGGGGGTGAAGGGGGAGACATTGTAGCATCAACAATTGTTCTAGGATAAAGAGGAAGAAGGAGGATATAGAGCAGAGAAAGGAGGGAAGAGGGGACCATGAGCAGCGATAGTAGGACACCCAAAGGATGATGCTTGTGATGGTGATAGTAGCAAACGTAGAGGATGACATTCGCAATGGCGATAGCAATATAAGCAACAAACACCGCTTCTCGCAATGGTAGCATCTCGAAGGTGATAGTAGGGCATGAGAGGAATCCTGCGGCAAGAGGAGAACCGATGAGTGGAGGATACAACAGAAGGATCTGGTGGTGAGGAGACACTCTAGGAGGAGATGTGGTTTATAGGATTTTGGCAATGCTCACGGATAAGGTGAGATTTCGGGAGTGATTTTTTGGCTATCAGAAGGAGATAATTTCTCATTCTAACTTTTTCCTCCAATTTGGAGGAGAAGTGGACATGGAGGAGATAACCAAATGGTTCCCAAAAATAAGAAGCACTCCACAGAGAAGGAGAAGTTAAAATGAAGTGTTTATATGTGGTTGCTAAATAGATCCTAAGATAAAATATGATTTATGTGAAAAAAAGCTAGCACCATCATATAAAGATTTTTCTTTGAGCAAGAAAAGCGTAGGTATGGTAGATACAAGCAAGTCCACTAAGGATCCAATGAATTTATTTGCAAGAATGGGTGCAAAATAAATGTATGACAAATATTTGGCATATTGTAAAGTGTATGGATGTACAATTATGTGTAATGGTTGGATTGACAAAAGACAAAGAAAATTGATTAATTTTTGGGTAAATTATCTAGAGAGAACATATTTATGAAGTCTTTTGATATATCTGACTGAAAGGAGAATGCTATCCTCTTGTATGAACTCATGGACAAAATGATTGAGAAGGTGGGTGAAGAAAATGTTGATTAAATTGTTACCAACAATGCATCTTACAATGCTACTACAAAAAATTGTTGATGAAGAAAAATAAATTTTTTTTATTTTGGACACCATATGCGGCACCATTGTCTTGATCTCATGCTAGAAGACATTAGAAAAATAAAAGTCTATACATGTACTATTTCAAAGGTTAAGAATTTGACATATTATTTATACAACCATACTCATTTGCTTGATCATATAAAAAAAGAAACAAAAGGAAAAGAACTTGTAAATTGCGGTGTTACTAGATTTTTCACATCCTTTCTCACATTGGAAAGATTGAATGATGATGTTGAAAAAAGAGATTTGTATGTAGGTTGTTTACATCTGATACTTAGCATAATAGTATTTGGGCAATGGAAAGTGCATGAAAAAATGTGTCATCAATTGTATTTCAAGGAAATTTTGCAATGAAGTTCGAGAAAATTTTGCAATCATCTCAACTAATTCTACAAATGTTGAGATTAGGTGATGGAAATGAAAGGTCAACAATGGGTTATGTTTATGTTGCAATGGAGTATGCAAAACAAAAAAATATGGAGAACTTTGGTGGCAAAGAAGTAAAGTATACTCCTATCTTGAGTGGATTGCCACTAGGATATTCAAATGCAATGCCCACTACATGCAACTAGTTTTTTGTTTAAATTCCAAATTTTTTCTTTCTCTGAGCCCAAAAAATATCCAAACTCTACTGAAAAATTTGAGAAAGCATTTTTCAAACATTTCTAGAGAATGATGGGAAATTCAAAGCTTCAAAATAAAATTGATGAACAACCTGCAATGTATATGACCTCAAAAGGAACATTTTCTCTTCCATTAGTCATAAGATCCTGTGATAAGAAACTTCTCAGTAAATGATTTTGACTTTTAAATTAAAACTTTGTTATGTTTTATTTGATTACTTCATTGTATTTTCACTCATCATTCATCAAATATTATTTTAGCTGATTGGTGGACATAATATGGTGGAGAAACACTTGAGCTTAGAACGATTGCATTGAAGATTTTAGGGCTTTGTTGTAGCATCTCTGATTGTGAGCGTAATTGGAGTGCATTTAAGTTTGTGAGTATCTATGATTATATGTGAATTGTGGCATTTATTTTTTATAAATTTGTGAATTATAATTGTTAACGTGTCTTCTTTTTCCTTTTAGATTCGTATAAAGATGAGAAATAGATTTGCGTATAAAGAGCGAATGATCTTGTTGTGTACAACATAACTATCTATCTTTATAAAAGATTTAGAGAAATGAAGGAAAATCCCGACAAATTCAATCTTATTAACTTATCCGAGTTAGATTGGGGATGTGAATGGTTGATAAAAGAAAACCCAAGTTTAGTTTATGAAGGTGATGAACTTTCCTTTCATTTGCTTTCGCTTTCTTCTTTTGTTGTACTTTCTCTATTTTGATATAATCTAGCTTTATGTCTTTTTTTAAGAGAAAGGTGATGAACATACTTGGGAAGACATGAAAGATGCTATGGGAGCTTTAGAAACAAGGCCTCAAATATTTGTTAACAAATCCCAAAGCAAGTGCATCATTTTCTAGAAGAAACGAAGAAGAAGATAGTGAAGAAGAGGGGCAAGATGGAGACATAGATGACGATGATGATGCACCATTGGAATCAAATGGATAAGATAATGAAGATGGAAATGAAGAAAATGATGATGATTCTAATGTAGACAATGCAAGGTTTGGTTTTAAAATTTAGAAATACATGCAAAGCTTGTAGTCATATGTTCTTTTGTTCTATTTGCTCTTGTTTGGTCTATTTTTTAAATTTTTATTATACTTGTTTAGTTGTTTTGTATTACTTTCACTTTCTATGTTTCTCTATTAAATGTGTTTTTTCATTTATATTTGTTTGACAAAAGTATATTGCATGTTGTATTTATATCATGTATATTGTATCTCTTGGAGATTGAATTTTCATTTAGTAGGTTTGCAACACTTGGAGATTGCATTTTCTAGCACACATGTAAGTATCTATGATTTTTACATTTGATTGAGACTTTGTCTATTTATGCCTTATTTATTGCTTGAGTGAAAATATTAAATTTATGTCTATTTATGCCTTATTATTTTGTTCTATTTGGTGGGTCGATTGTGGATCGCCCAACAAGTCTTACCACTTAAGCACGCTTAAGTGCTTAAGCGGTAAAAGAACCCTTGGCAACTTTGTTGCCTTGACAACCATGATGCCCTATAAGCCAATCATATTTGATATGATTGAACATTTCTTGAAAAAATCTCATTCAATTAAATTGGCATATCTTTGTTACAACTTTTTTTAGATACAAATATCGTAATAAAGTCCTTGATCATACATTATGATATTTGAATTATAATGATATGATAATAATGAGATCAATCAGTTAGAGATATGTGATCTAAATATTCATAATCATAAGATTATTAAAATGTGACATAAAAGATTCGGATAGACTAGTATTTGTGTTGTCTTCTCATATGATGAGGATGACCGATCTCGTTAGTCATTAGTGTGGAGATACTGAGATACGCATACAACTGCTCATGAGTGGAATGCATTCACTAAATTGATTGAATTAAAAACCTTGAATGATATCTTATCATATAACTATTGATTAAGGTTTTTTATCATCATAGTTGCATAGTTATACATTTGACCTAAGTTGCCAAATATGTCTTACTAGGTGTACATTGTGCTTTGGCTATTGACTTATGGATCATCAATATGATGGTTCAATATAGTTAATGGATCAGAAAGAAGGGAAATTTGGTGAAGGCAAGTGAGTGGAGAACAAGGGATCGTCCACTCTCAGTAAATAAGAGTGAAGGTCCTATGAGATAATTCTTTAAATCTCTGGCCAAGCTAGAGAGGATAAGTGGTAAAAGAGTTCTCCAATTGATCTGATTCCAAGTATAGGATCCCAAAGTGTCGATGTACTAAGGGATTAACAGTCGATGTCATATCCCTATCCAACCGAGGTATTAGATGGACGAAGATTTTTATCCATACAGTAATTAATAATAGAAATGCTCAATAGAAATAATATCAATCCCAAGTCATTTGAGATTATGAGATGTAGCTTGTACCTTTCATGATCAAAAAGTTATTAAATCTATTATTAGATAATAAATTAACTTAAAATAAGTTATTATTTTAATTAGATTTTAACCAAATAGACTATTGGGCATAGTGGGTCACACACAATGACTGATTTGTAAGTATGGTAGCATGGGTGTAATTTATAGAAATTGAGGGTTTTTGTGAAAAGAATTAAATTTTTATAAATATAAGTGAATTTGGTCAAACCTTATCAAGTCAAGAGAGCCAATTTCATGGCCATCCTCCTCCTGCACTCTCTCTCTCTAGACTACTTTTTCCTTTGGTGGAGCTCCATCCGACATGAGTCAGAAGGTCTGATGCATATAAGAACCCGTCTATGGAGGAAGTTTGTGTGGATATCACTAAAGGCCATGTACTTGGATGGCTTGGAGAGCATGGAGTGCACTATCATATTTCTTCTCTAGTCTTGAGCATTAGTTGAATTTCGTAAGGTATTTCGATCTAATTGAATCCAATTTTTGATTTTCATCGTTCAGTTCTGATTGAGATTACAACCATGAAATTCAAATAAATTATTATTTCTACTACACCAAATTGCGTTAGATGATTTCTTATATCCGCAACAATTATAAAGAAGAGAAAGAGTTCATGAGTCATAAATATTGCAGCCCCTACTCTTGTTATTAGAGTGGAGGTGATTGCCTCCACCCCTCTCACATGAGTGGTGGGGCTATAACATTTATTGATTCTAAATCTTTTCTCCCTCCTCTGTGAATATTGTGGCTCCCACATCTCTAATAAGAGTGGTTGTAGTCGCAACATTTATGGAAAAAAGATAGAGGGTTCATGAGCCATAACTATTATGCCCTCACCCCTATCACTAGAGGGGAGGAGGTGACCCGCTTATGAGGGGGTGGGGGCCACAACATTTATGGAGGAAAAATAGAAGTTCAAAATACATAAATGTTGTGCCCACCATTGGAGGTGATCCACTGTTCTCCTACAAAATGGGTCACCTCTACCACCTAATGGTGGCAATAGTCTACAACCCTTCCAGGATAGAGGTGGGGACCACAAGATTTATAGAGGATAGAGGGAGGATTCATGAGATATAAATGACGTGCCCCACCCTCTTATAAAGGGGTAGAGGTGATCCACTCCCCTTTTCCCACACAACAGATTGCTTCCACCCCTCTCACAAGATACTTTTACATGGAACCCTAAACACTCCATGCATTCTCTTGTTCTTCTCCACCGTCCATCTCATAATCCCTAAAGTTTTGATTCTTGATCTTCTCTATCATCTACAATATTCTTATGAATCCTCAACCTTCATCATTGCCTATGACCTTCTACAAACCTCTAATCTTTTTCCTCAAGCATTGTCCACAAACTTGCTACATTGCCTACATCCATAAATGTTATGGCCACCATCCCTCTCATCCCTCTTGTGTATAAATTAATTAGCACATATATAAAGTATTTTAATTTATATACTAAAAATAAAACTAAACATATTTATAATTAGAACAGGCATTTAATAAATTTAAACGAGAAAAAATAAGTTGAAAAAAGGCTAAACATGAACACCTATGAATTCTCACTAAGAGATCGCATTGGGGGATTCATAAAAATTACATGTAGCTAAGGGCAGAGGGTTTAGGAAACTAGTTAAAAATGATAACCTCACTGTGTATTGGGGACTTCTGGAAAGGAGTCATGATTTTGGACATGCCAATGATAGAAGATTTCATTGTATTGCCAACAATCTGATAAAGAGCTTACTCAAATTTTCAGAAAACATGATATAATTAGGGACAAATAAATGGATCCCAAGAGTTTCAATATTGATGAATCATCAAACACTAATTGATGATTTATGTCAATATCAATTTCAAAATGAAAAGTGATAGAAGTGTTCATTGTACTTAGCAAACATGTCCTAAACAAAGTGAATCTAATACTAACTTTGATATAATAGTATGGATGATTGCTTGAGTTTTGTGATGATTCATGGGGCGTGATGGCATAATCTATCAAACACAAAATAAGATATCTAGCGACCTAGTTTTGGGACTCAACTCAACTCTAGTCTCAATCATAAATAATTGTAGGTTGGCCATATAAGTTCTCTTTCTTCACTTATACTGATTTTGATTTATTTTTTAGAATATTTATTACCTAGTTCATATTGCAGTATTATATTTTTCACTTCTTAACTAGATCTTCCTTAGCTCTATATTGTTTAACTAAACCATCTCTTTTATTTTATTTGCAATTATTATTACTCACATTTTTAATATACTTAATATATGTTCTATCTAATATATTATGTTGATACATCCATTCTAACAATTTTTATATAATTTTATTTTATTATATTTACTACCATATAAATTTATAAGTCTTATTATTGTGCAATAGATTTTTTTTCCAACTTTAATAGAATCTTTCAATCACGATGACCATTTTCACTTTATCCAACATGATATCCTATGATTGACACAGATGATTGATCCAAGTTACTAAATTTAGTATTTCAATAGATATTACTTCTTCAAGACTAATGAGGTGTTTGGTTGCATGATAACGAAGATTTTTATTTTAATTTTTAAAAATTGTAAGAAAACTTGTTAAAAGAGGTGTTTGGTAACCATGACAATTTTATATTTTAAAAGTGATTTTCTTCCTAAACAAAAAAGGGGGTCTCACCTCTTTCTTTTTTCTTGTGACCCCCACTTTGGTTGGTCATGTGTGATAGTTACACTTTTTTGTTATCACATCCCTCCAAACATGATAATTTTATGTCATGAGTTGGTTCACTTTTTATTTTAATATAATTTTTTATCATGAAAGTGTACAAAAAATTATCATACAACCAAAAACCCCATAACTTTTTCATCATTTCTCCTTTGGCCTTCTTTAAACTTTCAATGCATTGTATTATATTTCTCTTTAACTTGACTATGATAGTCTAATATGTTTGTCTAAAGTTTGAACTTCCTATTAACTCATTTATGCATCAATATATCAATATAATATCACCTAAGAATATCATATATATCATCTTATATGTATTCTTTGTAGATTTATTAATAACTAAAGTAAAAATTAATAACTTATTGCATGCAAATCCTAGTAAGATAATTGATATAGAAAATTTTCTTATTTTTCTTGTCAATTATGCAAATACCAATAGTTGCTCCATCATACTTGTCTAGAAACCAACATATGCTAGGGAGGGACAGGGATGTCAATTGGTCGAATAATTGCCCTTAATGGCACTATCGATAATCATATATAAGTAAAAATATATAACTATTGAGAATAGATACATCCACCAACCACTTATTGCTTTCCGCTAAGAAATGATTAGCAGTTAGTTAATCAATATATATTGACATAGTATATATATGTAATGATCTAATACATCAAACTAAAAAGTAGAATTACTTGCGACAAAAATCAAAACAGGAAAGAGAATATATATCAGAAATAGCCACGCAAAATAGTCATGATATTACGAGATAGATATAAGTTATATGCCCATCACAAAATTCTTTAAAATAAAAAATAATGTTTTTTTTAATCTTTGATTGACGAATATAATTGTTGGATACCAAACTCTGTTTGAGATATATTCGAATTCGTATCCTTTCAATTAATTAAACAATCATTACCGATACCATTTAAGTTACCGAAATCTATCAAATTATTCTATAACTATTCATTAACTTAACGAACGAATCTACTAATAAATAGCCGACCGAGCTTGGCTCGGTTGGCACGACGCCACCCCCGAGGGGGGGGTGGCGGGGGTTCGAATCCCGGCTGTTCACAGCCGGGCCACCCCCGAGGGGGGGGCGGGGTGGTTATTCAGTGGGGTTCGAGTGCTCGCCGGCAGCACTCGAACCCTCGCCGGTGCGCAGAGTGGCGCACACCTGGCCATTGCGCCATGTTGTCCAAAAAAATCTACTAATAAATAAATGACTGCTAACAACCAAGGCAGAGATGACTGACGAACAGCTAGTTAATTTGTTGTTTCTTGAAGTTCGGTTGAACTGAGCCCAAGACGAGAGCTGGACATGAAAACTAGGGGTGTTCAAACTCGACTTGTTTATTTTACACGAGTTTGAGTTCGAGTTTTAACGAGTATGTTGAATCTTTGTTTAAGTTTAGTTTGTTTATTAATCGAGCCAAGTTGAACTCAAACTTGAATAGTAAATAGATTAAAATTCAATTCAAATTCAAACTTAAGCTATTTACAAACTCCTTTATAAAACTCAAAATCATTGAAAAGTTATTTATGAAACTCTAGATTAAACTCATTTATAAAATTTAATTTAAATTTAAACTCAATTTTTGTATCATTTAATATATTTAGGTAACAACATATAATTATTAATACTCATAATTTAATTTTTAAAATAAACATACAATATAATATTTAACCGAGTTACTCGAGAATTTATTGAACCGAACAGAAATCTGTTCAAACTCAACTCGTTTAATGAGTCAAACTTTATTTTTTGTTTAAACTTGTTCATTTAACGTAATAAACGAGTCGAGTCGAATTTTTATCGAGCCGAACTTCAAACTACTCGTAGAATGTATTGGTTCGTTTGCAACTACACATACATATTAGGGCAAAGATGATGCCACTTTCTACTTACTAAATTGCTAGTTAATTTGGTGGTGGTGCTCCCCACCTATTCGAAGGTAAATACCAAGGTCTGTGCGTCTGGACTTAGCAATCTTAATACTAAAAAGTTACATAATTGAGCAACCAAGCGCTTTGCAAGAGAATCCCGAGAACAGTTAAATGCAAGCACTTTCAAGGACGTCAAGAGAATATAGAACCCAAAACTAAATTAAAGTCCAACCAAGACCACCTGTAAACGGTTGCACATCAAGAAAAAGAAAAAGGCCTCCCAACTAATTTCCCTCTGATGAAGGTACATTGAATTGAATAAAATAAATAACAATATACAACCGTACAACGGACTTATTTTCCAGCTTATTGCAGAGTTCCATCGTCTCTGTATTCCCCCCCTTTTTTTCTCTTCAATATCTGCTTCTAATGGTGACAGACAACAGAATAATTAAATAGCATCTGGCTAAGTCGATTCGAACGGCTTGGCGTGTCCTCCTACCGTAGTATGACCTTCAGTTTGTCTTGCACCGCTTCTCGGACAGTCCCCTGCATTGAAATAAACGCGAAGATTGTCATTTAAACAGAGTCTTTGTTATCCGAGGATTGTCCGGCCGAGGTTTGCCTCTACCTGAAATTGGTTTATCTCCTCGTCCGTGAGGGAACGTTCCATTGAACGATAAGCAATCCGATAACAGTGACTGGACATTCCTTTCTTGTTAGTGAAATTATCAATCAGCTTGACCTGCCGGGAGACAGCAATTAATACGAATAAATCACAAAGATCAAACTTTGTGCCTTGTACAACTTTGAACTGCGACTGTCCGCCAACTCGGAACCACTGCTTAACGGACAAGTCATATATGTGCTTATGCATGCATAAAAGACCAGGTTCCCACGCAAGATACCTACTGTTAGACACGTCATTGATTAACGGATATAGTTGTTAAATAATAAGTTAGGTTCTAGTGGTACCAAATTTGTATCCAATAAATTAACAAGGTATCCATTACTTATATCGATAAGTTATCCAGAGTGCAAGACTATCTTTTAAGTTTTAACTGCTCGTTAAATTAAGAAACGGATAGAATAATTGATTACCATTGACACCACCATTGTTTGTGGGGTCGCCACTGGGCTGGACTGGGTCTGCCGACCCCATTGGTTTTCGGGCCGACTGGGTCACTGATTGACACCACCATGGTTTGCCGGGTCGCCACTGGGCCGAACTAGGTCGGTTTTCAAGCCGACTGGTCCGGTAGCAACCCAATCCCAACCACTAATGGGTCACGCGATCCAATGTTGGGTCATAGGACTGACCGGGTTGCGCCAACCCCGGTCAACCATTGGCAGCGTGGGCTTATTTAAGACCCCCAAGGGCTTCCCTTCCCCCTCCCCTTTCACTCTCTCTCTCTCTCTCTCTCTCTCTCTCTCTCTCTCTCTCTCTCTTTAAAGTTCTCTAAGTTTTCTTACTCTCGAATTTAAGTTTGAGTTGATTATCTTGCTAATTTCTTTTTTGTCAATTCATTTACTATTCTCATTTTTGAAGTATTATTCTTAAATTGTTAAATTTCATTATTTGATGCCTTCTCCAAATCATGAGAGTTCTCGTTTATCCCAAAAAGACCTGACTTGACTTCATTACACGTTGGTGTCAATAGAACAAAAAAAAATTAAATATAAATATTGCAATAAAATTCTTTATGACGAAACTTATCGGTTGAAGCATCATTTTGCCAGTATCAAGGGTGATGATGCACTGTGCATAGGGACTCCACCCGAGGTACAAGCCCAAGTTTGAACTCATTTTTAGGATTTAGAAAAGTCAAAATGAGCTTCAAAAAGACATAAGGACACCATTTGTGAAGATATTGCAAAATCGGCATGACATTTGGTACAAATATATAGAACCAAACAAGTGTCCAAAAGCCCCTCAATACAAATGTTTTGATAAGGGTCGTAATGCTTAATCTTTGATAATTCATATAAATATATGTATATAGCAAGAGGTATTTAATTATCATTTTTTATTACAAACAGATGACTTAACACGAGTAATAGAGGCAAGCCAAAGATCATTTGTCGATGAAGATATGTATAGGTGTACTGGCCAATTTATGGGTCAAGGTTCGGGTAGTAGAGCGGACGTGAAAATGGAAGTGGATGCGAAAGTTGAAGAGGATCAAACCCAAGTGAAGAGTAAAATATCTATGATCTCACATGACATGACGCCCTGTAGTAGGTCCCATAAATCATGTTATCACACAACTACAACAAAAACAAATAACCATCAACATAGTAATAAAGAATTTGAAATTATGCAAGAAAAAGATTGGACGGACAACTTCAAGATAGTTCTTTCACAGTAACATATCGGCTAACACTGCAAATGAGATACTATGAGTCGATGATCAACACTATAGCTGATGTCGGTAGGAAAATGCTAGGACCGACACTGAAAAAGATATACAACACGTATCTTCCAATGGAGATGCTAGAAATTAAAGAATATGTGAAGTCAATTGAATGTATTTGAGATAAACAAGGATGCACGTTGATGACTTAAGGTTGGACAGATTAATTCCCTTTAATTTTAACACTTCTTAGTCTACAAGTCTTTATTAATTTTAAATTTAGATCTAATACATAATCTTCTTCTTACTAGATATAATTAGAAAAATGATCAACTTTCTAATATATTGTCAAGTCAGGACCGTCTTCAAAAAGTTCATGAATGCATCCAGACAGGTAAAGAATGCTAACTATCTATTTGAATTAATTGATAGTATTGTCGAAAAGATAGGAGATAATCGAGTTGTCCGAATAGTGATGGACAACACAACTTATAATGTTGTCAAAGAAATGTTGATGGTCAAAGACTAAAATTATATTGGGCACCATGTCCGCTCATTCATTAGATTTAATGTTATAGGATATTTGTAAGAATTCTCAAATAGATTGGGTAAAGGCCGCCCAATACGTTTCATCATTCATAAACAACCAAAACTTCATCATTAATCTAATAAGAGGGTATATGAAGGGTCAAGAGCTCCTACGGCTCGGAGTAACCTAATTCACTTCTCACTACATTTCTTTGGAGAGCATCTTTCAACATAGGTGTTCCCTTACCTAAATGGTACTTTCACAAGGATGAGCTAGTTAGATTGCTACGACTAATCCATTAGATAAGAGAAGGGACAAAAGTAAAGATCTTAGAGAGTGAAGATTTTTGACGACTTGTAAAAAAAACACTGATATAATGGGACCATTAGTCAAGGTCCTTATAATAGTTGATGCAGATAAGAAGGCCGGCATGGGATACTTGTACGATGCACTTGAGTGGGCCAAAAAAATATATATCGAAGGTCTCTAACTACAGTAGTTGGTAGGATATCATTGACCCTCGATGGGAGAGAACATTGTATCATCCTATACATACAACATATATGCTCTTTATGATTAAGTTAAACGATATATGTCAATTATAATTCTTTTATTTATGCTTGATACCGACAATGATTATTTTTATTGTCAATTATCATGTCACTTTCACAATGCAAGATATTGTTATAGTTCAATCTTCAAACCCATTAATGAACTCTTAGACAATATTAAGGAGGTCGTTCACAGGATGCTTGGGGATGATGATTGCTCAATTATAACGACAGATAAAATACATGACTACAAAATGAGGTTAATCCACTTTGGGACAACAAGAGTACAACAAGTAGTTATGCTTCATAATCGTAGTACATATAATCTGATCGTAGACAATATTAAGGAGGTCGTTCACAGGATGCTTGGGGATGATGATTGCTCAATTATAACGACAGATAAAATACATGACTACAAAATGAGGTTAATCCACTTTGGGACAACAAGAGTACAACAAGTAGTTATGCTTCATAATCGTAGTACATATAATCTGATTATTTTTTTTCAATTTAAAAAATTAACTTATTTCAATTATCTTCTAACATGCAATGATATCATATAGTTGATTGGTAGATGGATCACGATAGGGCACTAGAATATGAAGACTTAGCCGATGTTACAATACAAGTCTTAAGCCAAATCACATCGACTTCGAGTTGTAAAAGAAATTGGTCAACGTCCAACCTTATTAATACAAATCAGAAAAATAAACTGACATTAAAGAGATTTAAACAACTAACCTACTGTCACTATAATATGAGATTGAAGTTGATGAATTTGCATAGGAAGAAAGACAACCAAAAAGAGGAATGAAGGTAGATAGAAGCAGTAAGTGGAAGATGAAATAAGGCGGCGACAATACAAGCAGAGATTGATTTGAAGGAGATATTCCAAAAGCAAAATTCTTTGTTAACTTGAGTCAACAGTTGAGAATGGATGGGCGAGCCAGGGTTCAACTCAAAAGATTAAGAATGGACTTAAGGAGAACTTGACAACATTCCTTTATCCAAGGAATTCTGAATCCCTCATTTAATGGCAAAGAAAGAGAAGACTGAAGAATCTTCTTGCCAACGTAAGCAATTAAAGGGTAAATGTAAATAAGTTTTAGCTAACCCCCTTGATATTGTCAATGCTGAGATGATCGATGAGACTCGAGAAGACACACCGAAACCTAATATCCGAGTGCAATATTAGACATAAGAGGGTTCTTTTTCAAATAGCAGTGACAATGGAGTAGGGAACGAAGACGGCAGAGGCACCACCATTGGCAACACTTAACTGAAAAGAAGCATTACACATGTGACGCAAGATAAGAACATGGAGATAGAGAAACCAAAAAAACACAATGGGGCTTGATTCCACACTACGAGTATGGGCACTCTATGTATGGATTAGAATCATCTCAAGATTTTGATGTCTTACATATCACAAAGAGAGATATGAGATGATCCAACCATCATATGGAACATCTTCTGATAGTTTCATACAATTCACGTATGATAGCTATAGTAGATCTATTTTAAATCTTATCTTAAAATGATTATACGAGATAGTGATGGGTATAATCAATTTGTATATATGTTTAATACTTCGTATTCTTTCACAATGTCATAAAGAGAGTACGTACAATATGTATACCAACAATACAATGTAACATTTGAATGAAAGTTAAATGACATAATTTTCTAGTCATATTCCCAAATTTTTCAGAATTTTTAGATAATGTTTCCTATTTTCCCTATTATTCATGTAATTTTTATTTTTTATACTTTTTAAAAATAATAAATCTAAATTTTAAAAATAATAAATTCGACCCAGTCTGACTGGATCGAGTTTAGGGTCGACTGAACCCAAGTCGACCCCCGACCTAGTTTTCCTTGGACACCACTAATCTTAGAGTTAAATGACCCTAAGTTTGGGCCGTAAACGGAGATAAGACAGTTAGGCTAAACGGATAATCTGTATCCGACTGGATATTCTAGGTCAGATAGTCCCCAGATTTGGAGCAGATACAGATAATATTCGGTTCAAAATTTTAATTATGTTTTATTTGATTAATATGTTTAGTAATATATAAATATATAGAAGTAAATTGTAAAATACAGAACTTATCATATGTATATTGGTGCATATTATAAAATATTTAAGTATATTTTTAAAAACTTATTTAAAATATATAATTATATATTGTGTACATAATATAAAAAGACCTGTTCAGAGCTGAGCTTAAATGGAGTGAAGTATGTACTTTCTTGTCTACTCCGGTCAATAATATGATAGTCCTTGATTATCTGGATATCAGCTCTGACGGATGCGAATATGGAGCAAATCCAAATTTTATCCGATTTCATTTATAGCCCTACCCGAAGTTGTTGAAAAATATATCAACATACAATGTAAAAAAGTGTCATGAAAAAAACCAATCGGCACATGAATTGCAGAGGGTTGTACTTGTATAACCCATGTTAGATTTTATCCTTGGAAAATATGGTACATCAACAAGTTAGAGCCAAAGATGTAGTAAGGTCCATTTGGATCCATGTACAAGTATAATCAAGTAAAACAATTTTCATGAAAATTTTTAAAATAAAATTGGAAACAATTTATTTTCCTTGAAAATATAATCCGTTGTTCATTTGCAAGAAGATCGTATTCATTGAAAATATTTTTATTTATTTAAATAATTGTAAGTCATTCTCAAAAAATATATCTTATGAATTGTAAATAATATGTTTTAGATAAACTATTTTACATAGTTATTTATTAATTGAGTTAATCATACGTAAATTAAATATATAAATAACATAAAATTTTAAAATAAAAAGTTAAACCATTTATTATTAATATATTGATTACCAAAATTATGAATTTGTAATATTTATTAATTTCTCTAACCACCTCGATTTCGAAGATTTGAACATGCTCAACGAATTATGTTTTCTTTTGACTGTAATCTTACAGACAACCAAAATAAAAGTAAACATTGCAATTTCGGGAAAACTTGCGGCGGTTGCTCATTTTACGGGCAAACAAACGACCCGTAACTCCAGAAGCAACATTAATGTGGTCCAACCGAATCATTCAAATGGGGACTGGTAGCTATTCATCCAACCCATGTCAGCTCATTTCATTAAGAGAGCTATTCACGTATCCCTATTTTATTTATTTTGATGTGTTCATCATGCGGGGAGTGGAACACATCAAAATGAGATGAAATTTCTCATGTTGATTATCGCTTATGTTACGATATTTGCATGTGTGCAATTCAGTCAAACCATAACCCACTCGTAGAGATGATGCTGTTTGGATGTATCAAGTGATAAAAGATATGTATAATAGATGAACCACTAGCATGCACACAATTAGAAAAATAAGAGAACTTTTTTATTTCAATTGACTTACTACAAATTACAATAAATCATTATCTTTTTATATTCGTTATGGATGAATCAAGAAGTAATATGCAGGATGACACTATGATGTATGATCTTTACGGATAATATTATATTTAAAAATGAGACAATTTGTAAAACTTTGAGAAAAAAACACTTAATTTAAGAGTTTCAAAAATAAGTGTAGAACTAAGGTAATATATATATTATAAATTTAATGAAAACAAAATGAGAAGACGAAGAAGTTAGTTTGGGCAAAGTAATATCATCTCAAAATAGTCAATTTAAATATTTGATTCAATAATTCAAAAAGATGAAAAATATGATAACGATGTTAACCATAAGATTCATGAAGCGTAGATTGACCATAAAAATTCTATGTAATCATACAATTTTATTAAAGTAGAAAAAAATCATCGTAAAAATGTAAAACCTGCAATGTTTTATAATAGTGTTAGACAATAAAAGAAACATACTTTCAAAATAATTGTTGTTAAAATAAGAATGTAAATATAGATATGTGAACATATTATATGATATAGAATACGTAATAAATATATAAGAGAAGACATAGATGTAGAGGCAATTGTAAGCAAATTGGAAAAAAAAACGTATAGTGAAATGGTTTGGGCATTTTAAACATAGACTTAAAAGAAACTCTAATTAAAAAAAGGAAAATATCAAAAAATAGAAACACAAAATGATGTGGTAGACCTAAGTTTAATTTGAAGGCAAGATAATTCAATATGATTTAAATATCTTTGAAAAAATCATTCAAAATTGATAAGAGTAAAAAAAGAAAATCTATATAGCCAACCTCTTGCGATTAAGATTTGAGTCGAGTATAAATTTAACTCATGTTCTCTTAATAAAATTAATAAAAAATAAAATATTTAAGTGGATTTAACTAAGATTTTAATGATTAAATAATAATTGGAAAACAAAATATGACTTAAAATTTAAATTTAATTAAAAGTATAACTAAATAAGTTAAAACATGGAAAATCAAATAACAATGAGGTATTAACAAAAATGAAAGATACACAATCAAAATAAATTAATAAAATAATGCAAAAAATGACAACAAATGGTTATAAAACATGTTTTACCAGCCAATCAACCCTACTTAATAATCAACCACTTAATCATAATTTGTTGAATGAAACTGATGTATGGCAAAAAGCAAGATAAATAAAACAATAAAAAATAAAATTAAAATAAATTTAGGAAAAAATAAACACATCATAGATTAAAAAGTGAAGCTAAATTATTTTAATAAATCAATCAAGTGATAATATATAAAAATTAAATAATAAAAATACCAAATTTAAAAGCACATAAACAAATTATAAAAACAAATAATTAAACAACATAAAAATAAAACTAATATTAAATCAGCATGAAATCAATAAATTTACAATAAGCAAATACAAATAAATTATAAAAATGACATTAAAATATAAAAATTTATAAAAGTCATGCAAGCAAAATAAAAGGCCCATAAGAAATAAAAAATCATTTGCTCAAGACATTATGCTTGTCTGATTCGAATTAATCATTATTAAGATGTGTTATTATAGCGGTCCAAGGATTGTCATCTCGGATCTCGGTTTCATCTCGGAAGGGTGAAAGAGAAGAGATTTTGTGAAATTCTCTAAAAAATCTCGGGAGATCAGATCTCAGATTTTATTTATGTAGAGTATACCTTACCCAAAGATTGTCATCTCGTATCTATATTTTATCTCATGGAGACTGAAAAGAACAAATCTCGAAAAATCTTAAGAGATTGAATCTCATAAATCTAATAAATGTGTATATTTAAGTGTAAAATGTCATGTTATCTTTTCAAAAAAGACAAAAGAACTCATTTTAAACATCAAAATAAACTAAGAGAGAATTAAAAACTTAATACAGAGAGAATGAACTATTGTTAACAGAAGACATACAAGAAATCTTATGTTAGACCAAGTCTTCATCTTGAATAATATGGATAGGTGATTGGTGATATTTTGGGTCAATTGTACATAAATAGTCACAAAATATTAAGTTATAAAATTTTATCAAACAATAATATCTAGATGAATATTTGGATGAATTTCAAAATAAAATTGACAATATATGAAGTAAACTTAACAAGGCCATCTAACAAGTTAGGGATAGTAATAAGTGGAGTATATCAAGGTACAAGAGGTACTATATAGATATTCTTGTCTCAGTGATCTCGTTTCTCGGACTCATGGAGAGAGAGATTCTTGAGAGATCTCGAGAGATTCTCGGGAGATTGCATTCCATGTAGAGGTCAATCAAGGAAAGTTGAACCATCACTCGATGTAACAGCGAACCTTTCAAGTTCAGTCAGGACAAACCCAACTTTAAATTTCATGTACCCACGTCATAACCTCGCATATTTTAAAATATAAAACATATCTCCTAAACAGGAAACGTGTTTTTTCAAACATAAATAACTTTATATCATTTCATAAAATTAAAGTTTTTACGCATCTAAACTTAGGCTTGAAAGAAGCACCACTCACAAAATATTTAATATTTAACCAAAAAATTATGCTTAGGAAGTTGGCTATAACATGAAAAAATATAAAAAAACATAATTTTTTAGAGTAAATTTCTAAATTCACAGCATTTTAGAGCTTGAATTTCACTGGCATTTTCATATCTTTTCTGAAACAAATTGTCTTAGTTTCACAAATATTAACAGTATATATGTTTCCAACAGAAACTACAACTCCCATCTTAAAAATAAATAAATGATGTATATTACCAAAAATTTAACAAGAAAAATAATAATAATCAAGAAATAGTAAAAACATTTAAGCACAGGCCAAAAACTGACAATCTTAACATTAATTTTCAGCAGACAATAATATCCCCTAAAAATGCAAACCTATATTTACACCCCAATAGTTAGAAAAACAACAAATTGTTCAAAAGATGATCAGAACCTCTACAATTGCAATTAACCCAAATAGAACCTAACAACAACTAATCTATCCTCCATCTAAGCATCAATTACGTTAAACACTTGCAGAACAATAAAATTTTGTCAATAATCCCTAAACACCCAAGCAAATGCAATTAAAACGTAAACTCAGGATACCTAAAAAAAGTAAAGAAACAAAATATGTTTAAACTATTTAAATTTTAATAATCGACTAATGGACTGTAAAGTAGTATTTAGAGCATTATTTTTGATGGTTAATCAAAAGGATTCAATCTTTTGACCAATGTAACTACACTAAGGTTGGTGAAGAGAGATCTAAAAAAATCAGATACCTGATGCAACTAAGACCTCCTTCTGTTATGCCCAAAATGAAAATTCTTACTTTTGTTGAGAAAACAATGATTCTAACTTACAGGAGTCGGAAAGCTATGTGGTAATACTGATACCAAAATGAAAAATTAAAAGATGGCATTGTATTCAGACATACCTCTTCTACAAGGTCCCCCGCAATTCCTCTGACAATTTCACATAGATTGTTCTCTGTAAATGAATCGCTGATCCAGAAGCTAATGTCTTTGTAGCAAGGTGGAAACTGTAAGAAATTTTCCAACAAGGTTCCATCAATCTTAGTTGAAGTTACATAACTTCACATTTACTGCAAATTTCGTTTGATAAAACTTCTATAAAAGAATGGGAGGACATGAGCCAGGCCTTGCACATCAAGAAACTATAACAAAATTAAAAATCAAATAGTTTACTATCTGTTTGGAAGGCAATAACTATCCGTTCATTGTTCTCTGTTTAAAACATAAGTAGATACCACATTAGGCAGTATCGAGGTAACTTACTAGAATTCTATTAGCGAGCAAGCTAAAAAGGTTACGAGTAGACTGGCTCTATTGCAAATAAATTTGGCTTTCAGAGCAATTTTACAGAATAAGAAAAGTAGAGAACACCTTAAGCAATAATCAAAAGAAAACAAACTACAGATTTATGAAATGAAAGTGCACTACATGTGTAAATGGCAGAGAAAGAACCCAAAAATAAACATCCAAACTCCAGAAACAGACAGAACATGCCAAGTCTGCCAAACGGTCCATACAATAAGTTGTGAAGGGCTCTGAACAAAAAGTTGCAGCCCAAGACCTAACTCCACAACATACAAAAGCAGCAATGCTTTTTGAGAGATTAGCTTCCTTCAGAATATTCTCCAATTTCTTTCTAGCCACGTGACCAAGGAATCTACAAGGAGAATTATCCACATAACCTTCTGTTGACACCAAGAATTTTCACAATAATTAAACCATGCCTCGGTTTACAATCAATCCAAATGGCCTAATTTTTTGTCTCAATGCAGGCCCATTGGACGTTGATTCCAAACTCGATGTCTGTTGAACAGTGCCCTTTCATGGACTAAATTTTAGTCCTAAGAGAAGCCCATTATGATGGCTGCCCTTTAGCCCATTTAGTCTCCATGGTATAACCTTGACATGGGGTATTTAAAAAAAAAATTCTTTTTTTGCCACCTCAGCCGAAGACCTTGCTAGTTAGTAAGGATCAATGCCATTCTCTCGGCTGGGTCGAGTAAAAGATGTCTCACGATAGGTAGATCGACTCCCGATCAAACCCAATGTCTGTTTGGATTCCTCCTACGGCAAGGAACATCCCAAAAAAAGGGGAAAGGAAGTTTATCCCGAATATCACGGACCTTCTCGACTTAGCATCGAAGCCGGATTCTCTATCCGGAAGATCCCTGATGGCAGAAGGCAACGTCGAAGCCTATATAAAGAGAGAGGGAGAGGGCGCGGAGCAGAGGCTGAAAAAGAGACCCTCCGGAGGAAGAGAGAAGATGAGAGAGAAGAGAGAAATCGAAAGGAGGATCCCCGAGAGCGAGGGAAAGGGGAGAGCCGGAACCTTGCGGAAGCCGTCGGACTCTCCTGGAGTTGCTGAAGCCGCCGGACTCTCCTTCGGAAGCCGTCAGACCTTCCTGGAGTTACCCCCGCTGCCGGAAGCACTTCCCGTAGGTGCCACGATCGCCGGAAGCCCCTCCCTGCAGGCGTCGCGCGCGCCGCAACCGTCGAAGCCGCAGCCAGCAGTTCGTTGAGTTCCCCTTTCTCTTCGGGCGTTGCCGTCGGAAGCCTGTCTCCCCTCCGGCGTCGCCGTCGAAGGTCGCCGACAACCTCGCCGTAGCTGCCAGGTCCGCCGGAGTTCGGGAGCCGCAGCTGCGAGTGGGGAATCCACCTTCGGGGGCGGCGGGTTCCGCCGAGACCGTCCGGACAGAGAGGAACCGCGGGGGAGTATTTTTGCGCCGACTATAGTCCATGGTGGCACATGTCGTGGGACCCACAACAAAAGAAGAGTGAAAAAAAAAGAGAAGAGGAGCCGCGGGCGGTCGCGGCCGCGTGAGGAGCC
Organism: Cryptocoryne crispatula var. balansae; assembly: GCA_036172225.1. Lineage (NCBI taxonomy): Eukaryota > Viridiplantae > Streptophyta > Magnoliopsida > Alismatales > Araceae > Cryptocoryne > Cryptocoryne crispatula. The sequence goes on along the minus strand of CM069922.1, from coordinate 13,414,011 downwards.
GCGGGTGCGCGTGAGAGGCCGCGTGAAGGAGGTTGACCCACAGGTCAACTAACGGTGGGGCCCACCATTGAAGGATGTTAAAAAAAAGGGAAAAAGAAGAAAAAGAAGAAGGCAGCCAATGGGCTATGCGTCCGAAGGCTGAAGGACCATTATCCTCCGGTGAACAGTGCTCCGACAGGAGCTTAAAAAAAATAAAAAAAAAGATTTTAAAAGGAACAATCAAGTTGAAACTTAAATAAAAATGCACTTAATTAATTAAACAAACCGAGGCGAGCATCCGGCCGGCTAAAAACCCGCCTCATGGTCTCGGCATAACTTAAAAGAATGAAAACAAGTGGGAAAGCAATAGGCCGGCTTTAAGCACGCCTATTGACCCATAATTCAAAAATAAAATAAAACAAACAATAAACAGAAATTAAATAACAATTCACCTAATTAATTAAACAAACCGAGACGAGCATCCGGCCGGCTAAAAACCCGCCTCATGGTCTTGGCTAAACTTAAAAGAATCAAAACAAAATAGGGAAAGCAATGGGCCGGCTTTAAGCACGCCCCTTGACCCTTTAAGGTAGACATACAAAGGTCTGTTGAAAAGACCCCAATGTCTTACCATGCCCCAAGAGGGAGTTACTTACCCATTATGCCATGGGGAGGCTGTGCATGATCAACATGCCGATATGCCAAACTATGAGCTAATGAGGTTCATAAATTGTGAGATAAGACCCCACAAGCTTATCAAAAGCCGGGTGTATTCAATCTCAAAACAGTGGGGGATGCCCATAAGTCTATCAAGACCGGGTACATGCCGCCCATGAATGACAAGTTCATCAAGAACTCAAGAGGCCGGATTGTTGGTCATGACTGTAAATCATGTCTCATGATTGAGAGGAAATAAATGAAAATTCATGCTTGGTACACAGATTTATGTTATGAGGAGAGGACCGCTACATGAAATTTTGGAAGGCAAGACAATAAAAACAAAATTTGAAAACATAATCTGAAACCTGTAAAATCTGTAATTCAACTAAAACAAGAAAAAAAAACTGAAATCATAAAAATCTGAACCTAAAGCATACAGGTCTGAAATCTGAAATATGTAGAAGATCCAAAAAATCTGAACTTCATATTCAACACAAGGAACCTGAACGTAGAGAAAATCTGGAGCAGGGGTTGACAAATTTGAAAGATTTTAAAATCTGGAAACCTAAAATCTAAAAAACTGAAAGATTTTAAAATCTGAAAATCTGTTATCAAAAACGACAGTGCGCAACCAAGACCTGAAGAGCTCCTAAATCTGAAAACCAACTTGTTCTGTAAAACCTCAAATCTGAATATTCGAATATGCAGAATCTGAAATCTTTTTTTTTTTTTTGGACACCAGAGAAAACTAATATTATATAAAAAAATAATACACAGTAGCTATTACAAAAGACCCGAGGCCTCATCCAAAACGTAATACAAAATAGCCTCCGGAAGCAAAGATAACGACGCCGTCCACGGTTGCGATTTCCCTACTTGCAAGGCCCATCGCGATAGCCTGTGAGCCGCCTCGTTCGCAGCCCTAGGACAGAACACAACAGAAGACGGCGACGACCTCAAAACTCTCCGGCTTCTAGCAATGAAATCGCTGGCCTTCCAGATATCCGGCCCCTGGTTCAAGATCGCCTGCACCACCAACAAAGCATCGCTCTCTATCACCGACGGCTAGATAGCGAAGAACTCCCACGAGCAAGCCTCGCAGATCGCCTCCGCCTCCAAAATTTGGGGATCGGTAAATCTAGAAATAGAAGTCTTCCAGGCAAGTATCCTTCCTTGACAATCCCGAACTAATATGCCTACCGCCCCTATTTTATTATCCGTAGCTGCATCTACATTACACTTGACATGAGAAACTGGCGGAGGAGACCATTTAAGAGGACTATTCTTGATTTTTTCATCAACATGAGAAAAATAGAAAAAAGCATCGCTTTGAGCTTGACGAATAATCCTGAACAGATTCCTTTGCAAACCTGAATATTCTGTTTCACACCGGTATTTCCATATATGCCACATGAGTGTTATTCCCAGAACACCATAAAACGAAAGCTTCTGGTCATTACTACGTACCCATCCAAGAAAACACTGGATAATGTGGTGTAAATCCTGATTTAACCATTCTTCATTAAAACCCAATATCGAACCAAACCAAAGAGCACGACTTCTGGTTCTGGAACATGCAAAAAATAAATGCTCAAGTGTCTCAACAGAAACCTGGCAAATGTTGCACAAATTGCACAACTGTGGACATCGTCTGGACACTGCTTGATTAGTAGGCAAAACACTAACCAACACTTTCCATAAAAAAATAATAATTTTGGCAGGAAAAACTTTACTTAACTGAGGGTGCCACAATTGCTTCCATATAGAAAAATCGGATGAACCCGGAGGAAACTTAGACTGTAAGTAAAACATATATGCAGATTTGGTACTAAACATGCCATTTTGAGAAAACTTCCAGACCAGAGAATCCTGTTGTTCCTCCATAAATATAGGAGTTCGCAGAATTCGAGCCACTGAAGCTGTATCAAAATATCTAATAAGAGCACCAGAATTCCAATTTCCATCTTCAATTAATTCCCGGACCAAACAAGGTTTCTCCTCAGAACCCGGAGTAGAGACAGGTGGCCCATAACCATCCATAATCCATGGATGCTTCCAAATGTTAATGGAACTTCCATCTCTAATCTTCCATACACAACCTTTAATCAAAGCATCCCTGGCCTGAAGGATATTCTTCCAAACTTGTGAGTAATGAGGCTGGATTTTTTTCTCCCAAAAATTCCCATCCTTCAAATACCTACTCTGTAAAATTCTAACCCACAATTTCTGCTTATCACGAATAAAACACCATGCCAATTTCAATAATAAAGCATCATTAACTGATTTAAGATCCCTGATCCCCAGCCCCCCTCTATACTTAGGCAATTTCATGTAATCCCAACTTCTAAAATATATTTTCTTTTGACCATCAAACTGTCCCCACCAAAAGTTCCTTTCCAAAGCCTCAATTTGATTCACAACCGTTTTAGGAACCCGTTTCAAAGACATAATATGGATAGGCAATTGATTCAGGATTGATTTAATAAGGATAGTTCGTCCAGCAGTAGACAACCACTTCATTTTCCAGCCCGTCAGTCTTTGACGAAATCTATCAACCAGTCAATTAAAATGATTAATCCTATTATCCGAAATACCCAGAGGAATCCCTAAATACTTGTCATGGGGAAGCGCAATAGGAAAACCTGTGATATCACAAATCTGTTTTGAAAGCTAGGGAGATACATTTTTGCTGAAAAAGATGCTGGATTTGTTAGCACTAATGGTTTGATCTGACATATATTGATATAAACTTAAAATATCTTTAACAGCTTGAGCCTCTTCCACAGTAGCCAATCCACAGATCACTATATCATCCGCAAACATCAAGTGAGTAATCCTAGGACCTCCTCTATTTAAGGAAATACCTTTAAAACTACTCTGATCCACCGCAATTTTAATAAGGCCAGAAAGTGCTTCAGCACACAAAATATACAAATATGGAGATGAAGGACAACCTTGCCGGAGTCCCCTAGAAGGTGTATTCTCTGCCGATCTCTTACCGTTCAGACAAATAGAATATGTAACCGAAGAGACACAATTCATGACAAGATGGATAAAGGAATCTGGAAAACCAAACTTACTTAGCATAAACCTCAGAAATTGCCAGTTAATTCTACAATATGCTTTAGATATATCCAGTTTGATCATGAAATGACCCTCTCTGCCCCTTTTAAACCGAAAAGAATTAATAACCTCATGAACTATAATGATGTTGTCAAGACCAACTCTACCAGGGACAAAAGCCGTCTGACTTTCACTAATAATTCCCTGGAGTAAAGGCTTGATTCTAGCCGCCAAAAGCTTTGTAAAAATTTTAAACAGAACATTGCATAGGCTAATAGGACGATAATCTTCCGGGGTCCTGGGGTTATCCTTTTTAGGGATCAACGAAATGATAGTATGATTTAAACCTGCAGGGATAGAGCCGGATGAAAACATAAAAGTAACAAGGCCAATAATATCTTGATGAATGTCATTCCACATCAATTGCAAAAAGCTTGGCGGAATACCATCAGGACCAGGGGCCTTATCCGGGTGCATAGAGAATAGAACCTCTCGAATCTCAGAACTACTAGAAGTAACAAGAAGAGATTCCGTTTGTCGTTCCGACAATTGCACAATCGGGAGGATATCAAACCAGTTCAGAGAAGGAGTCTTATCCTTCTGAAAAAGTTTCATAAAATATTGATAAAACACGTAATGAATATCATCCCAAGAAATAGACCAAGAATCATCTTCCTTAGTAACACCCATAATCCTATTAAATCTTCTTCTATTGATAACTTTCATATGAAAGTATTTAGTATTCTTGTCTCCTAAACAATGCCAGAAGGACTTAGCTCTTTGCTTCCAGTAAACATCTTCCATCCTTTCTAACCTATCAAGTTTTTTACACAAAGAAATCTCATAATCTATATGTTCTTGGTCAGTCGGAACATTATGAAGATTGAGAAGTTCAGACTTAATAGCCTGCAACTGCTGATTGATGTTTCCAAAGACTGTCCTTTTCCATACCAGTAGCTTCTTCCTAAAAAGTCTCATCTTATGACCATAATCAGTAACCAAATCAACACTATTTTCCCAAGCATTTTTAGCAAAAAACTTAAAAGAGTCATGCTGATACCATGCAGATTCGATTCGGAACCAGCCCCTAGAAGCAGTAATCACAGGACTTGTAAATAGAAGCAGAATCTGAAATCTTTTGAAACATGAGATTTGAACTCCAAAAATCTGAGAACTGAAGATTTAAAATCTGAATTTCTTCTGGAGGTTTAAAATTTGAATTCCAAATCTGAACTTCACATTCAGAGATAAAAATCTGAAAGGGCTCAGGTAACAAACAGAAAATTCTGAAATATGAACCTAAAACTGAAATTGGAAAACTGTAAACCCCAGAATCTGTAAAACCCAGAATCTGAAATCTGAATCTTCATACAGCCAATCAAAACACTCCTAAACCAATTACAAATTCAATTAAACCTATAAAACAGAATCTGAACTATGTCATAAAACAAATCAAATCAAACAAATCTCAAAACAGAGCGTGAATCAATCACAAATTAAACCAAACTCGATAATAGTTCTGTCAAACAAACTCCCAGTTTAAACAACCTGTTTAATTTCAACCAAACAAACAAAATTGAACAAATTTAATTTAAGCAAATCAAACTGACACCCACAAGTAAATTAAATTCAAGATTAATAAATCACAATCAATTATAACCAAATTAAACTTAAATCAAAAAATCTAACAAATCTGAAATCTAAAAAAAAATGTTAATCAAGATCTCTTTAAACAAACTCTAAATTTAATCAAGTTGCAAGCAGAATCTAAATAAAACATAATTGATCAAATAAACTCAATTCAATTTTCAAATCAAACTCGGATCAAATCCCCCAAATCCAATCAACCTGAATCAACTCCCAAATAAATCCAACTCAAACTTAATAAAATCCAAATTAAGCAAACAAGACAAATCAAATCCAAATGAATCTCCCAAGTTTAAATCAACAAACTCAAATTAAACTCAAATCAACTCAAATCAAACTCTCCAAATCAAAGTCAAGCTCAATGAAACAAATCCAAATTAATTAAACAAATCAAAATTAAATTCAACTCAAACTAAATTCAAACCAATTCAAAATTAATCAAACCGAAATTCAAATCAATTCAATTCAACTTAAATTAATGCAAATCAAACCAATTTAACTCAAAATCAACTTTAATCAATTCAATTCAAATCAAATTCAAAACCAAATTAAGTGCTTGCCTTCCATCAAATTCATGGGGTTGTTTTCTCCTATGTGTGAATGTTTATTTTGTGGATGCATGTCTTCTACTTCAATGGATTGCTATGACGATAATCAAGGGTATTCAAGAAATCTCGATGAAATTAACGTCGGATCTTCGCACCATCCGACGGGGAGAGGTCAAAACAAATTTTCAAAGAACCTAACAACCTCAACATATAATTTTGACCCTAGTTAGTACTTTTATGGAATACCATCTATTTTCCTAAGAAGTCAATGCTAAGGTCTAATTCAAATTCAAAAGGAAAATGAATTTCCAAAACCCAAATCTTTAAATTTTGAGGTTACATCACCTTCCTATTAGCTCCCAGACACAGCTCCTGCCCCATGCATGGAATGCGATCTCCCGAGAATCTCTCGAGATCTCCCGAGAATCTCTTTTCTTCCGTGCATCCGAGAAACGAGATCGCCGAGACGAGAATATCTATGTAGTACCTGTGATACCTTGATCTTTTTTGCCTATTATTATCCCCAACTTGTTAAATGATTTTGTTAAGTTTCCTTCTTATATTGCCAATTTTAATATGGAATCCTTCCAAATATTCATCTAAACATTATTGTTTGATAAAATTTCATAACTTAATATTTTAATAACTATATATGTACAATTGACCCAAAATGTTATCAATCTCCTATCTATATTGTTCAAGATAAAATTTTAGTCTGACATAAGATCCTTTGTATGTCTCATGCTAACAATACTTCACCCTGTCTGTATTACATTTCTAATTCAATCTCAGTTTATTTTAATATTTAATATGAGTTATCTTGTCCTTTTTAAAGATATTATATGACATTCTACATCTAAACATGCACATTGATTGGTATTTCCAAGATCTAATCCCTTGAGATTTTTTTGAGATCTTTTATCTTCAATTTCCGTGAGATAAAATATAGATGTGAGATGACAATCATTGGGTAAAGTATACCTGCATAAATGAAATCCGAGATCCAATCTCCCGAGATTTTTCCGAGAATCTCACGAGATCTCTTCTCTTTCACGCTTCCGAGATGAAGCCGAGATCCGAGACGACAATCCTTGGCCCCATGACACAATAGTTATTTACAAGTCATTGTTGGTAAGCAAGAGATAAGTGGCATGATCCCCCTTTATCCAAATCACATTAGCTGAAAGTGGTCCTATTATGCAAAAGAATACACTTCAGAAGATGGCAAGTCTTCCATAAAGTATCAAAATTTTGACAAGTTCCAAATGCTTATTGAAAGGGATAATATTCATGGTTTGCCTGATCACTAGATATGGATAGAAATTAGCTGGCCTTGATGTGCCAATCCAGATCCATTCCCACCTAGAATCATCCTAGATTGGCGAATTCGGTTGGACCCATCCTGACATGATGAGATTGGCTAGGATTGGCCGGTCTAGATCCTGGACCAGCAGATCTCAGTTGGAATCGGCAGAGGCAAGGCCGAGATGGAACGGGTTAGGGTTTAACAGGTCTGATCCAGGTAGGTTGGTCTGGTTTGGGTTTAGGGTTATAAAGAAAATAAATCAACTCAAACCAAACCAAAACACACCATCAACTTGAACCAAACCAAACCAACTTAAATCGTTTTGGTTCAGGTCAAACCAAAAATAAATGATATATTTAAAGTTTTAATTCTTTCTTTCTTGGTCAAGCATAAATAATGTAAAACAACAATAATGAGTTTATATCAAGGAGCCCAATACACAGCGCATTAATGGATAACATAAAGGGCATGCATACACCTATGGCAGCTAGCATCTTCTTTTAAGTAGAAGTGGACCATGGAAAGTGCAGCTGACACCACCCATATCGGACTATTCTAAGTGGTTTTTTGCAGATCCTGCACAGGTTCTTTAGCCTTGTGTGAAACCTCGTTTTCAACATCATCCAAAATATACATATATATGGTATAATTGAAAATTCATTTGACTTCCATTCATTTGAGAAAAGAACTTTCATTATCTTTGTCTAGCATTTACTACTATAAAAACATGTGATATTTCGTAGAAATACTAGCTAAAAATACATGGTATGTATGAAATTATACATATATCGAGGTTTAGGATTCACAAAAAATATATATTTGGATCTCTCTCCATCGGAAAGTCTAAATTTTCAATGTTAATTATATCGAGTTACTCAAATACCCTTGATTAACTGTTAAAACAACTCAAACATGAAAACATACACTCACAAAATCAACACATAAAAACTATAACCCCATAAACTTAATGAAATGCAAACTTCATATGTTAAACTTGATTTGAGTTTGATTCATGTTTCGTAGAGGTGCATTTAAAGACTTCAACATTTTGAGGATATATTCCTTAGTAGATTCTTAACACACTTATCATGTTTGATATAGATTTGACTCTTTAATTCAAGGTCTTAACATCAAAACATATTTTGAATTATTAGAGTTCATTTGGATTCAAAGTCTAGAATAGACCATATTTGGATCAAATGTCATTATAGAATTATGTATTCCAATTCCGGTTTTTATCTAAGTCTTTATATTTTAAACTTAATAAAATCAGATGGAATATGATTAAAGCATGTTCATGGTTATTTCCTTATCATTTTTTTATTCTAAGTCTTAGCATTGGACTTAGGATGCATTCATTTTAAGTTTTAGCATTGGACTTGAGGTGTGTTTGATGGATCTGAAACCAACATATCAAAATCTGATTTGGACATAAACCATGTAGATCTCTTCAGAACAAGCGAAATCCAATCTTGGCTCCCAACATGTGGGGTACATTACCACAAACAATTTCCCAATCAATCATACACCAAGACTTAACCAAAATCTGAAAGATGTCATCTTCTAGGTTTCAAATTTACATAACTTTGCGTTGGATGTAGATTTAAGAAATTTGGACCTAAGGTTTTCACTTAAGAGATATAAAACTAAATGACATATGGCCCAAACGAGGACCTGCCCACATCTTCAGATTTGTAAATCCTAATGCATGTATCGGACTTAGAATCTAAGGGCTGCTTCATTCTTGAATTGACATCTCTTGCCTTCATTCGAGCTCTGAAGACAAGTCAGTAAGTTCAACATCTAATATCTCAAAATGACATACATGTTTTAGATCCACTTAATTGATATTCTGTATTTCTGTTGAAGTTATCATGTTTCAGATTATGGCTTTTAAGTTAAATGAAATCTGAAAAAAACTAAAGATATATTAATATCTTTGAGATCATTTTCTCGATACCGGTTTCATAATTAGTGACTTTTATACTCATCTTTTCATATTTGCATTCCATATAGTTCATGTTGGTTATATTGATGCTCCCTTATTTTACATGAAACATTGACATAAATGTTATCCACTATGATATGGGATACATTCAATTACATCAATATGTGAGAAGATTTATGTTGTCATAATTCCCTGAAATCATATAATGTAGAATAGCTGTAGGCGCGGAATATATCAATTTCCTACTTAGACTGAGGTCGGTCTAGTATGAAGACATACAAGATCTCCTTTAAATCAAGTGAGAATTCTCCCTTAGTAGGTGGAGTATATGTACTCTCCCCGCATCACTAAGAATCGATATATGGTAGGGGCATGGTCCATGATGGATACACCTCAAACCCTGAGTGTCCATGTATCCATCCAAAATTATGAGGGAGCCTCTTGAATAGGCTTAACCTCTTAAATTTTAAATTTAAATATTTTAAGATGTTCATTTTTGTCATTTTGGCCATCTCAGCCCATTATCATGTCAATGTGCCATTTCAGCCTCATTTGGCCCAAACATGTCATCTTGGCCTACGCGACTCAACTTTCATCATCTCAGCCTCATGTGGCCTATTTTCATGCCATCATTAGCCCAGATGACCTGATTTGCCTCCTTTTGTCATGTCCTTATATGTGCTAGAACCGACCAAGGAGGGTTGGGTCGGGGGTCGCGACCGGGTCGCGGGACCCCCAGGCCGACCCGGTCGCGACCGGGTCGCGACCCGGTCGCGACCCCCTTATTTTAATATTTTTTTTTTGAAAAATTCAAAAAAATAAGAAAAATGCGGAAAAAAATCTGAAAAAATACAGAAAAATTGGATAAATTAAATGACATGATTTAAACAAATAATGCATCAATTTTATTCCAACATGATGTGTTGTACAGTTTGTAGGTAGTTTATGTACTCTCCCCATGTCATTTGGGTTGAGTACAAAGCTTGATACATGTACACATGACGATCATATTCGTCAGTCCCTCGAGAAACTATCCTAAGACGTGATCCAAACGAGTGGCCTTAACTATAGGTCGATTGGATCGAAGTATCCGATGACTCGACATAATTCATTCCACAATACTCTGATCGTATGTAGGGAACCAAGAGCCTTGGGATGAATCACGCACATAGGCCTGGAGGCATCGTGGTATTCGCCCAACCTACGGCTACGATGACCTCCTCTACTCTCGTGGCGGCCTTCTACCATGATCGTATCTTGGGTCGCACGAGTATATTGCTCCTCGCCGTAAAACGTAGCGACGTGGTAGGAGACATGGGAGGATCCGAGGTCCTGTATCAGAAGTGTCCGTGCCCCCATATCGAGCACCATCATCGTCGCTACTTCGACGACGAATCCTGGACGTCCGGTACCGCACTCGGATGTTCGGCTCGGCGTATCTTCTCGATCGTCTTCGACCGTATCGCATCCGCAATATCAAAAGGATCCATAACTTGTTTACCTTTTCGCCTACTTCGCGTACCTTGGCTAGTTCCTTCTCCGGTCCTCTCGGCGCTTGCTAGCGAGGGAGGGATCTCCGGAATTCTTGGCCAAAGGGACATCGTCGAGCACTCCTTCGGCCCATTGTCGGCCTTGGGGGTTGAACTCCGGTTCTCCCAACCCTTCTCGTCGTTTACCCACGTGCCGGCGAGTTCTTCTCGTGTAACATCGATCCAAATCGATATCCTCCTCTTCAATTGGCGGCTCGTCGACCGAACGTCCCGCCGCTTCGTGCTATCCAACTCTTTTCGTTCCATCCGGTTCTCGCTTCATTCTATCCAAATTCCTCAACTTTAACCTCACGTTGTAGCGACAATACACGAGGTCTTCAAGCCTCCTCGATGTCAACCTATTTCTCTGCTGTGCGAATCGTTCGAATGTAGACCAATTTCGCCGCATCCCGAAGCCGATGTGGTTTCGACTTAGGACCCCGATGGCTACGTCCGCTCGAAGTCCTCGTACCCTCGGTACTTTACCACGGTCCATCCACCAATCACCGCATAAATTGAATGTCGTGCATTATTATCTAAGTTTCGTTTAATTAATTAAGTGATGAAAAACATTTCTACGTACCCGGACTTAGTATCATCACAACTCGTTCGAACTCGCTCGTTCCAAAGTGATAACTCCGCATTCCGTAATCATACATCTTTGCTGCGAGCGATAATAAATTTCCTGGCTGTCGTCACTTAACAGCCGTCGACGACGCTCTTCACGTCATCTAATAGCTCGTTCGTCGCTCGAAATGCGGACTACAGCATTATCGGGGTTGAAAAAGTAACCTACGAAACAAAATAGTATTAGTAAACAAGTTATACACAACTTTCGAATAATAAAAAGATTAGTAAATGTTTAAGAAAATATACTGTATCGTGTATCGATGTAATGTACGCTCCCTCAAATGACGATCTATAATATCCCACCACTGGCGAAGTTTCCGACACTGGCCTTGAGATTTCTTCGCTCTCTCAATCGCATCATATAAATACCCCACGTTCCGTTTTCTATCTCCGTCAACTATCCTTGTACCTTCACTACGGGTTGGACGATGTCTAACGTCTTCTTTACAACTTTCCAAAAATCTCCACTCTCTATCGTCTCTTCTACTTTTCTCCCCTTCTCTTATCCGACGGGTTACATCTAGCCATCCAACTACCCCAACCCTAAGGAAATGACCATTCGAGTTAGAGCTCTCCTTTCGACTCAATAAACTTTCTAAGGAAATATAATGTGGGAGGCGGCAAGGTTGCACCGGCCGTAACAACTCTCGCCCTCGGTGCGTTTCCCTCATGTTGCAAAGGACAAAGTTGCGGTTATAAATAAACGAAGAAATAAACTCAAGCTAGCTTAACTACTCCCGTCAATATTTTGAGGATCCTGCATATATCCTCCAACATCAAATCTAAAGAGTGCGGAACGGGGTGTCCAATACAACTTTGGGTCTTTTCGACCATAAGCATCCGACCGGCCGCCTTGTATGCCGCCGCGTTGTCCGTGACTACTCAACTACCCGCTCTCTCCTATTTCTTCTATCACTCCATCTATCAATCCGGGTAAAGATACTCGCATTCTTTACTCCGTCCCGATGCGTCGACCGACTTCCAAAAGACCGTCTGCGGCTTGACCGTACACTAGAAATCGATCATAGTCTTCCTAAGAATACTGTTAAGTATAAGATGATAAATAAGTTATACCAAAAAAGAATGTTAATACATCTAATATGAATGAGTAAACGAAAATTTAATTACCGGTCCATCCGTTCGGTCATTATCGTGCAACCTCGTTCCTCCCGTATGCGTTCAAATGACCGCACGTACTTCTTTGTTTCGCATTCTCCATAGGAAGATATACATTGTATATCTCCTCTGGCTCGGACAGCACTCCTCCCCCGACGTCCGCGATCGTGTCGATCACGTTCTCGTAGTATGGGTCCCTTCGCGGCATTTCGCCGGAATCGTCGCGGGTGAAAGAACCACCTCGATGCGTTGCCCGCCCAATCCTATCCTTACATAATTTGAGGTTCTTCATCGCCGTCGTGATTGTTGTTCGACGTCGACGTGTCCGTGATTACGGGATCCACGGGACCCACCGCCGGGTCGTCGTCTCGCGCGAGATCACGAACCCGATCTGCGGGCCGGTTGTCGATCCTCTTCCGCTACCTCGACCACTCCCACTTCCGCACCCTCGACCCATCATTCGGCCGCATGTCTACAGAACTCTTCCTCGGCGAATGATCTTCGACTTCGCTTCCATCCCTCGCGAGAGTTCATCTTTTTAAAAACATTTAAGTATCGTGCTACTTAATTATCCTTTAAAATAGAATAACGAACAACGTTTACGAGTAACACCTCCCATACCTTCGTACTCTTCGTCTCCAAAAATATCCGCCTCTCTTGTCGGCAAACGTAAAATGTCTTAGATCGTCTCCTGTTGTTGGATTTCTTCTGGACGGTCTCTTTATGTCTCGCTAGTTCCCTTCGTTTGCTCCATCGCTTGTAGGTGCCTACGAAATCGAGCCTCGACCTCCGGCGAGTCCGCGCGCAAGGAAGAACATTTCCTTCACGCCCGCAAGATGAAATTTTAAACGATAAATACCGCCGAATATTACTTTGTCGCAATATTTACATTGCACTTTTCTCTCCGCCTACGGAGATCAAATTGCAATGCAACCAAGCCGGGATCACTCCGGGTCGCGCCGTAGTTTCGGGTTGCTCGGCTTGAGAAGACATTTTTTAACTAAATAATTACTTACGTAAGTAATCAACTATTTAAAAAACTAATGACGTTAATTAGTCACTACTAATCTAAGTAAACTTTTAATTATGTAAAATAAATGACTAACTAATTATATAATTAAATAAGTAATTAACTATACCTTCCAACTAACGATGTGTTAAGTAACTACTAAACTAAATATCTAACTAATCTTCTAGCTAACTATGTATGCAAGTAAGTAAATAAGTATTAAAAAGAATAAACTACTTAACCCACTAATCAATGGAACTAATATTAAATAAATATACTAAATGAACTAATCCAATGCTTGATGAAATAATTAAGTAAACGAGACAAAAAATTTGAGCAACGAGAGCAACGAGAGCACAAATGAGAGGTCGAGAGTGAGAGTGGGGGGTGGGAGTAAAGGAGAGCCCTCGGGGCTTTAAATAGCCCCTGTTGAAACGGGGGCTGCGCCCCAAGACCGTCGGCAACGGTCATACGACCGTGCCAACGACGGTCCGGCAACGGTCACGACGTGCGCGACCGGGTCGCGCGACCCGGCCGGGTCGCGCGACCCGGCCACGACTCCGCGACCCGGCCGGGGGAGTCGCCCCGACCGGGTCGCGACCGAGCCGGTCGGGCCTAAACCCGACCGGGTCGGGGCCGGGTCGCGACCCGGGTCGCGACCCGGCATACCATGGAACCGACCATGCTTTCATCTTGATCTTCTTACTCATTTCGGACCTTGCTTCCCTTCACCATTGGCTGCCATTTATGTGGGCCATAGAAGAACCGAAACATGTATGAGATCAAGGAAAGATAGCCATAGAGGGAGTTTCATATAGGCACGACACAAGGGCTGCCCGGGTACCTCATTGGTTCAACATATCTAAGTTATTGTTGGCACCTGAAATTTGCATGCAAAATATGTATACATGCCTTTTTCAAATCTTATTTTATATGGGATATACAACCTACATAGATTGGAATCTATATATTTTCAAGCTTATATGATGTCATATATGAATGATTGGACTGCCAACAGCTGCAACCCTACGATACACCCAATGCTAACACTTAGCATCAAAATTGCTAAGCCATGAAAATATATCAAAATTAGATGGATTTACATAATCAATAAGGAGTCAGCCCTCTTTATAGATCCAATGGATATATACAACGAGCACAAGACGGGCATCCAAGGACACATATATGGCGAAATAAACATGCAACACTATACATATGATGGCCAATGATGACAACAAATATAAATGTCTCAATGCATAAGATCATAGTCAACCATCAAACATATGAAGATCATGTTAGATGCTAATATTTGGCAAATTAATTTGACAAGAGAGGACTCATCTTTGGTCTTGGTAATATGGGATGCTAGGTTATGCATCAAGACTACCATGACAGCAAAAGGGACATGCCCTCCTCAGTTTTAAACACACAGAAGATGCCTGGTTATGTACCCGCATGGATTGCAGAATCGGTCGATCCGGATCGGGATCGACCGATTCTTGGATCGGATCGGTACCTACCGATCCGATTCCTATCGGAATTAGCGATCCAGCCGGGAGTCCCGGCTGGATCGGCCGGAATCGATAGGATCGGTCGATCCCGGACCGATCCACCCGGATCGATCCCAAAATCGGTCGATCCGGACCGATTCGCCGGAAAACCGGAAGACCCGGAATCGAACCGATTCGGGATCGAACCGATGCGTTTTCAAGTCCGATCACCCCTATTTGGGGTCGATCCGGACCGATTCTCCCCCACTTGCCCCCTTCGGCTTGTTCTCCTTCCCCAAGGCACCTTGGAGATCCCAGGGCTTCGGCGTCCGGCGATCCAGCTTTTGGAGGGGGCGCATCCAGCCTATCTGCGAGGGCGATCCAACCTTGGGGGGGGGCGATCCCCCCTAAAGTACACAGGGTTTGTAAGAGGGGGGTTTTCGATCTCTCTCCCCCCCCCCCCCGGGCCTTGGCCCCTGGCCGGCTGCGGCGAAGATGGGATCCCCATTGGGGGGATTATTTCACCCCCGTGGGGGTGGAATGCACCCCGAAGGGGTGATTAGCACCCCTTCGGGGTGTTCCATGATCACCCCCGAAGGGGGTGACTGGCTGATCCCCCCAGGTGGGGGGGGCTGCGGCAAAGATAAAATCCCTCGTTGGGGAAGTTATTTCACCCCAACGGGGTGGAGTGCACCCCCGAAGGGGTGATTACACCCTTCGGGGTGTTGACGATCACCCCGAAGGGGGTGAATTTTACGATCCCCCCCCCCAGGTGGGGGGGGGGGGGGCTGCGGCGTAAAATCCCCCGTTGGGAGATTATTTCACCCCCGATGGGGGTGGAATTGCACCCCGAAGGGGTGATTAGCACCCCTTCGGGGGTGTTCACAATACCGCCAAACGTTTCGATCCCCCCCCCCCAGGGGTGGGGGGGGGCTGCGCGTCCCCCGTTGGGGGGATTATTTCACCCCCAATGGGGGGTGGAATGCACCCCCGAAGGGGTGATTAGCACCCCTTCGGGGTGTTGACGATCACCCCGAAGGGGGTGATTTGTCCCCCCCCCCCTGTGGCGGGGGGGGGGCCTCGCAAGATAAAATCCCCCCGTTGGGGGGATTATTTCACCCCCGATGGGGGTGGAATCGCACCCCCGAAGGGGTGATTAGCACTTCGGGGGTGTCACCCCGAAGGGGGTATCGTTTTTACTGATCCCCCCCCTAGGTGGGGGGGGGGGCTAGGAATTGCTTGGCTTTAATATTGGGTATGGTTTTGTGTTGTAGATAAGATGTCGGACGAGGAGCATGGCACCGGACCCGAAATTTCGTGACATTGGATGGCAACATGGCCATCTCTCGCAGTTCGATAAGAAAGAGAGTCGATGCAAGTGGTGCCAAAAAGAGATGAATGGAGGTGTGTATCGGCTCGAAGCAACATATAGCGGGACGGGTGGCAATGT
Source organism: Cryptocoryne crispatula var. balansae (assembly GCA_036172225.1). Taxonomy (NCBI): domain Eukaryota; kingdom Viridiplantae; phylum Streptophyta; class Magnoliopsida; order Alismatales; family Araceae; genus Cryptocoryne; species Cryptocoryne crispatula. The sequence continues at coordinate 13,397,636 of CM069922.1, read as the reverse complement.
AAAGAAGTGTGATAAAGTACCGGGCCGAGCCGAGGGAGGAGATGAGGGCTTATATAACCGGAAGGGCATCACGCGAGGGAGGTGAGGGTGGTCGAGGAGACAAGACCTACATGATGAGTTGCTAGGCCTGGAGAGACGCCGATCTTGGCGGCCGGAAAGGGCAAGAAAGGGAAAGGGCCAGACATACGAAAGGGTCCAAGTTGATTCTCCATCTTCATCGACGAGGAAGATGCCCGAGTTAGAGGAGAGTCGTTTCTACGAGAGTAGGGCTCGGCGCCCGTGAGGATGAGGAACGAAGACGAGGAGCGGAGGTTCGGCTTAGACGATCCGATGCGGGGGCGGACAAGGCTTGTTCGGGGAGCCTCGAAATTCGGAGGACACATTCTCGTTCGACCGATGCCGACGGAGACAACCGCCATGTATAGGGAGGAGTGGTGTAGAGGTCGAGGGGTATAAGACAAGCATTTAAAGGGGTGAAGGCATCGACGGGGCAAAGAAGAAAGCCCTTAAGCATATGGTAAAGTTCTTTCTACATGCAGGTAAAGATTTGTTGAAGTTGTGGTTAGCATTTGCTTGTCGATATGAATTTCTTATTAGGTTAGCTATTATTAACAACGCTCTCTTTTCCCTTATCTTGTTTTTGAATTTGTAGGTGTCCCGGCACATGCAGCCACCAGTCCATATTTCCAGACTATGGTTGATGCGATTGGTGAGGCCGGGCTGGGATTCAAAGCCCCGACATCAAAGTATATATATGAAACGAGCTTGGATGAGGAGGTCGATGAGTTGATCTCATGGATAGATGGATTCAAAACCATCTGGAAGGAGAGGGGGTGCACTGTAATGTGCGATGGATGGACTGGAATCACAAGGAGGTCACTTATAATCTTCCTTGTGTATTGTTCTGAGGGCACCGTATTCCTGTAGTCGGTTGATGCCTAAGGCCAGGTGAAAAATGCAGATTACCTATTCGGCTTGATGAACAATGTGGTGGATGAGATAGGGAGGCCAACATTGTGCGGTTGTCACAGACAATGAGGCCTCGTATATAAGGCTGCAGAAAGAAGCTAATGGAGGCTCGACCTCACTTATTTCTGGGTGCCCCGCGTGCGGGCACATTCTATTGACTCGATGTTAGAAGATATTGGTAGGGATGCTTGTCAAGAGTCCTTGGTCAACCAAGGACAACTTATCACCTCGTTTATCTATGGCCATCCACGACTTTTACATATTATGAGGCAGCACACTGATGGTCATGATTTGATCAGACCGGGTCCCACAAGATTTGCCACCCATTTTATTGCATTAGAGAGCCTATACAGGTACAAGGCTAGTTTAAAAAGGTTCATTCTCTCCACTCGCTATCGAGTACATGGATACATCTGAGCTCCTTGGATCGGTATGAGATACTGCTAAAGATGGAGTACCGATAGAAGATAACAGGTGGTGGAGAAGGTGCAAGATCTTATTTATGTCGTCATAGAACCTTTGGTGCGAGGTGTACTTAGGTTGGTGGATTCAAATGACAAAAATCGGATGGGAATTACTGTATGATGCTATGGATAAAGCTAAGTTGAATATTAAAGAGAAGCATCCCAAGGGTTACAAGTGGTGGAAGCGTGATTGACAACAGATGGGACAAAACCCTACACCACGACATTCATGCCGTAGGTATAATTTAGTAGTGTAATATGCTAATGATTACAAGTTATATTTTGTGTATTACCCACATTTGTCTTTAAACTAATGGAGTAATAATGTTGTTCTGTGGTACTTCTTCAACCCAAGGATACGATATGGTGGCCAAGTATGTAATGATGGTGAAGTATTATCGTGCACAATATCCGTAATTAAACGACTATGTAAGACCAGAAGACATTTACGTGCGCGAGAGGTTGAAGTAAGTAATACGTTTCATATTAATTAAACTTTTAACTTTATCTCGAAGAGAAGATAATTGTTTTAGTTTGTGTTTCGATGACTTCACAGCACAAGACGTGGTGTACGGGGATCCGTATTTGCGAGTACTCGCGTGATAGGGTCCCCCTAGTAATATGCTTACCCGAATTAATGACTCTTTCGTTAATTGATTTTTTTTTACATAACGTTATCGATGCGTGTAATTGTCTTCTTTACAATTACAGTCGAGTGGTGGATTATGGTGACAAACAAATGGATGGAATCCGCTGTTGCCGTTGCAATTCGGGTGCTAAGTCGAGCACATCGTCATCCTGGTGCGAGAGAAATTGGAGCACCTTCAACCTTATTCATACGAAGAGGAGAAATAGGTTGAAGACAGAAAAGATGGAGAAGCTTGTCTACTTGCCATTACAATACGAGGCCGAGGATAAAGAATATCAAAGATAGGCGGGGAAGACATCGGAGCAGCAGATTCGCACGGTTGCGGGTGGATTGTACCGAAAGAGCACGAGGCCCAAGCTACTCGGGGTGTCTGTCTCAGCGGATGTGGACTTGGAATATCTATTCCAAGAAGAACATCCACTTGCGGCACGTGGGTGGAAGACAAGGATGCCGAGGGAGAGCGAGTTCGACCCGAACGACGGATCATGGGCCGAAGGAGAGCAGCCGGCGTTGTTGGTGAGGATGAAGACATGCAGAAGTTGAAGAAAGTCAAGTTCCGTGCGCCCACTTCGATCCGCCCGGACTACGGCCTTCTCGAGAGAGACATCCGGCTCCGCCCCGGCCGGCTCGGCTCTACTCGGATTCCAGTTTTCGGGTCCTTCTACCACCACCACCACCGAGAAGGCGGTGGATTATTTAGGGCTTTAAAGAAAGCATGCTTACCTTCGCGACAAAGAAGCAAGTCGGAGGTACTACATTGAAGAGGAAGAAGATAAGTATCAAACGGCGACATCATCTCATGACACCGAGACCACTCAACCACCTTCATCGGATGAGGATGAAGAAGAATTTGTGCCACCCACACAACAAGCGTACGGGGGTGGAGGTGGAGGCGTGGGGTGGCGGAGGTGAGGGTGGCTCTACTAGTAGTGCTCGGACGAGTGGAGCGAGTGTCCGCATGATTCGAGTGATAAAAGACACTCGTATTCGAGTGGCGGGCGGGCAATGGACGGTGGACGAGGTTGAATGCTTTCGACGAGTTTGCACATCTTCCTATCCGAGCACCGCCTCGGACAACAGGCTTGGCTATCCACCTCCACCGTCTTTTTTACCTCCACCTCCTAGCGATCGGGGAGTTTATGAGTTTACCGACATGGCCCAGTCTTTATTTTCTTATGGATACGGGCCAATTATGACTGACCCTAATCGATGGAGATTTGCAGAAAATCCAAATGACCAAGACAGAGATCCAGATCCAGATCCATCCTACTCCGGACGTTACCATAGTTGGTGGTGATGCATATGTATAATGTATTTCTTTGTTTATTTCACGCAATGTAATATGAGTGGTAAGAAGAATGTGTTGTACAATTTGTGGAGTTGGGTATGATTGTTTGTTTGGTAAAAACATGTATCTTATTTGATGCAAGATGTGTTCTATTGTGTGATTGGGGGGTGATATGTGTTCTATATGATTGATTGTTAATTTGTTATATGAATGAGTGTTCCCTATATTTTTTTCACATTTTTCCTGAGTTCTATGTATTTTTATTGATTTTTTGGCGATTTTTCCATATTTTTTCGAAAAGTCAAAAAAAAAAAAAAACCGATCCAGACCGATTCTGGATCGGTCTGGCTCCATTGGAATCGGCCTGGATCGGTCCGATCCGATCCGATCCGGATCGGATCGGACCCCACCGATCCAGGGTCCGATCCCGATCCGGCGATCCTTGTGTACCCGGGCTATAACAGTCGAAAAGAACATGCATATGACTATTTTGTCTAAAATAGTGGGCAATTCGATGCCTAAAAGATGCCCGGGACTAGGAAGGGTTTTCCTCTTGCAAATCAGTCAATGCAAGTACCTGATCATGTATCTGGGGCATGCCATAATAAAGAAACAAGGCTCAATTGCCTATTGTTGTACATGCCCGATGGGAGGGGACAATTCCCCTTGAAGCCAGCCCGGTAAAAATGAAGGAATTCAGCCTCAACAAGACCTATACGATGTTCATATTATAAGGGTTGTACATCCCCCCTAATTTGGGTCATGTTTGATGCCTAATTATGCCTTGCTGCCACCAACTATAAAAAAACAGAAGATTGAAACCCGGTTGGTAGAGAATTCAACCTCGACAGTGTCTGGATGATGCTTGGATCTGGGAAATTATAGGTTCTCTTCAATACAAATCCAATGGACGCCTGACCGCACACCAACCATGACAAATTTGAGCCAATATGGACTGATCATATAAGATAATGAACATAGCACAAGGAAAGGCAGAGATCAGATTATTCTTTCACATGATTGACCTGATGTATATGAAATTAAAGAGCAATGAACTCCCTTCAATCTAAAACTAGTTGATAGCCTACTAGGCACCGGGGATGACAGATTTGAATCCTGATAATGCTGACTGCAAGAAGAAGATGTTGTGGCTGAGAGAGGAGAGATAAAAAATGTGTATAAGCATACATGTTCAGCCTACTGGCTGCCTAGAGGGTCCAAGCAGCCTTCCTTCTCTAATGCAAGGCTTGAAGGATGCTGAATTCTTCATCGAAGCAGCAAGATATGAAGACCAAGTGAGTTCTCGGCAAAAGAAGGTGGCTGCGGCAGGAATAAAAAAGAAGGAAGAGAATAAAGAGACGCCAACTTTTCCTTATACCGAAATATCAAAGAAGACACTAAAGGGTTAACGTACCTTTGAATCATCTTTATAGTCAAAAGAGAAGACCAGTCATTGTCAATCCCAAAGAGGAGGCCGTCACTTTATCTTGACCCTAGAGGGATTAGGATCGATGTACATTTATAGAAGAGGAATCTCCAATCATTGGCACATAATACAGTGACAAAGATTAGTCATGATTTGATTTAAATGTTTAAGTTATGGATCATACTCTTATTGAATCCTTAATAAGATATTGGATATTACTTAATTATGATTGGTCATAATTAAATGGAAAGATAGGAGATGATGGTGAGATGATAGCTCTTAATTATGATTGGTCATAATTAAGAGCTAGGATGTTCCAATGAATTAAGTTTTGGATCCTATCATTATTGGGTCCTTAACAAAATATTGGATTGCACTCAATTATGATTGGTTATTATTGAGAGATACTTAAATGAATGAGATAAATTGCATATCAATCATAAAATTAATGCAATTTTTGCATGATCCAAGAACTGAGATTTAATGATGAAAATTAAATCAATTTGCCAAGATCCGGATGCAATTTATATGTTCATGATGATAAGTTACGAAGATACATAAAATTAGGCTCATTTAGTGCTTAATTTCGGCCCATCTTATGGCTATTTAAACATTATTTTGATGATCCTAAAATGTAGGATCTGATGGTTAAACATACATCCTTGGATCTTGCGCTACAAGATGAGATCCTAGATTAAGTTGGCAGCCGCCAAAGCTCCTAAAAAGAAAGATGATTTGATGGATCTCATGGCCAGTTGGTAGCCATCAAGAATGTCTATGAGTCAGCCTATAATCACACATGCTTGGGGTCGAAAGAAGCTCCATCGGATGCCCACACAATATAGGAAGAGAGAACTGCAGATCCGGTGCATCTTCTCCTCCTCTCCGAGCTTGACTTGGTCTTGGATAAGTCACCAATCAATGAGACAGCCACATATGCAAGAGCCTCAACAAAAATTCAAAAAGATGCTGAAACATAGAACGTTCTCATTGGATACTCCTCCCACCTCTTTCCTTCGAGCACAAGCAAAGGAGTCCCGACCAGTACTGCCTCTCCCATATACACATCTATATAACAGGCCCATCAGCCTCATGTTGTGGGTTTGGAGAATGAGCAAAAGAAAGAGATGTCCAAGGAGAAAAGGAAAGGAGGAATTGTTGTCCTCACCTCCTCGACAACCCCAAGGAAGATTGAGATCCAACTTCCAAGCTGCCATTCCACGATTATTATAATAGTTAACTAAGCCCTCTGACTAGGACTAAAGATGGGTCAGATTTGATAACATAATCACCTGTATCCAATTCTGGTTCTGATTCATATAAAGGTAAGCATATTCCTTCCGATTAATTTGGATCATTATGTTCCCATTTAGTTTTAATTACATTATAGAAATTGGAATCGAATTTGATAATTTTAAAAAATACATATTAGATATTAATTTTATTTATAAATAAGTTAATAAATCACAAATAATTATTGAAATTTGATAAAATCCCTTTACAAATTTAATGTTTTTCCTTTTTATTACTTTATATATTGCCAACCCATTATCCTCTCTTCTTCCCCTTCTGCATTTATTGAGGCGCATTCTGTGCCAACAGCCAGTATCAATGCCACAAAAAGGAGCTGGCTGCAACTCTAAACAGACAGAGGTAAATTAGAAAGTTAAACTTAAACAAACAGATATCAGGAAATGTTTTCATCCTTGAAACTTCTGCTAACTACAAGTTTTTTTAGAAATAGAGCAATAAACTTTAAGGCATTTTTAAAAAAACATTTGGACTTGGTGGCTTTTATAAAATTTCACCATTGTGCAAGGGCTTATCAAAATGCCAAAAATGAAATCATCAGTCCTTATAAATGCCAAATCAATCACCACTATAAGATTATTTATGCATACACATGATTTAACTAATGCAAACACCTCCCCTCCAACAATCTGGATTGCAGTATCAGGGTCACACAAGCATGTGACATTTTAGAATTAAAAGCTTTTAAGTATCTAGTACTCTGGGGACATGTAGGAACTGATCTTTTGAATATGGAACTTGCAGTGACCTTCAATAAACTGCAACATATGACAAGTACCTTCGAAAATGGCTTGAACTTGACACCAAGCTGCCCTTCAGAGAACTGCATTGAATATCTGAATCAGCATCTAGATTGAGGTTTTGAGCTTTAAAATTTTGGTTTTCACAATAATGACGCAAAATACATGAACAAAGAATGATTAAACAAAGCGCACTTAATCATGATAATTTAACAAACATATAGTTGCCAATATCTGCTACTCCGTTTGAGATGCACCTTAAGATTTTGAAAGAAAAAGGATCCTAAATCCACATGCATCTCAAGAGAAGTTAATCTACATTGAGACAATGAAAAACATAAACCTCAAAATTGTCATAGGGATAGTCAATGTAATTAATGATTTAACATTATCAGAGTAATAAAATCAAAGAGAATGAACTAGTTGTTTTACGAATATAATCCTCCACATATTATACAAAAAGAATTGTCCTAAAGTCCTCATGCCAACGTAAACAATTAGAATATGTCCTTAGTCTTTTATATCTCTAGATGCTTTTCTTCTAAAGTTTAGTTATGATGTGAAAAAGAAACTCAATTGATTTGTTACCGTGAAACCTGTTTTTTCTCGCCATATCAAAAAATATAAAAAATAAACGAATGCATGTGTTTGAAAATTCATTTGATTTCCATTCATTAGGGAAAAATAATTTTCATTATCTTTGACTAGTACTAACTAATATGGAAAAACATGTAATATCTTATAGGAGTAACAGCCAAAATACATAGGGTATGCATAAAACAATGTATTGAGGTTTTGAGTTCATTGAGTTGTCATTGAACCTCTCTCTATCGGAAGGCACAAATTTTTGGTATTAATTATATCGTGACACTTGAATATCCTTGATTAACCATCATAGTAACTTCATAGAAATGAAAACATACATCCATAAAACACATGAGCTATAAAACCCCACAAAATCAAAAGAATACTGTGAGACATCAATTTTTTTTGTTTTAAAAACGAGTTTTAAGTCTTGGAGAAATATGAATGTCCCGGACTTATTTAGGAAAATATGTGATATCCTATGAAAAATATTAGATAGTCCAGTGGTATTTTAAAAGTATTAGAACTGAGGTTCGAGTTCTTTAAAAAACTTATTTTTTGACCCTTCTCCGCCGAATGGTGCGAGCTATCGACACTGACTTACATCGAGCAATTGCTCGAATGCCTTTGATTAAACGTCGTAGCAACCTATTTTGGAGAAACGTGCACATCCACATAATATGATATACTCAAAAGGGCAGCGACCTTTTGAGCTCAATGGGACGCGAACCGCCGGTTTGAGAGTTGATTTTTTTATGAGTTCCCGATTTATGTTTAGTTTCATGTCGATTTTAATTGTTTGACGTTTTTTTTTATTTGGTTTCAGTTTGGCTTTTCTTGTTTGTTCAATGTTTTGCTTAATTTAGTTTAGCTTGGGTTGAGTTAGATTGTTTGAAGTGGTTTTAGTTTCAATTCCAATGAGTTTGAAGTGGTTCAAACACTATGGGATTTGGTTTCATCAGCTTAATCTTAAGGTTTTAGAATTATTAAACAATCTGAGTTTTTTGTTTTCAGGTTGATTTTGACATGTTTCAAGTGTTCAATTTTTTTATTAAGTATCTTTCGACTGAATTTCTTGATTTGTTACTGTTGGCATCCAGATTTTAAAAAAAAAACAACACAACAACAAGTGGACAGGCCTAGGAGCAGGCCTGACAGCCCATGTTTAGTCCAATTGGGCCCAATTTTAAGCCCAAACAGGGCCTCTAGTCAGCCAGCCCATGTTTTAACAAAATCTGGCCTATTTCAAAGCCTTGCGCACAGCCCATGATGAAGGCTGGGCCGCGGCCATCTGCAGGCCCACTTGCGGCCACCTGCAGGTCCAGCATGACAGGCCCACCTGCGGCCTGGTGTAAACAGGGCCTGCCACATCAGCACCTGCCACATCACCTCCATCCTGCGCACAACCTGCTGCCACATCAGCCCATTGGTCAGGTCAAGGCTGGGGGAAGGCCAAGGGACAGCCAATCAATAAATTCAGTTTAATGGTGTAACCTCCCAAGGGAGGCCAAGAGGCCTGCGTACAAGCACAACCTGCTGCCTTTTCACCTCCCCTCCACTCTATAACAGGAGGGGTGCACCAGCTTGAAGGGGGGGGGGGGGTTGGAAGCACCGACAGGCTGCCGGTCTGCTACCTCATCTGCCGACCTGCTGCCACCTGCTGCTGTGTCTGCCACCTGCTGCCAGGAGAAAGGAGAAGAAGAAGAAGGGAAGAGGACGAGGTAAGAAGGGATAGTTGGCATGTCCGCGTAGCCCCATAAGGGGCCTTCTTTCTGTCGGTTTACCTGCTCTTCCCTGCCCCTATCCGTCTTCACAAAATGCCCCCTTCCAGTCCATTCAAACCCCCCTAGATTGGACTGCAATCCCCTTGCCCGGAGCCAGAAAAAACCCAGTCCCCTTGTGACCTGTTTTTTTTCAGCCCCGCTTAAGGCCCAAAAAAGCCCACTGCAGCCGATTTCCAGGCCCATAATCTGCCACCTGCAGGTACTCCCGAGCCAGGCCCCTGTCCTGATCCAGTCCAAACCACCTTCAGGCCCCTTTCAGTCCTGATCGGTCCACCTATTCAGGCCTATGTCCGATACCTGTTTGGCCCATATTCTGACCTGATATGACCCACCTGCAGGTTCACAACCGGCCCATTCCTAGTCCTAAACCAGACCTACAAACAGGCCCCTAACAGGTACCTTTGTGACCCAAAACCAGGTCCGAAACCTGCAGCCAAAAAAAACCCCTCTGTGGCCCCATCCAGAACCCCCCAAAAACAGGCCCACTTCGGCTCCCTTGCAGCCAGGCTCCAGCCCCATTGAAGATCAACCCAATGGCCCTTTCACGGGTCCAATCCGCTTCCCAAGAAGCCCACCAGCAGCTCCCTTGCAGCAGAGAAAAAAAAAACTACAGCAGCCCCTTTGTGGCTTGAACCGGCAAAGAGGGAGACAAGTCTCAACGGCCCTTTCACGGGTCCGGCTTTGCCTCCAACACATCAAGGGAGGGGCAAGCTTCAACGGCCCTTTCACGGGTCCGGCTTTGCCCTTCACATGTCAAGAGAGGAGCAAGCCTCAACGGCCCCTTCATGGGTCCGGCTTCGCCTCCAAGAAGCTGTTCTTCCGACTCAAGCAAGTTGAAGTCTGGCTTTGAACGCCGAAGGAATGGACCGGCCCAAAGTGGCCTTCAAAAAAATTAAAATAAAAAATCAAAAAGCGAAAGCCACATCTAAATTAAGGAGCTTCACCCCTAGCGGGGAACTCCACCTTGGACGACTCCCCCCGGGTCCGCCTCGGAATGTCTATCCGGACGGTGATGCGGGCATGCTCCCGTAGCCATCGATCCTTCCCCCAATATGGCTAAGTCAAGGCTGGCCACTTTGGATGGGTAAATTTCACTAAATTGGAAAATGGCCGGCATGCCGTCGTAATGCCAGAATTTTCCAAAGTAGTGGAAAACCTATATTGGGGGAAGGATTGACCATATTGTACACCGATGTACCCCAATCTTTCAATGAAATGACTTCTTTGTCAACTTGAGATGCATGATATCTGGGCACCGATTGGCAGCCCAATGGGCCCGATGAGATGCAAACCGCCAAATAAAAATGTAACATAAGAAATCTGGAAACTTCAAAAAAAAAAAATCAATAACCAAGCCAGGTCCTGAAATAGGACTGTCCTGCCACGTTTTGCAGACCTTTACATAGGCCATTTTTCACTCTCCATTTAGCCTCCCTATCAGGCCCCTACAGCAGACCATATTCTGCCCCTCATTGTGATCCCTCGTATAGTCACCTTCTGCCCCTCCAGGCAGACCAAAAAACAAGTCCCATTTCAGACATCACTCAGGCCCATTCTCGGCCCATCCAAACAGTCCCCTTTGTGGCCAAACTCCAGCCCCTCTGTGGCTTAGCCGAACAGGCCCCAAACAGGTCATGTTCATCTCAAAAAAATGCCCCTTGTGAAGGCCCATTTTGCCCCTTCAAAACCACCTGAACGGACACCCCTAAAACAGGTCAATAGACTGCCCTTGTTCAGCCTATGCTCAGACCTCAGAACCAGTCCCACTTCAGAATTCTGCACAAGTCCAGGCCGGTCTCCATTTCAGACCATCTAATGGACCCCAATCAGGCCCACTTGCAGCCCGGCCGAATGCCCCTTGTGCAGGCCCATGTCGGCCCATTTAAGGAAACCTGATTAGACTCCCTAACCAGGTCTTTAAGCTGCCATTGCTCGGCCCAAATCAGGTTCTGGAACCGCACCCAATTCATATCCCAGTCAGGTCCATTTTTATCCCATCCAAACTCCCTCAAACAAGCCCCTTGGTGGCCAGTTTCCTTGCTCTTTCTTACAACCACACTTCAGCCCTTTCGTGGCTCGGCAGAATCCCAAATCAGTCCTTAAATAAAAAAAAATAAGATTTAAAAATAAATATGGAACTTAATCAAAAAAACCCAATTCAACAAAATTGAACCACAACAAAGAAATTCCGAAGGATCAAACTTCAAACAATGCAAAAATCAGATTTCAGTTAAATCCAAAACACATGAATTTCAGATTTAAGACAAATCTGTAAGTACAGCAAAAATCAGATTTAAACCAAATCTGTCAACACCAAAAAAAATCAGATTTAAACCGACTTGAAAACACAAAAAAATTCTGGTTTTGAAAAGTCTGAAAATCCACCAAACTTCACCCCTAAAAGAAACCAAATGACCAACAACTTCAAACACCCAAAATGGATCAAAATCAACTCAAAACCAAAAAATCCAGAATCTGAAAATTCAGAAAACCAACCAAATCAAAAATCCAAACATGCCTAAAACACTCCAAATTCATCAAAAAATCAAAACCAAAACAGATTCAAAACAAAATCAAACAAATCAAAACCAAATTAAAACAACAAATCAAACAAATTGATTCAAAATCAATAAAAACCGACTTCAAGTCGATCAAAAAATCAAACAACCACACAAATAAAATTCAACCCGAACCAAATCAGTTTGCATCTCATCGGACCCAAAAGGCCGCTGCCCCTTTGAGTTCTTTACTTTTATGTGGATGTGCATGTCTTCGAACACAGGTTGTCGCGACGGTTAATCAAAAGCGTTCGAGCTATTGCTCGATGTAAGTTAACACCGGGTACTCGTACCATCCGGTGGAGAAGGGTCAAAAAATGAAATTTTCAAAGAACCCGAACCTTGGTTCTTATATTTTTTTTAAAATATCACTAGACTATCTAATATTTTAGGTATCACCTATTTTCCTAAAAAAAGTCCGTGGTATCGAAAAATGTCTTTCTTTCTACAGAACAGATGCATAAAAAAGAGGTTCACACAGTTACCAATCTGATTTTTATGCACATCGATTATGTCTTGATGTCAAATTAAGCCAATCTTGGTTTCCTTGGGTTTGCACCCCATCCGACCCTTTGGGCCACCATTCGACGCCCGCTTCATGCAATTGGGACCATCACTTAAATGATATTTCATTTCATTGGCTGAAGTACAATGTTTTTGACCCATAATAACATAAGGTAGAGAAAATTGGCATTCCTTCCCCAATGTAAATTTTCATAGAGTTTGGAAACCTTTCAACATTATGACAACATGCCAGCCCTTTTCCAACTTTTATAGAATTTACCCATCCAAATTGACAAGTGTTAACTTGCCATATTAGGCGGAAGGATCGCCGGCTACGGAAGCATGCTTGCGTTGTCATCCAAATCAACATACCGGGGCGGACTCAGGGGAGCCATTCAAAAGTCAACACTTAGAAATGACTTTTCGCATTTCTAGTTTTTTATTTTTTTTAAGAGGCCACTTGGGCTGGTTCAAGTGTCATCGGCATTCCTAGCCAGCCTTTGGTCTTCTTGAGCTTAATGGGCCTGTCTTGAACTTTCTTGGGCCGGAAGGGGCGTACTGGAAAACATTGGCACCTTGCTGGAGAATTCTTGATTGGACTAGCTTAAAAGGCCACCCAGCTATTCCTTTGGTCCGTTGAATGATTTCCAAGGGGTGCCAGGCCGTCACCCTCAAGCCAGCCTATGCAAAAGGCTGATGTCCTCTCTTTTTTTCTTTTTTCTTTTTTTTTTGCTGAAACCTGTTGTGAAAATGCTTGCTTCCATCAGCCATGGAGATGATAATGTGTGTGCGCCTCGGAAAGGATTGAAAGTGGCCTGTTTTAGAGGGCCATTTGGGGACTGTTTGGGACTGCACAAGAGGCGATAAAACAGAGGCTTAAAGGGTACCACAAAGGGCTGTTTGGGATTTTTTTTGGGAGCCACAAGCAGCGCTATTTGGGTAGGAGTTTTGAGAGTCCGTCTGGAGTAGACTTGACCCGTCGGATGGATTCCAAGAATCTCTAGATTATCACTCTCACCTAGGGCTCTGAGGGGGCCGAAAATGACTTGGCTATTGGTGGGAAGAATGGGCCAGTGGCGTATCTTTTTTTAGGACCTGTTTAGGGGTGCCTTAGGTGGTCCAAACAGGTGGTTGGATGATGCCCAGTTGGGGCCCAATAAGGAGTTGAAACAGGACCTGTTTTGGGGGACTCAACAGGGGTCGGGCAGACCTGTTTATGGGGTCTTCTGGGGGACCTTGGGGGACCGGCTGTAGCTTGTATATAGACTATTATAAGACAGTTTTAGGGGGCCGAGAATGGCTGTCTGAGGAGGCCTGATTAAGGGCCAAACTATGACTGATTAAGGGGTCACAATGAGGGGCAGAATGTGGTCTGCTGTAGAGGCCTAACAGGGGGTCGAACAGGGCTAAAAATAGCCTGATTAAGGACCTGTTTTGGGGGTCTGGAAGATGGACCGAACAGGAGATAAAATGATGAGAAGTGTGGCCGGTTCAAGGGGCTGTTTGAAGGACAAAACAGCTCCTGTTTTGTGGTATACAATAGGGCCGGACAGGGGGGCTGAAATGGGCTGTGTTCGGATCTGTTTAAGGAATCTGATTGAGGGTCATTTAAAAGGTCCTATGGGTGACTGTGTAGGGGGGCGGAGCAGGTCTGAAAATGACCTGTTTAATGGATATAATAGGTGACCGTGTAGGGGCTTGAACAGGGCCTGATTGGGGACCTATTCAAGGGCCTGATCGGTTGGCCAACAAGGGGGGTAGAGATTGGGTTGTTTTAGGACATATTTGGGGTCTCCTTCTGGTTGACTGAACAAGGGCCAAAACAGGAGAGAAATATGACCTTGCTAAGGGGCTGCACTATGGGCCAAAACAGGTTCTATTTGGGGGACTTCAAGGAGCCGGACAGGGGCTGTACGATGGGTCAGAAAGTGACCTGTCTAGGGAGGCTAGGGTAGGGTTGACCGGGCCTTGACGAGCTTCATTTGGGTTGCTGATGTCGATGAAGGCCAGCTTAGGCCATAAGAGGGAATGAGAGGAGAAGTTGGAAGGGGTAAGAAGGTGCCCACAAAGGGCTACATAGCTAATATTAGTATGCTCCTACCTTCTTCTTCTTCTTCTTTTTTTGCTTCATTTGGGTTGCTGATGTCAATGAAGGCCAGCTTAGGCCATAAGAGGGATTGAGAGGAGAAGTTGGAAGGGGTAAGAAGGTGCCCACAAAGGGCTACATAGCTAAATATTAGTATGCTCCTACCTTCTTTTTTTTTGCTTCGGTTGCAAAGGAGGATGAGAGATGATGCTGAAAATCTCCCCTATCCAAGGGAACTTGGCGCCAAGAGGAGGCCGCAAGGGGAGCTCCTTGTTCTCCTCCTCTTTCTTCTTCTTCTCTTGGCCTCGGGCACGGGCTGGAAGCAGGTGCACAGGGAGCAGTGGCAGCAGCAGGCAGACCAGCAGCCTGTCACCTCCAACAGCTTGTCCTTGGCCTTGGTGTGCCCTCCTCTTTTATAGGAGCAGCTGGGATATCAAGGGACAGCAGGGGAGACAATGTAGGATGGCTTTTGTCTTCTCCTAGGTGGCTTTAACTCACTTAACTCTTGAGTTCTTCCAGAATTTTAAATGTTTGACTAGTCCCTTGAGTTCTCCCACATTGACTTGTCCTTTAGTTTCTCCCATGCCATTAATGGGTTAAGGCTGAGGTGGCGGATGAGCTGGCCTGGGTGGTGGGTCCAGCTGAGGTGGCAAGCTGATGTGGCTGGGTTGACTAGGCCTTTGTTGACCGCGGCACACTCTTTCCTCCTAATGGGCTATGCGCAATTGGGCAATGGAGGGAACTGGGCTGTGACTAAATTAAATCAAATGGGGGGCTAGGAGCTGGAAATTGCGCCAATGGGCTGTCAAAAAATATGATTCGGCTCAAATGGGGTTTGTCCAATTAAGATTTCGTCCAATCGAGGTTGGATCAGGTGGGGATTGGGTTGGACCTTTTGAACATTGACCTGGTTCTTTGTTTTTGAAATAAATTGACGCCAACAAATACAAACTAAGTCTGATTCGAGTTTCATTATGTTTCATAAAGAATGCATTTTAAGATTTCAACATACTAAGGATAATTTCCTTAGTGAATTCTTAACATTTTGGACTTAAAGATCATAGATTACAGAATAGGCCGATCCGATTTTCACTCAGAAGGACAATCCAAGATAAAATCATGGTGGAATTGGCCAGATCGACTAGGAACAGATCAGAATCAAAATCAGATTTTTTTTTAGATTTTTTTTTAAAGAACCAGGCCAAATCATCCAGAATTGGATAGGAAACAAGATAGGAATCAAAAAAAATTTAAAAAATCCCAGTTATGGATCGGAATTCCTCCGGGACGACCAACTGGGATTGGCTAATCTGATTCAATCTAGATCGTAACATCTCTGTTAAGGAATTTTCTAGATCAACATTGATCATTAGGTTCCATGAAAGTCACATATTGAGATTTTAACAAGTTTGTCATGTGGGTTAACTCCTTTAATCCAAGGTATTACATAAGACATATTTTGAATTATTAGAATTCATTTGAATCCGAGGTCTAAAAATGACATTCGGATCAATTTCATCTTAGAATTATGTTTTAATTATGACATCTTAAGTCTTGGCATATTAGACTTAGTGAAATACCAAAATCAAATTTTTATGGAATTTGATTAAAAGTATGTTCATGGTTATCTCATTATTTGATTTTTATGGTATCCAATTGAAATAATTTCATCATCATTTCATTTCATCATGTTTCAAGACTTAGGATGCATTCATTAAAGTTAAGTATTTGATGGAACCGAAAATATCGTGTCAAAGTTTGATTTGGTATCTATAAATTTGACTATTTTCCTCCTATTGGAAATGATTGGGGCCTAAGGCTTATGACATATGAAGTCACTATTTTAGCTCATAACATGTGAGTTATATCATCATCAAAAACTAATAATCACTCATAGACTAGGACTTAGCATTTGGACACTCAATTCTAGAGAGACTATCTTGGATCTAGATGACCTTAGGCTTAACATGTACCTAAGCGATCCGGCCCTAAGACTTAGAAGGGAAACATGATCAGATTTTTGAATCTCAAAATTTCCCTATTTCAGTATTGACATCCTGACATATGTCATTCCTAGCGACATACAAATTGAAATCTAAAATTGACATGATTATTTCAAATCCAAATTGATTAAGATTTTATCATGTTCAAGTTATGATGGATATATTTGGTTGTACTAAATTTGAAAGTTAGCATTTTGTTGTCGGTTTTAGATTTAATGATCTAAGTTCATCTTTTTATGTTTGCACTTCATATGGTTCATTTAGGTTATACAATGCTCCCAGACCATAGACATGCACATTGACAATATGATATCACTCATATAACATAAGGTACATCGAGTTACAACATGTGGGGAAACTCATACATTCATAATCCCCTCAACTCATATCATGTAAGAATATCTGTGGCCTTACATAGGCATAGGATATATTTCTGGTTCCCTACTTAAACCTTAGGTTCAATTTAGCATGGTAACATGCAAAATGTCCTCTTAGATCAAGTGGGAAATGATTGGTGTATGGTGGAGGCATGCCCACATACACGTCCGGGATTGGTACACCCCGGGGTCATATATATGTGTTCATCCAATATTATGAGGGAGCCTAACTTAATAGACTAAATCTCTTAGACATTTTCATGTGGTTCAAATATTTAAGATGTTCATGTATCATTGTCATTTTGGCCACATTCGGCCTATCATCATATCATTGTGTCATTTTGGCCTCATTTGGCCCATTAACATATCATCTCGGCAATAGAGGCTCATCTTCATAACATTTCGGCCATTTTGGTCCATAAGCACGTTATTATCAGTCCAAGTAGGACTGTTTTGCATCGTTCTTCATATATCTCCATCTTGCAATGGGGATCTGCAATGGGCGTATGTCAAGCATGAGATAGACCAAAGGGGGATTTACATAGGCATGATACCATGGCTACCAGGGGTAGCTCTTTAGCTCAACAAATTGTGCACAAGAGGGTTGGATATGGTCTGGTTTCTATAGATCTAGGTGTATAAGGGCTGTCATGAACCATGCATGGGAACTGTTATATGCCATAATGATGAGCCGAAGATAGGTGCAAAGGGAGCTGTCATATGACCCTAGAGTAGAGGTCAGACAGGGGCTGATATAACCTGCATATAAGCATGAAGGGAAAGCCGAACATGAAGGATATGTAGATTGTTATATGGCCGAGGTAGAGGGACCAAACAGTGAACTGTCATAGAACCATAGGAACTGGCCGAACATGGGCTGAAATGATGTGAATGTAGTCATACATGGGAGGCCAAGCATAGATATATGTTGACCTTCATATGACTCAGAGGTAAGGTCGAACAGGGACGTGTACATGGATATAGGCCATCAGGTATAGGCCTAACATGGGTTGTTCATAAGGCCATGAGAAGGACCAAACATAGTAAGAGTATATAAACATGAAAGAGGGGCCAAGTAAGGTTTGTATGTATGGGGTTTCGGCCATAGCTATTCAAGAAGATGAGGAGGAACACATGAATGGTTTATGATATTGGTATGAAGAAGAGAGGCATCTGATGAGCATGTCATTGCAGAAATAGGCTACGACTTTAAAGAAAAAGAAAGGGTGACCAGAAATATGACATGATTGGCCTGTCTCTCACCGTTCTCCCTCTCTTCGGCTTCTCTTCCTTGTAGCAGTGACAGTGGATGGAGAATGCTCCAGCGCTTCCTCCTCTTCCTTAATGGTTGTTGAGCCTTGGTAGGACCTCCTATTGATCGCCACCTTTTAGACCTCATTGGAGTATCAACCAAAATGCAATCTCACCTCCTCTTCCCTATTTGATATATCCAGATCCCAAAACAAATAGCTACAGGCCTTCCTTTATAGAAAGATGGTTGAGGAGAGCCAGTCCTGATAAGGAATTCTTTTTCTTACACGCAAAGGGGCTAGTGGGAGGAAGAAGACCCGGTCAGACTTCCTGTTTTCCAGCCAATACTGCAACCCATTTGATTATTAGTTGAGCTCCCATATATGTGGATTCATCCCATTGGCTGTCAGTTGAAGAAGACCCGGTCATATAATGAGAACATGGAGAGGGTGTGACAAAACTTCTCCCACTTCTTCCTACATTGTAGGAGTATCCAATGAAAAATACTTTTAATTTAAGTTAAGTGCGGCCGAGCAAGGCTGCCATGTGACCTTCACGTCCTGACATGTAGGGTAGTGCGGTGGCTGGAGTTCTGACCTAGGATAGCACCAATCGGGCCTGACTTCATACTTCATAACTTAACATAAACATATAAATTGCATCAGAACCACAGCAAATTGATTTAATTTCTATCATCAAATCTCAGCCTTTAGATCTGGTGAAAATAACATGCTATATGGTTGACAAATCATTCATATGTGAAACATATATTAAAATGACCACTTTGACCAAATAACTCTCCAATGGATCCATATAGACCTCAAACATCATTTCAGTTTATGAAGATCATCCATCTGATCATTATAAGCTTGATCATAGCTATCAAGCTCTTCATTTAATCATGCTCATTGAGAACTTTAGAAACTGATGCGGGACGAACCGGCTAGACCGGGCTAACCGACCGAAAACGAAGCGAACCGGCGCTAATCACCTTAAACAGAACTAAAGTAACCCAAAATGAGGCGGACCGGACTTGAACCGGTCGAAAAAGGTCCGAAACGGTGCCGAACCGAGTCGAACCACCCTGAACCGGGCCCAAAACAGTCCAAAATGGCCTGAACCGGACTGAACCGGCCGGTTCAGGCGCTGAACCAGCCTGAACCGGGGTGAACCGGGTCAGAACCCGGTCGAACCGGCTGAACCGCCGGTCTGGACCCCGAACCGGCCCGCTCGCGAACCGCGGTGGTCGCGCGAATAACCCGGGGGGGGAGGGTCGTGGCGCTTCTTTGCTCGCCTCCGGGTGGTCGCGTGGCCGGCCATCCCGCCGTCGCCGGTCGTCACCGTGGCGGCGTCTCCGGGCGCCCACGTGGACCCGAGACGCGACAAAAAGGGGCGAGGAGGTCTCGCCGCGCTCGGGTCATCCTCGCCCGAGCACCGTGGCGCCCTCGTCGTCGTCTCCGTCGGGCGCAGGCAGGCAGGCAGCGGAGCAGGCCGCGCGGAGGGAGGGGCGGCGTCATCGTCGTCTTCATCCCGTCCGGACGAAAATCAAACCTCGCGGGGAGCAGGAGGAAGAGGTCGTGGCGTTGTCCGGCCGGCTCCTTCGCGGTCGACACCGACGCGTTGTTCGCGGAGGTCGGTGCACATATAATATTTTACAATATTTTACCATCACTTATACTATTGCACATATATAAATTTTATAATAATAAATGAGTTATATACTTAAATTTTATAAAAAATTATTTAACTTTCTTCTCTTTCACACACACATCATATTTACTTATGTGCATTGATAAAACACTCATATTCAATTATAACATAACAAATATAATTATATTTATGTTTTGTTTATATATAACAACCTCCCGACTCAGCCTTCCTTGAATACCGCCTTGACCGCCTAGGCGACGCCTAAGCGGCCGCCTTGTCGCCTAAGCGGAATCGGTACCCATCAACGCCTTGGGCGCCTTGTCGCCTTGACAACTATGATGCCACCGTCAGTCTGGTATTGGGCCCGATTTATGTTATTCAGGGCCCAATAAGCATAGAATATGAGATTTTGATATCCGGGTCCATTTTCTGTCATCAGCAAATAAGCATGAAATATAGTGCACTGGCCATCTAGGCCCAATTTATGTTGAATGTCGTCCAATAAACATAAATTAAGCCATATGGGCCTACTTTGTACATGTGTGGCCCAATAAACATCAAATACCCTAAATTTGTTATCTGGGCCCACTTTATGCCATCTATGGCCCAATAAATAAAAAATATGGTAAATTGGTCATAAGAACCCATTTTATGTTATTTGTGACCCAATAAATGCCATCAGGCCCTCACATTGATCATATTGGGCCCATTAAACTTTGTTGGGCCTCATCATAGGTAAAATAGGCACTATTAAGGGGCTAACCTTAGTCCACCTTCATTTAATTACCCTCCGTACATTTATTTAAATATCGACAAGTCCTAAACCAATATGAACAAAGAGGAAGTGGTGGTATCCATTTTAAACATAAATGGGAACCGAATCCTATTAGGGATCCCATTAATAATAGGATTCATCACTTGAGTTAACATAAGATCTCATCCATTGAATCTTGTGCCAATATCATCAAATCATACCCAATCATTATTAAGTAGAATTTGAATCCTATTAAGGGCCCATTAAAAGTAAGATCCAAAACTTAAGTTCTTGACCCACCATAGCCATTGGATCTTGCACCATCATTATCTCATCACCTGAATTTAATACCATTCAATCATGACCAATCATTTTAAGTAGGATCCTAGTCCTATTAACGACCTATTAAAAATAAGATCCATAACTTGAATGGTTGAAGATCCTAGCCATTAGATCATGTGCCAATCATTATCTCCTCTTCTTCTATTTAAATATGTATCAATCCTAGTCCCGTTAGGATCAAGAGAAGGCAGCGCAAGTCCGCATTAGTTTGACTACGAATCGGATGTCCCATTGACTTCGAATCAAACTCAAGTCATCAGTTAATCCTTTTAAAGAATTCCCTGGAGATCTTGGCACAAGGACAAGCCGCAACCTGCCTTTTCTTCTTCTTCCCATTCTTTTCTCTCTGTTGTGGCTATCTTCATCTGGTGTCAGGCCTGTTGAAGCTTGTTGCTGCTGCTCTTGGCCTCCGAACGGGTATCAGACAGGTCTGGGTTAAAGAGGAAACACCCATCTATTGGTCCGATCCCCTCATCCATCAAGGCCAGCTATTCTCTCTACAACCTTCAATTGTCACCAGCTGGGGTTGGAGTTGAAGGGGAGACAACCTCCAGCAGTGCCAGCCATTGTTCACAATTAATAGGTAATATGAGTTCCTTATTTCGGCCTCCCTTTCAACCACAATCCTCATGGTCTGCTACCAGGTCCATCGGGATCCCATTGCTGGCCACTTTGATGCAGGTTTAAGCATCCTTGGAGGCTGAATTGAAGAAGGCAAATAGCCTTTCTGCTCTAAGCATCTTCTAGCCCCTGCTGACCCTGTTAGCTCCATCTTTGGAGCCTCAATTCGATGTTTATCAGCCAACAGTAATAGGTATATATCTGATCTTCCTAGGGCATTGGATGGGTAGTTGAACATTTGATTCCATCAGAACTGAAAAGAATATGTTTTCCCTCAGTTTTAAGCACCTTATCAGCACCTTAAACATGTTTTGGGCCTATCAAGCATACATATTTTCCCTTTTGGCCTTCAATCTTTCCATCGGTAGCAGTAGGTGCATCATATCCCTCTATCTTGATAGCATGATGCATTAAATGTCTAATTAAGCATTTATTGGAGCCAAAACTTATCCCTTTTAAATTCTGAACATGTCCCAGACCAGTTAGGCATTGATATTCATGTCCTCCGATGAGAGGATATTCATCGTATATAGATCCGAACATATATTCCAGATTTGACAGCCCTTGGCATATTGAGCTACCCAATTAGGCATACCAACTATCTCGGACCTCAGTTGAAAGATCCATCATTGTTTCCACCTATTGTGCCCATCATGTGTATATAAATGCTAGCTTTAAATAACCATTTTGAGGTATTCATAGTTGCATAGCAGCCCTTCTTTGACTATGATCATATATTAATTGACAATACATATGTGCCAAACAACCATATCTTGGCATTCATATAGCCACCAGAACCATGAAGAAGATAAGTTTATTGCCTTGCTAGTATAGGACTTAGCGTATATGCTCTAAGTTTGTAACCATCCATGTAGAGAACCATATTTTGACGCTAAATATTAGTATCCATGTGTTATAACCACTGACAGTCCAATTATACATACAGTACATTCCATGAGCTGAAAATATGTAGATCCTTTTTCATTTAGGACTCGGATCCCATATTGGATGGATTTGGAGAGACATTCTCCATAGCATTTTACTTTCTCCAAAATTCATGCAAATTTCTCATGCCAATGGTTAAGGTGTAAAATGACTTTGATTGATTATAAGAATGCTAGTTGATAGTTGTGATATGTCGAAGTTAAATTAAATTGGTGTTCCATAGTGGTCTTTGTGTTTAGTAGGTTCAATTGCTTGAAATTTTATAGTGTTAGTGTTAGCACCGAAAATTTTCAAGTTTATTGGGTTGGGATTAAGTATAATCGAATCCCCATGGAGATTATAAGGCTTAATATTTAGATATAGGCAGGCCATCAACTGAGGTCCACTTAAATGTCCATCCATGAAGAAATGACTCAATTTTGATGCTTATTGCACAGCCCACATGTCATGTTATTAAGAAGCTACATTTCATTGTAAAATGGGCCCATTTTGGTCTTAATCCAATGAAGAAATAGGCCTCCCTACGTGCTATTTTCGCAGCCCACCATTTACGTGTCTAATGGGCTAATTTAAATGAGAATATGATTCATAAATCATGTTAGTTTCGCAGCTCACTTATGCCCCACCTAATAAGCTATCTTTTAATTCATATATGGGCCCATTCGAATGTCAAGAAGATGGCCCACTTGCCACCTATTGATGTAACAAATTTCAATCATAAAATGTAGGATATGTGGCTGCCCGATGGCATGATAACCTAGTCAAAAATGACCACCGTAGGCTCCTAAATACAAAAAGATGCCATCAGGGGCAAGATAGCAGTCTCACAGAGGCCAGCTAGGATGCCTGCTCATCCTCGGAAGTCAAAGATGCCATTGCAACCTCCTATAAGTCAGAAAGGTGCTACTGGATCCACCTCCACTCTCGCACGATGGCTAGGAGGTGCGCACGATGCTCCTAAAGACCAAGAACTACGACAACATCCCGCAGAGATGCTCCCCACGATGCAGTGACTGCCCTGGTCTTTTCCCTATGCCGTGAATACTAAGGGATATCCAGAAGAGAAGATAGAGAGAGGGGGGGAGGGTTCCGATAAGGAGAGAGGGGTCCGCTTATCCACCTTTCTTCACATATAAAAGAGGAAGAAGATGAAAGAGCTGCTGGCTCCTCCTAGTGCTCCCGATGCCAATTCCGATCGCTGCCAGGCCTGCCGAGGCCTCGGATGCATATGTTGAAGCCTATCGATGGGTCCTCTAGAGACTGCCGATGCCGGCAAATCCCCCTCCGGCACTTGATGATCCTGATATTGTCGCTAACTCTCCCTGCTGCTACTGCCGATGCCGGCAAAAGCTCAGTTGGGTGCCTCCATCGTTACCAGGTCTCCCTGTTGCTACTGTTGATGCCAGCAGATGTTCCTCCAGGCCCTGATGGTTCCTACATACATGGAAGATGAAAAAGAAGGGCACTTTGGCCTTCCTAGATGCTGCTCTTTCTGCCCGGCACACATGGAAGAGGAGGAGTCAACACCTTCTCCTACTCTGTTAACGTTACTGTCAATGATGCTGCACATGCGAGAGAGCTCGGGTGCCTTCGGCCTATGCTACAGCCACCGTTACCTTCTCCTCCCTCCCCTACTGCTTGTGTCTATGAAAGAAGATGAAAAAGGAAAAACCAATGAGATTTCCTACTGCAGTGGATGTCTCAGATGTTGCAACATCCATGGGGGATGAAACTGATGCCATGATATTGCTCATCCCAGTGCTGCTGAGCCCCCTCATGCTACAGCACACATGGAAGAGCATGAAAAGAAAGCCCTGCCAAGATTGCTATTCTTCCCAATGCCCACTCTTCCTGATGTAGTGGTTGCTGTCAAAGCCTGCTGAGGTCCATGCTGCTGCTGCCAGTCATGATGTTGTTGTACGCCAAACCAGCAAAGGTTGAAACCCTTGCTGATGGGTTGAGATGGTCTCAGATGCTGCGTATGTTATCAGAGGCGAGCGCCTCAGTCGCCTAGGGAAGGTGAGGTGAGGCAAAATCACCTTGCTTCGGTCCATGTCACCTAGGCAACCGCCACGCAGGCAGCATACCTGTCGCAGAGCCCCCAAAGGGCTTGTCTCCATCGTTGGAGGTGACGAGGCGAGGCAAGGGGCATTGCACCTCTAACTATATAGGATGTTGTTGATGCTCCCCCTCCCTATACCCCAAAATATATACACCTTCCTTTTCATATAGATGCCCATGGAAAATGGCTGCAACCCCATGCAAACATGCATTTTTATATTTTAATAAAAATGAGGTTTCACATGTTGCATGAGTGGGGTGGCATTTTGATGCGGGACGGAAGAGGAGGTGCCGCCATTCCCGTGTGCGTCGCGGGCCCGAGGAGGCTGTACCGAGGTGATGGGATGCTGAACCGATCCCGAACCGTGCTGAACCGCTTCAAACGGGGCTGGAAACTGTTGAACCGGACCTGAAATTCTCCGAACCGGACCCCACGGTTGCTGAACCGGGCCCAAACGTGCTGAACCGGTCCAAAACGGCGCTGAACAGACCTTAAAAGGGTTGAACCGGCCTCGAACCGGTCTGAACCGGGTCCAAGAAGGCTGAACCGGCCCTGAACCGGCTCCTGGATGAGTGAACCGGCCCTGAACCGCCTTGAACCGGGTCAAAGAAGCCTGAACCGGCTCTGAACCGGCCCCTGGACGCCTGGACTGGAGTGAACCGGGCTCGAACCGGCCGCTGGGCCGTGGACCGGTCAGGCGCGAGCCAGCCACGGTGAACCGGCGGGCCGTCGCCCGCTCGCGTGCGCGTGTTAACCCGGTGGGGTTCGTGGCCACCCAGGGCGGCGCCGCGCGACCGCGCGACTAATCCCCCCCGGCGGGGGTCGTGGCGTCTCCTCGGCGCCTCCGAGGGTTGAAGGGGGAGCGGGGACCCTCGCCTCGCTGCGATGGAGTCCGGCGGTCGCGGCGGCCTCGACGGCGGCGGGAACGGAGGGGGGACCTCGGCAGCGGCGGCCGGAGACTCCGACGGCGCCACCTGATCCTCCTCTTCTCTCCTCCTTCGTCGTCGTTGGCTCGGCCCGCCGGAAATGGCACCGCTCGCGGGGTCTTCGACAGTCGACAGAAACAGGGTGGGAGTCCGGGCTCGCGGCGGCTCAATAGGAGGGAAGGGGGTTCGGGGAGGCTCCGTGGAAGGCCAAAGGCCATGTGGTTGGGGTGCTCGTGGTTAGGGGTGGCGTCCAGAGGAGGTGGTGGTCGGTTTAGGGCTCGCGGGGTGTCCCCGCGGGTGCGGACGGAACCGGAAAAGGGGGGGTGGCCTGTCGCAGCCTCGCAGGGGCTTCCGGCGAGGAAGGGGGTCTGTGGGGGGGTGCTTCAGCAGGGGAAGGGGAAGAGCAGGGCTGAGGGGGAGAAGGTGGGGGAGGTCTGGATGGACCTAGGGCAGCATCGACGGAGGCATCTACGTAGGTCAGAAATAGGACGAGATAGGGGAAAAAGGGGCACCGGACCTAACTCCGGAGGTGAGAAGGAACACCGGGAGGGGGAGGGGAGAACCGGGAGCACCCGGAGGTGAAGGAACGACGCCGACGTCGGAGGAGGACAGGGGGAAAACGGGAGGAGCTTCTTCCTTTCTTCAAAACATCTATATCTTTTCATTCAAAGACTTGGGCTCTTTAAATAGAGCTGGACATTACAAGATGGACCTCTAAAAACCCTAATTACATATATGTCCTCTAAATGACTAAAATAAAAGAACTCAAAGGACTATAACTATTCAAATAAAATGCATAAAAATAAAATCCTAACACTACGAAATAAAAGAAATAACTACGTCATTTCCTGAGGACCCGGAAGACTATCTCCGAACAAACGGACGATCCGGTCCGTACCGGTCCCCATCACATTTGTTTTGGCTTAATCTAAAAATTTGAACTCTTAATTTCATATCTAATCTCGTATCTTATAGAACACAACAATCTTAGTTACTAATTTTTGAAAATAACAAAACTATAGTGAATCACTTAAAATTAAGTGATTTTTAAAGAGGTTTCTGACATATTCAGGCGTTAGTTCAAATATTTTACTAAATAATCTAAATGTCTAATCTTTAGCCAAATCAGAGATTAAGACATTTTATCAAATTGTTTGAATGTCTAATCGCTAACCAATTCAGATGTTAGATGTCAAATAAGCCAAACAGGGTCTAAGTACAATTTTGGTTGAGACATTTGAGTACAAGGGTTTCGAACTCTATATTTCATATGCTCTAACAATTTCTACTAAATAATTAAATATGAGTCATGACACTTAAATAAAGAGCCTTTTCTTTTCAGTTTTATTGTGTTAAGGAGTTTCGTTCTATTCCTGTGGAGTAATGCTCTATAGAAAGTTTATTCCAAGAAGAATTCTCTTATGCAAAGAAGCGGAATATTCTATTTTGTTATTTCATATCGACTCATCTCAACTCAAGTCTTAGTTCCAAATTATTTGAGGTCAGCCATATGGATTCTCTTTCTTCACTCACATTGATTTTGAGTTACTTCTTCAAAGATATTTAAATCATATTGAATTACCCTTCTCTAACTTCAGTCTACCATGTCCTTTTTTTGTTTCTGTCATTTTAATATTTTCTACTATCTAGAGACTCCTTAAGTTTATATCTAATATGATCAAATCATCTCAATCTCCCCTCTTTCATTTTGTTCGCAATTGTCGTTACTCTTACATTTTCTCTAATATATTGATTCCTTATTCTATTTAATTTAGTATGACCACTCATTCATCTCAACATTTTCATTTCGATAATATTTATTTTAAAAGTATATTTTTATTTTATTGTCCAAAATTCACTGCCATACAACATTTATGATAAAATTTTATTTTCAACTTTATTGGAATCTTACGATCACATTCTTCATCTTTTTGAATAATTAATCTATGATACTTTAAATTGATTTCTTTGAGATAATATTATCACAAACAAACTAACTCTCTGACCTTCCCTCTTTGATTTTCATTAAATGTACAATGTACATAAATTATGTCTTAGTTCTACTTATCTTGAAACACTTAATCATAAAAATATTTTTTCATAATTTTAGTATTTTATTCACTTTTGAGTCTCATGTTTAAATATGATATCGTCTACAAATATCATATACCATGGTATACTATCTTACATCGTCTATTGATTCATCTATAATTAATACAAAAAGATAATAAATTATTGAAGACCCTTAATGTAAGTCAATGAAATAAGAAAATCTATTGTTTCTCCTCCCATTGTCATACTATAGTGTATGCTTCATCCTATGTCTTTGATCACTTGTATATACCTAACAAACACATTGTGTTTTAACACCCACCACAAAATCTATCTAGGAACTTCATCATAAGTTTTTTTCCAAGTTAACAAACACCATATATAGATCTTTCTTCATATCTCGATATTTATCAACCAAAATTTTAATAAGAAAAATAACTTCGATTGTAGATCGACATGACAAATTAAAATTGGTTATCTGAAATATTTGTACAATTCTATAGTAATTGTTTAATAACCCTTTCACATAATTTCATAGTACGAGCTATGATTTTGATCCATCTATAATCTTCATTTTCTTAAAAATAGGTACCATGATACTCTTTATCCATTCATTCAACATTTTCTAAAATATTAAGATTTTGTTAAAAAGTTAGCCATTCCATCCCTAAATCTTTCCAACATTTTCATACTTCAATAAGAATATTATCTAGAACACATGCCTTAATTACATCATGTTCAATGTTTTTTAACTCCTGAAATTATAACTATCCATGTATAATTCAAATTAAACTTTGTTACATTATATATGTCTTCTATGTTTTAGCAAAGTTATGATTAAAAATAGTATCAAAATAACTTTTCCATCTTTCTTTAATATCATCATATTTGATCAAAATCACTCCTTCTTTATCCTTGATGCATATGACTTGGTTAAGATTTTAAGATCTCGCTCACATCCATACTAATCTACAAATATCTTTTTCTCCTTATTTAGTTTCAACTTTCTCCTACATCTGTTTAAAAACATCATCCCTTGCTTATCTGATAGTCTTTTTTACTTTCCTTTTCACTACCTTGTAATCTTTTATACCAATCTCTCTTATTCTTAATCGCTTTTTGTACTTTTCGTTCCACCACCAAATCTTTGTTTTAGGTAGACCATATAATTTAGATTCTCCAAGTACATTATTAACTATCTCTATAATCTTTGTAACCATATCCATCCATATAGAATTAAATCTATGTTTAACTTTCAATCGTTAATCTTAAAACATTCACTCCTAAATATTTGTTGTTTCATCCTTTTTAATTTTCACCATTCTATCATAGGAGAAACTTTTCTTTTAAATGTTTTTTTTCATCTTTTGATATTAACATCTAGAACCACTAACTTATGTTGACTTGTTAAAGTTTCACCCGAAATAACTTTACAATCCTTGCGAAGAGCACAATTAGACTTTTTTGTGAGAATGTCAATGTAACTTTTATTTTGCCCACTTTTAAAATTCATTAAAAAATTCTTTTTTAATAAAATAAGTATCTGTTGGTATAAGATCATAGGCCATAGCAACATCTAGAATACTTTTTCCCTCTCCATTTAAATTTTCATAGCTAAAACCTCTATGAACTTTCTCATATACATGGCATATGTTTAC
Source organism: Cryptocoryne crispatula var. balansae (assembly GCA_036172225.1). Lineage (NCBI taxonomy): Eukaryota > Viridiplantae > Streptophyta > Magnoliopsida > Alismatales > Araceae > Cryptocoryne > Cryptocoryne crispatula. The sequence goes on along the minus strand of CM069922.1, from coordinate 13,368,631 downwards.
AATATGAAATATATTCTCTTTGCTTGGTATACTCTACATAAAGTCATTCATGTTCTCCTAAAATTTTTCTTTAATCTCACTACTAATTTGTGAAGTACATGCACTATATTAATTATCTCTCTTTAGATAATCATTTTTACCATAATAACTCCATCTCCTACTATTTTCATAGATCCTACCGCATTCTTTAATGTTTTATCAATAATAATATCTGTCCCATTTTTATTTCTCTTTTCCTATATACCATAGTTTATAACCTATATTTTCTACTTCTTTTACATTTTCTCCTATCCATTTGATTTCTTGGATGCAAATAATATTAATCTTTCTTCTCTTCATACTATCCACAAGTTATATAAGTTTTTTGTAAGGGACTCAATATTTATAAGTATCTATTCTTATCTTTCTTTCAATCTTTTTTCCTTATTTTTTTTCCTATGATAATGCCTATTTATTTTTAAGTTTGCATAAAACTCATATCTTGCTGTCCACTGTGAACTAACAACTTTATCCATATCCGTCTTCTATATAGGAACCCTTACTTATTTAGTAGCACATTATGATGCTTATGTGACGCATCACATGCGAGGAACACTCGCACTCTTGTATTTTTCACTACACCTAAGATCCAATGTAGCTTGTCATAAATAAAGATTGCCCCAACATTTATATCAATTGAATCTATGTCATGAGATGTGACGATAGTTTTACATTGGTTATCACCAACCATAACCCTCCTCCTTTCTCATCCAATTGGGACCAGCCCATGGATTGCAGAATCGGCCGATCCGGATCGGAATCGGCCGATTCTTGGATCGGATCGGACCCCTCCGATCCGATTCCGGGCGGAATTATCGATCCGGACCGAAGATCGGTCCGGATCGATGTTTGTAGGTAGAATAAGGGCCGGAATCGACCGAAATGGTCGATTCTGGATCGATTCCGGCGATTCCCTCGCCGGAATCGACCCACAGACCGCCGCGGCGGCCAACCCGCCGCGGCGGTCGTCTTCCCCGCCCGATAGGACCGGATCGACTGGACCGACTGGACCGGACCGGTCGGACCAGTCCGGTCCAGTGACTAAGTCACCGGTCTGGTGACTTAAGTCACCGGATCCGGGCTACCGGGTCCCGATGGACCCGGTAGCCCCGTCTTCCCCGCCCGATAGGGCGGGGAAGACAACCCCCGCGGCACCATTTCGGGGGCGATTTCAGGCCGATTTCGCCCCTAAAATGCTCTAGGATGGATCGGAATCCTGCATAGAGTGTTATTTTTGTATTTTTTTTAGGTTTTACCACTGTTTGAAGGACCGATCCGGAACGATTACGGATCGTTGTTTCTTCCGGCGGATCGCTCAGAATCGGACCGATCCGATCCGATCCGGATCGGATCGGTACCCACCGATCCGGTGGCCGATTCCGATCCCGCGATCCTTGGACCAGCCATGCTGGAGTTTCTCTCCTCCTTTTCCTATTATTAATTCAATTAGGTGGCTTGTTTTCACAAGTTAACTAATGTTGCATCCATTCAAATCATTAAAAGTGTTGTTGACTCATTTTTCAATATATTTTGTAAATAAAGAATTTTATATGACAATATATGTATGTAAGTGAATCAAGTTGTCATAGTCTTCCAATTCTCAAGAAGTTCTCTCTAATATCTCTTTTCTTGATATTGCTCAAGAAGAAGCCTAGATCCGAGTTAGAACTGATGTATCCCATGTTGACAATAATCACATTTCCAATATCTCAATCATGATTACCCTATGTTAGTTTGTCCAGTTTTGGTCTTCAGTTCTCTAAGTCCCCTTCTGATGACATTAACATGGCATTTTAAATTATGCATTTGGACTAACATTTCAATGTCCAAATCACCTGCTCTCCATTCACCTAGTATTCCAAGTACTTATTCCCATCATTCTTTAAAACTTTTCTTTCTTAGATTTCTTTATATAATAATATCCATTTGTCTTTAACTATATCATAGAACTTGTGTCTTGCTTCGTGCAATGAGGTAGCTTCTTTACCCACACTCATCTCTAATATCAAAAATCTTTCTTATTTAAAGACATCACTTCGGCAATGAGGTTGCCTAGGAGAAGAGGTGAGCAAGACGATGACTTTGCACATCACTTCGGCCGTGATCACTGGAGGTAACTGCCTCCTTCACCTGCTTAGGCAGTCGCATGGCTCGCCTCACCCCCTCCCCCTACTTGCCTCAAAGCCAACCCAAACCATGTAAGAAAAAAACTGAACTGGGTAAGGAACCCAAGCTAATAACCCACATTAGTCTTGCCCAATCTCGTATGTTTCCTATAACTTCTTATTCACATGGAAATCTCAATCCTCTCCCTCACTCTCCTTTTCTCAACCCTTTTTGACCCTTTGTCCCTTCACACACACTCTATCCCCCTCAATGCCTTCTGACCGGCTGGCCCCTCTTTGTCCCTTGACTTTGCCCCTCCAATATTGACTCCTCCACACCTCCACACCTCCCACTTTCTCTCAGATTCTCACAACCATTGCCCTTCTAACTTTTTCAATTTTTTGGTATAAAAGTTGGCTACATTTTTATATCTCTAATATTTTGTATTCCAGTTTTAAATTTAAGACGTTATTAGTGATTCATTGATATGTGTAAAATAATAACATATAAGTAGATAAAAATATATTTCACCTCAAAAGGGGACCACCTCAAGTGCCTAAGACAAGGGGAGGCCCTTTTCGCCATGGGCACTTCGCCCCTTGGACAACATAGCCACATTCATATAGTTATATGGCACATAGAATAGAAGAAATGCCTCCTCCCTTGCTTTTTCTACAACACATGATCTCCACTCTCCAGGGCAGTGCATCGTAAGAAAAGAACATTCCAACGTTTACATCATCTAATCCCATATCATGAAATGTGGCAATATTTGTATGCTGATTGCCACTTACGACAACTCTTCTCCCTAATCTGGACTAGAAACCTGTAAATAGATTATTCTATCTTAAAAAGGCAAAAAAAAAATATCCAACCAAAAAAATTGGCATTAAAAGGCATCTAATATGGCAAGGTGTTTTCTGAAAACAAATATATAAACATGAAAAAAGGACATACTTGAGAAGTGAACCGCTCGTCTGTTGACCAGAAAAGACGGATATCTGGGATTTCAAAAAGGACCATTGCTAACCGCTCCAAGCCTAGCCCAAATGCCCATGCAACATTATCCATTCTACCATTTCTCTTTAATATCTCCTGTTCAGTCACTCCACATCCCAAAACTTCCATCCATTTCTCCTAGAGAAGTAATCAAACTACAAGTTAGAACCGTGTAAGTAGGAAATGAGCAGAAAGTTCTGAAAGACATGACAAGATAATAAATCACAAAGTACAATGCAAATCTCTGTTTATCCAATAAAGAACAAAAGCATAAAGTGCAGAATCAAACTACAAATATCTTCACAAAAAGATTAAAATAAATAACAAAAGCCAAGAAATCATTTTCGGTTGTTTGACAGTAAGGAATGATATTTATTTTTTACCTCATTATGATAGACGTACAATGTTGCTACAAAGCACTTTATATGCATTCCGCTTTAGTATGAAGAATGTAATCATCCTTGCATTTGCATCCCATATCATTGACAGTATCAATAACAAAGTTTTTTGTACAAGCTTTTATGGTCTTTTGCAAATTCAATGATAAAGGTTGATATGGATGAAAGAACTGTAGGCAGGCAGGTTTTAGCCTAATAATGTTCTATAGGGGACCAGTACAGAGTGCCAGTCCCAAACACTTTCTTTCAAATAGTCCTGCAATCCTTACAACTTGGAATACCTCCAAAGGCTCTTTGCATTATCTTCTAACAGCACAGTAACAATAACTTGATTCAACTCAACTTCAACTACAGGTAACAAAATAAGTTCTTACCTATAGAGCCTTACAACGTGCTGTATTTAATTCAATATCCCAGAAACTGTTGCCACTATACCGTTCGAGTTCAACCCCTCTGTAAAGAATTCAAGGAATATCAAATAATAACACCAAATTGGAGACAAATAATTATGCAAAAATCAATGTGGAGCCGCTCCATTCATCACATTAAGTTATTGACTTGGATGGCCCATAGTTGTCAAGGCGTCCACCTAGGCGGCAAGGCGCTTTTCCGGCAGCGCCTTGCCAGGGCGCCTTGCCTGGGGCCAAAAAGGCGCCCAAGGCGTCCAAGGCGCCCGCCTAGTCGTCCAAGGCACCCTGGGTATTTTTACATCATTAAAAAAATAATTTTGAGAAGTTTTACCCTCTTGATACCCCTCACAAGAGACACCTATTTAATGATAGTTTGAACATATTAATATATTTCACTATCACTTATAATATCATATATATTTAAAATTTATGATTATAAACATATATTATATACTTAATTAAGTTCTCTTTCAACTCTTTCTTCTTCCTCTCTCTGTCTCTCTTAAGTCTTAATTTATCAAGATTAACTTCTTATCCAAAAATAAATATCCACACTTTCATAATTACATATATAAGATCACTTATATTATTACATACTTTTTTGGGTTCGGGGGGGCTTCGTCCCCCTGATAACCCCCACAGGGGGCGCTTCCCTCTTGACCCCCACGACCTAACCACGCAGGTCGATCCGTGACTACTCTGTGCCCCCCATTTAATAATATTATAATAATATTTCACTATCACTTATACTATCGCACATATATAAATTTTATAATCATAAATGTGTTATATACTTAAATTTTATAAAAAACTATTTAACTCTTTTCTCTTTCACATACACATCATATTTACTTATACACAGATAAAACACTCATATTCAATTATAAACGTAAAATATATAATTATATTTATGCATATTTTTATATATCACAACCTCCAACCCAGCATTCCTTGAATACCGCCTAGGCAATGCCTAAGCGACCGCCTTATCGCCTAAGCGGAATCGGTACCCTTCAATGCCTTGGGCACCTTGTTGTCTTGACAACTATGGGATGGCCCAATAAGTTCAATTAGAGATTATGGTTAAAGCCAGGTCACACACAGGGCCCATATTTATGATGCACATGATAAAAATGAAACAGGCCTACACCTCGACAATAGAGCCATGTTATAGAATAGATCAGCTGAACCAGAAGATTAAGTTAAGATATAAAATGGACTGTCTCCAATGGCCATCTTGAGATTTTTTGAATATAATGGCACAATAAGCACAATGTAGTTTCATAGTGTGTTAAAATCTAGGCCATGCATGCAAGCAGCTTTCTGCAGATAGTGTGTTTCACATGGTTTGAACTTGCTACTGGAGAGAGCATGTTAAAAATGTTGCACCATTATGCATACTAGTAATCAATTAATTGCTAGTATCATGTTACTATGCCTCAATCTCAAAAAGTATAAGTAATTTTTGAATACTACCATTTTGAATATTTTCTCCTTTGTATCAGTAAAGAAAAATAATCTTAACTGACAAAGTATTGTTCTTGGCAGGGATCCAAAGTAATTTATCTCTTGATTATTTATTCACTTATAGTCATTAAAAGAACCCAACAACTCATTAAGACTACCTCATAGATATTAGACTGAGGAGGTTTAAAATTGGATTGGCGGAGTTTGGTTTGGGTACCTGAATTGCTGGACAGAATCAAGCTGGTATGTGGAAAATATGCATATTAAGACTTCCCACAAAGGGTCTAATTAGCAAAATCTTCCGGTACAATATACAAGGTGTGTTTTCTGCAGGACTTGTGATGAGGATGTGGATCATCTGTCGTTAAGCTATGGCATTTTTAACTGTCTGTGGTTCATTCTTTTCAAAAGTTAGACCATTCAATGGGCTAGACATGCCTGTGTCCATTCTCTACTAGTACATTGGGGGAAGTTAAGGCCCTGGAAGGAGGCTGCAATTGTCTGAGAGCTTTATTCCTGGCGATGCTTTGGGCCCTTTGAAATGCACGGAACAAGAGGAACTTGGAGGAGAAGTTTAAGGACCAGGCAATAATTCTTCAACGCATGACGTTCATCAAGGAGAAGTTTAGCTTTTTGTGCACTCTGGATCATATTCAGTCTGGAGATCTTTTGGTGTCAACCTTAATCAATAGAAACATTTTTTTAGTTTAGTTTGCTGGGCTGCTACCATCCTGGCAGTGGCCATAATGTTATTTTAATTTCATTTTACACTTGTACACCTCTTTAAATGCAATATATTGAATTGTGACCTTGTCTACCTTCAAAAAAACAAAACAAATATACAATATACTAACTCCTTATGGTGCAACCTAAACAATAAGAAAGGGATAAAGGATTGTCATCTCGCATCACGGTTTCATCTCAACGTGATTAGAGAGAAGATATCTCGGAAAAAGATGAAAAAATCTTAGTAGATTGGATCTTGGCATGTAAGTGTAAAATGACAATCTCTTTAAAATGGGACATGAAACTTGAGGTTCAAGATGGGACAAGTTTACAGGAGAAACCAAAACAGACATAGCAAGGATGACCATTGACAATAAGAGATACGTCAATAGGTTCCAACATGGATCAAGACATTTCTTAAACAATATCAAGATACAAGAGAAGAGATCTTGAAAATTGAAATTTTGAGTGACAATTTGAATCACTTTTACATTTGTTCATATAGAAATCAAAATGGGATGTTTGGTTGCATGATAAATTGAGTTTTTGGTGCAATTATGCTTTTGTAACAAAATTTATTAAAATAGGTCTGTTGACACCTAAAATTTGCACAAATTTTGGAGAAAGTAACAAATAGAAAGCTTTCATTTTGGATTACAATTAAAGCTTAATTTAAATAAAAAGTTGAAAGGACAATGTAATTTGATATATATGCTTATTGTTGAGGCTCCTTGTGAGATTAATTTGATATATGTCTGTTGACATATATATGCTATCAAGGCCCATTGGCGCAAGTTTCAAATCTTCTGCAAAGTGGGCTAAATCTTAACATGGAATAGGCCCAATTGGAGCATAAAGCACAGCCCAATAAGCTCTGTGGCGCAGCAAATATTGATCCAAAAAATCAGGACCGATGGGCCTGATTTAATTGAATGTTAGTGGATCTCAAAGACCATCTACTCAGGTTCAAATTTCTCATCAAATGGGCTGGCCATCAACAAGAAAATGAACCCAAAGTTGTAGCCTATATACACAGTGGTCAGATCCTATCTCAAATGGGATGGGAATTAACATGAAGACAGGCCCAATGAAATATAAATGTGACCCAGCTGTCACTTTGTTGCGCTACTATTTCTGATCCTGATTGGATTAATACTTAGAGCCATGATTAATGAGAAGCTGGATGCCAGATTTAATCTCATATTGGACAGATCATGGACCTAATTTGATTGAGGTTGAAGTCCCATTGCGCAAGTTCAAGTGTCAAATAAGTTGGACCCTGTTCTGGTACTTAATCAGGACCATATCAGTATTGATCTTAGCCCATTTAATCCTTCCTAGCGTAGAAAATTTCATGATCCTAAAATATAGGATATGATGGCAGATCGAGGGTCCTGGATTATGTTATACATAGATGCTCTGATAAGATAAAAAAGAGCAGCCACCAGAAGTTCCTAAAATGTAGAAATCTCAAGGCCACAACAAGGCAGCATCGGAAGTGCCTAAAAATTAGGCCATAACCACACAACCACCCTTGGATTGTATCTCAAATGAATGAGATACTAAGTCAAGATCTGATGGCCACATGATAGCCTGTCTACCTAGTAAAAAGTGTGCTAGAGGCTCCTAAATAATAGGACTGCACTGCATGCTTACATGGCAGCCAAAGAGATGCCTAAAAGATAGGGCATAACTGCACACCAACAAAGTCTAAAATAGTTGCCACCGGAGAGGCATAAAAGATAAGAGAAATGGGGCCTGTTCCAGTGGAAGACGCTCCCCATGATGTCAACTTTGACTGGGCCATCTTATTCCATCAGAAGAGTCCCTTGGAGAGGGGATTGTTAGGCACAACTGCTCCTTTCTTCTCTCTATAAAACAGATGAGCATATGCCATGGCTATTGGTGTAGAGGTTCCAAGAGGCAGAGCAGAGTTCCAGAGAGCCCCCAGCCACCACGGTCAACCTCTTCTGACTGCTTTTCCTTGGCACATAGAAGTTGAAAGGGAAGCCAAGGCCATCATCTTCCTGCTAGTGTTCCAGCGCACATAGAAAAAGGAGGAGGAGGAGCCAGCGGCTCCTCCTGCTGCACCTGTTGATGTTGCTGGTGCTGCTATGCTGCACCTGCTGCCCTTGATGCTGCTGCTCCTGCGCACATAAAAGGAGAGAAAGAGGAAGCCGAGGCTGTTATGATGCTGCTGCTGCTCCTGCATATATAGGAGAAGAAAAGAAAGAAGCCGAGGACTCCTTCCTAGCCTCTCATCTTCATATCTCGAATATATCTAAACCATCTGGATGGCCTCCAACATGGCTATACCCTTATCTCTATTGTCACATGCCTGTATCCAAGTCATCTCCACGCCCCTGACATGCCTATATTCAACCCACTTTAATGGCCCTAGACATGCCTATGTTCGGCCCTTACACAGGTCACCAAAACCCCGTAAATCAGGCCCAGTCATGCCTATAAATCAGTCACCAAAATCCCCGGAAACAGGTCCAAAAACCTGCATATCTGAGTTTCCTCAAACATAGATCCAATCTCCAAATAGAGACTAATAAATCTCTCATATCAGCCGTCTATCGACCTTCACATAACCCATCCCAATAGATCCCGGAAAGATCTATCAGACCAAACCACGTAAATCAGGCCCGGTCATGACTCATGACTATAAATCAGTCACCAAAATCCCCTGAAACGGGTCCAAAATCCTGCATATATGAGTTTCCTCAAACCATAGATCCAACCTCCAAATAGAGACTAATAAATCTCTCATATCAGCCCTCTATCAGCCTTCACATAACCCATCCCAAGAGGTCCCGGAAAGATCTATCAGACCATACTCAGAAGATCTGATGATGGGAATCCAAGAGTCGGATGCTCAGCCTGAAGCATGCAGAAGCAAAAATAGATGGTAAAATAAGAAGTTTTAGCAGGGGTGAAGATCAGATCAGATCAAAAGCTGGCAGTACATTGAGTTGTTCAAGAATAGAAGGCCAAGATGAAGCCATATCAGGCCGTCCAGAGATGAGAATACCATGACGGACAGTCCGATAAGGCCATTTGACCAAAAAAATCAATTTTATATACTAAAACTAAATGAAGATGTTAAGAAGCTAAGTCTATTAAGTTAGCCCCCAGCATAATATTGGACAAACACACAGGCACGCCCCTGGGGTGTACCGATTCTGGATGGGTATGTGGGCATGCCCCCACCATACACCATTCATTACCCAATGTAGAAAGTATACACTCCATCTACCAAGAGAAAATCCCCCCCCCGTCAATCTAATAGAGGTTTTGCATGTTACCATTCTAAACTAACCTTGAGATTGAGTAGGAATATGGGAAAAGATCAAATGCCGATACATAGCTAAGGAAGTTACCCCACATGATCATTTAAGAGAAGTTATGAGTTGATATGCCTTTCCCACATATTCATGTACTCGGATATACTTCATACCACATGAATGACATTCTTTGTCAATTGATTATGTGTTTAAGAATGAACTAATGAAGAGCTATCCAAGAACCTTCCTAGTCTATATGGAATGCAAATATGAAAAGATAATATATAATAAGTCAAATCTGAGATTCGTGGACTGTCAAACCGTAAATGATAATCTGAGTTTGATAACTAAAGCATGTCAAAAAAAAGAAAATAAAATGCTGACTAAGGATAATGTGTGGCTGGTCGGTCAGATCCTAAAGTCTTGAATTAATAAGTCAAATCCTAGATAAGAGTAGCCCCCTGAATAAAGATGCATAATCAGGAACTTCAAAGGCTGACATGCTGGATCCTAAGCTCGAGAAACTCAACCATAATCATGACACAAAAGGGGCTAGACTATAGATCTCACATCCTTCAAACCTCAAAGATTTATTGAACTTAAGATACCTAAAGTTCAGATCTTACATAAGAGAGAGAAAATTTCTGCAAGATCAAGAACTTTTCGGATCCAATGGGGGACAAGCTACAAATCAGTCAGATGCTGCAAGGTCAAAACCCAAAATGTGAATTTCAGATCTAATGAATTATAAACCCAAGATGTCTAATGCAAATCTGCAAACATCCAAGGTATTGTACATGAAATGATTAATGGCCATCAGTCAAAAGGTCTAAAATCAGTAGCCAGGACTTAATCCTAATGTTCACACAAATCTTTGAACCCAGATTTTAAAAAAATCAGAATCCTTTAAATCTCAATGCTCCAAACATGCCTAATGAATCATAAAATCTGAAAATGTCATAATCTGAAAAAAAATAAATCCTTTGAGATATGAAGTTTAAGTCAAGAGCATGGGTTAATAACCTTCTCTTAAGAATCTGAAAATGTCACAATCTGAAAATTCTGACTTGAGGTCAATCATCCAAATGCAAATATCAAAACTAAAATCTCATAAACCCCAATCAAACAAAAGAATACCCAGATCTGAATGCCCAGAATGTGAATCCTAAAGGTTAATGGACTGTTGAGCAAAAAAATCTGATGCTCAGATCAGATGCCAGAAAACCAGATTTTTGAAATGGCAGTTTCAGATCTAATGAACTCCAAGTTCAAGATGTCTAATGCAAAGACTTTAAATGAGAGAAACGAAGATCCAACAATCAAACATGAACATCAAAGACCTAAAATCCGATAAATCCCAACTAAAATTGCTTGATATTGAAACTTAAGTGTCTTAAATTTTCAATCTGATAATACCATTCTCATTTTGAAAGAACATAAAATCAAATCTAAAAAAGGTCTATATATTGGCACCCGAAAATGCCATGACACAAAGAAATATAAAATTTTAGGCAAAATACATAAAAAAACCGAATAGGCAAGTTAGACCAACTTTTCATCGCATTTGGGGCCGAATGGACCAGATAAGCATTATTGGACTCGACTGACCGGACGATGGCCCAATCTAATTTGCCCCGCTCAAACTTGAGCAACATCAAAGTTGAAATGGAAATTTAACTTGTATTCAACAAGTTACCGGCAAAACGGTGAAAACGGATTACTAAACGGTTTTTGGTAGACCTAATGGGCCCAAATGACAAAACAAATGAGCCCACAATATTGTACCAGTCAAGACATCTGCAACGGTGCCCCAAATATCAAATCTGACTATGGACGATAAAATGATTGTTTTGTGCTTGTTGAGTCCAGACAATCTGGAGAAGATTAATAAAAAGTGACACCACCAAAAGGTCTGCTAAAATTTCAAATGAATAGTGCCGGAGTCGGATCGACAATCCGACCCACATTTGAAAACTTAGAGGGAAAACACTAAAAGTCAACTTCCGAATGGCCTTATCAGGGGCATATCGAGTCCGAAAGACAAAACAAGCAGATCCACTGGACTATACCATGAGGCCTTTGCGATGATACCCCGAATGTCAGAATCAAATTTCAAACGGACCTTAGAAGGTAAAATTACCTCTTTTGCCTTTAGTGGATTCGAGCAATTCGGGATAGATCCAATACTATATTGGCACATCGTTGGGTCCATCCAACTCTAACTTGAGCAACATTGAAGTCGGATTGAAAATCTAACTCATATCCAGCAAGTTATGATGAAAGTAGCTAAAGTGAACTTTCAGACAGTCTTTGCAAAGTTTAGTGAGCCCAAAAGACCAAACAAGTGGACACACGGTACTGCACCAGTTGAGAGCTTCGCAACAATACCTTGAACGTTAGAAACCAACTCTGTGGAACAAAATGACCATTTTGCCCTTATTAGGCCCAAATAATATGGGTAGGCTCAATAGCAACACCAGAGTAAGGTCCGCCCGACTTAGAGTTGAACAATGCCATAGATAGATCAGAAATCCAACTTGTCTTCAACAACTTAAGGGCGAAACAATAAAAGTGGACTTTTGCATCGTTTTAATAGGACTTAATGGACCCAAAAGACCAAACAAGTGGACCCACGGGATAATAAAAGTCAAGTTCTTAAATGTCAAAATCTGACTCTGGGGAGTAAAATGGCCATTTAGCCCCTACTAGGCCCCGACAAATTGGGGTAGACCCGTTAACATCGGCACCCCAGAACATACACCTGACTTTCAAAAGAACAATGCCAGTGTCGGATTGGCAATCCAACCCGTAATCAGAACATTATGGTCAAAATTCAAAATTTTGTAGAACTTACACGTATCCCAAGATAGTGGCAAATCTGTATAAACAAACAACCCTTGGACAAGTTATTTATACACAAAGGCCAAGTCCAGGTACATAAATATTTAATTGTATTTTAGATGTAATTTTCGTAATTTTTGATGACCGAGAATCACACCGATCGGAAATTTCAGCAAATCGGTGATCTCAGGATAAATTGAAGGCCCTCAACCGTAAATTTGTTGGAGCATAAGATCAACGGCCATCAGAGTATCTTTCAGATAATTCTGATGATTTTCGGGATCATTTAAATAATTTCCATCTAGAATTAATATTGACTATTGGATCAGTGACCATTTTCATTGAAATTAGGTCGGGCTTGACCTTGGAAGGCCAGCTGCCACCTGCCAGGATGCCAGCAGTCTTGCCCCGGTAGGTTCCTAGATTTTAGGAGGTGATTGGGGAGAGTTTTAACGTCCCTTGCCTTATATCTCTCTCTATCTCCTTCCCTTATCTCTCTCTTCCCTCGTACCCTATCTGCCATATATAAAAAACAAAAACAAAAAAAGAGACATTACAATCTGCACCCAGTCTGTCAACAAAAAAAGAGACATTACAATCTGCACCAGTCCGTTTTTCCAGCCCTCGACCGACCTGCATACTCTCTGTTCACAGCCCCTAATCAGCCCCTAAACAGTGCCTAATTCCATCTCAAAATAGTCCTGTTAAGGACTTGAAATGAAGGTCAACACATGGGCCTCTTAGAATCCATCTGATGGGCTAAGAAACTAATCGGGTGGGGTTCTCATTCTTGGCCCAAAACAGAAACATGGAGAAAGGGTTGAGGCATCGTAGAAGGCAACCAGGGCCCACAAAGTGCAAGCCGAGCCAGCAGGGCCCAAGAAGACTTGCAGACCGGCCAACCGAGCCGTTGAGACTCAAACCGGCCCAATGGGTCTCGAACATAAATCAAATTAATAAAAATTTAGAATCCGAAAAGGAAAACTAAATACGAAGTTAGCCCATTACTTGGGCACTCCACCATTGGCCAGCTACTCCGGGTATGCCCTAGTACATCAATCCGGGAGTAGGCATGGGACAAACTCTTACCGCAGACGACCCATTCCTCGATGTGACAAGTCTAAAGACTTAGTCATGTTAAAGGTAAATTCTCATTAGATTAAGGATGAATCGACATGTCGTCGTAATGTCAAATTTTTTCTTCAATCTTATGAAGAATCTACCTCGGGAAAGAAAAGACCGGCATATTTAGATTTCTTTTCATGAAGCCAAGTTGATGTATTCCATGCCAACATGCTATTCAATGAAGAATTTTCGAGCACTGATGTGAATGTTTGAGTTTGAGCAATCGATGTTAACCTAACGGATCGGATGGGATGTGAACCGAACCGAGATAAACAAAATAAAACAAACATAAAAAAAGTCAAATCTAAAAAAATATTTGTCAAGAGTAAATCATTCAACAATATAAAAAACAAATAAGAAAATCATATTTTAATAATCTGATAATTCAGTTAAGTCCACTTAATTCAATGAAATTAAATCAATTAATCAAATGACAATTAAGTAACTTTCAAGAAAATTAGAAAAACAACACTCAAGACACTTAAAAATCATCAAAAACAATCCCTTAAAGCATAAAAATTAGATCATAAAACTCATTAAAATAAATTCAAACCAAACATCCAAAACTGTTTTAAAACATACAAAATTTATCCAACTCATTTAAATCAAATCAGAGCACATTTGACACATCTCAAATCAACATCAAAATTTCGAACCGACAAAAGAAAGAGATAATTAAAACATCTCAATCAGCATGTTAAACAAGAGAAATTAAATCATAAAACATTTAATCCACTCATTTAAAATTCAAACAATATAATTAAAACAATCAAATAAATAAAATAAAATAATTCAACAAAATTAAAATTCAATTTAAATCAAATCACAATCAAACAAAAAAATAACCAAAGTTGAACCTAAAATTCAACTCAAAAAATCAATTAAAACAAACATCAAACAAATCTAAATCAATTTGTCCGCATTTCATCGGGCCCACAAGGCTACGGTCCCTAAGTTTATTATTTTATGTGGATGTACACGCTCTATCAAACAGATTGCTATAACGGTTAATCAAGAGTCTTCGAGTAATTGCTCAATGTAATTAACATCAAATATTTGTACTATCCGATGGAAAGTAGTCAAAAAAACAAATTTTCATAGAACCTGAACCTCGGTTATATATTTTTATACGTATCGTTGGACTAGTTAGTACTCTTAATGGGATATTACTTATTTTCCTTAGTCCAAAAGAGATACAAATCTTTTTATATCTTAAAAACAAGGTTCTCACACTATATCAAACTTCAGATCCAATAAACTTTAAAACTCAAAATGTCTAAGGTCTCATCTATGACTTCAAAGGAACCAAATGATCAAATCCTAATCTTAAAGATCCTCGAAGACCAAAATCTTAAAATCCAAAATCTCAAGATTTAAATCCGACTATCCGAGAATTCAATGAAATCCCTTGAAATACATAAAGCCAAATCAAATTAAAATAAATCTTCAAATATAAAAGATATCAAGTCAAATGCATCTCCATAAAACATAAACCAAACTCAAATCAAACTCAACATACTAAGTTTGCATTCCATTGAGTTATGAAGTTATTTCTCCCATATGTTCATTTTTGTGGATGTATGACTCCAATATATGAGATGTTGTGAAAAGTTAATCAAGGGTGTTCGAATGTACATTCGATATAATTAACATCGACACTTTACAATTCTGATTGAGAGAGGTCAAAATAATAAAATTTCAAAGAATCCAACAACCTCAACATATATATTTTTTTAAATATATTACAAATTAACTAATACTCCTATTAGATATCATGTATTTTCATAGTTGTTAATACTAAACATACATGTTCAAAATTCTTTTTTCCAAAAAGAAAAGGCTTGAATTTGTTATTTTAATTAAAATGAGGTTACATCAAAGTGTTTGACAACCATTACAAATTTATGTTTTTAAAGACATTTCCTTCTTACACAAAAAAGAGGTGAGACCTCTTTTATATTATGGTCCTCCACCTCTTTTGGTCATACATGGCTTTGCTCCTTTTTGTTATCACATCTCCCCAAACATGACAATTGTATGTCATTGGCTAGCTTACACTTTATTTTAGTAAATTTTTTTATCATGAAAGTATATAAAAAAAATTGTGAAACCAAGCACCCACTAATTTATAAAATATAGTAGAAATGAGCCAATAACACCTTGATAAGACTTCGGATAGATACAACAATAAGGTTGTTGACAAGTGGAAACTTCATAAAGTCATCTAATTAAATTAATAATAAGAAAAGAGAATTAGATCTAATATGAATGGCATAGACAAATTGCATAAATATATAGTTTTAAAGTTGGAGTCATCAACATACGGTGGAAATAAAGAATTTTAAATATTTATATAGCTCTCATCTTGATGATCTCGTTTCTCGAAATGATAAAGATTTTCAGGAGATCTCAAAAGATTCTTGAGAGATTGCATTTCATGACAAAGATGCACCATTACAACTGCTTATTCTAATTTGGGTGCTTATAGTTGATTGCATTATAATGACCATACTTCAATCAATGACTTCCCCATGATCTAATGCAAACAAAACTTATTATTTATAATTTTAATCTCTAAGATGACTTACACGTCATTGGCTAATTAAAAATTTTAGCAACCATATCTTGATTAGCAGGTTTACTAAACCACATGTTCTATGATAGCCCTTGACATTAATGTAGATTATTGTCAACTACATCATAATAACTCAAGCATAGAATTGAAGAGTTAGAAAATATTCAACATCAATAGTTTGCAGATAGACAAGGCAGTATTAACAGCACTAAAATTTCAGTCTCTATGTATTCATTTTAAGCTTTAACCCTCTCACTTTCAACTGTATCAGTCAATGCTTCTAAATATACTTTTGGCAGTCATTCACACCTCCAGACACTGTATTCCTTTTTTTTCCTACAGTAGAAGAGGTCTATACAGAATAAAATAAAGAGGGTTGTGCACGTGAAGCCTAAGAATCAAGGTGCACATTCTCTATGACAAATAGTATCTACGTAGACATATTAAAGTAACAACAAACGTTTAAAGATACAGAATTTGAAGAGAGCAGCACAAAGGGCACAAGAATCACCGGGCTCTTTGACACACCTGAAAATATATCTCCAACTCAAAAGACGGATTCGTAAATGGAAAGTAAGTATCAACCCAGCGCATCTCAACAGCACCTGTAAATTGTGAATCATCATGTTCCCCTGACTGCTGCTTTAGAATAATGATGAAGTGCCTTGATGAATGAAAGCATCCTCAATGTGTCTCAAAGATTTCAGCCATGATGCAATGAAGTTCAACAAGCATAGAAATACTGCAATGAAGTTCAACAAGCACAGAAATACCAAATAAGTGTCGTGCTAGACCCTCCAGAGACTTCTTTAGGTCCATAGCTGCATATGATGTGGCATCCATTCCAGAAGCCAGCCACTCATCTGGAGAGAAAACACGAACACCTTCCATCTGGATGAGGATCAAGCAGTAAGAAGATTTGAATATGTGATATCTGTAACAAAAGAGATGACTGAAGTTTATAGTCTTACCTGATGGAAAACAGGGTAATGTGTTGAGTCTATTGAATCCCTACGGTAGACATCACCGGCTACAAGAAAATGATCATGCCCTTTTCGCAATAGCTCAGCCTGGTGAGCACTTGTGTGGCATCTCAACACAGTGCCAGAATCAACATAATATGTATCATTATAACTCCTGCTCACATGATCAACGGGGACCAGGACATCGTCAAAATTCTGCAAGTGATGGAACAATTCAATGAATGCACCAAAAAAAGTAAGTTGACTCACCAAAATTTGGACATAATGTCCCCAATGAATAAGGTTTCTGCTAATGAAAAGAATGTTACCACCAAGATAAAATACAGAAGATAAAAACAATAAAGCAGGATATTGCAGTTTTCATCCTGTCACTGGCACTTGACCTCTCAATAATGCTGATCCACCCAAATCCAGTGTTTTGACGAGATCATCCTGGCTAATTAGGTGATGAAGATATCATCAGAAAAGAACAACTAAGTCAAATCCTTTTTCTTTATGAATGATGGTTGTTACCAGGATTTCTCATTAATTGTGGTTAAAATCTCACAGTATTTGTTATTCAGCAGAGACAGCATAATAGATGATTTTTTGCATTTTATCATCCAAAAACTCTGTGATGGACTGCAGAAGGGGCTAAGGTAAACATCTCTAAGCTCGCTTAACATACGTATTATGTAAAAGTAACCGTCAGTCCTGGCTATTTACCCATTCCAAACGTCAAATTTCCAGCTACTGATCATCAGATGATTAAAGTACTTGAGGCTGCGTTTTTTGTTCTGGGAAAGATCCACATGAAAACTGTTGTTATTACATCAGATGGGATATTGTCTGTATTGAAGTAAAAGGTTGGGTCGGGTTTATTCCCATACAACCAAGGATTGTCGTCTCGGATCTCGGCTTCATCTCGGAAGCGTGAAAGAGAAGAGATCTCGTGAGATTCTCGGAAAAATCTCGAGAGATCGGATCTCGGATTTCATTTATACTTTACCCAATGATTGTCATCTCACATCTATATTTTATCTTACGGAGATTGAAGATAAAAGATCTCGAAAAAATCTCAAGAGATTAGATCTTAGAAATACCAATCAATGTGCATGTTTAAATGTAGAATGTCATATAATCTCCTTGAAAAGGACAAGAGAACTCATATTAAAAATTAAAATAAGCTGTGAGAGAATTAAAAGTGTAATACGAGAGATGGTGAACTATTGTTAGCACGAGACATACAAAGGATCTTATGTCAGACCAAAGTTTCATCTTGAACAATATGGATAGGAGATTGATAACATTTTGGGCCAATTGTACATATATAGTCATTAAAATATTAAGCTATGAAATTTTATCAAACAATAATGTTTAGATGAATATTTGGATGGATTCCATAATAAAATTGGCAATATAAGAAAGAAACTTAACCTTAACAAGATCATCTAACAAGTTGGGGATAATAATAGGCGGAGAAGATCAAGGTATCACAGGTACTACTTAGATTTTCTCATTTCGGCGATCTCGTTTCTCGGACGCACAGAGGAAAAGAGATTCTCGGGAGATCTCGAGAGATTCTCGGGAGATCGCATTCCATGCATACAACCACGAATTCTGAGTCAGGATCAGGGTTGGGATCAGATCAGCCTGCTCAGCTGATCCAAGGGAAGAAACCTATTCGGGATCAGTCCAGATCAATTCTTCCAAAAACCAGAAACAACAAAAAAAATGGAAGGGTGTATCGCAGCTGGAAAATGGTGGACGGGCAGTGTTGCAGCCCCTGTGTCTTCTCTGCCTGTTACTGATCAGGTCCAATGGACTTGATACAACTAATTCCAGAAACATAAAGTTACCAGATCACTACTTAACAGGTTTATAGACCCATTGAACCAAGTTGCTGGATCTAGAGCATATGGCCCCTTCGCTGCCGATTCAAGCTGTTTGGACTTTAGGTTTGGCATTTTGGGGCTGGAATGGGGCAGGATCAGCCAATACAGGCCAATCCCAAAGGATGGCTCCCCCTGGGATGTCAGCCTATGCAGATTGGCTGATCCCGATATAGATCCGCTGATTTTGCAATATGTGTACATCTTTTCAATAGGGGATCTGCTTCTAAAATCGCTGTGGAAAATCCAAAAGAACATGATTCTTTATGGCCTTTCAATTATCAATTTAAATACTCCACCCATGATGGCATGAAATCTCTCGAAAATCTCTTGAGATCTCCCATGAATCTCTCTCAACAACGTCGAGAAACAAACACTACTACGATATCTAAATAAAAAATTATGTCCCTTTGGAGATCTTAAATACTGAGAGGAAGTAAAGTGGAATGGTAAACAAGACTACCGACAACAATATCCATCTTCCACCAGCAGCTAGAGGTCTTATTTTCCATCCCTAAAGCTTAGATTCAAATTTTTTAATAAAAGGGTTCCGGTCTGATTTTTTTAACCCTATGCCTAAGAGGCAGCCTTAGGTATCTAATTGGGAATTTTCCTTCGTGTTCCAAGTGTGTTTAAAACTTATAGCAGTTTTGTTTCCTTAGATTCACCCACACCACTTAGCTTTTCTGAAATTTTTCATCCTGGTTGCCACTTGCCACTTGCAGGAAAAGTACTAGTGCTTTGAGATTCACACTTTGTAGATGTTTGGTGATGACTGATTAGAACATAAGTGTGTCATCAGCATACTGGACATGAGCTATATGTAGTTCTCCTTGACCTACATGAATCCCCTAAATCATCTGAGTTTCTGCACCTTTCTTGCACATTGTGTTGAGAATTTGAGTGGCCACAAGAAAAAGGTGAGGGAAGATGGGATCCCCCAGCCAAAGTCCCATAGTAGCTTTGAAAAACTCCACCCTGAGCATACACATTTACAAGCACTGAGAAGGATGTCTAACTGAAGTATTTTATCCACTTTATCCATACGGTCTCAAAATCCATTAGTCTAAGTACCTTAAGCAAAAATTCCTAGATAATTCTATCATATGGTTCTCAAAGTCAAACTTAACGATTACCCCTCTCTTCTTGCTTCTTTTAAGCTCATGCACTGATTCTTGGACCGTCATGAATGTAATCATTATCATTTTACCCTTCAAGAAAGCAAACTGTATTAAATCTAGCAGTGTGTCTATGACCTTTTGCAGTCTATTTGTCAGTACTTAGGTGAATATTTTGTAGATAGTATTTATTATAAGCTAATAGTACCTAGTATATGATTATATTGGGCCTTTAACTCCTGAAAGGTATGGTCTCCTTCAGCAGATATGTTCTCTTCTTCATCCTTTTCTTCCAGAATTCCAATTTTCCTGATGATTTCTCTTTTCAACACTCCCTCTTGTGAGCCTTGCCTTCCATGGCACCTTTTCAGCTTTTGTCTTGGAGGTTTGAGCTTTTTGTGTAGACTATAAATTCAGGTGCTTTGGGATTTCTTTCCCCCAATTTTCCACCAGCTTGGAAAAGCCTTCTATGTTAAGCCATGGTGTTTCAAATTTAAACAGTCTAATTCCCTTAATTTACTTGTAATAAGGATGGTTCTTAGTACTATGGGCTTGTGATTTGAGACTAATGAAGGCAGGCACCTGACTTGGCAAAGTGAGAAGGAAGTTTGCCAGTCTGCAGAAATCTCCTATAAATTCTAGACTTGAAGAGTCTATCAAACCAGGTGAATTTAGTATTTGTCGGTTTCCATTCAATCATGTCATTGTTAGAGATCCATTCATTGAATAAGTACATATATTGCCCCATCTTTTCTGGTTAGCTCTTTCATCTGAACATCTAAACATGTTGAAGTCTTCAAAGATTAGGCAGGGGAGATTTAAGCGTGACAATAGGTTTTCGGTTTTCCAACTCACATATGAACTAGGTCTTTGGGTTCTCTTGTGTCTGACCATACACTGAAATACACTGTCAGCGAGTCTGTTTAGATGTGCCTTTCACGGTCACTGATAAATAATAGTTACCAAGGGAAATATCAATCTGCTCAAGTTTATCCTCAATCCAAGCAAAGAGTATGTTCCCTGTTTTACTGCCAGTTGAACAATACATTATCTAAGTTTGACCTCAAATGGTCTTTGAGCCAGTTTCCACCATCATCTGACAGTTTGGTTTCTTGGATGCATATTAGATCCAAAGAATCTTCCCTGATAATTCTTTTAATCTCTATGATTTTCCTCTGACATTCAATGTCATACAGTTCATTGTATTTTGTTCTATATTTTCCCTCCCATTTGTTTCCCAGAACGTAATGCAGCCTCCATAATGACATTATTAAGAACAAAGTTAACTTCTCTTTTCCCCATTCTCCCTCTTTTCTTGGAGCATATCTTCCAGAAGGTGAAGAAGGTCTAGTTCTTTTCTGAAAAATGAAAGGAATTTCTTCACTTCCTCCTCTTTGCCATGAAGGAGACCCAGATGCCAAATCTTATCATCCCAGTTTCCTTCATTCCACCATGGAGATGGAAGCTCCACAGTGAAAGGCAGAATCGAAGGATTGTGGGAGTTTATGGGTGGCTCCAACCGAAAGCGAGAGGAGAAGTAGTGAGGTGAAGACACGAGAACCTAAGCAAGAGTGGTCATTGATAGCTCAAATGAACAAGATGGGTCAACAAGTTTAAAAGATATGATGCAGAGGTTTTCTGTTGACTAGGAGTGAGGTAGAGACAGCACGGTCAAAGGACCACACCAGTGGGTGATGAACGGTGCTGGGTAGAAACAAGTGGTTGACCCATGGGCAGTAAAAGGTTGGAGGGAAAAAAGGGTGGATGGTGTGGGTTGGTGGGCCTAAGAGCATAAGAAACATGGGAGCAGGAGGAGATGGTTTTATGGGCTGCACACAAAGACCTGACCCAGATGATAAAGGAGGACACAGACAAAGGAGTTTGCCTTAGGAGTGGACTGATTCGGCTGAAACCATAAGGAGGTTTGGACCGTTTGGTGCATCGCAGCAGCAGAGACTGAGACAAAAGGGAGGGTAGATACGGAGACATAGGTGTCAGATTTACCTGCCAGAGCATATGAGAATGTTGTTCCATCATCTCATTGAGCCAACCATGAGCAACTTCAACAGAGCCATCACCAGCAGCTGTCATCTTCCTCCTCTTCGGTGACTAGCTCCTTGTTGTCCGGTCGCTGTATTGACTAGAGGAATTTAAGATATGATGGCCTAGAAGCATCAGCCCACCGGAAACCCTAATCCAGAGTTCCACAATGGGAGTTTGACTCCAGTGTTGAGTTCCATCAAGATTTAAAGATAAGTAATAACAAACTCCTCCAGAGTACCATGTTGAATACTGACCAGATGACCTAGTGACCAAAGAATCTCCTTCACAACTTCAACACTGCAATGAAATAAGAGACCAGACATGATGCAGTGGGAACTGGGAAACAGTGGGCAATGGTGCTTGGGTAGCTCCAAACTCCAGCAACCAGTTGGCAAAGTTGACTGGTGCTCCTTTCTAAAGGACCATGCCAAAACCCAATCCCTCCAAGTACTAAATAACTTGTTTCTAACAATACTAGTATTTTCTTTCATCTTCAACACTCACCAATTCCCGCTCTCCAGCTAGAAAGTCTTCAATAGATTGTCCACTGCCTCCACCAGCTTCCCCCATGGTGGTGGTGGTGACATTGTTGCTATGGAGCAATCGGACAGCCAACCCTTTTAGCAAAGTCAAGACACTACGGTGGGTTGATGTCAGTGTTATGTGACACCGCATCAACAGGTAGATGAACTGTGGTGGAGGGTGACAGGTTGAAGACTTGGGAGGGCAACAAATGTTGAAAGGTAGACCATCAGCAGATCTGGCTGGAGTGACGATCCCATTGCAAAGACGGCAGATAATACTATTTTGACAGTTGGCTGCCCAGTGCTCTCTGCAGAGGCAGCCACCAAAGCAAGACGGACTGAGATTGCGAACAGGAACAGGTGGGAGGTGGGTGGGTGACTGAGTGAAGGCCATCTTCGGAGGGACAGGGGGGTGACGACAATAGCACCGGACGATGGTCCACTCCTGAGATGCAAGAGAGCATCAGGTGAATGGCAGCAGCCATTGTTGGTGAGTGAGATCAAACGTGACAATAGGGCTCAGTGGTTCACCACAAAATCACCAGATCTTCTCTCTTCTCCCTGACTCGACATCTTTGGGCACTGGCTGGTAATTGGAAGAGAAGTCAATGGTTATATGACAAGTGCAAGTGATTTGAGATGCTGTACAAATCTCCTGAGGTTCCAAAGAGTACATAAAAGTAGGGATCCCTTGATGTATCTCTTATTGACATCGTCAGCACTCTTATATTCTAGTATTGTTTCTCCTTGTCAATAAGTCTCAATCCTGGTCATCAATTCTTGTCCCATTGAAAAGATTGTCATGTCATTTACACCAAGGAAGGCGGGGACAGGAGTCGGGATCGGGTCGGTCAGGCCCAAAACCGACTCAAGTCGGTTGGGGTCGCCACCCTGGTCAAGCTGGGGTCGGATCGGGATTGGAAAAAAAATTAATAAAAAATTCATTTTAAATTAACAACCGGGTCGGGGTCGGGGTCACGGGGCCGGGGCCGGGTCAATCGGCCCAAAAACCGACCGGGTTGGCCGACCCAGCGAACCATGATTTACACTTGCACTTGGATTAGCATTTCCAAAGTCTAATTTTCTGAGATTTTTAAGATCTTTTCTCTTCAATCCCCTAAAGACAAAACCAATAAACAACATGGCAATCCTTGCCACCCCTGAAGATGTATGAATTGATAATCTCTGAGTTTCTACTTCACACTCTCCCATTTTGAAGCAAATTATAAGGTTGGTTGAAATCATCAACTGCTACTCTATCAATAATTTTGGAAACAATTGTTCCATCATTGTCTGGAAGGATGTGTGAATGGCTGAAGAGCCGCTAAGGGATATCTTCCAATGGTTACAGAGATATCCCTGAGTACAATTCTCCTTTGCATGATACCTGCCATTTATTTGACTTTCAATCTCTACTACTGCCTAGGACATTGGTTTAAATAGAGAACTGCTAGATTTTTAAGTTGTTGACCTGACCCAGTTATATTTGTTTTACTCCATCTGATCTTGGAGTGTGCACAAAACAGTTCAATGGTTCAGTTTGAACCACCAGTTCGGTTCAACCATTTTAGAGGTTTTCCATACCAAAAAAAACCAGTAAAGATAAAAAGTATAAAATTACTAATATATTATTGATAAATAACATTTATATAATTTTTATAATAAAATACTATCTATTTTAATAAATTATTACTAGAAATAAGTAATGTATAAACACTTAATGAGTTTAATATTTATTTAAATTATTTCTCGAACCAAACCAAACTGAATTGAGCCAGTTCAGTCAGTTCGGTTTGGTTTGGAAAAAAATGGCCCAAATTAGATCAAATTGAACCATGCACACCCCTAATCTGATCAATTATTTCAGGTTGAGATAAGAGACCAAGGGTGTCTCTTCAGTGAAAATATCTAGTAATTCCTTGAGTATGGGAGAGGTTGCTCTTGGCACATAAAAGTGTGGAATAATAAATTGCTTATTAAGATAAGAATCTTTCATTGACAGATTGCTTGGAAAACATTATTAACTACAGTTAGTATATCACTTTCCTCCTACGGTAAATGCTATTGACGAGGAACACAGGATGAGTTCACCCATCAGTGGTCACAAAATAAAGACTGGATCTTATTATCAAATGCAAAGAACGAAGTACTAGGTTTTGGGTTGACTTAGGCAGGGCTCAGCCAATACAGCTGATCATCACTGATATTGGACGATCCCTACCAGGCCTGGACCAGCCATTCATAATTCATGTTTATTATAAAAAAAATAGAAAAATGTAAAAATATAAAACTAGAAACATCATATCATCAATTTTATTCAAAAATAATTCATGATTGTTATGGTATTGCATTACATTGACCCAAAAAAAAATTAACAACAAATTTTAAGAAAAAACTGACAAAAAACAATAACTTTTAACAACAAGAGTAAGATGAACTAGAGGGAGAAAGAACCAACTCACAGACTCTGCCAGTTGATAAATCATTGAACTCGCAGATATCATGGTATATTCATGGAACTGGAACCGAAATAGGCCAATTCCAGATTTTAATAAGTCATTGATAAATCTTCAATGCTTACTTTTGGAAAGGTACAAGTATAAAAAAGCCATCAATTTGTGATATAAAGTTCACAGAAAATGTGCAATTATTTTTGCTGAGCCACTGTTGCAAATAGGCCAAATAAGGCCGTTCAGCTCATTTATAATGATAAAAAAAGTAAAAACTTTATCTTGCCTAACATTGAACATTTATCATATACATTACAATTTCAAGAACGAAATAAGAACTAAAAAGTTGGCATTTGATGTTTCTGGGATAATCATGATACTAACTTTGGTCAGTACCCTAATCCTTGCTATGTTACATTCTTAATAAAATGCAGTTACCTATGAATCTACAGCTAGATGCAGGTATCTCCACTTACATAGATGAGACATGGTTTGGATGACTGAACATCATTAATTGATCAAAATGCACTTGGACGAACATAATTCTGTTATTAGGTTGCAAGTATGTATCTTTCACAAAATTTGGATCGTTTGGCAGCACCTAGGAGCTGATAAAAAGGTGACATTTTAATCTCAGATGCAAAGGCAAGTTGAGAATAAATATCTTCCATGCCATCTACAGCGAAGTCCACTCAGCTATTTTTACGATGTTACTTGAGTGGGCTTAATAGTTTTACAACCTTCAGGCTTCAGACAAAGAAAGGGTAGTGAGTATAAGCAGCCAAAAAGAAACAAGGCAAGAAAAGGTAAGTGGAACAGGAGGACCAGTAAGGTGAACTCAAAGAACAAACTGCAAAGAGAAGAACGAAAGCAATAACCAGTAAATTAATATACCTCCTTAACGGAAACGATAGGGCAGAGATCGTCGAACTTTTCAAACTTGCCCGTGTAATTAGCGTCGAAGTAATCGTATATTGCGTTTTTCAGGATTCCAATTGGATGGTTATTTCTCCTGTGAAGCTGTTGGCCCAGCTTCGAGAAGATCGTATCAGGGACGTTGTTCGTGGGGTCACCGTCCTTCACCACATCTAGAATACACCATTCCAGCAGACAACGTGATTGAGAGAGAGAGAGAGAGAGAGGAGAACCAAGCCACACTAGCATCAGCCGCACCTTCCTTGACAATCTTGACACCCCCCACCTCCAGCAGGGCAGCAGCCGCGAGCGACTGCTTGGACTTCTTGCGCAGTGTGCCGTAGGCAAGAGTGGAGAAGGGGGAGTTAGACGAAAGAAAGGACGGGAATGTAACGGAAAGCGCAAACACGCGGAGGCGATGGTGATGGTAGCGGTGATGGAGGAGGAAGGAAGACGGCCGGCTGACAGAGGCCGCGGCCGCCATACGGGTGCACGGAAAAATCGGGGGAGCAGAGCTGCCGCGAGCAATCTGCAAGCAGAAGCAGCGCCGAGTAATAGCGGTTGAAGATGCTTCGGGGGGATTTTCAGCGGAAGGGCATTTTCATCATTATTATTTTATTGTAAGAATCTTCATAATATGCGTTTCAAGTTTAAATATATATATATCTTCTTTTTCCCATATTAAGAATTTTTCATAGTAATTTATGTATTCTTTTTTTCCGATATTAGTTCATACTAGCCATAACGTGCGTGTATTTTAATTTATTTTATATATAAATATTTAACTTACAAATTTTTAATAATTGTTTATTTTAATTTGTTATTATTAACTAAACTATCAATAATTGATATTTACAAACTTATGACTAAATAGTTATAATATATGTTTTGGAGAAAATGAAAAGTAAAATCTTTTTTGTCACGAATAATAGTTTATATTAAATAAAGAGAAGACAAACATTCAAAATATACAACAAAGAGTCTACTGACCATAAGACGCATCAGCAAAAACTCGATCAAATATATCATCAAGTATATTAACTAGCGAGGAAGACCACAGAACCGAAGCTCCGGTTCACAACGCCCACTTCGCCAGATGATGTGCCGCTATGTTAGCACTTCTAGGGCAAAACGCGACAGAGCACCCCACTCCATTCAGACGGCGACGACAAGCAGAAATGAAAGTGGAGGCTTTCCAAAAAGGCGGCCCTATATTGTTGATGGCGTTTACAACCAACGGCGCATCACTCTCAATAATCAACGAACATCGATCCAATAGCTCCCAGGATGTGGCTTAAAGAATAGCCTTCGCTTCTAATATCTGAGGATCCATGAATGTGGAGATATGAGTCGTCCAGGTAATTACTTTCCCCAACTCATCTCTGATTAAAACAGCAATTGCCCCTTTCTTACCATCCGTTGTTGCATCTACATTTAGCTTAATCCTTGATACTGCCAAAGGAGCCCATCACACTACAGAAGAAGTAACATAAATCTTCGCTTGGGAAAGAGAGAAATGAGCATCTCTTCGTGCCAAGGTTAGGATCCAACTTGGATTTCGTTTCACTACCTGCATATTTGTGTCACATCTGTTCTTCCATAGATGCCAAATGATAGAAACAGTAAGAACTTCTAAAAAAACAAAGTTGAGAAGTCTTCGAAAGTATCTAGTTAAGAAAGACTCTAATAATATCATGACAATCCTAAATAAACCATGCTTCATTAAAGTCTACTTGAGAGCCAAACCAAACTGTCCTACTTCGGGGGCATCGAAAGAAAATATGTTCAGTATCCTCTTGACATTCCTGACAAATAGAACATCTGTTGTCAATATACTGGCATCACTTAGCAACCTCAACATTTGTAAGAAAGGCTTTAGCTAAAATCTTCCATAAAAGAAAAATAATCTTAGCTAGAAACAACTGTGTAAGTGTTGGATGTCATAACTTCATCCAAACTGATTTGTTGAGACAACTCTGGAGGTATATTTAAGGTTAAAATAGTAAGTATATGCAGATTTTTCAGAAAGAGAACCATTTTGTGTATAACACCATATCAATTTGTCCTAATCTTCTTTCACATTAATCGGCGTTTGTAATATTCTTGTAACAGACCTGGAATCAAACATTCTATGCAAGACCTCAATATTCCAATGACCATTAGAAATCAATTCATGGACCATAGTCGGCTTTGTATCAACTCCAGCAATAGCAAAGGGTGGACCCAATTTATCTAATATCCATTGATCCTTCCAAATATGTATTCCAGTACCATCCTTAATCTTCCAAATACTTCCTTTAAGTAAATCCTGCTATGCATTTAGTATGTTTTTCCAGGCATCAGAGCTACAGTACTTAACCTTCAAATCCCAAAAACTAGCATTTTTCACATACCGGTGATCTTAACCCATAATTTCTCTTTGTCATGAAGAAAGGACCAGGCCAATTTAAGCAACAAAGCTTTATTAACAAGTAGGAGATCTCTTATTCCCAGACCACCTTTGACCTTTGGCCTTTTAATATAGTCCCAACTTCTAAAATGAATTTTCTTCTTACAATCAACCGAATGGGCCCACCAAAAGTTGTGCTGAAAAGCCAGTTTCTTAACTATAGCTTTAGGAATTCTCTTTAAAGCTATAATTTGAATGAGTAATTGATTTAAAGTAGATTTTATAAGTGTAGTTCTCCCTGCTGTAGAGAGAAAATTCAATTTCCAACTAGCTAATCTCTTTTGGAATCTGTCCAACAGCCATTTGTAATGATTGATTCTATGATCAGAGATGCCAAGAGATATTCCCAAATAATTCTAAATGGGAGAAGCCTTACGAAGACCAGTAAGTGCACAAATCTGATTAGACAAGTCATCAGACACATTTCGGCTAAAAGTAATACTTGATTTAGTAAAATTAATAGATTGACCCGAAAAATCTTGATAAATAGACAAAATATTCATCATACTTTTCACTTCCTCTACTGTAGCCAACCCACAAATAACTATATCATCAGTAAACATCAAGTGAGTAATATTAGACCCACCTCTATTCAATGCTAATCCCTTAAAAAGACCCTAGTCCACTGAATCCCATATGATTCTGGTTAAAGCTTCCGCACAAAGAATATAAATATATGGTGACAGCGGACAACCCTGCCTAAGTCCTCTATTTGGTTTAATAACATCAGATTTTCGACCATTAAGGGAGATAGAATAAGTAACTGATGTGACACAAGACATAATAATGTCAATAATCTTTGAAGGAAAACCAAATCTAGTTAGCATTAAATGAATAAACTCCCATCTAATGGTATCATAAGCTTTAGTAATATCCAATTGAACCATAAAATAACCCACTTTGCCTGACTTAAATCTGAAGGCATTTATAATTTCATAGACTATAATAATATTGTCTAACCCTACTCTACCCGGTACAAAAGCCACTTGGGTCTCAAAAATCAGGTCATTCAAAAGAGGTTTAATTTTGTTTACCATCACTTTAGTAAAGATTTTAAATAAAACGTTACATAGGCTTATGGGTCGGTATTGTTCTGAGGCCGTAGGGTTCTCTTGCTTAGGAATAAGAGAGAGAATAGTGTGATTTAGACCATGTGGGATAATATGTAAATCAAAGATGGAATTAACAAGTTCTACTATATCTCCTTGAATTTCCTCCGACATGAATTGAAGAAAACTAGGGGGGATACCATCTGGACCCGGAGCCTTATCTGGTTTCATAGTAAACAAAGCTTCCTTGATCTCCTCCACAGTAGGATGTAAGAGAAGTACTTGCTTCTGTGCTTCTGACAGTTGAGCAGTCGAAAAAACAAAATCATGTTGAGTAGATGAATTTCGATATGGAGCAAATAAGCTTGTGTAATAAGAACAAAACACCTGATTTATATCCTCTCAAGAGGCAGACCAGACCCCATCATGATTATATACTCCGGGAATTTTGTTAACATGTCTCCTATTAATTACTTTCATGTGAAAATATTTAGTACATCTATCACCCAAAGTATGCCAGAAAGTTTTTGCTCTTTGTTTCCAATAAATGTCCTCTAACATTTCCAACCTATTAAGCTTATTCTGTAGAGCAAATTCATAATCAAGATGTTCCTGCC
Source organism: Cryptocoryne crispatula var. balansae (assembly GCA_036172225.1). Lineage (NCBI taxonomy): Eukaryota > Viridiplantae > Streptophyta > Magnoliopsida > Alismatales > Araceae > Cryptocoryne > Cryptocoryne crispatula. Next base: position 13,338,636 of record CM069922.1, on the reverse strand, counting down.
CATCCGGGATATTATGAAGGGTATTCAATTCTTCCTTAACTTCAAAAATCTGCTGATTAATATTCCCAAAGACATTTCTCTTCCAAAATAATAAGCTTTTCCTAAAATGTCTCATTTTCCGATCATAATGCCTAGTAATATTTGGTCCCCTATGCCAAACTGTCTTAGAAAAGTCTTTGAAGGACCAATGATGGAATCAAGCCGCTTCTACCCGAAACCACCCTTTTATCTTATTCACAATAGGGTTAGTAATAAGCAATAAGGGTATGTGATCACTGTAATAAGTAGGTAAAGAACAAAGTTTAGCATTTTGAAAAAGAGTTACCCAATCCATAGATGCCAAACAATGATCCAACTTCTCCTGAACATGATAAGCAAAACTCCTTTTGTTAGACCATGTGAAGGCTGGACCCTCCAATCGGATATCAAACAAACTATTTAACTGAATAAACTGTTCAAACTGGACCATATGTGATTGTATTGGAGCGGCTCCCCCCCACTTTTCATTTTGATACTTAATACAATTCCAGTCGCCCAATAAACAAACCGAAAGTGTTTGGTTCTGTAAAAAATCTAACATATGCTGCCACATGATAATTTTGTCTTTATGAATTACCGGTGCATATATGGTAAGGAGAATGAAGGAACACCCAGTATCCTGATCTTTGACCTCACTAGCTATCCAGCACCTTGAATTGATCTTTATGTCAAGCATCACTCTATCCGTCCACCACAACCATAGTCCTCCCGCCCTACTAGAAGCCGGATAGAATACAAAGTTGTTAATTTTTCTAGTCTTAAAGAAGGCTAAAGATGAGGCTGGGTACACTTGGTTTCTGCTACGAAAAATATATCTGGGTTAAAAGAATGGGACAATCTATCAATATAGTGAACTGTTGAGCGCCCATTTCCCCCTCGACAGTTCCAAGCAATAATCTTTATTGGGGACCCTGCAGTTGTTTCGAGCCAGCTGCTAGAACCCTATTCTCATTTTCTGAAGTAGAAATTTCCACCTGAGTGGAGAAAGTCCCCTCAACCACCAAGTCTTTAATAAAACATTTTCTCTTTGAACTTTTTCTCAACTTATCAATGCCACCATAACTCCTGACTGCTAGTGGATCTATACTTCTATAAGATCTTAGGGACAGTGAGGGACTCTTAGTAAGCATGAGATCAACTTGACCAATTGGTAATGAAAACTCAAATTTCACAGACGAATGTACCACTGTGTTTTGAAATAATTCAGTGTCACAATACGTGGGAACAGACTTGGGCTAAACATTAGCAATAATTAAACTGTGTGTACCCAACCCTTGCCTTGAGACATCAAGGCCCTCCACAGATAGATTAGCCTTCTCAGAAAACACTTGCTTATTAGATGAGATTAAAGACACACCATGAAGGACTAGTATTACATTGAGCAACCACCTTAGATGATTCAAACACTTTAGAGCCAACTGAAATCGGAGAAGAAAAAGGAATGGGACACTTATCCCCCTTTCTGGTTCCAGGGTCTATTTCTAATGAGATCTTTGGAGTATAAACTGATACTAGAAGTGGATGTGACTCCCACACTGTATCTACATCTTTATCCTTCTGAAATGAACTTAACCGGCCTCTACTATTTCTTCCTTCATCTCTGCCGCTGATTGTTAGCCAATCACCATACCTGAAAATAATACTATCTTGCATCTACTGCTATGAAGGGGTAGATAATTCGGGCTTAATCAAGGATCTGAGTAAATTTAATTTATCACAGTTGTCATGTCGATGCCCCAGAAAATCACAAAAATGACAGAAATTAACTATCCATTCAAATGCTAATTCATATACGGTTGCTTCCCCATCTGATAGTTTGACTGAAACTTCAATAGGCAATAGCCTATTAAGTGACAAAGAGATCTTTAACCGAGCAAACTGGCTCCAAGATTCAGTCACCTCTTGACTCGGTAAAAAAGGATTACCAACCTGGGCTGCAATATGCATAACAATATTTCTATGTAGAAGTTCTTGTGGAAAATCGTAAATCCGCATCCATAAGTCTACCGAGCTAAAGGAATAACCCGAAGGCAGTGTGTTTTGCCTAGCCTTTTCTTCTAAGACTAGGTCATTATTAAAAAACCATGGGGTTCGTAGACATATCTTGTTAACTTCTTCCTTGTCTGCAGGACTATCAAGAAAGCACCCTTTGGGAAATCCAGCATAGACCAAGGGGAAGATGGAGCTCACATTCTCTTAATCTACTCTTTAAAACCAGCAGGTCTGATCCTTCCTTCTGTTAAAACAGCAACGACAAGTGATCTTTTCCATTTCTGATCATTTTCAGGAATAGAATGTCAGATAATCACTGGCTCAGGCTTACTTGGAACCTGTAAAAGCTCTTGAAATCTTTTTATAATATCCTCTTCACGTAAAGCAGTCTCCCCATTATCTTCTTCCATCCAGAAGTAAGAAAGGGATAACTCAGGTAGATAAAGAACAAGTATTCTTTCTGAGAACAAAACAACCCCAAATGCTACACTAACATATCTTGTTTCCTTCGCAGATCAGAATACCCTTAAAACAACACAAGAGCATATACGTCCAGCAAAAGAAACCCAGCAGAAAGAATGAAGATCATCCGCACAGTAAGATTTCTGGGGACTCACCCGTAAGACTTCATTAATGTGTCCAAGGAAATCCACACGGGTGGAATCAACCTTTCCGAAGATGGTACTTCATAGAAAAGACTTGTTATGGGAACAAGACGGATATGCCCCAACAATATCTTATCTCTGCCAGCTGAGCAATACCCACCTCCCACACGAAGTTCCCAACACTAGCAAAAGTAAAATCGATACTATCATTTTTCTTGTCCTACAAAGTGGAGAGAGATTTCTCTCCGTTTAGGAAACTTAATGACATGCAGCTATAGAAAGAGATGGTTTTAAATTTAGATAATCTGTCAATATGTTGAGAGAAAAAATAGCATCTAATTATCAATGATGAGACTTACGATGACTTTCAAGTTTTGATAAGTAATAGTGATCAGGGAGCAAAATAACTACAAAACTTGAGTAACAACGATTCAGATATTCAAGATTACAGTGACCTTAGATTTTATGGATAGAAAGTAGAGGTGTAAACAGAATTTAATCCAATTTCGTTGAGGATGAACAGGTCCGAAACTTACTTTTTATATCCCATAAATTTCGGAATCAAAATCATATGAAAGTAAATATAAATAAAATTAAGTAAATCATAAAATATGTTATAATAAAGTGATAAAATAATTAAAATAAAAATATAAAATGATTATATCAAAATTTAGTTATTATATATATATATTAATATATAGTATGTATTATAAAATTTATTAATTTTTATTTTAATTATGATCACAGAAATCAAAATCAGTGCCAAATCAAAACACAATGTCACGTGAAGTTAGATGGCCCCTAGCGGGACCGGGTGAGTGGTACGAGCTACCCCGGTTGCGGTGGCGGACCTACGTTGAGCACAGTGAGGTCAAGTGACCCCACTAAAATTTGAGAAATATATTATAGATGATTTTATCAAAAATAAAATGAATTATAAAGTATTTTATAAAAAAGTGACTCCACTGAAATGTCAAGGTGATCTCGCTAACTTAAAATTTTAAATCCGTAACTGCCCAATTGGAGCCAGTTCCTGAGCCGCCAAGGGCAACCCTTACGTGCATGTAGTTGGCCGCCTCGTTTTCAGCAAAAGATCGCGGAACAAATCCCCCCGAAGTTCGGGGGCCCGAACGTCTCCCGGGGAGCCCGCCCCACTTAATTCAGAGATCGAGAGAATGTGAGATGTTGTTGAATAAAGAAAGAATTTTTTTTTAAAATAACAAACAACAATAAATTGTCAAAATCAAAATCGAAACACCTTAACCATTATTAAAATCAAAATCAAATACAAGTAATTTCACTGCAGAATCCAACCTACTTGCAGCTCTAATAGAATGACACTTCTTTGTCATAAATCGTATCAACGATCAATGAAAACACGACAGAGTGCCCTCAGAAAGAACATCTTAACCCTAAACCCATCGGAATTTGCGCCGAGCAAATGCCTTCGGAAAGAAGGCACAAATGACCGGAGACAAGATGAAGTGAGTCAACGGGAGGAAGGTTGTGGTACATTAAATATATGTGACTACTTAAACCGTCAACAGAGGCGGAGCTGTCGTCGACGCATACAAGATGCTTCTGCAGACAGGATAAGTGGAGCGGAAGCTTCATCGAAGAGGCGGAGGTGTCGTCGACAGGGGTGTTCATGGTTTGGTTTAGTTTGGTTTCTTAGTATTTTTTCTCAAATCAAACCAAACCAAACTATCTCCCAAATCAAACTAAATCAGACCAAATTAATTTGGTTTAGTTTGGTTGGTTCGGTTCAAACCATTATTTATTGAGGTAGAGTAAATATGTCAATATATAATTTCATTTTGTTTGTTTTAAATCATATTCTATTAAAATTTAGTGTATTTGTTTATACATTTCATTAATTTGTCTTATAAACTCTTGAAACAAATTTATTTTTATAAGAAAAAGCACATAAATATTGTATTATATATAACTTAAAATAAAATATTTAATTTAATTCGGGTTATTCGGTTTAGCGGTTTGGTTTGGTTTGAAGGGCTCTATGAATCAAACCAAACCGATCGGTAGCTCAAACCAAACCAAATCGAACCAAACTTTTTGTTTGGTTTGGTTTTTCGGGTTGAACCAAATAGTGAACAGCCCTAGTCGTCGACGCATACGCAAGCGTCGTCCAGGCTTCTTCGGCAAGGCAGGTGGCCGGAGAGTCTGGGAAGAGAGGGCCACCAGTCGGGGTGAGCACGGGTCGGTTTGGTCCGCGTTGAAGCCAAAAATTTTCAACCCGAACCAAACCGAAATCACCTTCCAAACCGAACCAAACCAATCCAACTTATTTCGGGTTGGTTCGGTTTAAACCAATGAAACTCATTAAATAATAATTTAAATTAATAAATAATGACTAAAGCATAGTTATCAAGTAAAAATTTATTTTATTAACTTTAATAAAGCATTAGAAGTGTCTGACAGGTTCCCTCAAACCCCATCAACCGTGAACGTATATGTTACATGGCCCCCTTCTTTTGAAGACTTCTTTGAAGAAAGGAAATCTGTGACAGCCGATATGGGACAAAAGAGGAGCGCAGTTGGTGCTTGAAAAGTTCTCTTTGCTTTTATCCCACATCGGATCATCCAAATAGCTTTTGCATCTTATATACTCAAGGTTTCTCCCTCCTTTAAAAGTGTTTACACGCACATGAGCCTGGCCCGTGAAATGGCAGCACAGTAATCAGTTTTCTGTTTGGGTTGGGTTAAATCGGTTTAAAATTTTTGGAACCCGATTAACCCGAACTCCAATGTCAACCCGACCCGACCCGATGATTTCGGGTTGGATCGGTTCGGTTTCTCGGGTTGAACCGAGTAATGCCCACCCCTAGCCACCAGAGAGTTTGAGAAGCCCTGCGATGCTTGGGCTTACATCTCCTCCCACACGAGAGGGCAAAATCGGTACGATAAATGGCCACCCAGCGGGAGGACTGTTCACCATTCGGTTCAAATCTGAAATATTAAAGCAAATCAATAATTTGAGTCGATTTGATTTGAGCTATTGATGATTTAGTTTGATTTTTAAAATCTTTCGAATCAAATCAGATGGACAAACCGAATAACTTGAATTCAGTTAAATATTTTATTTTAAGTTATATATAATATAATATAATATTTATGTATTTTTTCTTATAAAAATAAATTTATTTCGAGAGTTTCTAAGATAAAATTATTATAATGCATAAATATATACACAAAATTTTTAATAGAATATAATTTAAAACAAACAAAATAAAATTATATATTGATTTATCTACTCCATCTTAATGAAATACAGTTTGAACCGGATTAAATTAAATCAAAGTAAATTTATTTGATTTGATTTAATTTGATTCGGGAGATAGTTTGATTTGATTTGGTTTAAGATAAAAATACTCACAAATCAAATCAAACCAAATTAGGAACACCCATACCCGACCGAGAGGCCGAAAAAATAAAGAGGAAACAGTGTTGTAACTTAAAATTAACTATCTTTAATGGTGGAATTTAAAAATAATTTGAGTAATTATTTAAGACTGAGAAATGAAAACCCCTATAATTAAGGTAAGTACAGTAAAGAACAAGAGACCCGGTAAAAATCCACATTTAACTCCAAACCCTTGTGCCACGGCAGCTCTGCGACAACCTCAATTAAACATTATGTTGACTATGCAAAGTAAATAAAAATCTTGAGAACCTAAATATGGATATTACTAACTATATGGCCTCATGAAACAAAAGAAAACTACTTAAATTAAAAAAACTAAACAAGTCGGCCAAAAAATATATGACCTTGTTAATGGGGTGTTTGGAATTGCATGATAATTTTTTGTATACTTTTATGATAAAAAATTATATTAAAATAAAAAATGAACCAACTCATGACATAAACCTATCATGTTTGGAGAGATGTGTTAACAAAAAAGAGAAACTACCATACGTGACCAAACAAATTGGGGACCACACGGAAAAAAAGAGGTTAGGGGGGTGTTTGGTTGCATGATAATTTTTTGTATACTTTCATGATAAAAAATTATATTAAAATAAAAAGTGAACCAACTCATGACATAAAATTATCATGTTTGGAGGGATGTGATTACAAAAAAAAAGAGTAACTACCACACATGACCAAACAAAGTGGGGGACCACAAGAAAAAAGAAAGAGGTGAAACCCTCTTTTTTGTTTAAGAAGAAAATCACTTTTAAAACATAAAATTTTCATGGTTACCAAACACCTCTTTTAACAAATTTTCTTACAATTTTAAAAATTAAAACAAAAATCTTCATTATCATGCAACCAAACACCCCATAGACCCTCTTTTTTGTCTATGAAAAAAATCACTTTCAAAACATAAATTTGTCATGGTTGTCGAACATCTCTTTTAACAAGTTTTCTTACAATTTTTAAAAATTAAAATAAAAACCTCCATTATCGTGCAACCAAACATCTCATAAGGAAACAAAAGAAAACAAGAATCGAGCAAAGACTAAACAATTTGACCAAATAAATAGAGGACTAGAATAAAATGAATACAAATATAAATCAGCAAGAACAATTACCGGTGATTCTTGTTTGAGTCAGTTGAATAACCTCTTCAAAAAAAAATTTGAAGTAAGGGTGTTCATAGTTTGATTTAATTTAATTTTTTGAAGATTTTTTTAAACCAAACTAAAATAATTGGGTTTGGTCTCATCCAAGTCACATTTTACTAATATAAAATATATCAATCAAATAAAACTTGATTAAAATTACAAAGTGGATAGTATTTGTATCCTCTATAAATCCATATTATATCTGATTTATAATATTAGATCAATATCCATGTCCGGCTCTGACAAGATTTTGATTATTCAATTATGTAAACAAAGCAAACACAAAAATGCCATCTTTGCTCCGTTTAAAGCCCTACTTGTTATTCTCCACATTTAGTCACATATCTCTGAACCCCTTATTTCTAACTCTTTTGGCTTCCTTATTAAAGCTCCCTCACTATAGTTTAGTTTTTCCTAGTGAAAGACTTCTCAGTGCACTCTTACGACCGGCACCTCATGTCACGACCCAAAAATTAAGCAACATAAAACCACAACTATGCAGCGGAAAACATAACGTCGTGACTGAGAGAAATCCATCATTCGGATTTCATAACCCATACAAGTATGTAGATCAACAAAAACAATCAAGTTTACATAATTCCACAAGATTTTTAAAACATGGAGTCAACAATTTTAAACCAAGCCAACTTCACCTAGATCAACTCCAACCAAAACTCGAATATTCAAAACAACTAAATTTCAAACCAAGTTCATTCATATGTTCCATCTCTGAAGAAAAACTACTAGATTTAGTTTAACCACACAACAACTTAAAAGTCCAAAACAAGCAACCTGATGAAAATAAAATATCACTCTGCTCCAACTCCAGGGGATTCTGGTTCTTCCACGGCCTCTACTTGAGCTTCCAAGCCAATCTCCTAATCTTTAAAACCTGCTGAAAAATATTAACCCACAACGGGATGAGTCCGGGGACTCCGTAGGATTTACACCCTTTACCCATCAATCGGATAACTAACATATAGTCAAGCAATGGTATATAACATATTTAAATTGAGATGTAATACAAAAGTAATATATTTCTTCTATATTAATCTCACAACCCATATCCAAACATAATTATCTTCAAAGAAAAGGTTATGTCAAAGCCAATTAATTCTAGACCAATGTATATAAGACCATAAAACTAAACAAAAATCAACTAGATGACCTCCGGACTTAACTTAACATGACCAATCTAAAATGGGACATATCTGAATTTTATAACTTATCATGCTTTAACATCTAAACATAACATGCAATGAGCATAATTTCATGTTCTTTCTAAACCCATAGTCATATAGCAAGGAATTGATCGTCTTGCCTTTTCACATCACATATACAAATCACTTTCACTGCTCTAATTTATATAGTAATAACATATACTAAGCTAGCACTTAGTGCAGTTAGGCAGTGGTGACACTTAGGGAAAAACTGCGGTAATTCAGGATCTGTGGGAGGGCCGGATTTATCTAAGATACCCGTTGCCCACTGGCAATTTGACTAGAATAGGCTGGTGAAGCCTTCATAACATGTGGTACAAGAGTTCATAATAATTTTTCAGATCATGACACACTTAATTATCATATACACAAGACATAAACATCTCATTCTAATGCCATCCATGTAAAACAAACTGTTTTTATCATAACTAGACAAAACTTGTACTAACTGACATGGTTAACATATTCTAAACAAAACTCATATCAAGTTATCAACTTAACAATATGAACCTAACCATATCATGCAAGACATATTACATAATCTGGAACCAAACCAAACAAATTTTACATGATTCATACACATGTAATATCAAACTAAACTAGACACGCTTAATTACATATACAAGACAATTAATCTAAATCAAGTTTGGCATAACGAAAACAAACTATGTTCTGATGTCAACACCCATAATCTGACCTAAATAGGTTTCAAAAAGTGTAATTTGATGACTTATGAATTTTCCAAACCTCCACATAATTATATTTCAATTCTAGGTCCATTCTAGCACATAATCATATACATAAATAACATATGATCAATTCTCATGAAAAATATTTCTACCCATTCAGAATCATGCTATACATGTTTCATAATATTCAAAATATCAATTTCAAGGTTCTAGTTTCAAGAATTTTTGAGAAAAATCACTAATCTTAAGTTCAAAGTCTAAACTAGTCAAATCAAGGTCCATAAGTTAAATCATGCATGTTTTCTAATAAAAATAGAGTCAAATACATAGACGAGATTTAGAAACCTAATTGGAATCTTATGTGAATTTTTATTATTTTTATGGATTTTTCTGTTATTTTTCTTGGCCTTAAATCTAATTTTCGAAATTAATAATTCCAAAAATCAGAAAATACCGAACCGATGCAGAACCGGGCGGTTCGACCAGCAGAACCGGGGCGGCTCGAAGGCGCTGGACCGGGCTCGACCGACGGCTCGATGGCGCCGGGCCGGGCTCCCGCGGTGACGGGCCGCGACGGCAGGGCGGCGCTCGCGACAGAGGGAGGCGGCAGGCGGAGCTCGCAACGGCGCTCGACGGCGACGGGGCTCCGGCGATGCGACCAGCAGGGGAGGTGCTGGCCACGACGGCGACGGCGAGAGAAGAGTGAAGGCCGGCGACGACAGCGGCGAGAGGACTTCTCGCGGCGATTCCGGCCAGAACAGAGGAGGTCGACGGCGGCTTCTGACAGCGACGATGGGTGGCACGGCAAGGCTAGATGGCGACGACCTCGATGGCAAGAGAGGTGCCGGAGGCTGGAGACAGCGATGGGGTGAGGGGCCGGAGGCTACGGTGGCAAGGGGAGCGCGGCGGCGCTGGCTTCCGGTGGCTATGGCGGTCGCGACCGGCGACGACGGGGGGCATCGCGAGGATCCGAGGGGGGGTGGGCGGCATTACGGCGGGGATGGCGGCGCCAAACCGGGGAAGGGGGGGGGAGGTATTTTTTAAAACGCCAGGTACTACACCTCAGCACTATTTTGACTCCACTCTAGGGGGTGTTCACCATTTAGTTTGATTTGAGTTTTGAAGGTTTTTCTCGGATCAAACCAAATCCCAACAATCAAATTAATTAATTATGTTTGGTTTAGTCTGATCTGGTTCAAATCATATTTTATTAAGATATACCATATATGTCGACGTATAATTTAATTTGGTTTGTTTTAAATCACATTCTAATATTGTTAATATATAACTTAAAATAAACATGTAATTTAATTTGAGTTGATTGATTTATCAATCTAGTTTGAAAGATCTTAGATACCAAATCAAACCAAGTTATTCTGGTTGAACTCAACATTGAACACCCCGCAAACAGCGAAGGCATATATAAGTACCTCAATGATAAGCTCCTTTCTTCATGACTTATTGTATGACCAAGAACTGTACGTATACTAACGGACCACTTATCATTTCTTTGTAGATAGCAAAGAAAAGTCTGTGGACAAATCCATTACCGATAAATAACAAATAACATGAGATGTAGTCTTTGGTTATTATTAAGAAAGGATAGGATTACATACAGTGGCATCACTATATCCAAATTATTGGCATTCCTAATGTAGTACTGATTCTGTTCTGCTATGTAATCCAATAGCCCAACCCAAGATAAGCATATATCACATGTCTCGATCACTGTACTTTAAATATCAACCTAAAACTTTTGAAAATTATGCGTTTCTTGTGAGATCACTAATATTCTTAAATGTCTCTCAGATGTTGGAATCAGTTTGATGTTCAAGATCCAGTTATCTTTTGGTGTTAAGAGACGCTGCTTTGTTTCTGTTTCCCATTCTTTTATCGAGAACCCAGTGGAATTACACATCAAAAAAAAAGAAGGAACACAGGAATTGATGATACCACTACATATATATATATAGTTGGGCACATGATTAACCAGATATCGGATTAGAACTTGGAAAAAAAAAGATATTCATCCAATTAACACGATGTCCATAAACAAATTAAGTGCAACTAGATAGGCTTAAGTTAGTCTGTTCCCTCCACTCCACCAGAAATTCTCACCGGCCCCCATTCATGATCAGTGTACCTGGTGTGGCTTCCTCTCACTAGGAAAGTGAAGGCCGTCAACCAAGAAGAACAGCTCACTGAGCCAGGTTGCAGTGGATGCCTGAGATAATAATTTATTTGACAGAACATTCAGTTATTCAATTTTTTGCTATATATATGTATTTTTCCACTTTTGAATTGTGGAGAGAAAACGACCCTTCTGCTCCTTTGTCTCGTAACTTCAGTTTAGAAGAAGACATGCGTCCAAGTTTGCAAAAATAGTGTCTTTCCAAACACTGATCTGTACATTCTTACAAAGCGTCCTAGCATGCCGAAAAGAATAACTTGGATGGGGGCATAATTAAAACAACATGACAAGAATGGGATGGAAAGGGGGTGGTAACAGAGATGAATCGCCAAGGAGAAATCAGAGAGGACAACGAGGGAAAAATTCAGAAAGACATAGAAGACGGCACGCTTTGTCAAGGGAATGAGGTGAATAAGAAGAGAGGAGAGAACGAGGAAAGTGACCTAATATTCAAGGGCAAAAGGGGAAGAAGAAAGAAAAATTAACCAAGATTTAAGAAAAATTAATTAAATTTTCTAAGAGAACAATCATATATACCAAGAAGATTTCTCTGTGCCAACACTTGCAGGTGTCTACCTAATTAGCCTTCGCAGCTAGCTCCAATGAGCGATCCGGCCACTTGTTCATATCTTGATTTGTCACGGCTGTAAGATCTTAATTATTTATTCACACAGAATGTGAAAAGTAGTAACTTTGTTTTGATTCATCTGACAAAATTAACTAGTTACTGATCTCGTGAAATCTCTCGTCATATACCGTTCTTTTTCTACATGTATTGATTAAATCAGTTGATTGACTAAAAAATCACACAAGTCTACTCAGGATGTCATCCATTCTTAAATACAATCAACTTTAGAGTTTTTTAACTTAATTTTTAAGATATAATTGATCAGAGTTATCCATAATCTATTGACTTAATCTTTTAACATGTTCTCAAGTCAACGTGTTACAATCTAACTTCTTAATGATTTGGTGTCATCGTCCATGCCGTCCATACATTACATGTTACATAACGAGTCAAGATGGATCTTACCACTAAGCCATGCGTTAATATCATATGCACCAGTCAAATGAGTTGACCCGACAAGATTACTAGTTAACAACCTTCTCACAAGGTCTCTCATGTTCTTCTTCTTCTTCTTCTTCTTCTTCTTCTTCTTCTTCTTCTTCTTCTCTCTCTGTATCTATAAAGGGAGAGAGAGAGAGAGATAGCCATAGACCTCTCTGTATATATAAGGGGAGAGAGAGAGAGAGATAGCCATAGACCTATACAGATGTGTACCCCATGTGACGAAACAGTCATAAAGTTGGTAGTATGTCATGGCTATTAACGTGTGGACATCATGCACGCTCCGGCGAGCCTGACCCCCAAAATGCTGCGGGTGCAGGCGTTTATATATATATATATATATATATATATATATATATATGTGTGTGTGTGCATAGAGCCTAGAGAAATTAGACTAGATCGACCTCTCTAAACCAAACCACTGTATGTACACAGTCGTGCCTAGCTAGCTTGGATGGTACGTCTATGTTGGGCCACCTCAACCTGTGGGGATGAGCCTGCCGGTGAAAATCCGTACTGTGACCACCGGAAGAAGGGGGTGAGTGCAGTTGTATCGTTTATATTTAGTCTCACATCAAGATACTTTTAAAGATGAACAAGAAAGGATAGACCCATTTAGGATAGTAGGCTAAAATGATGCGGTGGCCACTCAATAGACCTGAAGGTCCTGTAACACATGATGAGAGAGGAGAGTCAGAGATGTCGAATATTAGTATATATGGAAGACTAGAACATGAGATATATATACGATGCCATAGTAGACAATTAGACCCGTTTGATAGCAGTATCAAAGATCTCTATCGCTTTTAAATTTAAAATTCATATTGATGGTAGTTACCTAACGGCGTTTGACTGATGGTATCACTTTTGAAATTTGCAACGCAAGAAAAATGTATAGTGTAATACAAGTGTCGACTTATAATAATTTTGATATTGATACCTTATGGTCTGTTTGGTTAAAGTATCAAAAGTGATACTATATTAGTATTGATATTGACATTTCTAGAAGATGGAGTATCAATATCAAAATTGATACGAGATGGCACTTGTATTACATAAAATGTGTTGTTTACACTGTAATTATCAAAATTGATATTATTAGTCAAACACCTCAAGGTGATTACTATCAATATCAATTTTAAAAATAATAGTGATAGAGATATCTAATAATATTATCAATCAGGGTATTAACTTTTAAAAATATTAGTATCAATATTAATATAATATCATTTTCGATACTCTAACTAAACAGACCATTAATTAACGCACATTTCTAATACACTCACCGTGTTAGGGCGCAACTGAATACATAAATTTGAGAGGCGATGCTAATGAATAGATTATGCATACTGACTGATTGATTAAGCTATAAATATGATATCGTTAATTATATGTATGTGTGTATAGTGTAGATTCAATGAAAACAAATTGTGAAACTGAGAAAAGATGATATAGTAAGTAGATGATGTATAATTTGTTGCATACAGCTAGGATTTATACAAAAATAGGCAAGTGAAAGATAATTAAATAAATGAGATAAAAGATAAAAGGCTAACACACACGTGTGTTCTCGATCAGTTTATTAATTTTGGTCTATCTTGAGAGTTATAATAAATATATAGAATTATATTTTTATATATCACTACAGGAAATTGAGTCATTGGCGACGGGTTATTGGCGACGGCTTTTTAAAGTCGTCGCTAATAATGTTAAAAGCGACGGCTAAATTAACGCCGTCGCTAATAATTGGTAAATAGCGACGGCTAAATATAGCCGTCGCAAATTATTGGTATTGCGACGGTAGAAGCCGTCGCAATACTCAGAAAATGACCCGTGCGGGTTTTTCTCACGGAAGAGTGGCGACGGCTTCATACGCCGTCGCTAATAATATTAGTGGCGACGGCTTAAGCCGTCGCAATACCCAGAGAACGACCCGTGCGGGTTTTTCCCACGGAAAAGTGGCGACGGCTTCATACGCCGTCGCTAATAATATTAGTGGCGACGGCTTAAGCCGTCGCAATACCCAGAGAACGACCCGTGTGAGTTTTTTCCCTCGGAAAAGTGGCGACGGCTTCATACGCCGTCGCTAATAATATTATTGGCGACGGCTTAAGCCGTCGCCACTAATTCACGGTGACCGTTGAACGGTCGACTTTTGTTGGCGACGGCGGTAGCCGTCGCCAATGTAACTTATCCTGTTATTGGCGACGGCTTCAAAAGTCGTCGCCAATAAGTTTGGCTTAAAAAACCCTCGACGCCCTCCTTTCTTCCCCCCGCCGCTGACTCCCCCGCTCTCTCTCTCTCTCTCGCGCACGCTCTGCCGCCGCCGCCGCCGGTCTCCGCCGCCGTGGCCGCCGCCGTCGTCGCCGCCGCCGCCGCCGCATACGCACCCTCGTCGCCGCCTCGTGAGGGGAGAGCTACGAGAAAGCCTCCGTGGGTGTCGCCGGCTCCACCGCCGCCGCCGCCGCCGCCTCCTTTGTGCCGGATTTAAACTCTACTTAGGGTTAATCGAACCTCCTTTCGAGGTATACATCTTCAACAAACGAATTTTTGTTTAATTTTTTTCCTATACATCACAAAGCATATATGCAATAGATATGTGCCAAACATCGATCCCTAACAAATTAATAGGTTAGGACTTACTCAAACCAAATATGTAGCACCTTGATCACTTTAATTATTTAGGAGATAGAACAAAAGTAGATATGTGCATAGAGTTTCAATTATATTATCACTAAGTTTAATACCGATTTTGCTAAAAAGTTAAATATTAAAAGGAAAACTAAGAGAATTTTTTTATGGGCTTAATGTGAAAATATAAACTTTTAGTTGTCACTTAATTTAACTTAATGCAATATCCTTAGAACTTAATTTTTTTAAATGATTACATTAAATGACCTAAATGACCTAAATGACCTAAATGACCTAAAATATGTTAATTTTTCTTAGATGTTTACATTACATGACATAAATGACATTAAATGACCTAAATGACCTAAATGACATTAAATGACCTAAATGACCTAAAATGACTTAATTTTTTCTTAGTTTTCATGTCTAACTCTTCGTTTGTGATAAAAATATTTAATTGGTATGTATAAACATTTATTGTCCAACAATAAGTCTAATTTTGATCATTTTATATCTTTTTCAGGAAACTTCAATCGAGATATTTATTAGCTTAACCCGTCCCAAATAACTTCATCCGCCGTCTAATCTCCTTATCGTTTGCGACGGCTTAAGCCGTCATAATAACGTTATTGGCGACGGCTGTTTAAGCCGTCTCCAATAAATGGTCGTTTTGCTAATAACTTATGCGACGGCTTACAAGCCGTCGCCAATAAACGTACTCAGAACAGCTTAACAATAGCCGTCGCGAATATTATTGGCGACGGCGTTATTTGCGACGCGTTTGCGACGGCTTTGAAGCCGTCGCTAATATTTATTAGCGACGGCTTTTTGGTTTGTTGAGACGGCTTACAGCCGTCCCTAATAACCTATTTTCTTGTAATGTATAACGAGTTGCAAGATATATATATTTAACAGTGCCAACAAATATGAGTTGATGTGAACCTCTATTAAGTCATGATCATATTGGGACTTATTCTAGCTAGTTGTTACTAGAATCTTTTAGGTAATTAATTATATATCTGAGGTGTGCAATACAATCGTGCGTACGTGTGATGGGCTCGGACTAGAAAAATCTTTATAATTATATGATCTATTTAAATTTTTAATTATAAATACATGAATTGGTTGTAATCTTTATATATTTTTTAAAAATAAATTATAAAATAAATACTTATTTTTTATAAACTATATATTCAAATTAGCAACTATATATATTTATTTCCCTTCAGTAACTAAGGTCGTTCAAAGTCTTAACATGCATTTCTATCAGAGATGCGTGACAATCTTTTCTGGATGTTTGGTTGCACGACAATTTTTTTGTACATGTTCATGGTAAAAAAATATTAAAATAAAAAATAAATCGACTCATGACATAAAATTATCATATGTTTGGAGGGATGTGATAACAAAAAAGAGTAACTACCTTTCATCACCAAATAAAATGGGAGACCACAAGAATAAAGAAAGAGGTGAGATCCTCTTTTTAAGAAGAAAATCATTTTCAAAACATAAATTTGTCATGATTACCAAATATCTCTTTTAACAAGATCTTTTTTACAATTTTAAAATTAAAATAAAATTTTTATTATCGTACAACCAAACACCCCGTTATATATATATGTACGTGTATATATATATATATATATGTTCTCTGCATGCCGCCTATGACAGTGAACCGAATGCATCGGGGAGAAGAGTATGGCGCCGTCTAATAATTCGTCGTATCTCAATGATGAAGTCGATTTTACGGATGGGCGGATGTCGATCTATGATGCGTCCGCATATATACATGTTCTTCTTCGCTAGCTAGTACGTACGCTTGTCTCTGGGGTAGGGGTGTAAACCGAATTCGATATTTTGATTCGATTTCGATAAAAATTAATGGGTTTGGAACTTATTTTTGTATCCTATAAACTATCGGAATCGGAATCGGATATTCCGGTAGATTATCGGAATCGGAATCAGAATCGGAAGCAGTTAGATCCAATTTCGTTAATCCGATTTCGATAAAAAAATAATTATATATAAATAAAATTAAATGAAAAAGTTAAATAAATCATAAAATACAATATATAAATTGATAAAATAATAAAAATAAAATTTTAATAAGATTATATCAAAATTTATTAATTATATGTAAATTATTGACTCACTTTTGAATAAAAATTAATATTTAATATGCATTTCGGATTTTATCGGATTCGGTTCCGATTTCGATAACGGAATCGAAATCGGATCGAAATCGGAACATAGTGATTCCGAAATTATCAGAATCGAAATCGGAACCCCTTAACCCTTATCGGAATCGGAATCGGATTTTGGTGAATCCGCTACCGAATCCGACCCGTTTACGGTCCTACTCTAGGGAGGTGGGAATCTTATCCGCTCGGTCCCATGCATCCAGACTTATTTATCATATGTTAGGTAAAGGCTCGCTTGTTAGAACTAATGGGTTGTTTGTTTTTTTTTTACATTTTCATGATAAAAAATGATATTAAAATAAAAAATGAACTAACTCATCACATAAAATTATCATGTTTAGAGGAATGTGATAACAAAAAAAGAGTAAACTATCATTCATGAACAAACAAAGTGGGGGACCAAAAAAAAAAGAAGATTGAGGATTCCGCTCAAAGGTTTCTTTGTTTTCTTTGTATCTCTCCCATATGATTTCTTTGTTTTCTTTGCATCTCTCCCATATGCCTTAATATCTGTGCATCCGATTGAGGATTCCGCTCAAAGGTAAAATGTTGCTGCATTAATATAAAAATGATTAAAAAGTTCACCAAAATTTAGATAAGATGAAGCTACTTGAATGTTACCTCTAAATCACGGAATATGGCATCCTTTTTCTCCTGCGGTAGAGCCATGTAATTATGCTCCCACAAATCGCAATAAACTCTGTTCATAACTCCTAAGTACGAGGTAAACTCCTGTCCATGTGATCCAACGCCGGATCCTCCTACTAGAACGACGTTGTAGGACTCATCAGGGCCAAGTGTTCGCACACTGATGGCCTTTGCTGGACCTCTCCCACGTCTAACTGATGTAGCTAGTTAAGTATAAATTAAAAATTACAATTAGACAACGACGATTTTTTAAAAAAACTTTTTACTAGCATTTATTCAAATATTTACCTGAAGCATGGGAAGATGGACTACTACCATCCGTAGGAGGCGTCGTCGGAACCCGGTGAGAAGGAGTCCGAGATGGACTAGGCTCATGGGGTGCCTCCCTAATCGGCTCGGAAGCAACACCCCCGGAGGTGGAAGGTCGATCCCTAGATGCTTGAGATTGACCCCGAGGTCCACCGCCCTCGGATGGTGTAGAAGTCCGAGATGTCCTACGACTTTCTTGAAAATTCTCTTCATCCGTCACATAAAAATATTAGGCGCAATCCCGGCTTATAATTGTGCAATAAAAAAATTTAGCGAATCCGGGGCCGGATTGGCCAATCCGAGGCCGGATTGCCTAATCCGAGACCCGTTCCGGGTGCCGATCGGGAAATCCGGCTTCGGATTGAGAAACTTGGATTTTTTGGTCAATCCGAGGCCGGATTGCCCATTCCGAGACCCGTTCCGGGTTTCGATGGTGCAATCCGGCTCCGGATTGAAAAACTTGGATTTTGGCCAATCCGAGGCCGGATTGCCCAATCCGAGACCCGTTCCGGTTCCGATCGGGCAATCCGGCCGGATTGTGGGACTTAGCTTTTTGGCCAATCCGAGGCGGATTGCCCAATCCGAGACCCGCTCCGGGTTCCGATCGGGCAATCCGGCCGGATTGAGAAACTTGGATTTTTGGCCAATCGAGGCGGATTGCCCAATCCGAGACCCGTTGCGGGTTCCGTCGGGCAATCCGGCGGATTGAGAAACTTGGATTTTTGGCCAATTGAGGCCGGATTGCCCAATCCGAGACCCGTTGCGGGTTCCGATCGGGCAATCCGGCCGGATTGAAAAACTTGATTTTTGGCCAATCCGAGGCCGGATTGCCCAATCCGAGACCCGTTGCGGGTTCCGATCGGGCAATCCGCCGGATTGAGAAACTTGATTTTTGGCCAATTGAGGCCGGATTGCCCAATCCGAGACCCGTTCGGGTTCCGGTCGGGCAATCCGCGGATTGAGAAACTTGGCTTTTTTGGCCAATCAGGCGGATTGCCCAATCCGAGACCCGCCCGGGTTCCGATCGGGCAATCCGGCCGGATTGAGAAACTTGGATTTTTGGCCAATCGAGGCCGGATTGCCCAATCCGAGACCCGTTCGGGTTCCGTCGGGCAATCCGGCCGGATTGAAAAACTTGGATTTTTGGCCAATCGAGGCCGGATTGCCCAATCCGAGACCCGCCGGATTAGGCAATCCGGATTGACAATTGCCCAACTGACCCGCGGGTTCCATCGGCAATCCGGCCGGATTGAAAAACTTGGATTTTTGGCCAATTCGAGGCCAGATTGCCCAATCCGAGACCCGCTATGCGGGTTCC
Organism: Cryptocoryne crispatula var. balansae; assembly: GCA_036172225.1. Classification (NCBI taxonomy): domain Eukaryota; kingdom Viridiplantae; phylum Streptophyta; class Magnoliopsida; order Alismatales; family Araceae; genus Cryptocoryne; species Cryptocoryne crispatula. The sequence goes on along the minus strand of CM069922.1, from coordinate 13,319,137 downwards.
GATCGGGCAATCCGGCCGGATTGCGGACTTAGCTTTTTTGGCCAATTCGAGGCCGGATTGCCCAATCGAGACCCGTTCGGGTTCCGGTCGGGCAATCCGGCTTCGGATTGAGAAACTTGATTTTTGGCCAATCGAGGCCGGATTGCCCAATCCGAGACCCGCTCCGGTTCCGGTCGGGCAATCCGGCCGGATTGTGGACTTAGCTTTCTTGGCCAATCCGAGGCGGATTGCCCAATCCGAGACCCGTTCCGGGTTCCGATCGGGCAATCCGGCGGATTGAGAAACTTGGATTTCTTGGCCAATCCGAGGCCGGATTGCCCAATCCGAGACCCGTTGCGGGTTCCGATCGGGCAATCCGGCTTCGGATTGAGAAACTTGGATTTTTTGGCCAATCCGAGGCCGGATTGCCCAATCCGAGACCCGTTGCGGGTTCCGATCGGGCAATCCGGCTTCGGATTGAGAAACTTGGATTTTTTGGCCAATCCAAGGCCGGATTGCCCAATCCGAGACCCGTTCCGGGTTTCGATCGGGCAATCCGGCTTCGGATTGTGGGACTTAGCTTTTTTGGCCAATTCTTCGGATTAACTTTCTATTTGTATAGGCTGAGTTTCTTGAAGTTGTACATCTTCGTCGATTACTCCAAATGTTATAGGTACGTTAATAAGTTGTTCTTGATACGGTTCGTTTTCATCTTCACTTTCATTTCCGGAAAGGTTGTAATAGTTACGAGGTAGTGATCGTACTGGTAACACCCATCCCTTATTAGAGTTATCATTTACATAAAAAACTTGTTCCACTTGGCTTGCTAGTGCAAACGGTTCATCCGTTCCTAATCTTCTCTGTGTGTTTAATGATATAAAACCATATTCATTAACCTTAAAACCTCGATCATTATCATGTACATCCCACCATTCACATTCAAAAAGTGTTAAACGGCTATTCCGATCGAACGATATCTCAATTATATCTAATATTCGTCCATAATAACCGTCACAACCAGATTGAAGATGGTCATTTACAATAACACCACTTAGTTGAGTTGATTTGGTTGAATCGGATTCCAATGTTCGAAATCTAAATCCATTACATATATAACCGTTTAATGACGAGGCAAATCTCGACGGACTGAGTGATAAAATCTCCAGCTCCTTGGTATATCTAGAAGAACCTATATTTCTTAACTCTTGAATGTGTGTTCGAACCACACGAAGAAGTTTTCTTCCGTAGTTGGTCTATTTTTAAGAGCATCACTATGAGATTGACGAAAATAATCGATGTCATCAACTTGATTTAACACGTATGCATGTATTAACCGTTGTTCTCTTTCCGTCAAAATTTTAGGCACACGCCTGCATCTCAAAGGGCGACCAATTGGTTTGAATATTGAACTATCATCCGTATCAACTTCTTCTGAACCACCGTCATAGTTCCGATCTCTACTATATTCACTCGTATCACGCATATATGTTGAAATAAACTCGGGTACACTCCTCAACCAAGTAGCCCCGGGCAATAGAACCTTCAACTCTCGCCTTGTTGCCCACATAATCTTTGAGCCTCTTTAAATATCTTTCAATTGGATACATCCATCGGTATTGAACTGGTCCGGACATTCTTGCCTCATAAGCCAAATGCACAACTAGGTGAATCATTACATCAAAGAATGATGGTGGAAAAATTTGTTCCAACTTGCACAATGTTACCGCAATCTTTGTCTCCCAATCTCTCAAAATGTTCTCGTTCAAAACCTTAGCGCAGATGATCTTAAAATACTGGCATAACTCTACAATAGGACTCAGTACATCCTTCGGCACATTTCCTTGAAATGCCAAAGGAATAATTATTTGCATCATCACATGACAATCATGACTTTTTAAACCACTAATTGTTCGGACACTTAAATCTACACATCTACTAAAATTCGACGAATAACCATCCGGCACTCGAACATTCTTAATGAATTCAAGTATTCTAGACTTTTGATCGTTGCTAAGTTTATAAATTGCATCTGGAAATTTTGATGAACCCTCGTACGGATGTAACTCGGGACGAATATTTAAATCTACTAAATCTTTCCGTGAGTTCAAATTGTCCTTGTCAATTCCTGATAGGTTAAACATCTCTAATATATTGTCGCACACATTCTTCTCAATATGCATGACATCCAAATGGTGCCGAATGATAAGAGATGACCAATATGGGAGTTTCTCAAAAAATATACTCTTCTTCTTCCAATTTTTATTCTTTGACAAATTTTTCCTTAAGTTCTCTAAATCTTTCTTAAACGGTTTTCCGAACCTAATAGTGTCCATCTCCTTTTGTTGCCTCCATAGGTCATATCCCGTAAGTATCTTTGGTGCTCCCTTCACACATCGTCGACCATCAAAAAGATGCTTATACCGGTTCTTTCTCCACCGATGTGCTACTGGTAAGAACCGACGATGACCAAGGTAGCATTGTTTTCGACTATGGGTAAGTCGAATGGTATGTGTTTCTTCGTTACATATAGGACACGCCAATTTTCCTTTAGTACTCCATCCAGATAAATTTGCATATCCCGGAAATCATTTATCGTACTAAAAAGTAGGACTTTCATTATGAAAATCTCTTTCTTTTCGGCGTCATAAGTCTTCAATCCAATCTCCCACAAATCTTTTAGCTCTTCCACCAATGGTTGTAAGAATACATCAATATCATTTCCGGGAGCTTTCGGACCGGGTATTAATAATGATATCATTGTGTATGTGGCTTTCATACACATCCACGGTGGTAAGTTGTACACCATTGTAACAACAGCCACACACTATATTTTGAAGACATTTGACCAAATGGATTAAAGCCATCTGAAGCCAATCCAATCCGAATGTTGCGTTTCTCTAACGCAAATTCTGGATAAAGTTCATCCACCCTTTTCCAAGCGGGAGAATCGGCAGGATGACGCATTTCACCTCTCAATTGATATGATCGTGATTGACTGTGCCATGTCATCCACTTAGCCGTATTGGATGATATGAATAAACGCTGCAACCTAACTCCTAATGGAAAATAATGTAAACTTTTTTGTGCTATTTTTTTATTTTGATTTTTAGGATCATTTTTATATCTGGAGGTGTTACAATATGGACAAACATTTTTATCTTTATTCTCTTTCCAAAATAGAATACAATCATTTTTACATGCATGAATTTTCTCATAAGTAAGTCCCAATTCCTTAACTAATTTCTTAAGCTCATACCAATTATCGGGAACACATGCCCCATTAGGTAAGACTTCCTTAAATAAAGATAATATCATATCCATACATTTTCTAGTGAGACCATTAATGGACTTAAGTTGAATCAACTTTAATATAAATTTTAATTTAGATACATTTTTAACACCTTCATATAGAGGTGTTTAGAATCTTTTAATAATTTAGAATATTGAAAATTATCTTCATTGTGTTCTTCCTCATTATGTCGAATAGAAGATTCGTTATTTTGAATATCTTGTAACATTTCCATTACCTCATCATCTACATAATTATCTTGTGGTTCATTTAAAATTGAAATGTCCTCATTTATCATATTGACTTCAATTTCACCATGGCATATCCATTTTTGATAATTTAACCATATACCATTGCATATTAGGTGTTCTTTGACAACATTTCTTTTAAAAATAAATGTATTACAACATTTTTTACAAGGACACCGTATTAGATCGTTATGTTGTCCATGTCTAAATTGTATTCTAGAATCATGAAAAGAATAGTTTAAAAATTCTTCGATTCCTTCAATATATCTAGAATCTAATCTATTAGGAATATGCATCCATGATTTGTCTAAGTTACTCATCTTAATTTGTCAAAAGATTGAAATACAATGAAGAAATGTTAATTTAATAAATAAATCAATATATAACCGAACCTCCACCGAAAGAAGAAACTCTCAAGTATATATCTCGATTGAAGTTTCCTGAAAAAGAGATAAAATGATCAAAATTAGACTTGTTGTTGAACAATAAATGTTTATACATACCAATTAAATATTTTTATCACAAACGAATAGTTAGACATGAAAACTAAGAATTCAGATTTGTTATATTAAGTTAAAACAAAACAAAAAATTATACAAAATCAATAGTTGGAAGTCCAAAGGTCCTTAAAATAAGTAACCAAATCAAGAACTAATAATTCAAAAATTGAATATCCTTAGTCCGAAGACACTTTTGAAATCTAAAAAAAATGCAAATCGAATTCCCAAATTCACAACTCTCCAAACCGAAAGTTCAAATCCAAAATCTCAAACTTGAAAAACTCATCAAGACGAAATTTCAAATCTCAAAGTTTAAAACCCGCAAATTTCAAATATGAAACTCCGTATATCAAAATCCCAAATCGCCAATATCACCAATAAAGAAATCTCCAAGTTCTAGAATTTGAATCAAGAATCCCAAATCAACTCTTAATTTGAAACTTCAATCTCTTGAACCTAAACCTAAATCTCCAATCCGAAATTCAAAGCCGAAAATCCCAAACAAAAAAATAAATCCTTAACTTGAAACTTTGTGGTTCGATCTATATACCCAAATATCCCAAATCACTTGAAACCGAAATGTCAAAGCCCAAATCAAACAATTGAAATCTTAAAATTGCCACTCGAAATCTAAAACGAGAAAAATCTGAATATTTTTTTTTGATCTGGAATCACAATCAAATCTCAAACTCCCTCAATCTGAAACTTCATGTTTCAAACAAAAAAAATGAGATCTCAAATTCTTCCTTGAAGTTTAAGCTCTAAAATCTCAGGTTTCTGGCATCTGAAATTTTCAAACGAAATTATTCTAAGGCTCATTCCATGATTAAATAAATTATGCACCTATCTACCTTTGTTCTATCTCCTAAATAATTAAAGTGATCAAGGTGCTACATAATTGGTTTGAGGAGGTCCTAACCTATTAATTTGTTAGGGCTATTTGGCACATATATGCTTTGTGATGTATATAAAAAAAATTAAAATAAAATTCGTTTGTTGAAGATGTATACCTCAAAGGAGGTTCGATTAACCCTAAGTAGGGTTTAAATCTAGCACAAAGGAGGTGGCGGCGGCGGCGGCGGCGGAGCCGGCGACACCCACGGCGGTGACGGAGGTAGCTCTCCGTGCCCTACGCAGGAAGGGGGCAAGCCGGCGGCGGCGGCGGCGCCGGCCACGGCGGCGGCGACGGCGACCGGCGGCGGCGGCGACGGCGACCGGCGGCGGCGGCGATGGCTGAAGCGGCGGCGACCGGCGGCGGCGGCAGCACCAGACGGTGAGAGAGAGAGAGAGAGAGAGAGCGCGGCGGGGGGAAGAAAGGAGGGCGGCGAGGGTTTTTTAACCCAAACTTATTGGCGACGGCTTTTGAAGCCGTCGCCAATAACAGGATAAGTTACATTGGCGACGGCTTTCGCCGTCGCCAACAAAAGTCGACCGTTCAACGGTCACCATGGATTAGTGGCGACACGCCGTCGCCACTAATATTATTAGCGACGGCGTATGAAGCCGTCGCCAATTTTCCGAGGGAAAAAATCCGCACGGGGCGTTTTCGGGTATTGCGACGGCTAAAGCCGCCGCCACTAATATTAGTAGCGACGGCGTATCAAGCCGTCGCCAGTTTTCCGAGAAAAAAAACCCGCACGGTCGTTTTCTGGTATTGCGACGGCTTCGACCGTCGCAAAAACCATTATTTTCGACGGCTTAATTGAGCCGTCGCTATTTACCAAATATTAGCGACGGCGTTAATTTAGCCGTCGCTTTTATCATTATTGGCGACGGCTTATAAAAGCCGTCGCAAATAACCCGTCGCCAATGACCCAGTTTACAATGTCTCATAAGGAAACAAAAGAAAACAAGAATCGAGCAAAGACTAAACAATTTGACCAAATAAATAGAGGACTAGAATAAAATGAATACAAATATAAATCAGCAAGAACAATTACCGGTGATTCTTGTTTGAGTCAGTTGAATAACCTCTTCAAAAAAAAATTTGAAGTAAGGGTGTTCATAGTTTGATTTAATTTAATTTTTTGAAGATTTTTTTAAACCAAACTAAAATAATTGGGTTTGGTCTCATCCAAGTCACATTTTACTAATATAAAATATATCAATCAAATAAAACTTGATTAAAATTACAAAGTGGATAGTATTTGTATCCTCTATAAATCCATATTATATCTGATTTATAATATTAGATCAATATCCATGTCCGGCTCTGACAAGATTTTGATTATTCAATTATGTAAACAAAGCAAACACAAAAATGCCATCTTTGCTCCGTTTAAAGCCCTACTTGTTATTCTCCACATTTAGTCACATATCTCTGAACCCCTTATTTCTAACTCTTTTGGCTTCCTTATTAAAGCTCCCTCACTATAGTTTAGTTTTTCCTAGTGAAAGACTTCTCAGTGCACTCTTCTGACCGGCACCTCATGTCACGACCCAAAAATTAAGCAACATAAAACCACAACTATGCAGCGGAAAACATAACGTCGTGACAGTGAGAGAAATCCATCATTCGGATTTCATAACCCATACAAGTATGTAGATCAACAAAAACAATCAAGTTTACATAATTCCACAAGATTTTTAAAACATGGAGTCAACAATTTTAAACCAAGCCAACTTCACCTAGATCAACTCCAACCAAAACTCGAATATTCAAAACAACTAAATTTCAAACCAAGTTCATTCATATGTTCCATCTCTGAAGAAAAACTACTAGATTTAGTTTAACCACACAACAACTTAAAAGTCCAAAACAAGCAACCTGATGAAAATAAAATATCACTCTGCTCCAACTGCAGGGGGATTACGGTTCTTCCACGGCCTCTACTTGAGCTTCCAAGCCAATCTCCTAATCTTTAAAACCTGCTGAAAAATATTAACCCACAACGGGATGAGTCCGGGGACTCCGTAGGATTTACACCCTTTACCCATCAATCGGATAACTAACATATAGTCAAGCAATGGTATATAACATATTTAAATTGAGATGTAATACAAAAGTAATATATTTCTTCTATATTAATCTCACAACCCATATCCAAACATAATTATCTTCAAAGAAAAGGTTATGTCAAAGCCAATTAATTCTAGACCAATGTATATAAGACCATAAAACTAAACAAAAATCAACTAGATGACCTCCGGACTTAACTTAACATGACCAATCTAAAATGGGACATATCTGAATTTTATAACTTATCATGCTTTAACATCTAAACATAACATGCAATGAGCATAATTTCATGTTCTTTCTAAACCCATAGTCATATAGCAAGGAATTGATCGTCTTGCCTTTTCACATCACATATACAAATCACTTTCACTGCTCTAATTTATATAGTAATAACATATACTAAGCTAGCACTTAGTGCAGTTAGGCAGTGGTGACACTTAGGGAAAAGCTGCGGTAATTCGGGATCTGTGGGAGGGCCGGATTTATCTAAGATACCCGTTGCCCACTGGCAATTTGACTAGAATAGGCTGGTGAAGCCTTCATAACATGTGGTACAAGAGTTCATAATAATTTTTCAGATCATGACACACTTAATTATCATATACACAAGACATAAACATCTCATTCTAATGCCATCCATGTAAAACAACCGTTTTTATCATAACTAGACAAAACTTGTACTAACTGACATGGTTAACATATTCTAAACAAAACTCATATCAAGTTATCAACTTAACAATATGAACCTAACCATATCATGCAAGACATATTACATAATCTGGAACCAAACCAAACAAATTTTACATGATTCATACACATGTAATATCAAACTAAACTAGACACGCTTAATTACATATACAAGACAATTAATCTAAATCAAGTTTGGCATAACGAAAACAAACTATGTTCTGATGTCAACACCCATAATCTGACCTAAATAGGTTTCAAAAAGTGTAATTTGATGACTTATGAATTTTCCAAACCTCCACATAATTATATTTCAATTCTAGGTCCATTCTAGCACATAATCATATACATAAATAACATATGATCAATTCTCATGAAAAATATTTCTACCCATTCAGAATCATGCTATACATGTTTCATAATATTCAAAATATCAATTTCAAGGTTCTAGTTTCAAGAATTTTTGAGAAAAATCACTAATCTTAAGTTCAAAGTCTAAACTAGTCAAATCAAGGTCCATAAGTTAAATCATGCATGTTTTCTAATAAAAATAGAGTCAAATACATAGACGAGATTTAGAAACCTAATTGGAATCTTATGTGAATTTTTATTATTTTTATGGATTTTTCTGTTATTTTTCTTGGCCTTAAATCTAATTTTCGAAATTAATAATTCCAAAAATCAGAAAATACCGAACCGATGCAGAACCGGGCGGTTCGACCAGCAGAACCGGGGCGGCTCGAAGGCGCTGGACCGGGCTCGACCGACGGCTCGATGGCGCTGGGCCGGGCTCCCGCGGTGACAGTCGCGACGGCAGGGCGGCGCTCGCGACAGAGGGAGGCGGCAGGCGGAGCTCGCAACGGCGCTCGACGGCGACGGGGCTCCGGCGATGCGACCAGCAGGGGAGGTGCTGGCCACGACGGCGACGGCGAGAGAAGAGTGAAGGCCGGCGACGACAGCGGCGAGAGGACTTCTCGCGGCGATTCCGGCCAGAACAGAGGAGGTCGACGGCGGCTTCTGACAGCGACGATGGGTGGCACGGCAAGGCTAGATGGCGACGACCTCGATGGCAAGAGAGGTGCCGGAGGCTGGAGACAGCGATGGGGTGAGGGGCCAGAGGCTACGGTGGCAAAGGGAGCTCGGCGGCGCTGGCTTCCGGTGGCTATGGCGGTCGCGACCGGCGACGACGGGGGGCATCGCGAGGATCCGAGGGGGGGTGGGCGGCATTACGGCGGGGATGGCGGCGCCAAACCGGGGAAGGGGGCGACAGTTATTTTTTAAAACGCCAGATATTACACCTCAGCACTATTTTGACTCCACTCTAGGGGGTGTTCACCATTTAGTTTGATTTGAGTTTTGAAGGTTTTTTCTCGGATCAAACCAAATCCCAACAATCAAATTAATTAATTATGTTTGGTTTAGTCTGATCTGGTTCAAATCATATTTTATTAAGATATACCATATATGTCGACGTATAATTTAATTTGGTTTGTTTTAAATCACATTCTAATATTGTTAATATATAACTTAAAATAAACATGTAATTTAATTTGAGTTGATTGATTTATCAATCTAGTTTGAAAGATCTTAGATACCAAATCAAACCAAGTTATTCTGGTTGAACTCAACATTGAACACCCCGCAAACAGCGAAGGCATATATAAGTACCTCAATGATAAGCTCCTTTCTTCATGACTTATTGTATGACCAAGAACTGTACGTATACTAACGGACCACTTATCATTTCTTTGTAGATAGCAAAGAAAAGTCTGTGGACAAATCCATTACCGATAAATAACAAATAACATGAGATGTAGTCTTTGGTTATTATTAAGAAAGGATAGGATTACATACAGTGGCATCACTATATCCAAATTATTGGCATTCCTAATGTAGTACTGATTCTGTTCTGCTATGTAATCCAATAGCCCAACCCAAGATAAGCATATATCACATGTCTCGATCACTGTACTTTAAATATCAACCTAAAACTTTTGAAAATTATGCGTTTCTTGTGAGATCACTAATATTCTTAAATGTCTCTCAGATGTTGGAATCAGTTTGATGTTCAAGATCCAGTTATCTTTTTGGTGTTAAGAGACGCTGCTTTGTTTCTGTTTCCCATTCTTTTATCGAGAACCCAGTGGAATTACACATCAAAAAAAAGAAGGAACACAGGAATTGATGATACCACTACATATATATATATAGTTGGGCACATGATTAACCAGATATCGGATTAGAACTTGGAAAAAAAAAGATATTCATCCAATTAACACGATGTCCATAAACAAATTAAGTGCAACTAGATAGGCTTAAGTTAGTCTGTTCCCTCCACTCCACCAGAAATTCTCACCGGCCCCCATTCATGATCAGTGTACCTGGTGTGGCTTCCTCTCACTAGGAAAGTGAAGGCCGTCAACCAAGAAGAACAGCTCACTGAGCCAGGTTGCAGTGGATGCCTGAGATAATAATTTATTTGACAGAACATTCAGTTATTCAATTTTTTGCTATATATATGTATTTTTCCACTTTTGAATTGTGGAGAGAAAACGACCCTTCTGCTCCTTTGTCTCGTAACTTCAGTTTAGAAGAAGACATGCGTCCAAGTTTGCAAAAATAGTGTCTTTCCAAACACTGATCTGTACATTCTTACAAAGCGTCCTAGCATGCCGAAAAGAATAACTTGGATGGGGGCATAATTAAAACAACATGACAAGAATGGGATGGAAAGGGGGTGGTAACAGAGATGAATCGCCAAGGAGAAATCAGAGAGGACAACGAGGGAAAAATTCAGAAAGACATAGAAGACGGCACGCTTTGTCAAGGGAATGAGGTGAATAAGAAGAGAGGAGAGAACGAGGAAAGTGACCTAATATTCAAGGGCAAAAGGGGAAGAAGAAAGAAAAATTAACCAAGATTTAAGAAAAATTAATTAAATTTTCTAAGAGAACAATCATATATACCAAGAAGATTTCTCTGTGCCAACACTTGCAGGTGTCTACCTAATTAGCCTTCGCAGCTAGCTCCAATGAGCGATCCGGCCACTTGTTCATATCTTGATTTGTCACGGCTGTAAGATCTTAATTATTTATTCACACAGAATGTGAAAAGTAGTAACTTTGTTTTGATTCATCTGACAAAATTAACTAGTTACTGATCTCGTGAAATCTCTCGTCATATACCGTTCTTTTTCTACATGTATTGATTAAATCAGTTGATTGACTAAAAAATCACACAAGTCTACTCAGGATGTCATCCATTCTTAAATACAATCAACTTTAGAGTTTTTTAACTTAATTTTTAAGATATAATTGATCAGAGTTATCCATAATCTATTGACTTAATCTTTTAACATGTTCTCAAGTCAACGTGTTACAATCTAACTTCTTAATGATTTGGTGTCATCGTCCATGCCGTCCATACATTACATGTTACATAACGAGTCAAGATGGATCTTACCACTAAGCCATGCGTTAATATCATATGCACCAGTCAAATGAGTTGACCCGACAAGATTACTAGTTAACAACCTTCTCACAAGGTCTCTCATGTTCTTCTTCTTCTTCTTCTTCTTCTTCTTCTTCTTCTTCTTCTTCTTCTTCTTCTTCTTCTCTCTCTGTATCTATAAAGGGAGAGAGAGAGAGAGATAGCCATAGACCTCTCTGTATATATAAGGGGAGAGAGAGAGAGAGATAGCCATAGACCTATACAGATGTGTACCCCATGTGACGAAACAGTCATAAAGTTGGTAGTATGTCATGGCTATTAACGTGTGGACATCATGCACGCTCCGGCGAGCCTGACCCCCAAAATGCTGCGGGTGCAGGCGTTTATATATATATATATATATATATATATATATATATATATATATATATGTGTGTGTGTGTGCATAGAGCCTAGAGAAATTAGACTAGATCGACCTCTCTAAACCAAACCACTGTATGTACACAGTCGTGCCTAGCTAGCTTGGATGGTACGTCTATGTTGGGCCACCTCAACCTGTGGGGATGAGCCTGCCGGTGAAAATCCGTACTGTGACCACCGGAAGAAGGGGGGGGGGGTGAGTGCAGTTGTATCGTTTATATTTAGTCTCACATCAAGATACTTTTAAAGATGAACAAGAAAGGATAGACCCATTTAGGATAGTAGGCTAAAATGATGCGGTGGCCACTCAATAGACCTGAAGGTCCTGTAACACATGATGAGAGAGGAGAGTCAGAGATGTCGAATATTAGTATATATGGAAGACTAGAACATGAGATATATATACGATGCCATAGTAGACAATTAGACCCGTTTGATAGCAGTATCAAAGATCTCTATCGCTTTTAAATTTAAAATTCATATTGATGGTAGTTACCTAACGGCGTTTGACTGATGGTATCACTTTTGAAATTTGCAACGCAAGAAAAATGTATAGTGTAATACAAGTGTCGACTTATAATAATTTTGATATTGATACCTTATGGTCTGTTTGGTTAAAGTATCAGAAGTGATACTATATTAGTATTGATATTGACATTTCTAGAAGATGGAGTATCAATATCAAAATTGATACGAGATGGCACTTGTATTACATAAAATGTGTTGTTTACACTGTAATTATCAAAATTGATATTATTAGTCAAACACCTCAAGGTGATTACTATCAATATCAATTTTAAAAATAATAGTGATAGAGATATCTAATAATATTATCAATCAGGGTATTAACTTTTAAAAATATTAGTATCAATATTAATATAATATCATTTTCGATACTCTAACTAAACAGACCATTAATTAACGCACATTTCTAATACACTCACCGTGTTAGGGCGCAACTGAATACATAAATTTGAGAGGCGATGCTAATGAATAGATTATGCATACTGACTGATTGATTAAGCTATAAATATGATATCGTTAATTATATGTATGTGTGTATAGTGTAGATTCAATGAAAACAAATTGTGAAACTGAGAAAAGATGATATAGTAAGTAGATGATGTATAATTTGTTGCATACAGCTAGGATTTATACAAAAATAGGCAAGTGAAAGATAATTAAATAAATGAGATAAAAGATAAAAGGCTAACACACACGTGTGTTCTCGATCAGTTTATTAATTTTGGTCTATCTTGAGAGTTATAATAAATATATAGAATTATATTTTTATATATCACTACAGGAAATTGAGTCATTGGCGACGGGTTATTGGCGACGGCTTTTTAAAGTCGTCGCCAATAATGTTAAAAGCGACGGCTAAATTAACGCCGTCGCTAATAATTGGTAAATAGCGACGGCTAAATATAGCCGTCGCAAATTATTGGTATTGCGACGGTAGAAGCCGTCGCAATACTCAGAAAATGACCCGTGCGGGTTTTTCTCACGGAAGAGTGGCGACGGCTTCATACGCCGTCGCTAATAATATTAGTGGCGACGGCTTAAGCCGTCGCAATACCCAGAGAACGACCCGTGCGGGTTTTTTCCCTCGGAAAAGTGGCGACGGCTTCATACGCCGTCGCTAATAATATTATTGGCGACGGCAAGCCGTCGCCTAATAATATTATTGGCGACGGCTTAAGCCGTCGCCACTAATTCACGGTGACCGTTGAACGGTCGACTTTTGTTGGCGACGGCGGTAGCCGTCGCCAATGTAACTTATCCTGTTATTGGCGACGGCTTCAAAAGTCGTCGCCAATAAGTTTGGCTTAAAAAACCCTCGACGCCCTCCTTTCTTCCCCCCGCCGCTGACTCCCCCGCTCTCTCTCTCTCTCTCGCGCACGCTCTGCCGCCGCCGCCGCCGGTCTCCGCCGCCGTGGCTGCCGCCGTCGTCGCCGCCGCCGCCAGCATTTCTGCACCCTCGTCGCCGCCTCGTGAGGGGAGAGCTACGAGAAAGCCTCCGTGGGTGTCGCCGGCTCCACCGCCGCCGCCGCCGCCGCCTCCTTTGTGCCGGATTTAAACTCTACTTAGGGTTAATCGAACCTCCTTTGAGGTATACATCTTCAACAAACGAATTTTTGTTTAATTTTTTTCCTATACATCACAAAGCATATATGCAATAGATATGTGCCAAACATCGATCCCTAACAAATTAATAGGTTAGGACTTACTCAAACCAAATATGTAGCACCTTGATCACTTTAATTATTTAGGAGATAGAACAAAAGTAGATATGTGCATAGAGTTTCAATTATATTATCACTAAGTTTAATACCGATTTTGCTAAAAAGTTAAATATTAAAAGGAAAACTAAGAGAATTTTTTTATGGGCTTAATGTGAAAATATAAACTTTTAGTTGTCACTTAATTTAACTTAATGCAATATCCTTAGAACTTAATTTTTTTAAATGATTACATTAAATGACCTAAATGACCTAAATGACCTAAATGACCTAAAATATGTTAATTTTTTCTTAGATGTTTACATTACATGACATAAATGACATTAAATGACCTAAATGACCTAAATGACATTAAATGACCTAAATGACCTAAAATGACTTAATTTTTTCTTAGTTTTCATGTCTAACTCTTCGTTTGTGATAAAAATATTTAATTGGTATGTATAAACATTTATTGTCCAACAATAAGTCTAATTTTGATCATTTTATATCTTTTTCAGGAAACTTCAATCGAGATATTTATTAGCTTAACCCGTCCCAAATAACTTCATCCGCCGTCTAATCTCCTTATCGTTTGCGACGGCTTAAGCCGTCGCCAATAACGTTATTGGCGACGGCTGTTTAAGCCGTCTCCAATAAATGGTCGTTTTGCTAATAACTTATGCGACGGCTTACAAGCCGTCGCCAATAAACGTACTCAGAACAGCTTAACAATAGCCGTCGCGAATATTATTGGCGACGGCGTTATTTGGGACACGTTTGCGACGGCTTTGAAGCCGTCGCTAATATTTATTAGCGACGGCTTTTTGGTTTGTTGAGACGGCTTACAGCCGTCCCTAATAACCTATTTTCTTGTAATGTATAACGAGTTGCAAGATATATATATTTAACAGTGCCAACAAATATGAGTTGATGTGAACCTCTATTAAGTCATGATCATATTGGGACTTATTCTAGCTAGTTGTTACTAGAATCTTTTAGGTAATTAATTATATATCTGAGGTGTGCAATACAATCGTGCGTACGTGTGATGGGCTCGGACTAGAAAAATCTTTATAATTATATGATCTATTTAAATTTTTAATTATAAATACATGAATTGGTTGTAATCTTTATATATTTTTTAAAAATAAATTATAAAATAAATACTTATTTTTTTATAAACTATATATTCAAATTAGCAACTATATATATTTATTTCCCTTCAGTAACTAAGGTCGTTCAAAGTCTTAACATGCATTTCTATCAGAGATGCGTGACAATCTTTTCTGGATGTTTGGTTGCACGACAATTTTTTTGTACATGTTCATGGTAAAAAAATATTAAAATAAAAAATAAATCGACTCATGACATAAAATTATCATATGTTTGGAGGGATGTGATAACAAAAAAGAGTAACTACCTTTCATCACCAAATAAAATGGGAGACCACAAGAATAAAGAAAGAGGTGAGATCCTCTTTTTAAGAAGAAAATCATTTTCAAAACATAAATTTGTCATGATTACCAAATATCTCTTTTAACAAGATCTTTTTTACAATTTTAAAATTAAAATAAAATTTTTATTATCGTACAACCAAACACCCCGTTATATATATATGTACGTGTATATATATATATATATATGTTCTCTGCATGCCGCCTATGACAGTGAACCGAATGCATCGGGGAGAAGAGTATGGCGCCGTCTAATAATTCGTCGTATCTCAATGATGAAGTCGATTTTACGGATGGGCGGATGTCGATCTATGATGCGTCCGCATATATACATGTTCTTCTTCGCTAGCTAGTACGTACGCTTGTCTCTGGGGTAGGGGTGTAAACCGAATTCGATATTTTGATTCGATTTCGATAAAAATTAATGGGTTTGGAACTTATTTTTGTATCCTATAAATTATCGGAATCGGAATCGGATATTCCGGTAGATTATCGGAATCGGAATCGGAATCGGAATCAGTTAGTTCCATTTTCGTTAATCCGATTTCGATAAAAAAATAATTATATATAAATAAAATTAAATGAAAAAGTTAAATAAATCATAAAATACAATATATAAATTGATAAAATAATAAAAATAAAATTTTAATAAGATTATATCAAAATTTATTAATTATATGTAAATTATTGACTCACTTTTGAATAAAAATTAATATTTAATATGCATTTCGGATTTTATCGGATTCGGTTCCGATTTCGATAACGGAATCGAAATCGGATCGAAATCGGAACATAGTGATTCCGAAATTATCAGAATCGAAATCGGAACCCCTTAACCCTTATCGGAATCGGAATCGGATTTTGGTGAATCCGCTACCGAATCCGACCCGTTTACGGTCCTACTCTAGGGAGGTGGGAATCTTATCCGCTCGGTCCCATGCATCCAGACTTATTTATCATATGTTAGGTAAAGGCTCGCTTGTTAGAACTAATGGGTTGTTTGTTTTTTTTTTACATTTTCATGATAAAAAATGATATTAAAATAAAAAATGAACTAACTCATCACATAAAATTATCATGTTTAGAGGAATGTGATAACAAAAAAAGAGTAAACTATCATTCATGAACAAACAAAGTGGGGGACCAAAAAAAAAAGAAGAAAGAGATGAGATCCTCTTTTTTGTTCAAGAAAAAAATGATGATCAAAATATAAACTTATCATGATTGTGGAACACCTCTTTTAACAAGTTTTCTTACAATTTTTAAAAATTAAAATTAAAATCTTTGTTATCATGCAACTAAACACCCCCATAAATCATCATCTTGATTTGATAAGGGATGGGATCATTTGAGATTCGATTCCGATAAAAATTAATCGGTTTGAAACCAATTGTTATGGTATTCTATAAATTTTTAGAATCAGAATTAAATATTTTAGTAACTTATGGGATTCAGAATCAAAATAAGTTGATTATGTTTTTATCTATCCGGTTTTGATAATATATATATATATAAATTAAAATCAAATAAAATAAAATCATGAAATACGATACATATAAATTGATAAAATAAAAATAAAAATTTTAAATAAGTATATCAGAATTTAGTAATTATATGTAAATTATTAAATTATTTTTGAATAAAAATTAATATCTAAGAAATATTTAAAAATTATTAAATTTAATTTTTATTTTGTAACAAAATTTGAAATTATATAAAAATCGAAATATAATGATTTTAAAATTATTAAAATTAAATATGAACATCTTTGACTTTTTTCAAAATCAAAATAGATGTCGGATATTGGTAATTTCACCGATAAATCTGACCCTTAAGAAACAATAGACATTTGAATGTATTTGATAAATTTGAAAGACTTTACTTATTTTTTGAAAGAAGAGATATGAAATTAAGATGTATGCATCATCATATACATACATGTTATTTCGATCTTATTTTAGATATGCTCACAAAACAAATTGTTCACTTATATCTTATGTTAATTAAGTACATATTTTTATCTCAAACTAACAGGCTGTATATGAAATCGAGAATTTAAAATTTCAGATTAAACTGAAACAAATATCGCCAAAGAATATTTGGTAAAATGTATCTTTAAACTATTTTATCTGTAAAATAATGCATCGTGGAGGAGAAGATATGCCGTCTAATTAATTTATCGTATCTCAGGGGTGTTTGGTTGCCTACCAAATTTTTATACACTTTTATCACAAAAAATCATATTGAAATAAAATGCAGATTAATTATTGTCATAAAATTATCATGTTTGAGAAGATGTGATGACAAAAAAGAATAAATAGTCATATAAGACTAAAAGAGGTGAGTGATTACTAAATGAAAAAAGGAGGATCTGATCTTTTTTTTCGCTCAAGAAAAAATTATTTAAAAATATTAAATTATAATAATTGTCAAACATCTTTTTTAACAAATTTTATTATAAAAATATAAAATTGTAACAAAAACTCAGTTCTTCTAACAACCAAATATTGGGTTGATGAAGTTGATCTTTTTGTACCGAGGTGAATATTGATCTTAATTTTGTCCGATGGATCCCATGCGTCGAGATGAATTATTAATTATACAATAACTAACGCTCATTTGTTTGAACTAAATCACCAAAAGATTCTATAAGAGATAGGGATTTGAATCTTTTTATCTTTTAAGTGATTGGAATATGAAGCAGTTGATTCTATTTCTGTTTAAATATACAAGTAAAATTAATTAAAATAAAATTAAATAAATTATAAAATACGATATATAAATCGACAAAATAAAAAAAAATTTAAAAACATGATGCCATATTTTAGTAATTATGAATAAGTTATTAATTTATTTTTAAATAAAAATTCATATATAATATGTATTTTAAAAATTATTATATTAGATTTTGATTTCAATAATAAAATCACGATCGGATCAAAATCCGAACATAGCAACTCTAAAATTATAAGAGGTAAAATCAAAACATTTTAATCCATGTCAAAATCGAAATCAGACATTAAAGATGCGTTTAGGAACCTCTTGGAAAACCTTCTGTTTCACTTCTGCTTTACATGGGAGTCTTTCTTGCGTTTATAGTCCCGTTTGGAAACACAAGTGTTACTTATTTTTTAACATATTAGTGATAAAAAGTAGTATCAATTATAAATCTATTTATAATTGAGTTTTCATAGTTAATAAATTTGTTATCATAGAAATACTTTTTCAAAAAAAAAATAGTACCAAACTACTTCAACTTCTTTAATATGAGTGTGCTTCTCTGTAAAACACCTTCCGAGGGAAGTTCATTCGGAGAGATGTCGTACACCTCGGGTGTGTATATCCCAATTGCTTGCTCCAATATCCTTGAGTGTACCACAGGTCTACTAAACGTATGTCTCATCTTATGATCAACAACTTCTTGGTTATACCTCATGTCCTCAATAAGTTTTTCAAAGTTCTCAAAGAACAAACGCATTGTTTGTCTAATATCTAAATAATCTTTGAGAAGCTTGTTAATGCTTTCACATCTTTGTGTACTAACCATATCAGCAGTAAAGGTATTCCTGCCATACACAAGTGCCCATTTTTTTCTCTCCTCAAACAAAGCTTTAAGCTAAGAGTTGCCATTCAATTGATATGTTGACAACATATCCTTCCATGCCTGCAAAAATGACTCCTCTTCTTCGTAGTCATAAATACATCTCTGAAAATCTTTCTTAAACGTGGTTGTGGCATTAAATACATGGCTCAAATGTTTGCATGCATTTTGGTACATGTGCCACACACATATCCTATGACTAATTCTTGGTAACTCTTGCAATATGGCATTGCTCATGGCCTTGTCCTGGTCAGTTAAGATAGTAGTTGGCTCCTTTCCTCCCATGACACTTACAAACGTATTGAAGAGCCATCTGAATGTGTCGATTGTCTCATCATACAATAAAGCTGCACCAAATATCACAGATTGTTTGTGATGGTTTACCCCTACAAAAGGGGCAAAAGGTTGGTCATACTTGTTGGTCTTATATGTTGTGTCGAAACATAGTACATACCCAAACCTTTCATAGTCCAAGCGCATTCTAGAATCTGCCCAAAAAACATTGGTGATGAGGTCATCCTCATCAACTTGTAAGGAATATGTGAAGGTGGGATCTTCGGCTTGCCTACGATGGAAATAATGAAGCAATCCTCCAGTGTCAAATTCTAACATCTGCCTTTGTCTCTTGGTTCGTAGATAATTCTTCATATCGTTGTGCATGAATCCAAGGTTTCTTCTGCCACCCACTTGGTTGGACATCATATGGAAAAGCTTCTTAGGTCGTATACCACTGCTCTCACCAATGTCCACAATGGAAGCTTCAATTTCTGGAAATTTTCTATGGGACCGAAGCATGTGTGCCTTGGAAGGACTTTCCACCTCATGATTATGTTCAGTTTCCCATCGTGTAATTTTATATATTCCATTAACGTGAAGGACAAAAGTAATCCCAGCCAAACAACCTGTTCGGGTCTCCGGGCGATGAACTACAATTGTATTATATCGTGGGTCTTTCTTCTTCCAACCTTCTTTGGAACATACAAACTGTGCTCTCCTTACAATGCCTTGCTTATCCTTTTTTAAATTTTCTCGTCTAACACTAAAACCAACATGTTTGGCATATTCAACATATAAAAGATAAGCATCTTCAACGGTCCTAAATAATGACTCATGAGTAAGTCCCGGTGTAATTGTTCCTGTAAGATCATGCCATTCTGGACTTCCCATAGGTTCCCTATCCACGGCTACTGCCGGTGACAGATGTGGATTGGGTCATTAACCGGGTGACGTTTGCTAGACATGATGACAACGTCCCTTTCAGTTTGTTCCCTATACATATCAACCGGTGTTATAATGTTTTCACGCTTGACCACCGAACTCAGTACAATGGCATGCATCACGAACAAAGTAGGTTGCATTTAACAGCGGTTAACAAACAATGCGAAGATACTAGCAAACGTTAAACATGAGAAGATACTAGCAAACAAACGTTAAACGTGCTATTCGCCACAAAGAAGAACAACAAGCGGATAAGAATCACTTAAGACGTGTGCCAAAACAAGTTAAGAACACGTACCGAGTAGGAGGTCGAAGATGCCTGAGGTGAAAGCGGGGGATGCAGTTCGTCTGCTTCTGACCTCTCCGTCTATGCTATTCGTTGCCTTCACCTGGAACTCGCCGGAGATGTCACTCGCCAACAAGCGAAGAGCATGTTCTTCGGTGTGTTTGAATGGGGAGTTTCTACTCCTTTTTAGTCTTCTCACGGAGGAGGAAGGGAGACGCATCATTATGCGGTTTAATGACGATGTAAAATGTCTTACAAAATCGCCTGACGCCGATTCGGCTTTGCATGTCTACCGTATAGGTGACCTAGGTCGAGGAGCCGCTACCGAAGATGGTAGAATCCCTACCGAACCCCCTCGAAGCCGCGTACCGAACCCTTCTTGACACGCTACCGAGCCTCTGACAACCCGCTACCAATTTCTCAGTTCATTCCTTTCCCGCTTGTCCATTTTTCAATGATTTAAATTTTCTTTTACCGCCTGAGTAGCTCACTACTGAGCCTGCGACCTACCGCTACGGAGGCATGAATCATTTCCTGTCCCGCCATTACCATTTTTGTCAAAATTTTGGAAAAAATCGCTACCGAGCTGTTGTCTCGGTTGTGTGAAGCCGCGCTACCGAGTCGTCGTGATCCCACTACCGAGCGTCTAAAAAAACGCTACCGAGCTCTGACCGTCGCTACCAAGGACTGAAGTAGTCTCTACCGAGTGGTTTGTCACCTCGCTACCGAGCAGTTGTCTCGGTTGTGTGAAGCCGCACAACCGAGTCGTCGTGATCCCACTACCGAGCGTCTAAAAAAACGCTACCGAGCTCTGACCGTCGCTATCGAGGACTGAAGTTGTTGCTACCGAGTGGTTTGTCGCCTCGCTACCGAGCGGTTGTGTGAAGTCGCGCTACCGAGTCGTCGTGATCCCACTACTGAGCGTCTAAAAAGACGCTACCGGGCTCTGACCGTCGCTACCGAGGACTGAAGTAGTCGCTACCGAGTGGTTTGTTGTCTCACTACCGAGCGTCTAAAAAAATGCTACCGACCTCGTGTGGCGCACTACCGAGACCTGAAATAGTCGCTACCGAGTGGTTTGTCTCCCACCACCGAGCGTTGAAATAGATGGTTACCGACATTCCACTGACCCGCTATCGAGCATTCGAAGACCCACTATCGACGGGTATGCACTGAGCGTCGTGGGAGACCCTACCGTGTGCTCGCCAACCGTCACCGAGTTCCCAAGAAAAAATAATATTCTTTCAGCGTGTCACTCGCCGGCGAACAGGCATTAATGACTGCGGTGACGGGACTGAAAAGGCGGTTTGACGCTGCTTCCCCACCGTCGACGGCCGTTCGACACCGTTCTCCGTCACCGCACTTCCGTTATCCGGCAGTGGCTCCGTCGGCCGGTTCGGGCACATTACGCCACCTTCGACGTGGCGCGCTCCGGTTGGGAACTACGGGAGTTCCCTCCACCCGGGGATTGAGGTGATCCGAACTCCATAAAGAAACATTTGGATAAGCTACTTGCAAAAGTCACCACCTATACTTTTCTGACATTGAGATCTCTCAAGACTTCAATTTCTATTCATCCATCGCGTGACGTTTACTCTCTACATGTTTTCACTGTACTCATATGGGTCACATCCCCGGATTCTTTTTCACTATACCCATAAGTGACCTCCTCCTACTTGTCTTCTCTGGATCCACCATGATCTTCCTTTAACCCTCTTATATCTATTTTCTAACATGTTTTCACGTATATAGCAAATGCAACCTACCAGCTGCCACGTGTGTGTTGAATTTGTCCATCTACATATACACCGGTCTACGTTATTTTCATCGCTATTTAATTAATTTACACCGGTTGTTGACCACTGAAAATGGTGCATGTGCACAATTCTGGTTCACCTTTATGACGGTGTGAGCCCACCAAGAACATTGATGTGAGGTTGGTAGATGTCCCAGAAACAATTAATATTATCAACGAAGCCGGGCCATATAAATCAGCCAAAATCTCTTAATTAGTAGACATTACACTTTATCACTTGGTTGTCATGTCTAACTACTCTCTTTAGGTACCCCACTACAGAACTGCTGTGTTAGGTCCTGTTTGGAATCAGTATCAGATGCCTCTGTCGGTATTGGAGTTCGTGCACACGATCGATGATATATAGCAGTTTTCATACTGATCGATGTATCTGATGTCAGATAAATATATTAAGGATACCATGTTAAATTTATATGATTGCCATTCATGTTCTTGGGCATAAACTTTGATTGACTATACTTTGATAATTAACTTTAAATCTTAATTATCATGACTCGGGAATCTTTCAAATCATGGTCGGGTGACGTTCTGAAAACTTAAACCCTTCTGCACGCCCTTTAAAATTGGCACGAGCTCCCGGCACCGGGTGTCTCTAGATTTTCTTGGTTCTCGTCCAACAACGTTTAAGAAGCATGTATTATTCCCTAACCAGGCCCATCTCGTTATTAGATTTCTATAATGCAGCTCTATCAAGTAAAGGACGCATACAAAGAACTAAAAATATATATCGCACGCGTGATGCTTTTTCTGTATTCATATAGATATATACGTACACACGCATATATATATACACATCGGAAACATGAAGAAGAGTTGAGAATAATCTTGAGGACAGCCAGCTGCCATCAATGGTGCATATATAAAATAAGAACAGTGGAGAATAATCTTGGGCACAGAACATGTTGATCATAACAAGATGCTCATGGATGGATAGACCCACAAACAGATCATAGAGAGAGAGAGAGAGAGAGAGAGAGAGGAAGGACAAAAGCTTGTCCATCTATGATCTATCCTACTCCTACCCAGGGTGGACCATCCACCCATGTGCAGCCATGTGGTGGGTTACCTGTCTTTGAGTCGGCTGCACCATGCGCTCACATCACTACCACCACAAAGCGCTCTTCCTATACCAGCCTCCATTCTCAAGTCTTTTCCCTCTGTGCGTCTTTGAAAGGCGTCTTCTTCCTCTCGCTTGATCACCATCTCAGTCTTCTCTCCGAAAGCACCCAGTAAATTCTATCTCTCTCTTTCAATTTCTATATCAAGATGCCCAGATCTTACTAGTTTTTATATACAGGCGTGCAGGACGGACGGGGATTTCCTCCGGTAAGAGGAAGGGGATGTTGACGCGATTGTGTCAGAAGAGTACCTGCGCCCAGATCTTCTGACGAAGGCGGACCCTCCTTTGTCAGACAAGCTGAGAGAAATCCCTTTGTCAGAAGCTCAATCCTTAATTTGTTTCCCGACCGTACCGCCGGGCCGGAGTCGACCCGGCTGCTGTCCCGCACATTTTTTGTTTTACTGATTAATCCGGCCTCCGAGGCTTCAGGGCCTGCAAGAAACCACCATGCAGGGCAGGATTTCGCCAAGAAACCCTAACCCTAACAAGCCCATGATGGCCCTTCACTTCCTCCGGGCGCTGTCCCGGATAAAGAGGGGCAAGACCAGCCCGCGCCGCAGTTGGCGGATCAAGCACGCGGCCTATGCGTCCATGGCAGCCGCCGCCGGGCCCAAGAGGATCTGGAGCAGCGCCGTCGTCCGCAGGCTCCGGAGACGAGCTGAGGCTCGCTTTCGTCCTACCCGCCGGAGGGTCGACGACAGCAACGGGAGCGCTCGGAAGATGGTGCAGCTAAAGGCGCCCTTGGAGGCGGAGCGCGACCAAGTAGAGGAGCTCCGGCGGCTGGTGCCGGGAGGACGGAGGATGGGCGATTTCTGCTGCTTGCTGGAGGAGACGGGGGACTACATCAAGTGCCTCACCGCCCAGGTGCAGCTGATGCAGAAGATCGACGATTACATGTTTAAACAGCTTACCGAGTCTCGGATCCGCGGAAAGGAAGAACAAGAGAGAATAGCCCAGGACAAAAAGGCTGTTCCTGGTGTTTTGATGAAGATGGAGGAGGAACCCGTGGCTGGCGAAGGAAGAAACTGTACTTGATGAACCATGTGGACGTCGTCAAGAGGTATGGAAGAATATATATATATATATATATATATATGTAGGTACGTAGGTATAGGTATGTATCAATCCTATCGTATATATATATATATAGCCGGATATACGGCCAAGTCTTTCTTCCTGGAAGGGATTTTACGACTGTCAATTCCTGAACTCTTAAACGTTGTGCTTGTGCTTGATTCAGATGCTTTGATTGGTTATACATGTACATTTTGTTTATCCACCCTTCATGTGGTTACGCTGCCCTTGCGTATTTGTGTATGTTGAAGAGGCGTATTCTCTGTGTTGTGCTTCAGATAAGTAACAGCCTAGTCGCTGGGTATATATATGCCCCCCATATATTATAGGGAAAGCAAGAGAAGAGATTTTCTCTTCCCCATCCCGGCCGGTTATTTCTCTGCACAATTAATATTGCGAGTCTTATTTTTTCCATCTCTTTCGCATGATCTTGATCTGGAAGTGTCGTAGTAGTTTCCATTATATATTTATGTGATTAAGACCAACAACTAGCTGGCTTGAATGATATCATATTTATCTGAGGGCAGATCTCTACGAGAGGGGTAATTTTTTAACGGAAAAAGATGCTTCGACAACAGTTTCAAGATCTTTCTTCCAAATTAAGAATCTTGGTGCTTCTGGTTCCCCCCTCGCAGCAGTTTGCCGGAGGTATATATGTGTTTATTTGCCCAAATTTACTACTCTTTCCATATATATATATATATGTAACTGTTTGTGGCGCACCCGACAAATTCATGCGTCTCTCCTTCGCTTCTTAAGGTCTGTTCGGATACAATATGGGCACCTATATCGATTTTCAGCTTTGGATATTTACTAGTATCAATTTTGATTTTATGAATGCAAATATCGAAATACAGTAGTTAGCTAGTAGTGTTCTTTGATGGTGTTCTTTCTCTTGTCGTCTGATTTAAATTGTAGTACAAGGTAATATCATGTAGTATGGATAACCTTATAGGGCTTTTCCTCCAGTATTCTTCTCAGAGATATTGCTGGACAGGCAGGTCCCTTCATCTCGATGATTGGTAACAAAATTACCCAAGCATTTGTGTGTGATGCTTGTCATGGCGTGTTAATTAATAATCAGTATGTAACTTATTGCCCATATCTGTTGTGATTTTGCTTAATATGAAAGCCTATGCAAGGAATATAAGGGATGATAGTGTGGCACATAGAACGTGTGTCCTTGATTCTCCTTTATAGATTTACGGATGGACTTCCGGGCTTAAGAGAGAATACCCTCTCTTTGTGCTTCCAACAGAAGATTTGATTATTATATCCTTTAAAGGCAAATAAAATATAAATGCAATACATTTTATTTAATTTTTACTAAAGATAGTACATATAAATGACCTTTTGAAAAAGAAGTGGAGTGACATGAAGGCAGCCGTCGCCCTTTGTTTGTTCAACGAAAACGTCTATATATACACGGTTCAAACACAACTTCTGCTCTTACACCCCTCTCAGCCATCTGTGAAAGAGTTGTTTGCAGATAGTGCCTTGAAATAAAGACGTCTAGGTAAGTGATGTAGCCTTTTTCTTCTCTTATATATGTCCTGTTTGGTTAGATAATCAAAAATAAATTTTGATATGGAGGACAGAATTAAATCAAAATATATACATGCATGTGGAAACTTGTCTTACAAGCCTTTTTCTTCTCTTATATATGTCCTGTTTGGTTAGATCCATTTTATTCATTTGTTTAATCTTCTCCATTTAAAACCAGTTCCAAATAAATTCATCAAACGTATAATTAATATAGATAATTATATGTTTAAAATACTTTTATTTGAAAACATACTTATATTTATTTTAATGTACACCAACATATATGCAAATTATCCGTTTAGCTAAAATACAGAAATACATTATTTCCTCCCCATTTACAGCCCTACTTCTATGGTATAGAAAATGAGAAACTCTATATATGCTGAAACTCTACGTCGTGCGTACCCTCTTTGCCTGCCATACATATGAAGTCTTCGATCGAAGGGCATCTTCCCTCCTAGAACATTGATGAGCATTAATCAGCCCCCGGATGCTTCCCTTTGCACCAGAACGATATTCGATTCGACCGTTCACCTGCCGGTCGTGCAAGATGTGCCGATGTTGGACACTTCCCCAGGACCCCATCTGATGTTTCCTTCTGAGGTCTTTGCAGCGTCTCAAATCCTCTCACAAACGCGCTCCACAAGTAGTACGCACTATCATTCAGCTATAGAGAAAGAACGACGATAATCATAAGAAGGAGAAAGTTTTTATGCTTCTTTAAATAGCCATGTATATATATATTGACCGCGTAAAGTATAGATATACCACGCGAACTAGAAGAAATCAAATAGACAATTAACATAGAAACATGTGGAAAACCTCAAAATTTAGACATTGAGATAATTAGGACTACACTTATAAATATGAGAATACTCTCTTTGGTATATAATATGAGACTAAGTCACTTAACACTCTTTCTCCGTTAGCCACCGTTAGAGCCACGATAGGAATACACGGGATAATGCCAAGTAAAAATAAGAGCGATTAAAGTGTAACCAAACACCATATAAAGAATCTCCGGGATGACTTATCTGTTAGGAATCAATCTATGATAGCACAAAATATTTTTCATTCCTTGAAACTATTGGATTTGCCTTCGTCGATGTCGAATAACTAAAATCGAAAATCAAATATGAAATAGAACAAGAGTACCTCATGAAATTTCTAAAATCCCTCACCATAGATGAAAATATGACGTTCCTTCTTGCTAAAAACCATTCAAGTGAACGGTCTTTAGTGGTATCCGCATGATCTACTTCAATAGATGAGTTCTGCATTCCTCTAAGTCTCGAGAAACCTTTCAAATCCAAGTTTGACCATAGGATATCACCTTCAGAAGGCGAGAGGAGGAATAGAAGGTGATTGAGACGTGCTCCAGTCTTGTGGATTGTTAGGATTTGACTTCATAAACTATTTATTTATAAAAGATAAAAATTTTCACAAAAATATAGAACTTCTATAAAATTACACTCATACCCTCGTACTATTGATCAGATCTAATATGTGTGACCCACTAGGCTTAATAGTCAATTTGGTTAAATCTTTAATTAATTTAAAAGAAGAATTTCTTTACAACTTTTCAATCATAAAAGGTACAAATCACATCATATGATTTCAAATTACTTTGAAGAGTTGAATAACATCCATTAAGAAGCATTTTCATCATCAATTATCACATAGATTTAAATCCTTATCCATACAATGTCCCGGTCGGTTAGGGGTTCAGCACTGATTGTCAACCCCTAAATAATCCAACTCTATGGGATCTTATACTCGGATTTGGATCAATTAAAAAACTCAATTTTTAATTATTCTAAGTACCTTGACTAAGAATTTAGAGTACTATCCCATATGACATTCTCTCTCTCTTATCGAGAGTGAACGATCTCTTGTTGTCTGCTCAATTGCCACTACCGAGTTTCTCTTGCACTCAATATATCAACTATACTAGACTATTAAGATGGTGATTTATAAGTCAATAATTAAAACATAAGATATATGTGGTAAGACATCTTCGACCACTTAAGTCAAAGATCTAATCTTATTGAGATATAAGAATAATCTGATATACAGTTTGGTAAGTAACCAATGAGATTTTCCTAAATTAATCAATTCAGTGAACTTATTCTACTAATAAGCACCTATGTGTATCTTAGTGTCTTCACACTAATGACCAATAAAATTGGTCATCCTCATCATATGATAAGACATCAAAAATACTAGTATATCTAGATCATTGATATCACATCTCAAGGATCCTATGACTAACAATATTTAGATCACATGTCTCTAGATAATCGATCTTATTATCATGTTCTCATCATGATTCAATCATCATTACATGTAATCAAAAACTTCACTACGATGTACGCTTCTAATAAGAGTTAGTAATGAAGATTTACCTGATTAATTAAATGAGATATTCATAGAAATGTCAAATCATAGCATATATGATTGACTTGTAAGGTATATATTTCTATCATTATCTTCATTGTAAGCTTAGCTATTAAGAAGGAATGAAGTAAACAACACATGAACAACAAAGAACAAGACATATTTCATTATCTTTATAAAACAAACAACAAAATATTTTCATATTCTACACCAACGTCTCTACAGGGCAGAGTTTCTAGTATTTTATATCAAGATTATCCAATCAGGAAACATGGTTACGATAAACCACCTTTTCATGATTCTTTATGGAGACAGTTGTGAGCGTGTATTTTAATGTGTGGGATAGGAGATGTGTTGCTATTTGATGCTCAAATGAAAATACTCTATCTTTCACTTTCCTTCATTCTACACTCACATTGATCTCTGAATGTTTAGCTCTTGATATCACTTAGATATTGAAGAACCAGTTCAGGTCATGTGAAAGGAAAGAGAGAAAAGGAGAGAAAATGAGAGTGAAAAGAGAGAGAAAGAAAATGGTATGCGAACTGTGTGGAGTGTGTTGTGTATATGGTTGATTGGAACTACGAGTTCCAAATGATAAAAGAAGATATGAAAGTATTAATCAATGTACCTTAGTGGCAGATGTGTAGACTCCAGCTTCCTCCCCTCCATCTAGCTGAAGGTGAGGGGCTTTGAGTAGTTCTTGTGTTTCAATTGGTTGGTGCAAGTTGAGCTCACCCTTCTTGTTATCCTTACAATATCCAATTAAAACAAAAAAAATAAGTGAAATAAATGTTAGAACTTTGGAATGAGTGGAGTATCCAAATGGTGAAAGGCATAACATGACCAAAGGAGAAAGATTAACTAGATTGGGACTAACTCCTAACCTCTTTTGGGTATTTTATAGATGATGCAAAATACTATCTAGATGCTCAAATAAACATGAAATGATATTTAAATGCATGTAAGTTCGAAAATATATTGAATGAAGAATGAAAAGGGGGGAGATAGGGGTTTATAGACCCCTTGATGCCCTATGGATAGGGCATTGCGCACCTTGTTGGTGGGGCTATAAGGCCACAGAGGCTGCTGCCGACTCCAATCATCTCCTTGCTTTGTCCTGAGTACTTTTGAAAGCTTGAGGATGCCTTATGGATTCCCTTGGGCTCATTAGGCACCTTGGGGCTTCTGGGAATGGTGAAATGGATGGTAGTTTGGTTGGTTGGAGGAAGGGTTTTGAGAAGATGGCATGTAGAGAAGAATGAATGGGTTTGGAGTAGCTTCTTGAGGGTGTAGTGAGTGTTGGGGGTGAATGGGAGCTCAAGAATATGTTAGACTTATGAGAGAATCAATTTTCCAACCCTTGGAAAGTTGAAAATGTCTGTTTTTATAAGCAAAAGGAGGGTTAGATTGGGAATTCACAAAAACATATTGATTGAACAAAGTGCCCACTATAGGGGCACTAGGTGCCACCTAGGTGGGGCACTTGTAACTTTCATTAATGTGATGTGCAAGAAACCTATCTTGTTAGGGATAAAATTAGGTGTCAGGACTAAGTGCCCCCCTGATGGGGCACCTTGACCAAAGCAACACAATTAATGCCTATGTGCAAGCCTCTTACTCGTGTTGTCTGGGGATTAAATCCACCGCACAAGTTAAGTCAACTAACATGCATCCCCTTTATAGGGCGCTTAGAGTTTGGGGTTATTAGTTCATCTCTGCTGGCGGTTTAGCTATGTGGTGTGCATGTACCAATAAGGGATAAACTGAAGACTGAGTTTAAAAGATATCTATACTAAGAATCTTCAATTGACCAGGGTTAGGTCCTTTAGGTTCATTCCAGTTCTCACATGAGTGACAGCTTTGTTTGGAATTAAATAACCTCATTCTTCTTTAGACTTGCTCGTTAAACCAAAAAAATGTCGACTATTTCTAAAAATTTGAGATACTCATTCCTCTTGGAGTAAGAGGTGTTAGAATGGTTTGAGGAAGAGAATGTGGCATGAAACACGATGTATGTAGAAATCACGGAGTGATGTGGCCATTGAGGTTGGAAAATGGTGTAGTGGCGGTGCCTAGGAAGGCTAGGGGGTTTGATGTGGGTTTTGATATGAGGGGAGTTTGAAGATTGTATGGGGATGCATGAAATGATTCATAATGTTTGATGTATGGGATGATGCATGTTGGGTTTAAAGAAAACAAACAATATTGTAGAAATATTGTTGAAGAAATAGACTATGCGGGCTTGGTCAAGACTCGTTGAATCAAAACCATCATCCCCACTGACACAATTTTGGCCTATCTGCAAGTTCAAAGTATATTGAATTGTACTACTTTTGTTGAAGGGGTTCTCAAACTTGGTCTTTTTGAACTTGAGATCTTCAACATAGTTTATACATATTTATTTTGACAATTTAAGATGCAAGCCTAATGGGGTTGGAAGTGATCCACTTTTGGTTTCTAATTTTCTGATTTTTTTTGGATTTTCTAGATTTTTGTGGAAGAAAGTGATGGTTGTCCTACTTATGGGGTGCTAGGCACCCTTCTAATAGGGCACTAGGCCCTCTATTTGTAGGGTGTATGTAATGGTTAGAGTATTTTATTTAATTAAAAAAATAGTTATTATATTTATTATGAGTTTTAATAATATTAATATGTTCTCCTCCTTAATTCTTTCCATTTTTCTCTCCCTCCGGGTATCCTACCAAAACTGCCGCCTCCCTTTTCTTATCTCTTCCATTCTTTATGTTTTCTTAACGTAGTTGCCTTTTCTCCATCAACCCAATGCAATCCTCTTCGCCGCCTCTCTATTCTTTCTCCCTCATCGTCAATTCTTCCCCCTCTGTCGTCGTGCACCTGCGCGCGACCGCCCTACCTGCACACATCCGCGGCATCACCAAGTCACCTCGCCGCCTAGGCGTCCCGCCATTTCAACCGCACGCACGAGTGCCGCACCATCTCACCCGCCCGCAGCAGCCGCCGCCGCCCCTCGTTGACCCGAGTGCCACCCTCGCGTGACCGCACTCGCTGCGGCCGCCACCACGTGTCCAGCTGGCCACCGCTCGCCGAGCCGCCTTCGACTATCACCGCGCAACCTCCCCACTCAATTGCCAGCCCCCCGGCCATAGCCACGTGTCAGCCGACGCCCGTGGCCGCGACAGCGCCACCCTTGGAGTGCTGATCCCCCCCGTTGACCCCACCGTTGTGCCAGACCCAGTCGCGCTTCTGCTTCGCTGCCGCCACTGCGGCGTTGACCCCATCGCCCAACTCAGCCCCGCTTGACCACCAGCCGCCGTGTGCAGAACCGCACCCCCCCTCTTCGCGAGCGTCGGGTTGCCACCCGCCCGCCCGGTCGTTGCCCCTCAACTGCCGGCCACCCTCCCGTGCACGTACGTGCGACCCATCGCCGGCCAACTGCATGGGCCGCGCGCTTGTGTGCCGCCGTGGACCAGCCCTCCTCCACGGTATATTCTCTCTCTCCTCTCTCATATCGCCCCCTCTCTTAATCTCTTTATTCTATATTTTTTCCTCCTTCCAGCAGATTGTCGAACTACCACCTGGCTCAGTTTTTCATCGCCTTCGTGACCACGGTATATTCATCACCCGGTTCGCTTTTCTTGGAATTTCTTATGCCGTTCGTCGTCGTCGTAAAGGTAGGCGTCTCGGCTATTCTTAGCACTCTTATATATTTGATTAAACCGTAAAAATATGCTTAGATCACCATGACTAATAGAGTATAATTAGTGGGTTGTATTTGATTTATTAGCGTGATTAGATAGAGTTAGATTAGCTTGTTCAATTATGCATGGTTAGGTTGATTTAATTATCCATGTATATTAGTTGGCATGATAGATTTTTATGTGTTTAAACCTAGTTAGTTTAGCATGTTTGCATCACGGTAATCTTAAATATGTATATTATGATTTGTTAAAAAACCGATGTAAGGTTTAAGCATAGTGATATTAGGGTTTAGTTTATTTTCTTTTATGTAATAGATAGTACTGTCAAAACATTGGATTGGTATGTTTAGTTGTCATTTGCATGATTCGACTTCAATGCATCTTATGATTGAATGGTTCTGGTTTGTGTTAGATTGTGGTGTGGTATGCAAATATGTGGTGCATAGAGTCATGAGTGTCCTTCTATGTATTTATTTCATGTTTGGATTGTCAATTATATGTTCATGGTTACTGTCTGAGTTATTTATATACTTGCATTGTGTGAAAAATGGTTAATGTAGTGAGTTACATTGTGATGGAAGTTTACTTCACCAGACTATGTTAGTGGCCCGTGGGCAACGAAGATTAGTTGAATCCAGAGCATCCTTTGATCCCGGATATCACGGTTTATCCTAAGTACGCCCTTGCCTAGGTGTACTACGGGATTTAGTTACTACACGTTACTTCCTACTATATGGTAAATCTGGTGCTAGTTTTGTGACATGGCTATATTTTCCAAATGGAGCATGATATCTACTCAGACAAGTGTTTAGTTATGCATTTTTGCATGTGTATTAGTGGTCTAGTGGAATCTTTGGTATTTTGACAGGTGTATGTGTTGTGAGCATACCTAGAGTAGTTAAATGTGTAGGATATGTTGGTTTTAGTGCATATAGAGTCATGTTAACATATGTGGTAGAAGAAAAACATTGTAATCATCATAATTGAAGATATATAATTAACTTGAATCTTATGTAAATATACTCTAAATTTTTTAGGCTTAATATATTTAATATCAATAGAGAATTATTATTATAGTAGGGTAGTTCGGGTGTAAGTCCTTCTGAGTCTGTGGTGACTCACTCCTTCCGTTGTTAATATTTTCAGGATTACAGATTTAGCGTAGCAGAAGTGTAGTGGTGTTTTGGAATTCGAGGAGCTAGTGATTGCTTGTTCAATGTTGGTATTATTTAGATTGTAACTTCATAGTGTTAATTGGACATAATTATTTAAATTATTTATTTTGGATTGATGATTTAGTCTTATTTGGTTCCAAACTGATACTTTTCTCTGTTATGTAGTCAGATTATCTTCCGCTGTGCATGTTAAAAATCTAGGTTGTGACAGTGTAAGGTACCTTATTGGTGGGATGCATGCTATTTTTGCACAATAAAGTTTATTAGATCAATCACTTGATTTCTTTTTGACTGGTTTTTGACCTATAAAGGGGTCCCCAACCCCCTTCATTATCTTCACTCTTGCTTGGGCTTCTTCTTGCTCTTGGTCATTTTCCTTCTCTCTCATGGCATCTTCTTTGAGAAAGTTTCATATTTTATCAGTGAGGAAGTTCTTGGAAGTTCACACCATGTGCAAAATTGGATCATTGTAGGAGAGGTATTTTTCTTGTCATCTTTGCTAAAAATGTCTTGCTTTGGGATAGGAATTTGGTTCTTACTTTCTTGTTTTTGCTTGTCTACTCTATGTAGGATCCTCCTTTGTTTTTGGGTGCATATTGGCATGGACAGGCTTGTTGGATGGCTAGGATACTTCAAGTCTTCAATGAACAGCCATGTCTCTCTACAAAGTTGGGGTTACACTAGCTGTTTCTTCATGCTCAGAACATCGGGTGCTATTCTTGGGATTTTCCCTTGCTTGGTGCTTTGGTTGAAATGTGGCATCCTGATACCCACACTTTGGTGTTTGTATCATTTGAATGTTGCATTTTATTGGAGGAGGCTAAGCTCTTGATGGGTTTGCACTATTCTTGTAAGGGTGATGAGGATAGCATGTTTGTTTCTCCACCCCCCCTTCTTGCCCTGAGTTCCTTCAAGAGTTTATGCAACCTGTTGATGCTTGGTCTATGCTGGTTGATGGTAGGATAATTCTTAGTAACTTAGTAGAGTGGTCTTCTTTCATTATGAAGAATGTAGGTGATGGTGAAGAAGTGCTCATTTCTGGTGTCAAGGGTGCAGTTACTTGTGTTGTCTTTGCTCTTTTTTTCCTATCGAAGATGGATGGATTAATGCTACCCAACTCGTGCATCAAAGGGTTTTGGAGGTGAGAGAGCATATCACCATCTATTTTGCGATTTCTTTATGAAGGTCTGACAACGAGGAGCTTGGGATGTGCTGCTTTTGGTAGCATCCTTCTCTTTATGAGTTGGGCTAATGCCACTTCAAATTTGTCTCTTCTAGTGATTATTCTTTTGTTTTGAGGCACTTCTTGCACAGCCCCCTTAGCTCAATTTTCACTCACTTGTGTACAGAGGACGGGGTGGTGTATCATACTTCTTAGAGATGCCTTTGTAGGGCTTCCTAAGTGACTCCAATGTGAAGAGGGATGTCCAAATGTGCCTTACTTCGAATGCTGACCTTCAATTGTTGTTACCGTGTCTTTTATGATGTATAATGCTCGTAAGTGTCTCGCTCAGTTGGGGTTTCCTCGTTATGATCTTTCTTCCATTTCTCATCTTACAATGATTAAGGCCAGGAGGATCGATGCTATTGAAGATGATGATGAGTGTCATAGTATTGTTGCCCTATAGAAGGTGAGCCTTGCAATTCACCCCAGACCGGTGACCAAGGAGGAGGAAGTCCAGAAGAGGCACTTTATGTCCAAGCATAAGGCTTTTAGTGGCTAAAGATGGTGTTCGCTTTCACATGCTCTTTGCTTTTTGGGTTGTGTCGTGTTGTCCCCTATATGGTTATTTTAGATTGTGTAGCATGTAGAAAATCTAGATGTAATGGAGTAAAAATTTTGTAATGAAATTTGAATTTATGAATGAAAATCTACACCTTTTCAATTATTGTGCAGTTATGAATGTGAGCAAGAAATTTGGTTTGACAAGGTGGAACAGTAACCAAGAAAAGAAATGAATTTATTCTATGTTCAAAATATTTTATTTTAAACTATAGATTTTTTTCCAATTTTTTAGAATTTTTCTTAATTTTTAGATTTTTCTACATTTTTATAAGGTATTAGGCTCCCTTATCCTTCGAGATAATATAGTTTAAACCAAGGTGGTGATTTTTCTAAACTTTCTATTTTTTGGTGATTTTTTGAAAAGAAAATGAAAACAATTATGAGATACATGTGAATTTATTGTTCATTTTTACCTTTTTTTCTCCACTTTACGAGTTTTCTAAGTTTTCGACATGTGTTGTGTTTGGTACATCTACTATAGTATGGGTTCTTTTTCTTCTCTAGAGCACTAAATTATCTTTATTCCGACAAGACACCATTTTTTTTTAATTAGGGTTGACCCAAAAAGTAGACAAAATAGGGAAGGGACTCTAACACTCCCTCGAAGAAGCGTTAGGCTCTACTTGACACTCCCCCAACAGGGTGCTTAGCGTAGTGTTCTAATAGTGGAGTGCTAGCCCTAGCACTTCCTTAATGGAGCAGTTGCCCAGGCGCTCCTTTGGAGGGGCGCTAAGGCTAGTGCTCCCTCAAGGGGGTGCTAGGTGCTCTCTAAAGGGGGCACTAAGCCTGTAAGATACTTTTACTTACATTTTTTTGTATGTCTTATTTCTAACCTGAAATTCGCTATGTAGATGACCAAGAGAGCCCGTATTAACAGAGTTGGAGCTTCTACTTCCGCTCCTTCATCTGGTCTAGGGTAGGACTGTCAATGGATATTAAAGATCCGGTAACCCGATTGATTTCTGTGATTAGAATCGGGTTCGGGTTATAAAAAGACCGACCTGAAATAATAGGATCTACAACCAGGTTTAATCCGGATTATGTCAAACCCGAATTCCTTTCGTCGGGTTCTTCCGAGCAAGCCTGTTAGGTTCTCAAGTAGAGGCTGTAGAGCAAAAGACGGCTGTCACCACCGCCTCAGTGGTCGCGCGATCTAGCCCCAGCCGTCGCGCGAGAGTCAAGCCCCGTGCGAGAGTCCGCCGCGGGAGATTCCGCCAAACAGAGTCCAGCCCCAGCCGCAACGTGTGTTCGCAAAGCAGGTTGCCGAGGGCGGAAGGATCGGGGTCCACAGCCGTCCCCGCAACGACTGGCCGTGTTCGTCCCGCCGCCCCCTGCAAATCGATGCCCGGCGGCATTACTAAGCCCTGCCGGACCTCACCATTGGGCCAGGATCATGCGCGCCTCTACATCTCCGCGTTCTTGTTCCGCGTTCGCGCCTCCGAAATCATCTCGGTTTCTCCGATCTTGATCCTTTCCTCCCCCATCTCCGCGTTCGGCGAGAGCTTCGCGCCGCGGAGATTCCCCCACTCCCGCCTTGCACCGGTGGCGGCGGTGGAAGATGCGCAACCGCCGACCTGTCGCCGCCGCCGGCCGGAGGAGCACGGCACGGCAACTCCGCTCCGCTGCCGCCGCGATCCAGTCCCAGCCGTCGCGCGAGATTCCGCCGCGCAGAGTCCAGCCCCAGCCGCTGCCGCGAGAGCTCCGCGACGCGAGAATCGTATCCCCGAAACGTATCCCATGTCCCACTGAAAAGAGAGGAAGATCTATCTGTGAGGCGGGACTTCCTCCACGACCGCGACGGGCACCAGCATTTCGGGTCGACCTGAATCCGACGGTGTGATTCGCGGTCAGGTGTACATCCGAATTTGATAATCAAATACTTTTTAATTCGGATATCAAAACGGGTTAAGAATAACGGGTTCGGATTCAGATTTAAAGGGATCCGACCCGAATCCGACCCATTTACAGGTCTAGTCTAGGGCAAGATCCATTGATTCTCTACACATGCCCATCAATCAATGTAACATTTATTTCTAAATGACTAGATGATCCTATGCTAATTATGCATCCTGTTGATAGAAAATTTAAAATTTTTGACGTAGGAAAAGATAAAATCGAGGGTTTCATGGGAGCTAGTACACCGTGCCTATGAAGACTTCCAATAGTAGAGGTTGGATGCAATGGGTTTTGGCTCATTACTCCATTGTCCATCGCTATAGAAGGACTTGTCCATTGATCCAGGCAATAAGAGAGATGTGGGATTCGTCTCTTAACTCATCTCTTCCCTTGGAGACACATGGTGTCGACTTTGGAAGACGCAGCCAAAATCATAGGTTTGCATCTTTATGACTGGGCAGTTACTGGCTAGAAAGACTTACAGGGATTACTTAAACATGCTCCGAGATTTTCTGGGTCTTTCTATCACCTCTCGTCTGGGTGAGATACATACCTTAATGGGGTGTTTGGTTGCATGATAATTTTTTGTACACTTTCATGATAAAAAATTGTATTAAAATAAAAAGTGAACCAACTCATGACATAAAATTATCATGTTTGGAGGGATGTGATTACAAAAAAGAGTAACCACCGCACATGACCAAATAAAGTGGGGGACCACAAGAAAAAAGAAAGAGGTGAGACCCTCTTTTTTTGTTTAAGAAGAAAATCACTTTCAAAACATAAAATTGTCATGGTTGTAAAACACCTCTTTTAACAAGTTTTCTTACAATTTTTAAAAATTAAAATAAAAACCTCAATTATCATGCAACCAAACACCCCATAAGGCACATCACTCTTAGGAGACTTGGTAGGCCTGGTAATTAAGGCCAATGTTGAGAAGGGCCAACTCCTCCTGACCGCCCTTGACAAGCTTACACAGCATGTGAAGAGGAGCTTAGTTGGTGAGGAGGGCAGCGTTCGAGTTTACATCGATCTCCTCCAACTCCTCCTCTTCCTCACTCATCTTCTTCTGGGCACCAAGATAGATAAGGTGCACCTTTGTATCCTCCCCCTATTTGCTGACCTGTCTAAGTCATATGACATGCTGGATGCTAAGTCATATGGCCGCCTCTTGTGGCCTTTCTACAAAAGATATATAGCGACCCATTCTAGTATATTTCTCTGTATCTATCAAGTGCTGATAAGTCGGCGATGTTTTAAGAGAGGGGATGGGCGGTTGGCGGCACAAGGTGGAGAGCTGGTGGTGGCTCGCTGCTGCAAGGGAGGCTATATGTGAGTGTCGCATGTGGTTAGGGCCAACAGGCAAGTGCACTAAGCAGTGCCGGGAGAGGTTGGCTACGGCAGAAGGTGCACCCAGGGAGGGGCTACACGGTGAGAGGGGGCTGGTGAAGGGCTTTGAGGGGGGGTGATTGAGTCCTAATAAATTAAGGTTAATTCTAATGGGAGTGTTTGGTTGCATGATAATAAAGATTTTAATTTTAATTTTTAAAAATTATAAGAAAATTTGGTAAAGAGGTGTTTGACAACCTTGGCAATTTTATGTTTTGAAAGTAATTTTCTTCTTAAACAAAAAAAAGAGAGTGTCACCTTTTTCTTTTTTCTTGTGGTCTCCACTTTATTTGGTTATGAATGATAGTTACTCTTTTTTTATCACGTACCTCCAAACATGATACTTTTATGTCATGAGTTGGTTCACTTTTTATTTTAATATAATTTTTTATCATGAAAGTGTATAAAAAAGTTAGCATGCAACCAAACACCCCATAAGCTTTAATTAGTAACTTAAGCTTTGCCATTCCATTTATTTTATTTCTTTCCTAATCTAAAGGATACTACGTACATAGGTCTACAAGATGAAATTAAAGTGTCAGTGCAATAGATTAAAGTTGAAGTCTTCTCTAAGACATGTACATGATTCAGGACAGTTGTGCGTGTGGATTGCAGGTGCAACACTTTTTAGCTAATGACGTAAAGTTAAAGTCTTCTCTATTACAACACATAAAACTAATCAGTCCTCATCCGGCTATTAATGAAGGGAAACTACTTCTATTTTATACGATCGCTCTCTCTCTCTCTCTCTCTCTCTCTCTCTCTCTCTCTCTCTCTCTCTCTACATATATATTCAAAGCTGCTGCAAATGAAGTGTGAAGTGTGCAATTACCACAATTCATGGTTGCAAAATGGGGTAGAAACATCTGAGAAATTTACCATCTCTACATGTTTGACAGTAAATATCGATCTTTAATGGGGTGTTCGGTTGCATGATAATTTTTTGTACACTTTCATGATAAAAAATTGTATTAAAATAAAAAGTAAACTAACTCATGACATAAAATTATCATGTTTGGAGGGATGTGATTACAAAAAAGAGTAACCACCGCACATGACCAAATAAAGTGGGGGGACCACAAAAAAAAGAAAGAGGTGAGACCCTCTTTTTTTGTTTAAGAAGAAAATCACTTTCAAAACATAAAATTGTCATGGTTGTCAAACACCTCTTTTAACAAGTTTTCTTGCAATTTTTAAAAATTAAAATGAAAACCTCAATTATCATGCAACCAAACACCCCATAAGCATTATTGTGGTGAAATTAAGTTGAGTTAGCAGGTTGCTAAAAAAATTGGAAAAAAAAATTTGCTTGAAAGGATCGATATTGGAGCGACTAGCGCATGTCCTTCCTGAAACCCTTCCGTGTCAAATTGCAATGTGGTAAGAATATTAGATTGTTCAACTTAAAAGTCTCAAGGTAACGAGGATAAAGTAACTAGTTTTTTAGATGAATATTATTTTCATTTTCTAATGTGAAATTTCTCTAACAATTCGCATGTAGATAGTGTTATGTTTGGCACAAAATATATATTAAGTTGAGTACATAAACTTTGGATTGGATTATGGGTTCTGACAGTATACTAAAATTAATGAAATCATGTAACTTAAGTTTCAGGGTAATAAATGTGGTTAGCATCTAACTATTTTGATGGTTATTATTTTAATTTAATTTTCCGGCATGTGATTTCTTCAACATGATTTCTTATGTATGCAAGCAGATCTTTTAGGCTCTGCCATGAAAACAAATGTGGAGTATCCGTGCATAAATTTCTAATGGAGTAACAAGCTCCAACATCCACCAAGCACATAATTATATTTTGATGAACATCCTTTAGATAATCAATGTGGGATTTTCCCTATTGTGCCGTTCAAATGCTGGCAAATAATTTTGACATCTTTCGCACGTGGATAAAAATGTGTGATGGATATATATATACCATCAGGAGTGAAAAAATAATTTAATAATTCTATTTAATTTAAATTAATATATTTTTTTATATTTTATAAGTTACCAGAATTAAAATTAGATATTTGATAGTTTATCAAAATGAGGAATAGTCAATTTTATATCTATTTATCAATTTTAATTAAATATTAAAATAAATATAAATTAATATCATAAAAAATAAAATATGTTTAATTTATTACGTTTTTGCATATACATGTTAAAAAATAAAAACTATATAAATTTTTAAAAATAAAAATAAAAATTTAAACATAGTATATCAAAAAATAATAAAACATTTAAATTTATTTGTTAATTTTTAAAATATAGATAACATATATCATTGATTCAAAAAATTATTGAATCGTTTCGATTCCGAAATCATATATGAATGCTAAAAAAATTAAACATCAAAAATAATAAAAATGAGATTTATTTGTTAAGTTCTTAAAAATAGATAATGAATATCATCGATTCAAAAATTATTGGGTCGTTTGGATTCGAAATCAAATTATTATAGTTCCAATTTAATTGGTGTTGGAATCAGACGGGCTTAATCCTCATCTGAGTCAAGTTGAAAATAGGTAATACTGCTATCCAATCCGGCCCATGTACAGCCGTAATACCATCCAACTTTATACCATCTTGGCTAGAGTTTTAGAATTGAAGTTTATCCATTTTGATTTTTTTTTAGTTCTAGACGATAAAGTATCGATAAAAACAATTTAACATAGCCAAACATTGACTCAAGGAAATAGATAATACACACAAAACAGCCAGGAAGAACCCATTTCCGGCGACACTAATAAGCACCGGCGGATCAGACGAGGGGGAAAGGGAAGAAGTGCGGGCTGTTCCACCGTCCTCCGGCGGCCATCTCCACGGCGGCCCTCCTGAACGGGCCGAGCAGCTCCACCACGATCCGCCACCGCATCCTCGACCACCGCATGAGGCGCCTCAGCGTGATCCTCCTCCGCCGGCTTCC
Organism: Cryptocoryne crispatula var. balansae; assembly: GCA_036172225.1. NCBI lineage: Eukaryota > Viridiplantae > Streptophyta > Magnoliopsida > Alismatales > Araceae > Cryptocoryne > Cryptocoryne crispatula. The sequence continues at coordinate 13,278,010 of CM069922.1, read as the reverse complement.
CAGACGGACGGTGCCACCACTGCGCCTGGCTCGGCGCCGCTGCCGCCGAGGCGTGACCACGAGGAGAAGCCTCTCCATCCGGCAGCTCAATTCGGAAGGTGTACTCGGTCTCATGAAGACTAGCTAGCTAGCCTAGCTACTTGCAGCAGGATGACATGGATACTGGGGATCCCGGCGGGCGGCACTTATAGCGACGACGGTAATGATAGCGTTGTCATGGGTAGCGGTGGAGATGACCTGTGGAATCATTGGACATCGACGATGGCGGCCATGAATATTGCTACCAAGTTTCTTTAGTTAAAGATGGTGTAATCATTTAGGTCACCCGCCACTCCTTCAACAACACCGGAGTGGAAGGTAGAAGAAGAACAGGAGGCTTAAGATCAAGAATGCCGCCGCCTCGCTTTCTAGGGTTTATATTATCTTGGTTCACTGACGCTTTTGCTCGAGAATGTTGTGTGGTCATGGGGATTAAAGAAGTAAAAGGGTTCTATGTGAATCCCCCCCCCCTTCTCTCTAGCTAATTAAAGTGTGTTTGGTGGTTGAGATCTATCATTATCTCACTCATTCAAGCATCATTCAGCTGCATGTAGTTTGCAATGTACTTCTTAATTTCTCCCAATAAAGAAAGGTAAGGCAAAAGAATAGCCATGTTCCTTTAATTACATTTCAATCACGCGTCATAATTGGACCCCACAGTATATATATACCACTCTAAGGTGAACCTTGATCTTATTCCATGGAACTGAGAGGAGTCTCCCATTAAACGTTGGGCCCCAACCTCCTCATGTGAGAGATAATTAAGATGCAGACTCTTGCCGCTACCCCCTCGGTCGATGGATGAGGGGGATCCGCACTTCCTTAAGGTTGAGTGTGTCATTCTAACATAAGATCCTACTATTTGATAGCCAAGATATATATTGCTGATGAAAATTTTTTTTAATGGTAAAGTGAAGATTTATACATGGAGACAAAGCTGATGAGCAGAGAGTAGTCAGTTTAGGAAGACAAATCTGGATCAGAATCTATTGGGGTTTCGGAAACGGGGTCTGTTAAAGTCTTTTCTATGGAATCCATCTGGTGCTTTTGCAGATTAATAATAGATATGTGAATTCAGCGCGGTGGTTACATCTCAATCGGTGCTAATTTTGTCTTCCAAAAAGTTAGAACTTACATGAATGTAATTATAGGGTTTCTGTTGTACAGAAGTGGTTAGGTCCTAAAACTTATGGGGTATTTTTTTGCATCACAAATTGAGTTTTTATTAGAAAAAGATGTTTTTGTAACAAAAATTGTTAAAAGGGATAATTTGACAACCATTACAAAATTATGTTTAAGAGAGATTTTCTTCTTAGATTAAAAAAAGAGATGAGATTCTTTTGGTCATATGGTTACCCCACTCTCTTTTATTATCATATCTACTCAAACTTGATCAAGTCAATGTATAGCTAGGTCTATATAACATTCTAGCACGCATATTCAAGTTCTTAATTTGTCAAGTATATTAATGTTCTTTTTTCAAGTCCATCGTGTTTTTGTTCATTTTGAATTAATATTTGGTTTATCCATTAATCTCATCGGTTCTAACCTATATATACGTCATATATACGTACGAGTTCCATATTGTTCATCTCATCTTCAAGTTCCTCTAATTAATTAGTTTATTCTTCATGATTTCAACGTACCAAGTTCCATATTTAATGCCCCGTTAGAGTATCAATTCATGATATTGTATATCAACTTGATATTGATATTTCAAGAGATTAGAATATCAATATCAAGTTGATATTGATATATATTGATATTCTAATCTCTTGAAATATTAATATCAAAGTGATAGCATCAAATTTCTTTGGTATTTGATACTCTTATATCAATATTAAAATTGATATCAGGTGTTTGGTAACACTATAGCAATATCAATATTAGGTGTTAGTGTTTGATTGATTATAGAGTCAAAACAAATATCAAAATATGTAATTACAAATATAAAAATATTAATAGTATTTATAAAATATTTATTGTTTTTATACATTTTAATTTAAAATAATAAAATTAAAAAAATGATAACATAAATAAACCACATCTTTAATCAAAATTTTGTCTAAGAGGAACTACTTTCACTTGTTTTTCTCACATAATTAAGAACTAAGCACAAAAATAATAAACAACAGAAATATGTGACCCAAATTAGCACATGATATCTATTATTCTATATACGACAAAAACAGGTAGACTAAGAAAAATGCATGAACTACAATGATAACTGCACATACATACATCAAATTCAGGAGTACACACTGCAAATGCACACATGAATATTTGAGGAGCAAGATCCAGGGCAGAAGTCATCAAGATCAAGCACTGCCAAATGAATAACAGTTACACAAAAATGACAATGAAAAAAAAACAAAGACATAATATTCTATCAGAGTCTTAGACTTATATTCACTTGTATCAAGTCCCCTCCCCTTCCTTTTCGAGTCTTATCTGTATGCTAGGCTAAAATTCCATAGATTTGTCAAACATGAATGCGATATTTGCCTATTTCCTATCTTCGGTTCCCAAATTCCATTGCCTTTCTTGACTACTAGTTTCTTCTGTTCCCAAGATGTTGCTAATACTTTGTTCCAAATCATAGGCTTCATGTTCTCTCCTTTTGTCAAGCTTTAGTTTCTTGAATCTGTCAAGGAAATTTGAGTGTGAAACTTGGATCACATATGTAAGTTATGCACCCTTTTCATATGAGCTACACATAAGTAGTACAACATTATGTGGTACTGGGTGGTCCATGTAGACTGAGCACAAAACTTCATCCCTCTACCTATAAATATTCCAGGTCTCTGCATCAACAGAGACACTACCTTCATCTGCCATCTCTGAACTTGTTGTATATGATAAAAAAAAAGACAGACTAGCTTTTCTGGAATGTATCCAATTCTAGTTTTTGAGGTGATAATCATTTATAGGTTGTGCTCTAGCCTATAACTATAGATAATGATTAGTAGTATTCATTACCAGAGTTGTCATTCTCAATCAAGAAAATGTCTAAGCCAGGCATCAGAGATCAACGATAGGATCTATATTCAGTACTTTACAAAGAAATAAAAGATAACAAATCAATCACGTTAAGTACCTTGTATTTCTATTTCTATAATTTTGGAAGAAGATGATAACCATCAACCATAACAGTAGTTCAAACTTTCTTTTCAATGATTCTTACATGTGTCCCTAAAATATTAATATATGTCTCATTGAAGTTTGAAAATTTTGGGAAGTTCACATAATCTTGTCCACTTCTAAATTATGTTCCCAAGTTAGAAAACTCCCAAACACATTCTCACTATCCCTCCCTCCCTCCCTCCTCTCACTTAAATGTTGACCACCCATCCTGTCCCCTGTCGCTCACATCAGTAGTCCATGCCCCCTGCCACCCCCCTCAATCACAGCGTGCCCTAGCCCCCATCGGTTGCTTCTTTTTTTTTTTTTTTTTTTTTTGGTCGGATGGCGCAGTGGCCAGGACGCACAGCACAGTGCGTACGGCGAGGGATCGAAGCCCCCGCGGATCCACCCCCCTCCCCACGGGTGGCCCGGCAGGGTACCTGCCGGGATTTGAACCCGCGCCCTGCTCCCCGCGAGCAGGGCGACACGCCAACCGAGCCAAGCTCGGTCGGCCCATCAGTTGCTACTCAACCAACTGTATCAGCTAGTTTTCTATTTTACCTCCAAACTCCATGGCTAGTGCTGTTTTTCACTCACTGTTTGTACTGCCTCTCGGCCATTGCCCCTGTTGTTTGCACCTGTTCTGTTTGTATGCCAATTTGTACAACCCTCCCCAGATTATCACCATCTACTCCTTGCTATTTGTCCCATTCCTGATAGCATCATCTGCCCCCTCCCACTGTTTATAGTCACAGGTTATATTGTTTATATTTTTCCATCACTTTCACTAATAATTAGGCCTCAGCTTTCAACCAAAAGTGGACCTTAAAGGATATGAAATTCTCTAAGATGTACATATGATCTTCACCCACGTGTCCCCAACCCACCCCTTCCCCTGGTTGCAGGATGGAGGTATAAAAGAGAGGGTGAGAGGTAAGAGAGTGAGACTGTAATATCTGTTTTTTTAAAAGAGTTATTATATTATATATTAATATCACCTTTCCTTTTTCCTCTTTTACTCTCACCTTTTTCATCCTACATTTTCTCCACTTTTATCTTTACTTTTCCCCAATTTTACCCCCATTGGAACCTTGCCCTGACCCTCTTTTTACCCCTAGGTGCTGTCGGTTTTCCCCCTCCCTCTCTCTCTCGGTTTCTCCCTCGTGACGTCTCCCACCTGCACCCGCAGCCACAGCCGAAACACCTCCCGGATTTGCTCCCCGTCTCCCGCGCGTGCAGCCGCGCTGAAGCTCCCCTCTTCTCCCCCCCCCCTGTGCGTGCCGTCGACCTCTGCCCCCCTCCTCCACGCGTGAACTGCGGCGTCCCCCCCCCCGGCCGCCTGCGCGAGCGCGCGTAGCTGCGGCAGCCCGCAGCCGTCTTCCCCCCCTAGGTGCGCTCGGCTGCACCGACCGGCGCTCAGCCGCCCAATCGCGGCCATCCGGCCCCCTCAGCCCCGCGCTGCCTCCGCCCTCTCCCTCCGGCGTGCCCAGCCGCCCAACTGCGGCCCTCCAGCTCCAGGCAGCAGCCCCCCCCTTGCATGCGCCAGCACCCTCACGCCCCTGCGCCAAGCCATCCCGCGGCCTCACCTCCCTCCATCCGGATTGCTACACTAGCATCGATTGAGAGAGAAAATTCTTGTTTAGCCGGTTCAAGCTGTGTTAGCTTCGGATCTGAGTTGTCGATACCATTCCGGTAGACATCCCGGACATGTCTATTACCACTAAATTTATATTAAAAATATTATCATGACTTGTTGATAATAATTAAATTCATAGATGTGTGATTTTAGAAGAGTAGTGCTACCTTTAGTTATGTCTATTTTGATTAATTTAGCATGTGTTTACAAGTCAATTAGTGATGATAGCATAATTAGCTCTATTATAGTTGATTGATAATTTTCTTGTACGATATGTGGGAAACCTCGTTTATTAAATTGTCAACCCCCTTTTGTTTATGGTTAATCCTTTTATAGTACATGTTATCTCTTCTATGGTAAGTGGTGAACTTTAGCAATAATTTGTTAACCCATTAGATTTTTGTTAGATCAATTAATTCTTTGTTTTAGATAATGTTTAAACTTGTGAGTTAACCAATTACATAAAGTTTGGATCAATTATTTAAATCTGGATTTTCATGTAACACCATCAATCTTTCATATTGTGGTAGTTTTAGGAGTCTAAGTCATGTTGGCATATCATGAATAAGTATGTTTAGAATGTCATTTTTTTTCTTATCCATGATAGATAGAGTGCTAGTAGCATGGGTGTCTAGTATCATATCTTTGTGTGTCTCTTTGCTTAGATTGTGGAAATGCATGGTTCATTAGTTTGTTTCTTGGCTATCATAGTGGCATGTCTTCATCTTGAATGTGATAGTTTGTCATGGCAAAACATATTGCATATTTGTGCGATTGATCATGGCATTGTAATGCATGTGTGCATTAAAGACATTTAATGAGACCGAGCTATACTGGACTAGTAGTCGTGTCCGTGGGCAGCGGAGCTTAGAACCATCTGGTGCATCCTTCGATCCCAGATCCCGCGGGTTATCCTAAGTGCCACCCCTGCCTAGGTGCACTATGGGATTTAGTTTAGCTATACAATTACTGCTATATATGGTAGATCTAGTCATAGCCCGTCGAGATCGCAAGACGACGCTTTCCTTGCGAAAAATGAAAATGTTAATGTTTCATGTAGTGGATAGATGCATTGTAGAGTGGCATTGGTGTTAGTATCTATGTTGTGTTCATTAGTTCCTTTAAGCATATAAGTTTTATATGATATGCATGGTAAGTCTTTTAGTTGGTGTTGCATTGCATAACCCCTTCATCACACTTTATATTTATGAGAAACCCTCTTTGGTCCTAGTTGTTGGTAGGTTATGGTTGTATATCTTAAAATTTGTTGAATGCCAAATTATATATATATTGTTTAGTTTTATATGCTATGTATCAAGTGCAGGTTGGGTAATGTATATATATCATGTTATGGCCTTTGGCTATCCAATTTGGTGGATGATGGGGTGTCTATTGAGTCATTATGACTCACTCCAATCCTTTATTATATTTTCAGGATATCAGCTTTAGCACAGTGAAAGCGTGGTGGTATGGACTCCAAGGAATAATTTAAGCAGTTATTGTGCAATTTAGACCGGTATATGAATGCTTAGATTGAAAGTTTATTATGTGATTTGAGATGAGTGGATAGTGTTAGAATAATGAACTGGGATCTCTGTCTTCGAGTTTTTTCAAACTGATGTGTTTATAGGAGTTGTTTCCCCAGTTACGTCGCCGGATTGTTTTCCGTTGTGCAGGTTGAAATCTGGGTTGTGACAGAGACAAAGATGGGTAATCTTGTTGACATAAACTTAACAATGCCCAACTAATGGCATTCAGGGGTATTTTAGATAGTGGGGGCCCTCATTAGAAAAGAACAAGGCTCCAAGATGTTTTAAGAGTTTCAAACTTTAACAGGACATATATGGAAATGGCAATTATTATAAAGAATCATGTAAAATCTCTTATTTTAACTGATGATCAGAGTTGGTCAAATTAAATTTCTTATCATAGACAAATCATTAAATGAGAAAATCAGTTGTAGATCATGAAATAAATTAACAGTACAAAGAAAAATCATAGAATTCATACTAAAATTAAATTAAATTAGCTTCTTTTCTACTGCATAGAGCACTTCACCACTGGCTATTGCATCTCACATAAACAATAGAATTCATACTAAAAAGACTCCGTATGGACGAAGTTGAAGGAACGATTCATGCACTATTCAAAGGATGAAAACAAAAAAGATTTGAACGGAAGCAAAGAGCTAAGTACAAACAATAATTTGTCACTAAATATGATGAACTAGAAGAATGACATGTGTATAAAAGTAAATGGCATGTGATAGAAGAAGAACAACATATATAAAAGTAGTATCTTTATTCGTCATGTGATCATACTATTGTGTATAAAAGTTAATGTCTTCTTCCACTATACTCTTCCCATGTTTCTTGAGCAATTCAATTTCTAAGTTCTTTGTTACATCAACGTTCCTCAGTAGATAAGGACCTAATATTACTTTCGAGTCTTTCTTGTCTTCTTTCAATAATCTGATTTTCTATCACTTTTGTAATTTTTCTATCATATTGATGAAATAATTCATATATATATATGTCCTTTTACACTCCATATGTCATTTTTCAGAAAACAACTAATTAAGAAAATCTTTGTTTGGGTTTGTGTTAGGTACTCAATAGATGATTGAAAAATATAAAATCTTTCCTTTAAAACACCAAACATCCATTCTATAACATTTCTAAGAGATGTATGCTGGAGATTAAATAATTTATTATAATTTTGAGTCCTCAAATGACATTTAGAAAATTCTTTCAAATAATATCTCACATTTCGATATGGTGTAAGAAAACTTTCAGTATTTGGATAGCCAACCTCAACAAGATAATACTTACCTAGAAATAAAAAATAAATGTTAAAGCCAAATAAGGTTGTTTAAAAAATATTTAACAACAAATAATATCTAAAAAATTCAACTATATTATGTTTTCTTTGATAATATTTATTGGTTACTTCATCGTCCCAAGTCATATTTGATTACAAACTAAAAATATATATATATAGCAAAGTACCAAACATTACAATGTAATAAACACAAAAGTCATATAAATACGATAGAGAAGTCAATCACATTAACCAAAATTCTTCCAAACAAGATGACGTACATCGCATATCAATAAAGTCCTATTACAAAATAAACAAAAAAATCCATCCAAGCAATACATAATTAAAGAAGACATACACAACATATCAATAAAGTCATATTACAAGTTAAACAACAAGATCCTTCCAAACAATACATAATTAAAGATGACATACACCACATATCAGTAAAGTCCATAACAAATTGAACAACAAGAGTCTTTCAAGAAATAAAAACATTAAATTCTAATTTTATTTTACTTCTTTCTAAAATTGATCATATCCAAACAAGACGACACTCATGGTCAAATTTTATGAAAATAGTGGGGTGCTTGGGTTGTTCTCAAGTTGAAATGCAGCAGTCACTTTCTCTTCGGCCAATAACTCATCCATTGCCATGATTATGTCTATGCACAGAGCAACGAGTGTATGACTTGATGGAGGAGGACCAATGACCCTAAAAGCTTCACCAACTTCCTTAAGTGCAGAAGACATTGAATTATCTTCTTCACTTACTCTAGTTTGTTTGTGTTTACCTTTAGAAGAATTAGATTTTCTAAAAGAACGTCTTTTTGAACCACTTCTAAGATCAACATTTGGACTTGTGGTAGATCATTCATCATGTGGTGATGAAATAGGAGTGGTATGTGATATTGAAAGTAAACAAATAAATGGTGGACCTAAAGTTTTTGTTGACCTTTTCATTTTTCCCTAGAACCTAGGCACAAATATCACTTATGTTAAAACCAAGGAAAAAAAACTTATTATACATATGCATGTAATGTAAAGTACCATCAAATATCAATTGATTTTCTTCTACTCTTTTTGCATTTCTTATCATTCCATAAAAATAAGAACAAAATTATGTCAGAACTCTAATTAATAATTAAATATTTTATAAAATAATATCTCAAACCTTAAAGGATTATCCTATTCATTATCTTCAAATGTGATCATTCTTCTATTATGATCCAATCCAAAATCGCTAACCTTATTAATTAGATGTTTGAGATTATAAAAGTAATATTTTAGCATAAATATTTTAGACTTCAGTCGGGGAACTATGACCTATGCACCATGAGTTGAAGTACAATTTTATGTTATAGCACTCTATGTCTCGGGTTTCCATCTATTTGATGCTCTTTTACCAGTATGATATTGTAATGTATGAGTTGTAATAATTTAGATATTTCATCAAACAACATTAGTCACTTATATCTTAATCATAATTTTTATCACTTGTTAAGAAGTTAGAGATGAAATTAAGAGTTTAAATTTTGAGAATAAGTCAAATCAAATACCACCCTAGTATGCTTAATTTGCCAAGCTAGTACAAAATTCTTGTGAAGATGTACTCAATGTTTTTCACCAAAGAACACTTTCTTTCTCAGTTCAATCTACATATTTGTTTTTCAATTTTTTTCGATATTCCTTTCCAAGTACCGAGGGTAAATAAAACTTGACAACCCTGAATTACATTTGCATGTTCGGCTATAATATTCATAATAACTAGAAATACGAAGTATGTAGGAACCAAAAATATGAGTTTAATATCAAAGAATAGAGATTTTATACAGAACAAGTTTGATGTATCAATTCTAAATATCAGTCTCACAATTAGAACCACAAAATCACCAGCTAAAATTTAGATATCATTTGATCATACAGTGGTCAGAACGTGGATTAATTAGTTCAATGAACATATATAGTTTTCGATGACTAATTGTACTATGCAAATAGTGTCTGCATAATAATACTTACAAGATCAAATTATCTTTGAATGACCAAATAATGCACCTATTTTTCGGGTTATTCTGATACCCATCTTTTGTAACCTAAGAATATTTTAGATCTCTAGAGAATTATTCATTTATCATGATATTATCATATTTTAATCTTCATTGCACAAACTAATCCTATATGATAATGTCTTGTAACGTGTCAATAAGAGATACTTAACTAGTAATAGTTTAAGAATCCTACGAGTGACACAATTACCAACTATAACAATATAATAGGTCAAAGCACCCTACGTTTACATCCATAAGCAAAAAGGCCATAACACCCTACACCTATTATTAAGCAAAAATACGTTTGTTCTCTCTCATTCCCGAGGTTAATGGCGTGTTTGGTTGCATGGTAAAAGAATTTTTTATTTTAATTTTTAAAAAAAAATATAAGAAGACTCGTTAAAAGAAGTGTTTGACAACAATTTTAAGTTTTGAAAATAATTTTCTTCTTAAACAAAAAAAGAGGGTTTCACTTCTTTCTCTTTTTTTGTGATCCTCCACTTTGTTTGGTCGTGTATGGTTGTAATACCCCGTATTTTTAAAAAAAAATAGTTAATATTTATTATTATTTTATTCTCCTCCTTTCCCTATATATACCCTCTTTTCTCCCCCGTGAGAAACCCTCCCGGCACCCCCCTTTTTCTCCCCCGTGAAAACCCTAACATTTTCCTCTTTTTCCCCTCTCGGTCGCCGCCGCACACCGCAACCCCTCCTTTCTCCCCTTTTCCGCGCGCGAGCCCGCGGCTCTCGCCGCCGCCCACACGCCGCCCTCGCCCGCGCGTCAGCCCGCCTCGTGCGCGCGTGGTCGACCGCTGCCTTTGACCGCCACCTCGTACCTCGCCGGGCGTGCCCACGCGCTCGCCGCCGTCGCCCGCCGCCGACCGGCCGCCGCCCGCCTCGGCCTCCTCGCCCGCGCGGCCGCCCGCCGCCCGCCGCGGTGACGCCGTCCCCGCCTTCCTCGTACCTCGCCCCGCGTGCTCGCCCGCGCGGACAGCGCCGCCCGCCCTCGGCCGCCGCGTCGTCGTCCGCCGCCTCGGGTGACCGCGCGCCGACGCCGCCCCGCGCCGTCTCCCCGTTGACCCGCCTCGTCGACGCCGCCCGGCCCGCGCGACCGCCGTCGACGCCACCCGGCAGCGCACGCCCATGCGCCGCCTGCGCCACCCGCGCCTCGCGGCCGTGCCGCCATGCGCCGCCGTGCGCCGGTCCTCCCCTCAGCGCGGTATACATCCTCTATCCTCTCTCTCCTATTATCCTTTATCAAAATCTCTACTTTATGATTCTTCTTCTACCGACAGTTTTTGAAACCACCTACCCGGCTCAGTTTTTCGACGCCGACGCAACCGCGGCAGTCTCGTCGCCAAATTCAATCTCCTTGGTTTTCCGTGCGCCGTTCGCCGTTGCCGTCAAGGTAGGCGTCTCGGCTATTCTTAGCACTCTAATATATTGATTAAATTGTAAAATCATGCTTAGATCACCAGGATTAGAAGATTGTAGTTAATGGGCTGTTTTGGATTTATTAGCATGTTTAGTTAGAGTTAGATTAATTTGTCTAGATTGTGCATGCTTAGAATTAATTCGGTCATTCAAGTATGCTGGTCATCATGATAGGTTGTATATGTTTAAATCTAGCTAGTTTAGTATGTCTGCATCGCGATTAACCTTAATCATGTATATTCCGATTTGATAAAAAGCCGATGCAAGGTTTAGGCATAATGTTGTTAGAATTTAGTTTGTTGTCTTTTATGTGATAGGTAGTTCTGTTTAAGTATGTAATTGATATGTTTAGGTTGTAAATTGCATGATCCTATCCATATGCATTAATTTGTGTTAGACTGTGGTATGGTATGCAAATATGTGGTGCATAGAACCATGTGTGTTCATCTATGTATTTCATGTTTGAATTGCCAATTTAAATGTTCACGTTTTACTGTCTGAGCTTAATTATATGCTTGCATGGTGTTGAATGTGGTTAGTGCAGTGAGCTGCATTGTGATGGAAATGTACTTCACCAGACTAAATTAGTGTCCCGTGGGCAACGGAGATTAGTTGAATCTGGAGCATCCTTCGATCCCAGATACCGCGGTTCATCCTAAGTACTCCCCTGCCTAGGGGTACTATGGGATTTAGTTACTATATGTTACTTCCTACAATATGGTAAATCTGGTGCTAGTTTTGTGATGTGACTGCATTTATATGATGGAGCATGTTATTTACTCAGACAGGTGTCTAGTTGTGTGGATTGGCATAGATGGTAGTGTTATAGATGTGTCATTGGTTTTATGTCGAGGTCTATGTGTTCTCAGGCATACCTAAAGTATTCTAAAGTGTAGGTTATGTGGGTTTTAATGCATTTAGAGTCTAGTTATCATATGGGGTAGTAGAATGATCTTGTAATCAATTAATTAAAGATATATAATTAGTTAAGAGCTATGTATTAAATCTGATTTTTAGGTTTATTATGTATTGTATACCACTAGAATCATTATTATAATGGGGTAGTTCGGGTGTAAGTCCTACTGGGTCTGTTGTGACTCACCCCTTCCGTTGTTAATATTTTCAGGAGTGCAGGTTTAGCGCAGCAGAAGCGTAGTGGTGTTGTGGAATTCGAGGAGCTAGTAATTCAATTGTTAAATGTTAGTATTTATTTTGATAGATAGATGTTTGATTATTATGTTATTAAGTTGTATAGTGTGGAATTATGAATTTGGATTGTAATTTTAGTCTTATTTGGTTCCAGACCGATATCCTTTCCCGTTACGTCGCCGGATTATCTTCCGCTGTGCATATTAAAAATCCGGGTCGTGACAGAATGGTATCAGAGCATTAACTCGGCCTGAATGTCTATTTTGACATGCCCGAGTTCTTGATATCGGTTTGGATTAGATGGAATTGATGATTGGAAGATCATGATCTTAGATAGAGAGAATAATTTAGATTGTCTATTAGATTGAGAATCTTAGATGGCATTGAATTTTGATATTAGATAGATATGTTAGATAGATTAGAATGTGCTAGATAGATAGATAGATAGTTTGATAGGTAAATTGATGAAGGAATCGTTAGTTAGTGTGTTAGTTTGTTAGACAACTAGATAGATAGATGATAGATAGATATCTAGATGGATAGTTAGATAGATAGTTTGATAGGTTGATGTGTTGAGGGTGAGTGATAGATATTGAGTAGATTAGAAATATGAGAGAATAGTCAGTTTGATTGAAGGATGTAATTGTTCGGTGAGTCCGGTTGAATTTTCGAGGACGAAAATTTTTGTTAGGAGGGTAGATTGTAATACCCCGTATTTTTTTAAAAAAAAAATAGTTAATATTTATTATTATTTTATTCTCCTCCTTTCCCTATATATACCCTCTTTTCTCCCCCGTGAGAAACCCTCCCGGCGCCCCCCTTTTTCTCCCCCGTGAAAACCCTAACATTTTCCTCTTTTTCCCCTCTCGGTCGCCGCCGCCTGCAACCCCTCCTTTCTCCCCTTTTTCCGCGCGCGAGCCCGCGCTCTCGCCGCCGCCCACACGCCGCCTCGCCCGCGCGTCAGCCCGCCTCGTGCGCGCGTGGTCGACCGCCGCCTTGACCGCCACCTCGTACCTCGCCGAGCGTGCCCACGCGCTCGCCGCCGTCGCCCGTCGCCGCGACCGGCCGCCGCCCGCCTCGGCCTCCTCGCGCCGCGCGGCCGCCCGCCGCCCGCCGCGGTGACGCCGTCCCCGCCTTCCTCGTACCTCGCCCCGCGTGCTCGCCCGCGCGGCCGGCCGCCGCCGCCCTCGGCCGCCGCGTCGTCGTCGCCGCCTCGGGTGACCGCGCAGCCGACGCCGCCCCCGCCGTCCTCCCGTTGACCCGCCCTCGTCGACGCCGCCCGGCCGCGCGACCGCCGTCGACGCCACCTCGGCGCCGCACGCCCGTGCGCCGCTCGCGCCACCCGCGCCTCGCGGCCGTGCCGCCATGCGCCGCCGTGCGCCGGTCCTCCTCCTCGGCGCGGTATACATCCTCTATCCTCTCTCTCCTATTATCCTTTATCAAAATCTCTACTTTATGATTCTTCTTCTACGGCAGTTTTTGAAACCACCTACCGGCTCGGTTTTCGACGCCGACGCAACCGCGGCAGTCTCGTCGCCAAATTCAATCTCCTTGGTTTTCCGTGCGCCGTTCGCCGTTGCCGTCAAGGTAGGCATCTCGGCTATTCTTAGCACTCTAATATATTGATTAAATTGTAAAATCATGCTTAGATCACCAGGATTAGAAGATTGTAGTTAATGGGCTGTTTTGGATTTATTAGCATGTTTAGTTAGAGTTAGATTAATTTGTCTAGATTGTGCATGCTTAGAATTAATTCGGTCATTCAAGTATGCTGGTCATCATGATAGGTTGTATATGTTTAAATCTAGCTAGTTTAGTATGTCTGCATCGCGATTAACCTTAATCATGTATATTCCGATTTGATAAAAAGCCGATGCAAGGTTTAGGCATAATGTTGTTAGAATTTAGTTTGTTGTCTTTTATGTGATAGGTAGTTCTGTTTAAGTATGTAATTGATATGTTTAGGTTGTAAATTGCATGATCCTATCCATATGCATTAATTTGTGTTAGACTGTGGTATGGTATGCAAATATGTGGTGCATAGAACCATGTGTGTTCATCTATGTATTTCATGTTTGAATTGCCAATTTAAATGTTCACGTTTTACTGTCTGAGCTTAATTATATGCTTGCATGGTGTTGAATGTGGTTAGTGCAGTGAGCTGCATTGTGATGGAAATGTACTTCACCAGACTAAATTAGTGTCCCGTGGGCAGCGAAGATTAGTTGAATCTGGAGCATCCTTCGATCCCAGATACCGCGGTTCATCCTAAGTACTCCTCTGCCTAGGGTACTATGGGATTTAGTTACTATATGTTACTTCCTACTATATGGTAAATCTGGTGCTAGTTTTGTGATGTGACTGCATTTATATGATGGAGCATGTTATTTACTCAGACAGGTGTCTAGTTGTGTGGATTGGCATAGATGGTAGTGTTATAGATGTGTCATTGGTTTTATGTCAGGTCTATGTGTTCTGGGCATACCTAAAGTATTCTAAAGTGTAGGTTATGTGGGTTTTAATGCATTTAGAGTCTAGTTATCATATGGGGTAGTAGAATGATCTTGTAATCAATTAATTAAAGATATATAATTAGTTAAGAGCTATGTATTAAATCTGATTTTTAGGTTTATTATGTATTGTATACCACTAGAATCATTATTATAATGGGGTAGTTCGGGTGTAAGTCCATCGGGTCTGTTGTGACTCACCCCTTCCGTTGTTAATATTTTCAGGAGTGCAGGTTTAGCGCAGCAGAAGCGTAGTGGTGTTGTGGAATTCGAGGAGCTAGTAATTCAATTGTTAAATGTTAGTATTTATTTTGATAGATAGATGTTTGATTATTATGTTATTAAGTTGTATAGTGTGGAATTATGAATTTGGATTGTAATTTTAGTCTTATTTGGTTCCAGACCGATATCCTTTCCCGTTACGTCGCCGGATTATCTTCCGCTGTGCATATTAAAAATCCGGGTCGTGACATGGTAGTTACTCTTTTTTGCCATCACATCCTCCAAGCATGAAATTTTTTTATCACAGTCCTACGTCAAGTTTCATCTTTGGAAAATGAGACTTGTACTGGGTGACAAGGCTCCTCCCAGAGGCAATGTTGTTAGGGAAGCTTGGTAGGTCCTTATATCTAGATGAAGGGAGAGATGGGCTGCAGACCCAATAAGGTGAAAGACATACTTATTAGCCACCGCCTGGAACTGGAAGGCTAGCTTCATCTGGGGTTTCCTCGAACTAAATCTAATTTGAGTGCATTTAGCCATGCTTAAAGACATCACCTGCGCTAACATTTCACTAAAATCAAATCAGTACAATTATTCACTGTAAATCCAAAATCAACGCAAAAAGTGATTCTAAAATAAAATACTTTTATATTCTTTTCTGTTAAGAAATAATTCATTGTAAGATAATTTCACCGTTTTCACTTTTCCATACAGCCAAATGGACCCCAGTCCGAGCTAACTGACCCAATCTTATAAAATACTCTTACATTGTGTTTTACAATTTACCCTCCTCCACCTTGAATGTAAGTTGTTCTCATTAAAATCATCCTATCCAACCCCCCCCCCCCCCCCCGCACTCTTTCTTCTTCTTCTTCTCCTTTTTTAAGACATGCCTCAACGATAAAGGTGCAAGCGAACCAATGCGTTCAGCGACTAGTTCAATACTCAACTTATTAAAAATTCGAATAGAATCTTTATTAAGTTTTTTTTTGGACACGATGGCCCGGTGGCCAAACCGAAGACGCAGCTCCGCGCCGGCGAGGGATCTGCAGCGCTCGATCCCCACTAGATGCCATCTCCCCCCATGGGGAGGTGGTCCCGACAGTCCAACGCCGGGATCAAACCCCGCCACCCCCCCCCCCCCCCCCGCGGGGGTGGCGTGGTGCCAACCGAGCCACGCTCGGTCGGCGAAATCTTTATTAAGTTAAATAAACAAATTTGAACAGAAAAAAACTCAGACTTATAAACGAGTTAAATTTGAACAAAAACTTACTCGACTTGATAAATTTATAAATAATTCGTTTAAATGTTCGATTAAATATTCGATTAATTACTTAATTAACTATTATTTAAATAATTAAATTAAAACTATATTATATTTATTTTTTAAAATATTATATAAAATTATATTTTTACGCCTAACTATCAGTTTAAACTATTTTTTGAATATACCAACTCGAGTTCTAATTAAACGAGTTCAATCTCAAATTCAAAAATAAGTTCGTATGTCAGTTTAATTCGAGTTTAAGTTAAATTGACTTATTTACGTAAACAACAAGAGACTCGATGAAATCAAGTTTAAACTCAAAAAACTTAAATTAAACCGAATTCGAAGAAGACTCTTGAATACTCCCCGAGTCAAGTTCGAACCGTAAAATAACTGATCTAGCCGAGATCCAACAGCCCTGCTCGGCTCGGCTCAATTGCACCCCTACTCAACGGTAAGCGACGCTCTCCGAGAAGCCCCGCCGCCCGTCGGCTTCCCAGCTCGCTGCGCATGCAGACTTCGTGATCTCCTTCGACCCAAATCCACGAGGGCACCACGAGCACGGCGCGCATGGAAGCAGAGACCCCGCGCCACAGCTCTTCCAATAGCCCCGTCTCTCTCCACCACCGTCGGGAAACTGTGTCCGCTCTCCCGCCCCATTCCCCGCCGCCGCCGGCTTCACTCCAGCTGTCCCAGCCTTCTGGCTGGCTCCTCGACGTCGCCGCCGCCAAGGTGGAGCTCGTATCTGCAGCCCTGGCGTCCGTATGGTCCGCCTTATTGTCCGGACCGGTGTCCGGCCCCATGAGCCGTCCAGCTCTGAGAAGCCTCCTGTATTAGTATTAACCCGTAAGGTGGTCTTTATAAAATAAAGCCTTTGTATTATATTTAAGGAGCCCATTAGTGTAAAGGACATATTTACAATTCTAATAACTTAAGGGTTTGAGTCACGATGGGCTGACTCTATTTATATAAGACTGAGTCTTGGTCCCCCTCATTCTCACGGAAAGGTGTTCTCGAGTTCCCCATCGACTACGAGACTTGAGGAGGGAAGACCTCGTACTCGCTCGGTCCGACGTGATCGAGAGGTCGTCTCGAACAGTTTGTTTACGATGGATTCAGGTACGCTTCCGCAAAGCCAACAATTGGTATCAGAGCCCCGTTGAGATCTAGGGGATTTGATATTTGAAATCGGAGTTCTTTCTTGTCCGATTTCTACTTGTATCGAAGTCGACCCGCTTGATTCCATTCTTGAATCGATTATATGGAATCGAGCATCGTCCTCGGCCATGTAGATCTACTGATTCAGGAGGATACCGCTGTTCCGATTGGCCACGGTAGAAACGGTGAGATAGGAAGCGCCAGCGATGGTATGCCGCGATAGAGCGCTGGGCTGCACCCTCAGCGGCTAAAAATTCCCTCATTCCCGTTCCTAACCCTTGGCAGCACCGACCGGCGGCATGCGGCACCGAAGATGGCAGCGGTGCCATCTTCTCCGTCGCGCGGCGGCGGCGGCCGCGAGAAGGCGAACAGGCGCGGCGCTGCGTTTCCATGGGGGCGGTTACTGTTCACGCGAATCGCGTGAACAGCAACCGTGAACAGTGCATTGTGTATTCCCATTTTATTCACAAGTTTGCCATTGGCTATTTACAGTTATGCCATTATTTCATTTAAATGCAATAAAATGAATATTCAAGATGATTTTGGATCCAGATTTTAATATCCGATTTTGGATCCATTAAGGAGGATCCAGACTTTTCAAAATTGCATGAATATTGCTTTTAGAATCATTCAAAATTGCATATATACCCTGTTTTAATAGAAATCATGATTTATGACCTTGTTAATATTATAATTAGGTCTATTAAGAGATTAAATCATGATGTTAGTGATTAAATCATGATCAACAGGGATTGATTGACATATTATCATGCTTATTTACTGTGATTACAGATTTACACAGTGGATTAATGTTATTGCATTAATATCCTTTATGTTTTGGATATTACTTTATATATTTAAATTGTCAATCAATTAAGGTATAATTCCTTCATATTTTCATGGTTGATGAGGGATCATGCAATGTTAAAGTTTTGATATACCATGTTCTAAAATTGCATATGAACCTTATGCATTTTATAATTGCTTTCATACCCTTATTCTTATATATTGGTCTATAAGTGTATGAATTAAAGGTTATCTTATTGTGCAATTTTATATATTAATAACTTTGAGTTTCTTTTGTGGTTTTAGTTGCCCCGAAGGGTCTAGAATCATGTTAGTACTTGAAGTAATTGATAGAGAGAATCATGGATACTCTCTCATAAAAGAAAATTGCATAATAATTTGTTTATTCATGTTAAGCAATTGTATTGATGACTTTAAGTTCTTTTATGATTCTAGTTGCCCCGAAGGGTCTTGGATCATGTTAGTACTTGAAGTTATTTATAGAGAGAGTTAAGGTACCTCTCTCATCATAAATAAATTGCATTAAGGTATATTCTGTAATGTATACATTGATTCAATGTATATATATTGAAAGGAATCAATAATTAACTAATTACTGCTTAAGCACGGGGAATCTTTTGCCCGAAGGTGAGATATCCCCTCCCTCATGCATTCTTAGTTGATTGTTGAATTAAAGTGAATTGTCATGAATTATTGATTGTCATGATATTATAGATCTTTATTTGTGATATATTATTTTATCCGCATCATGATAGTAATGTGAGCTCTTTATGGTTATTTCACTATGACTCCTGCTTCTCTTCATTCTCATTTGTCTATGATTCCTCCTTTGAATGGGTCCAATTATAGTGATTGGCATGAGCAACTTCTCATCACTTTAGGTTGTCTAGACCTTGATTTGGCTCTTCGTATTGAGAAACCTCGCCGAGATTACGGATGATGAAAGTAGCAATGATCGAAGGTTCAATTTGAAAAGTGGGAGCGTTCAAACGTATTGTCATTAATGATAATCAAGAGTTCTATTGCAAAAACCATCGGGGGTTACTGCACATAGTGAAAGGGCAAAAGAATTTCTTGGTTCCATTGAACAACGGTTAGGTGGATCTGATAAGGCAATGGCTGGAATGCTCACAAATAAATTGACTTCTATGAAATATAATGGAACCAGTGGAGTGCGCAAGCACATTATGGAAATGTCTGACATTGCTGGAAAGCTCAAAGCATTGGGCATGACTATTGATGAAACCTTCCTCGGTTACATTTGTTCTTAACTCTCTTCCATCACAGATTTTCAATTTAAAATCTCTTATAACACACATAAGGAATCATGGAAATTGAATGAGTTAATTTCCATGTGTGTGTGCAAGAAGGAAGAGAGATTAAAGCGAGGAAGGATCACCGGTGGTCAATTATGTCTCTACTTCTCGGTTTAAACCCAAAAAGGGGAAAGGAAAATTCATTCCACCAAAGAAAGGGAAAGAGGAAATGAAGAAAGTAGCAAGTAAAAGAAATGCTATTTGCCGCAAATTTGGACATTTTAAGGTCGAATGTCCAAAACGTAGAAATTGGTTTGAGAAGAAAGGTAACTCTCAGTTGTATGTTTGCTTTCAAACCAATTTCATTAATGTACCCTCTAATACTTGGTGGATTGATTCTGGTGTCTCTATTCATGTTACCAATTCTATGCAGGTATTCCTTTCCAGCAGAAGGCCAACCCTTAGTGAGTCTTCCATCTTTATGGGCAATCTGACCAAGTCTAAAGTCAAAGCTATAGGGTCTTGCAGGCTTCGTCTTGAGACTGGATACCATCTAGATCTTAATGATGTCTTTTATGTTCCATCTGTGTCTAGGAACTTGATTTCCTTACCAAAACTTGATGTATTAGGTTATTCATTTAGTTTTGGTAACTCAAAGTTTAATTCATATAAAGACTCTGTTTTTGTTGGTTCTGGATCTTTATGTGATGGTCTTTATAAAATAAATGCAGATTGCTCTTGTTGTGATGTTTTGTCCACCTTGAATGTGAATGTTAGTGTCAAACGTGGTATGATTGATGATAGCTCCTCAATTCTATGGCATAAAAGATTGGGTCACATATCGAAGGAAAGAATGCTAAGATTGGTGAAAGATGGAGTGTTACCCACTCTTGACTTTACTGATTTTGGTACTTGTATCGATTGTATAAAAGGAAAACAAATCAAAAACCCGTAAAAGGAATGCCTTAAAGTCCGAGGAACTTCTTGAGTTAATCCACCTTTTGACATTTGTGGTCCTCTTTCTTCTTGCATAGGAGGTGAACGAGTATTTTATCACATTCATTGATGATTTCTCACGGTATGGTTATATTTTCCTACTAAAAGAAAAGTACGAGTCTTCGAAGTCTTTTAAGATTTTCAAAGATCTTGTAGAGAATAAATTGAACGGGAAAATTAAAGTCGTGAGATGCGATAGAGTGGAGAATTTTATGGTAGGCAAGGTCAATTAGGTAGAATTCCTGGACCTTTTGCTAAATTCTTGGAAGAGAATGGGATTGAACCTCGGTATACAATGCCGGTACTCCCCAAAGAAATGGTGTGGTGAAAGGCGAAATCGTACTCTCGTGGACATGGTGAGAAGTATGATTAGCAACTCATCTTTACCCTTAAATTTGTGGAATGAAGCTTTGAAAACTGCTATGTATATCCTTAACAGGGTTCCTAGTAAGGCAGTGCCTAAAACTCCTTTTGAGTTGTGGACAGGTAGGAAACTCAGTTTGAGGCATATGCATGTTTGGGGTTGTAAAGCAGAAGCCAGAATGTATAATCCACAAGAAAAGAAATTGGATCCTAGAACAATTAGTTGTTTCTTTATTGGGTATCAAGAATGGTCTAAAGGGTATAGATTTTATTGTCCAACCCACACTATGAGAATTATAGAAACAGTACGTACCAAATTTATAGAGAATGGAGAGGTTAGTGGGAGTTCTACACCACGTATTGTGGAGTTTGGGGAAATCACAGATCCATTCCCTGCTGCTCCTATTGTGGATGTTAGATCTGATCAAGTAAATCATGACATGATAGATTTACAACCTGATCATAATGTCATTCCCATTGAAGAGGAAAACCTTAATAATGCACCAATTGAAGATCATACTCATATTGAAAATGTAGTTCCACATCTGGAAGTAAGGAGGTCTCAGAGAGTTAGGAGACCAGCTATTTCAGATGACTACATTGTATACTTGCAAGAGTGTGATTATGATATTGGTGATGATGATGATCCATTCTCATTTAAGGATGCCATTGAAGGTAAAATGTCTGAATTATGGATTGATGCCATGAAAGAAGAGATTGAATCCATGCATAAAAATGAAGTTTGGGATATTGTTGCATTGCCTAAAGGATATAAACTTGGTTGGTTGTAAATGGATATTTAAAACCAAACGTGATCCTAAAGGCAAGGTAAGAAAGGTATAAGGCCGGACTTGTTGCAAAAGGATTCACTCAAATAGAAGGCATTGATTATAGAGAGACTTTTGCCCCGCCTCTAGAAAGGACTCTTTTCAGAATCATAATGGCTTTAAGGGTCGCATTTGATTTAGAATTACATCGATGGATGTAAGAAGACCTTTCTTGAATGGGGATTTGGAAGAAGAGGTATACATGATGCAACTTTGAAAGGTTTGAAATGAAAGGAAAGGAAAATTTAGTATGCGAAATTAAAGAAATCCATATATGGACCAAATGAAGCTTCACGACAATGGTACTTAAAGTTCAATCATATCATTGTGTCCTTCGGATTTACGTAAAACATCGTCGATCAATGTATATATCTCGAAGGTCGTGGGAGTAAGTTCATTGTGTTAATTCTATATGTGGATGACATCTTGCTTTGCTACTAATGATTTGGGGCTATTATATGAAACTAAAAGTTTTCTTTCCGATCATTTTGATATGAAGGATATGGGTAATGCATCATGTGTTGTTGGCATTGAGGTTCATCGTGATAAGTCTAAGGGGTTGCTTGGTTTGTCTCAGAAAGCTTATATCTCCAAGGTCTTAGAAAGGTTTGGGATGTCTAGTTGCTCATCTTGTGTTGTGCCAATCTTTAAAGGTCATAAATTTGGTCTCCATCGTTGTCCTAAGAATGAGATTGAAAAGCGAGGAAATGAAGGTTCTTCCATATCTTTGCCCTTGGGAGCATGATGTATGCTCAAGTTTGTACTCGTCCCGATATTAGCTTTGCATTGGGAATGTTAGCAAGATACCAAAGCAATCCGGGGAATGGAGCACCGGAAAGCTTTAAAGAAAGTGATGAGATATCTTCGAGGGGACTAAAGATTTTGAGCTCACGTATGGCAAGGCTGGTCATCTTGAGGTGATTGGTTATACGGATGCAGATTTTGCGAGGTTGCCACGACAAAGTCTACCACGGTTATGTGTTCTTATTGGTGGTGGAGTACATTTCATGGAAAAGCACCAAACAAAGATATAGTTGCCACCTCCACCATGGAAGCCGAATTTATTGGCTATCATGAGGCATCTTCACATGTATTATGGTTGAGGAAATTCATCTCGGAGGGGCTTAACATCGTTATAGATTCAATATCTAAACCTCGAGACTTCATTGTGATAATTCATCTCAGTGTTCTTCTCCAATTATAGTAGGTCAGCGGTGCTAATAAGCACATTGACATTAAGTATCTTCTCGTTCAAGAAAGGATAAACAATCATCTTGTATCAATTAGTTTTGTTAATGGTGTTGATATGGTTGCCGATCCCGCTGACTAAGGCCCTTGCACCTAAGGTCTTTTCAGGACATGTAAAGGGCATGGGTCTTCTTATTTGGGATTAGTGAATGGTATAATTGATACATTAGAGATCTCTGTAATGTGATGATGATTGTGTGTTCTCTTCCATTTTGTTATGGTATTTGTTAACATTTATGGTTGAAATGGAAGAACTTGTCGGTATGACATTAAAGTGGGGACATTATATGTACTCACACGAGGCTTAGTTAAGTGAATTTGTTGATATTATGGTGCATGGAAGGAAGTATGTTAATGATTATGTACAACCGCCATGACCTATATTGACAGGTTCTCTTAGCTAGGCATGAAAGGTGAATTGTAGATATACTAATGGGCATGCTTTCAAATGTGCGCACTTATGGAATTTGTTTTCAAATCGATAATCCAAAGGCTGTTTTGAAATATATATTTATTATTTTTTATAAGGCCAAGTGGGAGAATGTTAGTATTAACCCGTAAGGTGGCCTTTATAAAATAAAGCCTTTGTATTATATTTAAGGAGCCCATTAGTATAAAGGACATATTTACAATTCTAATAACTTAAGGGTTTGAGTCACGATGGGCTGACTCTATTTATATAAGACTGAGTCTTGGTCCCCCTCATTCTCACGGAAAGGTGTTCTCGAGTTCCCCATCGACTACGAGACTTGAGGAGGGAAGACCTCGTACTCGCTCGGTCCGACGTGATCGAGAGGTCGTCTCGAACGGTTTGTTTACGATGGATTCAGGTACGCTTCCGCAAAGCCAACATCCTGCTCAGGCGGCTTGGTTTCGGGGTCGTCGGGGCCGTCTATGTCTGCGTCGTGCTGTTGACGATCTTGGTTGTAGCGGCGGCGGTTGGCGTGGGGCTAGTCCGTGTGTGGATGGAGAAGCCTGTGTCCCTTCGCCAGCCCCTACATTTCGACTACACGGAGGCGCATCCTACTGCGGTGGCGGTGATTTCTTCTGCTGAGAGCGCTGCTGGAAAAGGTTATGGCTCGGGGGAGAAGGGGTCGGCGATTATACCGATGGGGCACACCGTCCGGATATTCCTGGTACTCCTGATGCCGGAGTCCTGCTTCAACCGTCGCGTTGGGGTGTTCCAGGTGAAAAATCGAAACTTCCTCAAGCTGCGCCTTAACCTTTGGAGCACATCTTGTGCTGGAAAGTTAGGAATTTTGCAATCGATAGAATGTTTTCTCACCATAGAAACATTAGTATTGGGCTTATTAAGATTGTCATGAGGCAATTTGTGAAGTAACTGTTGATACCCAGAGACAATTTCTTATGCAAAAGATAATAATATTCAATTGGAGTTTGCCTAGCAATGATCCACATTTCAGCCACAGAACAGCCTTTATCAATAGCAACTTCAAATATATCAGATCAAAACCTACTCTTTAGGAAAGCATGTTCACGTCATGCCCAGAATTAAACTGTCCTCGGTTGCAAACAAAGACAAGTTGAAGAGGCACACTTAAACATGTCCAGATTAATAGATTACTAGTGATACCCCTCCATAGTCCATATAGTAGAAACTAGCCTGAGTCTATCTTGAAAATTGAAGTTCTTATAAGGGATATTTTCATATGGTCCTGGGCTGATGCCTGTGTTGTCCACCCAAGATATCATCCACTTAACAGTCTTTATTAGTACCAACATCAAAAATCAGAGCGAAACCTGTTCTTTAGGAAAGCAGGATCAGGTAACCTCTGTCCAGGATTAAACTATCATCGGTTGCCAACAAAAAATGAAGATGCACACTTAAACATGTCCAGATTATCAGTGATGGCTCTCCATATTGTTGAAACCAGCCAGTTATGCATCATGTTTCCACCCATTTCACCCCATTTCTGACGTACTTTCCTTTCATGACGGAAACCCATAGGGGCAGTTTGGTACAAGATAAGTTTGGGGATAAACCTAATTTATTCCTAAATTTTAGGGGATAAACCAGATTTATCCTCTAAATAATATTTTATCAAACAGGTTCATAAAGATTTGCTTTGTGTGTGTGTGTGTGCATGCATGCGTGCATGTGGCCCTCAAAGCCATTTAACAAAAATGTGTGGTTCATTGCATAAGTAGTGAATAAATCTGTTACTTTTTCTTTACTCTTAACACAATCAATCACTGATGTGAAACCACGCTAAAAGAAAGCATCTCCAATGACTTCCAGCCTCCTGCAAGTGACCTAGGAAATCTTGAAAATTGAGAGAAAGTACCAAAGAAGGCAGAACAAAAAAAAAGTGACTGCAATCATTCCATTGTGTCATTTCAGTCCACTTGTCATTCATATTTGACATATCACTCCATAATTGAAGCATCACCACTTCCAGTTACCATTTAGATCCACACCTGCAATTGTGACTGAAACACCAAACTCCTTTCCGAATTGTGGAGAGGTCTGAGCCAGCACATTTGTTGTGAAAATTGTTGTTTTCAAATGATTTCAGTTCAACAACAGAGATCTGTCATGGTGTATCGTCATCACCTAGACAACTAAAATCAGTTCTCCTTGTTCATGTCTTCAATATGAGTCAAGCCGGCCTCTGATCTTCATCCTTTAACCTGAAAACTAGACCACTAGGTAAGATGTCTTTCCTCTCAATCGAGCCTTCACCATGTCAGAAACTTTAACCTAAAAGCCACAACTTCCTGCACGTTGCCTTAGGGTCTTGAACATGGTAAAGAAGATTTTCTAAAAGATGCTGAAAATCTATTTTCTTCTATAAGAAAGAGGCTCATTTTTCTACCCTTGCAACTTACCTTCACGCTTCAACCTTATGACCAATAGTAACCGACAGGCAAGGATCGCGGGATCGGGATCGGATCCTAGATCGGTGGGGTCCGATCCGATCCGGATCGGATCGGATCGGACCGATCCAGGCCGATTCTCTTGGAGCCAGACCGATCCAGAATCGGTCTGGATCGTTTTTTTTTTTTTTTTTTGCTCTTTGAAAAAATATGGAAAAATCGCCAAAAAATCAATAAAAATACATAGGACTTAGAAAAAATGTGAAAAAAATATAGGGAACACTCATTCATATAAAAAATTAACAATCAATCATATAGAACACATATCAATATATCATATCCAATCACACAATAGAACAATCATACATCAAATAAGATACATATTTTTACCCGAAACAAACAATCATTACCCAACTCCACAAATTGTACACCACATATTCTTCTTACCACTCATATTACATTGCGTGAAATAAACAAAGAAATACATTATACATATGCCATCACCACCAACTATGGTAATGTCCGGAGTAGGATGGATCTGGATGCGGATCTACGTCCCAGTCATTACGATTTCTGCAAATCTCCATTGATTAGGGTCGGTCATAATTGGCCCGTATCCATAAGAAAATAAAGGCTGGGCCGTATGTCGATGAACTCATAAACTCCTTTGATCGGTCGGAGGTGGAGGTAGAAAAGATGGTGGAGGTGGATAGCCGGGCTCGGCTTGTCCGAGGCGGGCTCTGGATAGGAAGATGCAAACTCGTCGAAAACATTCAACCTCGTCCGGCGTCCGGCCCCCTTGCCACTCGAACATACGAGTGTCTTTTATCACTCAAATCATCTGGACCTCGCTCCACTCGTCCGGCCGCTACTAGTAGGAGCCGCCCTCACTGCGCACCGAGGTGGCGCCGCCTCCACCTATCTGCCGCCACCCCCCACCTCCACCTCCACCCCCCTACGCTCGTTGTTGTGTGGGTGGCACAAATTCTTCTTCATCCTCATCGATGAAGGTGGTGAGTGGTCTCGGTGTCAAGGAGATGATGTCGCCGTTTGATACTTATCTTCTTCCTCTTCAATGTAGGATCTCCTTGACTTGCTTCTTGTGTGAAGGTAAGCATACTTTCTTTAAAGCCCTAAATAATCCACCATTCTTCTTGGTGGTGGTGGTGGTAGAAGGACCCGCACGGAATCCGAGCGAGGCGCGCGGCGGCGGGCGGAGAGTGGATGTCTCTGGAGAAGGCGTAGTCCCGGGGTGGATCGGGGAAGTGGAGCGCGCACGGGACTTGACTTTCTTCAACTTCCTGCGTGTCTTCATCCTCACCAACAACGCTTGTCAGCTCTCCTTCGGCCCGTACGATGCTGTCGTTCGGGTCGAACTCTAGCTCTCCCTCGGCATCCTTGTCTTCCACCCGTCGCGAAAGTGGATGTTCTTCTTGGAATAGATATTCCAAGTACACATCCGCCCAGGACAATCCACAGTAGCTTGGGCTGTGCTCTTTCTTGGTACAATCCACACCAGAAACATGACGAAATCTCTGCTCCGATGTCTTCTGCCTATCTTTGATATTCTTGATCCTCGGCCTACGTATTTGTAATGACGGTAGACAAGCTTCTCACGTCTTTCCGTCTTCAACCTATTTCTCTCTTCGTATGAATAAGGTTGAAGGTGCTCATTCTCTCGCATCGGGATGACGATGTGCTCGACTTAGCACCCGAATTGCAACGGGCCGCGAGTGGATTCCATCCGATTACGTTTGTCACCATAATCCACCACTGTAATTGTAAAGAAGACAATTACGTCATGCATCGATTAACGTTATGTAAAAATAAATCGAGTAACTAAAGAGTCATTAATTCGGGTAAGCATATTACTAGGGGGACCCTATCATGCGAGAATGCTATAATCTGGATCCCCGTACACCCCCCGTCTTGTGCTGTGAAGTCATCCGAAAACACAAACTAAAACAGTTATCTTCTCTTCTCGAGATAAAGTTAAAAGTTTAATTAATATGAAACGTATTACTTACTTCAACCTCGCCGCACGTTAAATCTTGGGTCTTACATAGTCGTTTAATTACGGATAGTGTGCTGATAATACTTCCATCATTACATACTTGGCCACCATATCGTATCCTTGGGTTAAAGTACCTGTAACAACGTTATTACTCCATTAGTTTAAAGACAGTGGGGGTAATACACTGAAAATATAACTTGTAATCGTGACCGTATTACACTACTAAATTATACCTGCAGCATGAATGTCGTGGTGTAGGGTTTTGTCCCATCCGTGTCAATCACCTTCCACCGCTTTTTGTAACCTGGGATGCTTCTCTTTAATTTTCAACTTAGCCTTATCCATAGCATCATACGGGTACCACATCTGATTTTTGTCATTTGAATTCACCAACTAGTACTGCACCAAAGGTTCTATTTACGAATACAAATAAGACCACCTTCTCCCACCACTGTTATCTTATCAATTTGCTTCCATCTTTAAGCAGTATCTCATACTAATCCAAGGAGCTCACTGTATGTATCCATGTACTCCCGATAAGCGAGTGGAGAGAATGAACCTTTAAACTAGCCTTGTATTTTGTATAGGCTCTCTGTCTGAATAAAATGAGTGAAATCTTGTGGGACCTGGTCGATCAAATCATGACCATCGGTGTGATGCCTCATGATATGTAAAAGTCGTGGATGGCCATAGATAAATGAGGTGATAAGTTGTCTGGTTGACGAGGACTTGACAAGCATCCACTACCAATATCTTCTAACATCGTCGATAGAATGTGCCGCACGGGGCACCCAAAACAAGTGAGGTAGAGCCTCAGTGCTTCTTTCTGCTGACCTTATATGAGGCCTCATTGTCTGCGACAAATAACGCACAATGTTGGCCTCCCTATCTAAATCCATTTACATTGACGAATAGTGTCTGCATTTTTCACCTGGCTTTGATGCATTAACCGACTTGAAATACGCGTGCCCTCCGAACAATACACAAGGAAGTTTATAAGTGACCTCCTTGTGATTCCATCCATCCATCGCACATTACGGTGCACCCCCTCTCCTTCCAGGATGGTTTGAATCCATCTATCCATGAGTCAACTCATCGACCTCCTCATCCAAGCCTGTTTCATATATATACTTTGATGTAGGGGCTTTCAACCCGGCCCGGTCACTCACGATCGCATCAACCCATAGTACCGGAAATATGATCGGTGGTGCGTACGTGTGCCGGGACACCTACAAATTCAAAACAAGATAAGGGAAAAGAGAGGGTTGTTAATAATAACTAACCTAATAAGAAATTCATATAGGCAATGCTACTAACCAACGACTTCAACAAATCTTTACTGCATGTAGAAAGAACTTGACCGTATGCTTAAGGGCTTTCTTCTGCAGTCGATGCCTTCACCTCTTTAAGTGCTTGTTTTATACCCCTCGACCTCCGCCACTCTCCCTATACATGGCAAGTGTCTCTGTCACATCGGTCGAACGAGAATGTGTCCTCCGAATTTCGGGCTCTCGAACAGGCGTGTCCCCGCCCCCACATCGGATCGATGCAAGCCGAACCTCCTGCT
Source organism: Cryptocoryne crispatula var. balansae (assembly GCA_036172225.1). Classification (NCBI taxonomy): domain Eukaryota; kingdom Viridiplantae; phylum Streptophyta; class Magnoliopsida; order Alismatales; family Araceae; genus Cryptocoryne; species Cryptocoryne crispatula. The sequence continues at coordinate 13,248,688 of CM069922.1, read as the reverse complement.
CCTCGTCTTCGTTCCTCATCCTCCCGGGCCCGAGCCCTACTCTACGAACGGCTCTCCCAGCTGGGCCTCTTCCTCGTCGATGAAGATGAAGAATCAACTTGGACCCTTTCGTGTCTTTGCCGGCCCTTTCCCTTTCTTGCTCTTCTCTGACGCCATAAGATCGGCATCTCTCCGACCTAGACTCGTCATGGAGGTCTTGTCTTTGACCAATTCTCACCTCCCACTATGATGTCCTTGCAGTTAAATAACCTCTCATCTCCTCCCTCAGCTCAGCCGGTACTTTATCACACTTCTTAACATTGCGACCCGTCCCGGCTATATGTTGCTTGAGCCGATACACACCTCCATTCATCTCTTTTTGGCACCAGCTTGCATCTAACTCTCTTCTTCTGAATCGAGGAGATGGTCGTATTTGCCATCCAATGTCACGAAATTACGCGGGTCCGGTGCCATGCTCCTCGTCCGACATCTTATCTACAACACAAAACCATACACAATATATTAGGCCAAATTAAATCCACCCCGGTGGGGGTGAAATAATCCCCCCCCCGATGGGGGGATTTATACCCGGCCCCCCCCACCTGGGGGGGGCACGTAAACGGTCACCCCTTACGGGGTGATCGTTCATAATCCCCCCCGATGGGGGGATTTTATACCCCCCCCCTAGGGGGGGGGGCACCTTGTAAAAACGGTCACCCCTTCGGGGGTGATCGTTCAACACCGAAGGGTGCTAATCACCCCTTCGGGAGTGCAATTCCACCCCATTGGGGGTGAAATAATCCCCCCCCAGTAGGGGGATTTTATACAGCCGGCCCCCCCACCCCTGGGGGGGGGCATCAGAAATAACAGTCACCCCTTCGGGGTGACGCATTCAACACCCCGAAGGGGTGCTAATCACCCCTTCGGGGGTGCATTCCACCCCGTTGGGGTGAAATAATCCCCCCCAATGGGGGGATTTTATACCAACCCCCCCCCCCCCACCTGGGGGAGCCTTTGTAAAAACGGTCACCCCTTCGGGGGTGTTCAACACCCACGAAGGGGTGCTAATCACCCCTTCGGGGTGCAATTCCACCCCATTGGGGGGTGAAATAATCCCCCCAATGGGGGATCCCATGCTGCAGGCTGCAGCCGGCCGGGGCCAAGGCCCGGGGAGGGGGGGAGGAGATCGAAAACCCCCCCCTACAAACCTTGTGTACTTTAGGGTGGATCGCCCCTCCCCGGAGGTTGGATCGCCCTTGAATAGGCTGGATCGCCCCCTCCAACAGCTGGATCGCCGGCGGGGAAGCCACACAGATCTCAAGGCGCCTTGGGGGAAGGAGAAGAAGCGAAGGGGCAAGTGGGGGAGAATCGGTCCGGATCGACCCCAATAGGGGGTGATCGGACCTTAAAACAGGACCGGATCGATCCCGGAATCGGTTCGATTCCGGGTCTTCCGGTTTTCCGGCGAATCGGTCCGGATCGACCGATTTTGGGATCGATCCGGGTGGATCGGTCCGGGATCGACCGATCCTATCGATTCCGGCCGATCCAGCCGGGACTCCCGGCTGGATCGCTAATTCCGACTGGAATCGGATCGGTAGGTACCGATCCGATCCAAGAATCGGTCGATCCCGATCCGGATCGACCGATTCTGCAATCCATGCCGACAGGGCATCTAAAATACAACCTAATAAAAGGAAGCTTAAGTATTTTAAAAGGAAAAGATCCCAGTCAGATCCTAAAGCCATATACCAGAAAATTTTCTTCTAAATATTCACACAAGTAACTTTTGGAAAATAATCCTCTTTTCTGGTTGCAGCCTTTCTTCGTAACAGACTTCAAGTTAACAACCTTGGCATCTCCCAGTGAAAATAACGAAGAGTATCATCTGCATACTACAAATGAGTGATCTCCATGCTCTTCCTGATCAGTGTTGTTGGAGGAATGACTTAAAGGAATAAAGAAAGTGTATGCCTGCTTTGGTCACTTTAGGCCACTTAAGTTAATCGGATCAGCATAAGACTGATCTGGATATTTCTTATTGAGTCTATTTTGTTAGACTTGTTTAATTGTTTTGCATTAGTACCACTTTTTATGTTTCTATGTACTATTAAATATGCTTTTATTGTTGTTATTTACTTGCTATATTTTTTATATTGGCAAAAATGAATTACATGTTGCATGTTGTGGATAAATGATTTGCATATTTCATCAAAGAATGATGTCAAAAATATTATGTAAGTCATTTTTTATTTTTTTATTTACATATACATTTTATGTTTATATATGCTTCATTGCTAGGATTTTTTTTTGTTATATTTGGTGGGATGGCCGCTCACTCCAACTAGTCATACTGGCTATCGCTTAAGCACTGCTTTAAGTGGGTTCTTTGTCACTTAAGCAATAAAAGGGCCCTTGGGTTCTTTGGTTGCTTTGTTTCCTTGACAACTATGTTCACGACGTAAACACCTTGGTTAAACCAATAGCCTTCTCTCATATCAAACTTAACACACCTGATCATGCTTAAAAAGAAATTAAGTGACAAAGGATAATCTGGTGCGGTCCCCCACTGCTAGGGCAATAACCACTTCTATATGATAAGGATGGGGACCTGGCTGACTGAATGCAACATTTGCCGCTATCCTCTTCATCTTTTTGAAATCATTTTCATGAAACAATGACTTCCCTCTTTTTTTCTTATGTTGGTAAGCACTCCTAAAATCTGTCTTGTAATTAATAGAGTCATCATCCTCTTCTATGTATGTCCCTCAGTCTGCCATGAATTGATATAATGCGACAAACATAAAACCAGGCTAAAACCCAAATGAGGCCTTCAATTAGTTTCTTAGCTGAAAGATAAGAGATCTATCTCTAGGGTTACACACTGGGATGTCACTCTTATCGGCTTATCTTGGTCCTAAGTTGGGATTGTCATCATCTTCTATATATGTCCGTCAGTCTGCCATGAATTGATATAATGCATCAAACATAAAACCAGGCTAAAACCCAAATGAGACCTTCAATTAGTTTCTTAGCTGAAAGATGAGAGATCTATCTCTAGGGTTACACACTGGGATGTCACTCTTATTGGCTTATCTTGGTCCTAAGTTGGGATTGTCAGCGAGAAATAATGGCATCTGCATGCATACACCGATATCAGGTCTGGATTGGGCTGATATCAATTATGCAAACCTTCGTCACCTTCAGGCAAGAAAAGGCCTACCAAAAATTCAATTTTGGAACTTGACATCCCACCACTTTAGACGTCCTGTTATAAAGATGCTAGGTCTGGCACTTCCTTATTGGAGTGCCAGAACTAGAATAGGTAAAAAACATGAAGAAAATTCAAATTTTTTTGGAAAACTTAATTTCTTTGGTGACAAATTCAATTGTTATTTATAAAACAAAAGTTTTAGGCTCTTCAATTAGGCTATTTTTTGTGTGCCTACACTCACCTCTATATCCTAGAAATACATATTTAGTGCTTCTCTATTACTAAAAATATATTTCTTAACTATCCAATGATTCACACTTGGATACACCTTATTTTTGCTCGTAACACTTAAGCATGTGTCATAATCAGGCCTTGTACATAACGTGGCATACATAATAAACCCTATGGTTGAGGCATAAGAACTGCACTCATGTAATCTCTCTCTCTCACTTGAAGTCTTGAAAAGATTTATTCTCAAAGTAAAAACTTCATATCGTAAAGGTAAGAAACCTATATCTTGAAAATTTTCATGTCAAACCCTTTAACTATAGTGTATGTGTACATCAACTGGGTCAATTCAAGTATCCTTTTAAATACGTTTATATAGATCGTAATCCATAAAATATGGGATGCTTCACCTAGAGCAATCATGCATGTATTTTAAGACATGGAGAAGAGGACTTGAAGTTTTATGATTTTATAGATTTAAGTTTCTAATCAGACAAGAATGATAGCAAGGCAACATAAGATACATGTTTATCTTAAATGGTGGTGTAGTGGGCTAAAAGAGTTTTAAGCAGGGAAACACTGTAAATTCTACAACTAAACTAAAATACATAGCTGTAAATAAAAAATAAAAAATGACTTACATAATATTATGCCCTTCGAGGCTGATATAGGCCTTAAACAGCCGATATCAGGTCTGGATTGGGCTGATATCGATTCACCATTGGGACTTAAGTTGTTATGATGGAATTGGTCAGATCGACTGATTCAATGTCAGAATCGGTCGAATCGGATCGATCCAGGCCAATTCGATCGATTCTGACCAATTCCTCCAGAATTCCTTCCCGAATCAATCCTTCTGCCTGGAATTTGATTTAGACCGACCAATATGACTCAAGAATTGGCCGATTCTAATCCAATCTGACCAATTCCGTAAGCTATGCCTATACCCCATAACTGGAAAAGAGGTATGGGTCTTAATAGTAATTATATACTTCTAGTGTACCAAGTCTAACACACTAGACTACATCAAAAAACAATAAAATAATCACAAAGGTACCATCTCTCTTCATTCCCTAGGTACCCAAGTCTAGTAGGTCTCATCGGAACTAAAGATAGAGGTATATGGCTTTATGCCTATTTCTCGTGTATCCTAGGTATCGTTGACCTTTTTGAAAGTAGAGATACGTGGTAAATGGTACAATACTTATAACATCTCATGTACCTCAGGTGTTAATCAGAAGTAAATATAGAGGTACATGATAGTCTTTATCACTCCTTGTTAGGGGTGTACACAGAATCCGATATTCTGAAATTCTGATTTAATTCCTTTAAAACGAAACTGATTCAAATTTTGAATTTGTATCCTATTAGCTATTGGAATCGAATATTCCAATAGCTCATCAAAATCAACGTCAATTGATTTCATTTTTTGTTTATCCGATTCAGATAAAAAATATGTATATATAATTAATTAAAGTACAGTTAAATAAATTATAAAATATGACATATAAAGTGATAAAGTGATAAAAATAAAGTTTTGAAGGTGTTATGTCAAATTTTATTTATTACATGTGAATTATTAACTTGTTTCTAAATACAAATTAATATATAATATGTATTTCAGAAATTATCGGATTTGGTTCCGATTCTTATAAGGGAATCAAAATTGGATCAAAATCAGAACATAGTGATTCTAAAATTATTAGAATCAGAACATCTAAACCTTTATCGGAATTAGAATCAGATACATATGATTTCGCTACTGAATCCAACCCATTTGCAGCCCTACTTCTCATTTACTTTGAGCCTAATAGACCCTGTCATGGAGGAGAGGTTGCACTCTGTTCAGCGGACTCCAAAAGCTGCAATCTTGCGAAATTCCTTGGAGGAGCGGGTTTCATTGGCCCTTCATCATTATCCACATTTATTTCATGTTTGCTCAAATCTGAATAAATCATCATTTGTATATTGCCATGCCCATTCATGGTATCAGACAATTCCAATTGTTTAAGACATGAGTACGTTTCTCATTTTCTGAATATCCACTAATTCATGCTAATTATGACAAATTGGTTGCTTAAAGCTAATCATGCTTTATTTGAAATTGTTGGAACTAACTTTGCATATTTTTGGAACAAAACATGTTTATAGAACAAATAAATACTTATTAAAAGTTTCCTAAGCATGTTAGATGATTAAATATATCCTTCTCTACATTTTCTATAAGCACAAACTAAATATTCCTTTAAAAACACAAATTATTTACAAAAATTTTATAAAAATACAAAATAAAAGAAATTTTTTTCTTTAAGAGGTTAGTAGGGAGGAGGCCCCTCCTCTTATCCGGGAGAGGCAGCAATTCCCAAGGAAGTTGTAGAATTTACTCCTCTAATGGGGTGGAGGGTGGTTCTCCAAGTGGGATTCACGTCCTCTAGAAGCCTCCTAGATGTACTATGAGGATATCAGATTTTTATTACTGAAAATCCACTAAAATGTCCCTTGGAAAATTATAGAAAAGCTGCTGAAAATAAATTTTTTAATTGCATAGAACTTCTTGGAATTGCATAATTATACGGTATATATTTACAGATATATAGGCCCTGCAAAATCTGATATGAATTCAGCTCTCCATAATTGTACTCATGCTTTATAAATTTATTTTTATACTCATGAAGTTACGTAATGGCTCCTTTAATTTTTCCTGAGTTTGACATAATGGGTCTTGACACTGGTGTTACATTAGCATTTGAGGTGATTACCTAGTCACTCCCTCCGGCCTCCCCTGCTTGACAGCTGCTCCGGGACCTTCTCTTCTTGTCTTCTCTTTTAAGAATTATAAAATGATTAAATGTTTTAATACTCGTAATGCTTAAGCTTGCATGATTTAAGGCATTGATTCTCTGGTTTGTTGTGCTTAAAAAAATGTCCTGAAGAGAAATCTCTTTCCTCTTTAGGTTGCTGCTGTGGCCATCTCGCTAGATGGGAGCATAATTACCAAGTCTAGCCAACCCTGCATGCTCAGATTTCAAAGCCTTCCTGTCCGCCTGGTGCGAACTTTCATGAAGAGCATTCCACTCTTACTGGGAATTTCAACTGAAACGCAGCAGATCACCCTTGAGATACTGAGCTACAGGGAGAACAATCACAGGACAGAGTCAATCCAGGTTTCACTGAAACCGAGGTCGGGAACCCACGATGCCCCTCAGTTGTACTCCACCGAGATTGTTCTCAGCTCCCGGCAGCCATGGCAGAAAGAATTTGTTGGGAAGAGATCTTCGGGAGCGGAAGAGCGAGGAGATAGAGTTTTTCCCGCGTTTGGGGACTCCGATGCAGATCGTACAAACGGGAACCGTTCTCCTGATTATTCTATGTTTTAAGGCGTTTCCGCCTACACCTCCGTCCCAACCGCAACCGCCTCCGCATACTCCCGAAAATACTCTTTTCGGTTATTCCGGGAAGACGTGACGTTCTCTATTTTCTTGGTATGCTTGGCCACGTACGCCATACACTAATATCTCCCACTTGGCCATTCATACCAAGTGATTCCTGATCATGCACTCACTATTCGTGAGGACATAATCATTTCTATATCATGAGATGTCAAAGTATTCTGTATATACTCCCACTTTCAATGAGATACATACATATTCCTTTGCATTTTCACTGTCCATGAGATGTATATATTTTCATAGGCACTCCCACTTTCCGTGAGATACATATATATTCTTATACAACCTCATTATCCACGAAAATAACAAATGACTCACATATTCCTGAGTCCCATTAAGCCAACATGCTTAATGAAAATTTCCGCCGAGATACCTTTTGTCAAAGGATCGACAATCATATCACTAGTGGAGATATAACTCACATTTATTTCTTTCGCACAATATCACGTATATAATGATATTGTATTTTAATGTGTTTTCCTCAGAGCTATTTGCTACTTGTTAATCGTGCGATGGCGACGATTGTCACAACAGATATCTCAATTGGCCCATCAACCAAATTGAGACCTAAATCAATCGTAAATCGTCTTATCCAGACGGCATGAGTAGTAGTCATACTACAGCAATATACTCGGCTTTTGTGTGTATCTTGCCACACACCCTGTTCTTGCTACCCCAAGAAACTCGCACCACCAAAGATGAACAAGTGTCCCGAAGTGGACTTTCCGTCATCTTTATCCCCTCCGAAATCCGCATCGGAGTAACCAAGCACTTCAAGTGTTTCCGCTTGGTATACTAGCACGTGGTGCAATGTACCCTTAAGGTGCTTCATAATCCTCTTAACGACTCTTCCCAAAGGTAATCGTCTAGAGATTACTCCGATACCTCATTAGCTAAGCTTACTGCAAATGCTATATCAGACCTGGTACAAAGCATTGCATACATTAAGCTTCCAACAGCTTGAGCATAAGGCATGTTAAGCGAGCCTTGACCCTCTTCGGTACATTGCTTTTTGCTTAACTTCTTTCTATAAACCAGAGGTGTATTAGCCGGATTACAATTCTGCATCCCAAATCTTCTAAGTACGGACCGTATGTACTTTTCCTGGCTTATGGACAACAATCTAGACTTCCTGTCCCTCTACGGACACCAAGGACATAAGACGCCTCTCCCATGTCCTTCATCTCAAATTTCTCACCGAGCTCGATTTAACATTATTCGATTTTCCTATGTCATTTCCGTGAGCAATATATCATCCACATACAAGGATAATATAATAACTATGCTCCCACTCTTCACTGACATATACTGGCTATCCAACCGATTTGGAACAAAGCCGAGTTGAATAATTACATCATGAAATTTGAGATACCATTGTCTAGATGATTGCTTTAATCCATACAAGGATTTTCTTAACTTACATACCATATTCTCCTTTCCTTCCACCTGAAACCCTTCAGGTTGTCGCATATATATATCTTCCTTCAACTCTCCGTTGAGGAAGGCAGTCTTGACATCCAGCTGGTACAATTCTAAATCAAGATATGCGACAATGACCAATAGCATCCTTATAGATGCAAACTTAGCCACAGGAGAATAGGTTTCTTGAAAGTCAATACCTGCTTTCTGATTGAACCCCTTGGCAACTAACTGGGCCTTATACTTATCTATAGACCCATCACCAAAGCTTTCTTTTAAATACCGATTTACATCCAATAGCCTTCCTATTTCTAGGCAAATCACACAATTCCCACACTCCAGTAATTTCCATGTGGCTCATTTCTTCTGTCATTGCAACTAGCCATAATTACGATTCGCGATTTCATGGCATCGATGTAATTTATTGGATCTGTGTGATCTTCCTCATTTATGTCTGATTAGACAGCGAAGGCTCACATGAGTATAAATAGAAATCATCCATCCATGTAGGTGGAGTTCTAGTTCTCTTGTTGCTAATTGCAGGTATGTCAGACGGTCCTTCTATCATAGGATTATCTTTACCCTCAACTATTTCTTGTTGAGGTTGTTCTGCTATCCTAGGTTCTTCTTCTATTGGCGGATCATTTCTAGAATCTTCATTGTAATAATCATCATCTATCACAATTAGAGGTTCATTCTCAATTCCATGAGGTTCCTCTTCTTCTAGATTTTCTAGGAATGTAACATCCCTATATTCAATGATCCCCTTTTCCTTATGGAAGAACCTATAGCCATTAGATTTTTCACAATATCCTATGAACTTACATTTCAACGTTCTTGGTTCCAACTTATTTCTAAGTTGTTCCGGAATGAGAACATGGGCTACAGACCCCTATTTCCTGAGGTGACTCAGATTTGATTTCCTCCCATTCCACAATTCATAAGGTGTGGATTCGATAGACTTGGTGGGTATTCTATTCAATATATAACTTGCCGTGAGCAATGCTTCTCCCCAAAATTTCTTTGGAAGACCAGAATGGGATAGCATACATCTAACCACATTCATTAAGATTCTATTTTTTCTTTCAGCCACACCATTCTGTTGTGGCGTATACGGCATTGTTACATGTCGTTTTATTCCATGCTCTTGGCAATATGACTCAAACTCCTTTGAGTTATATTCTCCACCTCTATCAGTTCTTAACACCTTAATATCTCTACCCAATTGCCTTTCTACACTTTCTATATCTTTTAAAATAGCTGAGTGCCTCAGACTTAGCAGAAATAAGATACACATAGGCATACTTAGAGTAGTCATCTCTAAATGTAATGAAATATTCCTTGTTATCATATGATTTTGCACTTAGAGGTCCACAAATATCTGAGTGAATCAACTCTAACAATTCATGTGATCTATGTCCTACTGTGAACGGCTTCTTAGTCATCTTTCCAACTAAGCAATGTTCACAAGGTGACAAATCTATTTTTGACAATGGCAGCATATTCATTCTTGCCATTAATTCCATTTTAGATTTTCCGGGATGACCCGATCTAAAATGCCAAAGATCACATTCGGTCTGATAACACAAGGAATACTTAGAACTATCATCTGAATTATTTCTTTCAGTGTCGATTACATGAATATAAAACAAATCATGTTCTGGGGAAAACTTCCCCGTTGCATATATATCCCCATCCTTTCCAATTGACACTCATTCATTCCAGAATCTAACATCGAGGCCTTTCTTCACCAATGCTGGAACATATATGAGATTTCGCCGGATTTTAGGTGCATAAAACACATCCTTGAGAATCATAATATTATCCCCAAGATCCAGCCTATAAGTATCAACACCTTCCACATCTATATAGGTGTTATTTCCCATCATAAGCCTCTGTTCACCAGCATTCAATTTCTTTAGGGACACAAGCCCTTTCTTGGTCTTTACAATATGCCTAGTAGCTCCTGAATCGATCCACCACTCATCTGAATTTGTCAAACTTTCGCCACATTCAGTAACGCCGACAAATTCTCTTTTTCTAGTTCCTTTATATTCTAGGTGTAAATTTTCACCCACATTTCTATGCTTACTTGGACAGATGGCTTTGTAATGACCAAACTTTCTATAATCATAGCAAGCATATTCAGGGATCTTCTTGTGGTGTCGATATTGAGCAACTAGCTTCTTATTTATTGCATTGGCCTCTATTAGATTCACATCTAGTCCTTTCCTTCTAGACATTTTAAAAATTTCCGTTGCTAATCTTAAAGGCAACTTGATGACAACTAAAACTGAACTTATAATTCTTAAGATTGTGGCAATTATGTTCAATGGGGGTAATTTTCTAATCCATGAAGTGGTGATAAATAATTTCTTTAGAATCTTACTTCCAAAAAAAACTAGATCCTTAGCTCTAACTATCATTTCTTTTTCATGCACTATCACATATTCTCCCTCTTGCATTCTACAAGTATCACACCTATGTAGCAAGAACTGGGTTTTAATTTCCGTGATAATAGCATATCTTTCTATGATAGTATGCCATAATTTTCTAGTCTTCTTATCACCAACTATCGATTGCTCACTCATTTTCTTTTCCGCCTCAATGAGAATTTCATTATGTTCTGGAGCAATGCCCTCAATTTGATTTTCTATATTGTCACAAATTAGACAATATCTAATTTTTCTATGCCATATTTTATAATTCATTCCGTTCAGTTTATCCAATTTTGCCAACTCTATAGCAACTAGTATACTGGCTATTAGGACTAGGGAGTTTCTAAAATAAGTGTGATATTGATTTACGGCAATCCAAATTTGCATGATGACATGGATAATCAACTTAATTATCATGTTAATCGAATAAAACATGCTAATCAAATTTAACATGATGATGATAAAATAACCTAACAATCGTACTAATCAGGTTTAAAATAGTATTTTAAAACTTGAACTATGTAGACAATTCTTATTATCTAATCACATGGACATACGAATAAATTAGTTCGATTTTCAGCTAAATTGCAGAAGATTATATATGCAATTCTATATGTTACAAGGTAAATGAGCAACACATAGTGATGCAAGTGCAAATCGATACGGCTATGTGCTCTGTGCTGATTACATGCAATTCAAAAAAATAAAAATAAAACCTAAACAGCACAAATCAGCAAGGAGAGTATACTAGTGAATAAAATATTAACGTTGCAGTGTATCACAATGATGTGTAACCAAATAAATAATTATTTAAACACATGCTTCTGTTCATCAATTCGCCTTCATCAAATATAATAAGACAAATAGGCAGAGTTGAAGAAGATGAACCAGGGTGGCGGTATAGGAAGCAGGGTGCTGCGGCAACGACGGAGTGCTTGAGGTCGCCTGGGTTGACGCACAACAGAGGTGCTGTGCGCGGGAGGGCGACGTCTAGTGGGAGAAACGGCAGCGGCGTCAATGCGGATAAGCGCGCGCTCAACCGGGGCGTAGGCGGCCAAGGCGCGCGTGGCTGTGGACGTTCGTTCGGGCGAGACAGCGATCGGGACAGTGGGCGCGCGGCGGGTGGCGGCCGTGAACTCACGGGAAGAAGCGGCAGTGGCGGAACACGGGCACGCGGCCGAGGCACGCGCGGCAGTGGGCGTTCGCACGGGCGAAGCAGCGGCGGTAGAACGTGGGCGCACGGCGGGGAGGTACGCGGCGGCGGGCGTTCGCGCGGGTGAAGCAGCTGTCCTGCGGCGGCGACGGGCACGCGGCGGAGAACGGTGCCGCATTTGGACACGGCAGCGGTGGAAGAACCTGCCGCTCTGATACCAATGTTGGGAAGAGATAGACTCCGATGTAGATCGTACAAACGGGAACCGTTCTCCCGATTATTCCATGTTTTAAGACGTTTTCGTCTACACCTCCGTCTCAACCGCAACCGCCTCCGCATACTCCCGAAAATACCCTTTTCGGTTATTCCGGAAAGACGTGACGTTTCCTATTTTTTTGGAATGCTCGACCACGTACGCCATACACTAACAGAATTGGCATACAATTGGAGGTGGACATTCTCTGTGTGGACCTCATTGTACATGTACCTGATGCTTCTCGTTGTGCTGGTCCGTTGTTTCAAGCCTTTCGTCCTCCCCTGGCATCCATGTTACCAGGATGCACTAGTGCAAAAGGGGGCAAACCCCACGCTCCGTGCCGACCGTGGGCAACGAGAGATGAAAAGCCGATATTAAATAGGGTCGCGGGTGTCTATTTCTAAATGTGAAAATAGGGAAAGGGTTGCCCGACGGTGGAAGGTGGAACGGCGACGCCGGAGATGGGGAAGCTGGAACGGCGCCGGAGAGGGAGAAATTTCCAAAAAATGCAGCCCGTGCGGAGGTCTTGCCTCTCCCCCCTTCTTCTTTGTTATCTCGATCGATTTTCCTTCCAAGTTCATATGCTCAAGATACGCTGAAGTTGAGCCGGTCGCCCGCCATCTTCTTCTTCTCGACGACGCAGAGGAAGACGACGAAGATGGCGACGCGTAGGAGACCCGGGAGAGGATCAAGGTGTCCGCCGGCGGTACCCATCTTCTCCGCCGCTTCCGTCGGCTCCGTCTCTCTCGTCCTCGGAACAGGCGGTGCCGCCGTCGGCCGCCGCCGCCGATCCCGCAGGGTAGAATACCCATCTTCTCCGCCGCTTCCCCGTCGGCTCCGTCTCTCTCGTCCTCGGAACAGGCGCGGTGCTGCCGTCGTCGCCGCCGCTCGATCCCGGAGGGTCCCATCTTCTCCGCCGCTTCCCGGCCGGCTCCGTCTCTCTCGTCCTCGGAACAGGCGGTGCCGCCGTCGTTGCCGCCGGTCGATCCTGCAGGGTAGAAGGACGTGTAGTCGGGCAGTACCTCTCAAAGAGGAGCTCTCTCTCGAAGGCGTACGCCGCCGCAAAGAAGGCCTCTCCAAGGCGCGCGCCCCGCTGGCCATCGATTGGAAGCGCCGTCCATCGATTGGAAGCCGTCGGCTCCAAGTCTCCAAAGCTCGTCAACAAAGCCCGCCGGCTACGATCTATTCAAGGCTTGGATTGAAGGTAAAATTGCTACGTCCTCCAACTGTTTGTTAAAATGCCTCTTTGAATTATAATATTCAAAAATCCATTAGATACAATAATTAGCCCTTTCAAAGCTTTTTATCCTCATTCGTATTGTCATATGAATGTCACTCTTACCGTTTATTTTAATTTATTTCGTTCTAATGGGATAAATTGATAGTAACATTATAGTTGTATTTTAATTTTTTTTATCATCATTCAGATTGTATGGATGTCACTCTTTACATGTTTATTTTAATTTTTTAGTTTAATGGGATAAATTGATAGGTTCATTATAGTTGTATTTTTTTGCTTTTCTAATGGGATTAATTCAGTTTGCTTTTCTTTGGTATGTCAAAGGAAGGTTTTTTATCATCCTTTTGTTTTAATCTTTTTCGTCGACCCCAAGTAACTTGGGACTAAGGCTCGAGTTGAGTTGAGTTTGTTTTAATCTTTTTATTTACTTCCGCTTGATGTTGCATTGCTCCGCAGCTTTTGCCCTTGTGTTGTTACTGAAGTACACGAGTGATTATCTAGTAGACTACAGCACGGATAAATAATATTATATTCATCAAAATAGGCCTGCTTAAATTTTAAATAAAATCTGAAAAATAAATGAACTTTTTCTAACATATTAAATTTTAGCCATACATTTTTATACAATGTATTTAAAATCTGATAGAGTTTCATTTTTATTCTTGTTTTTAATTCATGCTAAGACAATGACTACATACATTTTGATGATTTCATGGTTTATGTTTACAAGATGGAAAATAATTTCATGACCGATAGAAGTTGGATGTACAAGTAGAAGACCAAGTATGATCGTGTCAACTCACCTTTTAGATGGGGTTAAGTGCTTTATGGATTTCGTAAAGAAATTTGAATGCTAATTCTACGGATATAATTACGTGAAAGGCCCATGTTTCAATCAAGTGAAAATAAATATCATCATTCTAAGGATATCGTTCTATCTCGCATATAGTTAAATATGGGTTTGCACAAGGATACACTAATTGGCATTTTCATGGCGAACCACGCAAACGAATTTATTCGGATACAATACCCTACCCGGTGATCCAACAGTTTGATATGGGCAAGTTGTTAAATGATGCATTCTTATGTCATTCAATTCCCGATTTTACGGAAACAATAGAAGAAAGTCATAATCACAGGAAATTTGAGGAGCTTATGGAAGAAGCAAAAAAGCCCACTATATACCGGTTTAAGTTGCGCCAAATATTCTAAATTATCTTTTGTTGTGCATATGTTTTAACTGAAGTGTCTACACAAATTGACTAATAATGCATTTTCTAATATTCTTTCTTTATTTAAAGATTCTTTACTGGTTGATCCAAAAAGTTGATAGGAGTCAAAGAAAAGGATGGATGACTTGGGTTTAGGTTATAAAAAAATTCATGCATGCCCAAATGACGGTGTGATGTTTCGAAATGAATTTGAAGATTTGGATAGTTGTCCAACATGAAATACATCAAGATGGAAGAAAAGTATAATCGGAAAATTGAATGTTTTGATAAAAGTACTTCGTTACATTCCTTCGATTCCAAGACTTCAAAGATTGTTCATGTCATATAAAACAGCGAATTTCATGACTCGGCATCATAGTGCTCCGAGAGATGAACATGGAAAGATGAGTCATCCTGAGACTCGAGGCATGGAAACATTTTGATCGTACACATCCATCTTTTAGTTTGGAGCCTCGGAATGTTCGACTAGGGCTTGCTAGCGATGGCTTTAGTCCATATAAAATTGCAACGGGAAGTAGTTGGAGTACATGGCCCTCGTAATCTTGGTAGTATATAACTTACCGCCATGGTTAGCAATGAAGCGCTTTTTTTTATTATGTCTATTCTCATTGATGGACCTAAATCCCCTGGTAATGATATTGATATTTATCTTCAACCGTTGATTGAAGAGTTGAAACTCTTGTGGGAAAATGGTGTTCCAACATATGATGCAAATAAAAAGGAATTTTTTTCATTACGTGCTGCTATCTTATGGACTATTAGTGATTTTCACCGCATATAGTATGTTATCAAAGTTGGAGTACAAAGGGATACATGTCATGTCCTTCTTGTCACGTAGAACATGGATCTATATATCTTCCATATAGTCGTAAATGTGCATACGAGGCATCGTCGTTTCTTGCCGACAGATCATCCCCGGAGAAATGACCGAGAGAACATTTGATGGTAAAGTTGAACATGAATTAGCACCTATTCCTTTGTCGTCAGAGAAGATATATTGAGAATTTGGGAAGGTTATGATAATGTAAATTTTGGAAAACTGGTAAAAAAAATGACCAAATACTACCAAAAGGGTGGAAGAAGAAGAGTATTTTCTTGAACTTCCTTATTGGAAGACACCGTTGATTCGTCACAATATAGATGTTATGCGCATGTACAGAAAAATGTATGTGTTAGTATTTTGAATATGATCATGCAAAACAAAGAAAAGAGTAAAGACAACATCAAAGCACGGCTTGATATGCAAAGAATGAAAATAAGGGAATCATTACATCCAAAGCCTTCAAGATCTTCGAACAAGTTTGTTCTCCATCATGCTTTATATGAAATGTCAAATGAAGAAAAAGAAAGATTTTTAGAGGTTCTAAAGGACCTAAAGTTGCCTGATGGATTTTCATCGAATATATCTCAGTTGGTAAATATTTCAGAGCACAAGATCATAGGAATGAAGAGTCATGATTGTCATGTTTTAATGCAACAATTACTTCCGGTGGCTATTAGAACAACACTTCCGCAGTCAGTCGGTCTTGTGTTAAATGAATATTGTATATTTTTCAAAGAGTTATGTGCTAAAGTAATTGATGTGAAACTTAGGAATTATCTGTTCAGTTTCATGTTGATGTTTAGGCCAAAAAATCAAATAGGGTCTTCATCCTTGAGCAGGACCTAGCTTAAATAGAGCTCTAAAGAGAAGGTTTAAGATAACCTTGGACCTGAATGTAACCGGATTTTGGAGGGGCTTGTGCAGGAGGTTAAGATAGATACCCCCTTGGTATGCACAAGGGTCCTGTGTGACAGGCTGGTAGCTGAGCTTGGGTGGTTTAGATGACAGGTACTTCAGGCTTATACAAGCCTTACTTTGCATAGTATTTCAGGCTCAATACAAGATGACTAGAGTATCTATCAAGAATAGATTTTAAGGTATGAAACCATGATCATTGTCAGGATCAGATATGGACCCGAACCCATGTAGTATTTAGAAGTTGGTGGCTCAGAAGTATGGCTGGCATGAGTATCAAGAACATAATCCTAAGTCAGACAGAATCCTCATCCTTGATTATTCAGAATAATAGTCAAGGTCTAGATCCCATAGATAAGCAGGGCCTAATTCTGGTGAAGTCCGGGTGTTAAGTCTAAAACTAACATGCTAATACCCGTAGATAAGCAGGGTCTAATACCCGGGGAATATATCTGTTGATATATTTGAAATTTAATATCAAATCCTAGTTCAGCTATCTGAAGATAGCTAAACTCCATGGCTCGCCAGCCCTCTTGGCCATCTGGTAAGCCCGCAGTCCAGGCTCAATCTTCTTGACGCAGCCCCACATGCCCTGCCGCACACCCAACTTGGCAATTTCCCATGGAATGCCCATGTCCTCATAATGGAAGAGCAGAACTTCTAATTGCACTTTGCTGGCCATCTCCTCTTCTAGATTCCACTGGGAAACGATGGAGAAATGAGTAGGCATAAAGATGTTTACACGTTCATACCAAAGAAGGCAGACTCAACTGCTATTCAAACAAATTCATATAATTTTTTGCAGGCAAACTTCTATATATAATTTTTTGCAGGCCCTGACGATTTTTGAGCTAAATCGTCACAGTTAAGCAAGGATGAACAGCCAGAAAATTATGAAAGAACAGAAGAAAAGCCATAATTATTTAATATTTTCAGGTGCCAGATTTACACATTGCTACCAAAGTCCAATAGACCATAGCTGTCAGGGCTAAATCCAGGAAAAATAAGGGTCCCCTTAGTTCTGTGCACAGACCACTTAAACTGCTATAGAAGCAGCCATTAGTTCTCTTTTCATTAGTTCTTTGTTTCTTTTAATATTCCACCTGAGGATGAGGTGAAAGAGATTGTTTAGTATGGATGCTGATAAATCTCCAAGATTTGGACAAATTTCTGACAGTTTAGTATGGAAATATTCCACCCGAGAATCAGTATGATTCTGCCAGTTTAGTATGAGGTGAAAGAGATTGTTTAGTATGGATATATTCCACCCGAGAATCAGTATGATTCTGTCAGTTTTTTTGATCAAGGATGTTGACATTAAAAGGTGGAGTTGATACCTTTTTTTAATGATAACTCTATTAGAAATGTATTGAACATAAATCATGTCTTAATCTTGTCTGAATCATGTATGAATTAAGTCCAAATTTAGAGTTTTAGTAGATTTCTGTATTTGTTACGGAATTTGTCTAAATATCTTATTAATTTTCACTCTCAACTTGATTGACAGGATTTACGAACGTGGACAATACAGTGACAAGCTTTGCGAAATTTGCATGTTTGGATAAATTTTCAAAGAAGCATCCGCTTACATATATTTTGTTTAATTGTAAATTTTGATTACTCACTTCATGATTGTGGACATGAATTTTGTAACTTACATATTTAACTATGTGATCGTTTGTTCACTTTTTGTGGAGTGTTAAATGTCATATGAAGTGTTTGCGTGATTATTTGTTTATTTTTAGATCATTAAATTCAGAAGTCGATATTGAGTTGTGGATGCAAAATATTATTTTCCAGGGACGTTTTATTAACTCCTTATTTTATTTTTTGTGAAAAGATAATATTAACAATTTCTAATTTAAATGTACACGTGCTAATCACTTTAGCCTACGATAAGTAGACAACGACATTTTATGTTGGCGAAGTAAAATAGACAATGAAAATTTCCGTCGGTTATAATCGATAAACAACACAAAATGTCATTTGTCATACTCTATAGACAATTGATGTAATCGTGGCCTATAATTAATAGGCAACTGCAAAAAACATTGGCTATGTTGAATAGACGACGTAAATTAACGTTGACATTCAATAATAGTCCATGATAAATACCGTCGTCTAAATTTCATCGTCGCCTATGATTATTAGACAACAAAAAATATCATTGGCTACGCTGAATAGACGACGTAAGATAAAGTCGGCATTCAATAATAGTCTATGATAATTACCGTCGTCTAAACGTTTGAAGGTTCATTCAAATTTCATCGTTGCCTATAATAAATAGACAACAACAAAAATCATTGGCTATCTTTCGAAAAGACGACGTAAGTTAACGTCGGCATTAAGTAATAGTCCATGATAATTATCGTCGTCTAAACGTTTGAAAATTCACTCAAATTTCATATAAAAGCCGACGGTGTTGAACGGACGACGGTTAATTTGACGTCGTCTATACAATAGACGACACGAGCAAAGCCCACGTCAATTAGCCGACGAATAAACCGTTGTCTTTGTACAAACGACGATACGAACCGTCGGCTATAGTATAAAACCCCACGGTGACTTTCATTGTCTAAGAAACTGTTTGCACTAGTGATGGTGACCGGCCAGTTGAACCCCTGCGGGATGAAAGACGCGGCGGCTTTGGGGAAGATGGAGCAGCAGCTTGTGACCTTTAGTTAGATAATCCCATATCGGATAGTGAGGGGAGGTACCCTATGCTTATAAGCCTGGGCCTCTCTAACTCAGTACCGCGGTTTTGGGTTGGTTAACATGGTATCAGAGCCAAGGGCTGTGGACCCCCCTCCGTCGACCGTCACCCGTAAACAGTGTACACGTGTGAAAGCCAGAAGAGCTTGCACGTGAGGGGGCGAGTTAGATAATCCCATATCGGATAGTGAGGGGAGGTACCCTATGCTTATAAGCCTGGGCCTCTCTAACTCAGTACCGCGGTTTTGGGTTGGTTAACACCTTTCTGTTTCTGGTGCCTTGAAGAGATGGCGTGATCCGAAGGCAGGGTAAGGGGAGGCTCCCTGCTGCTGCCAGCCCCTGCGTGGAGGAGACGGCTGAATGCTCTGGTTCAAGTCCTGCTGGAGATGGTGCATGTCCTGGGAATTTGGATCCTGGGACTTCCGTATGCTTGGATGACTAAGGTTATGTGCTGCATACAAGCATCCGAGTCATCTGAGCCATCTCTGTGCGAACAAGTGTGACCATCTTTTGTATATATGGAACATAAGATACTGTGCAAGTTTGTATCTTTTTCTGTTAATCTTTGGAGTAGTTGCTGTGTTGCCTGATGTTGGTGACTCATGTTCCATATATGGAATATGGAATATACATCCGCTGTTGATCTCGATTTTATCATAATTGATAAAAATTAAGGTAACAATTAAATCAACTAACTAATTTGATGACGACGACAACAACGATGTTAAAGGTCACCTGGTTGAGATTGTTGTAAATTATGTTTTCTAAGTTCTTTCGAGCTCAACGGGAATTATCTAATCATAATTAAGGACAATCTATCGTTTTTAAAATTTTAACACATATTTTTAGAGTATTAAAATTAATTAGTGCCCGTCAACTTTTTGTTGCGGGAATTGTCTACAGCACAGGTGGTCAGTGACCACTACGCCAGGATAAAAAAAAATACTTAGATCCAATATAATGTTTGATTACTAATTTGACGTTATATACTTTGTTTTCAAATTGATATCTTCCGAGAGATTATTCTCCCTAGTTATGTCGTCAAACTTATTCCAGTGTGTGTATATATATATTGTCCAAGATGTGGTAGAACCTCTTGTTGTGGAGTTATGCATACACTTTTATAATTCTACGAAAATATAAATACAATCACCTAGATGGAAGAGATGATACTATTTTTCTATATTATTCGGGATTCCAAAAATAAAAGACACTTGCGTGCGGCCCCTTTTATTGTTATAATACATCCAATGACTCAGGCCAGATGCGAATGTAAGATATTTCAAGAGGTAGACACACTATCAAACTTATCTAACATCTTAACCCTCATTCAGGTGACAAATGTTAAATTCTTGTTTACATTACTCGGATGTTTTGTCTTAATTAAGATATGAATTTATCTTGAATACATTAAATACCTAAATCAAGTTATAAGTTTTAATTTTATATTATTTAGAGCTTGTCTTCATTTGGATAGAATTGAGTAGATTAATCAACCAGCACACATCTTAAAATATGCAATATGTATTTCTAGGATATAGAGGTGAGTGTAGGCACACAAAAAATAGCCTAATTGAAGAGCCTAAAACTTTTGTTTTATAAATAACAATTGAATTTGTCACTAAAGAAATTGAGTTTTCCAAAAAAAATTGAATTTTCTGCATGTTTTTTACCTATTCTAGTTCTGGCACTCCAATAAGGAAGTGCCAGACCTAGCATCTTTATAACAGGATGTCTAAAGTGGTGGGATGTCAAGTTCTAAAATTGAATTTTTGGTAAGCTTTTACCTGCTCTAAGGTGACGAAGGTTTGCATAATTTTGGGTACAGTAGCCCCAACCTCTCAACACCAAGATGTCTTGTAGTCAATTTGACCCAAATGATTTATTTGACCACCCAATTGGTGTGGTGTTAGTGGTGTGCATGACGCATTAGTTGTACTACTTTGAATGATGTCCTAATGTCCCAAAGTCAACTTTTGGGTACCATAGGAATGGTGCACGTCAAAGGCGTACATGTAGGGGTGTCAATGGGCCGGGTCGGGCCGGGTCCGAAGCCGACCCAATAAAAGCCCATTTTAAATTATAACGGGCCGGCCCGACCCGGCCCGCATTATATTTTTGCCCGGCCCGGCCCGGCCCGCATAAAAATTAAATTTGGCCCGGCCCGACCCGGCCCGACCCGGCCCGGCCCGGCCCGATCTTTCTAATATAAAATATATATATAATTCAAAATAATAAATAATAAAAAAATGATAAAAATTTTATAAATATGAAAAAAATGTATAAATATTTATAATATGATATAGCATAATTATCTATGTTCATGTGATGAAAATAACACTCAACACCTCTTAATTTGAAAATAAAAAATAGTTATCTTTTTTTTGGGTTGGATGGTCGAGTGGCCGAAGCACGCACAGTGCAGTGCGTCGATGGACGATCGAGCCCCAGCGCTCGATCATCACCCGATCGTCAGTCCCCCCTGGGACAGACGGCGTTCGAGCGGCAGACAAAATGACGTTTGAGCTGCCACTCGTACGCGAGAACGCTGCACCCCGTACGAAGACGTCTATTGTTCGACCTAGCTCAGCTCGTATAATAAAATATAGATTTGGCCCGGCCTAGTCTGACCTAGCTCGATTTTTCAAATATATACTATTTTTAAAATTTTTAAAATATCTCCTATCAAAGTCTTGATATGACATACAAAATTAAAACTAAGATTTTTTTTAAATATTAAGGTACGGTGAGTTTGATAAAAAATTGAAACATGATTAAAATAAGAATAGTAGATGCAATGTATTATACGCATTCATAATTTTTTAATTTATAATAAAATATATAAATTTAGAATCGCTTAAATTTTCTATGTATATCATATTTTTAAAATTTTTAAACATCAAACCAACTACCAAAGAAATATTTTGAATCTAGAAATAAAAATAAATACACAGATAGAAACATACTATTTAACACCCAAATAATCATAGATATGTAATCAGAGTTAAAGCAAAGTATATATTTTATTATTTTAAATTATTACTCTTTTTTAAAAATTTATTTGATAATCTGCGTATGTTGTTCTTACTCATGCATACAAAAAGTTCTATAAAAAATAAAATATGACTTTTGCATGTCTCCTTGGGACTATGGGACGGCGGACATTGCTTGGAACGAGGCCCGCGGGCCTGGTTTCTGGGCCCACGTAACCAGTGAGGGCTGGTTGCTCTGCCCCGAAACGATGCCCAGGGCTGGCCCGGCCCTAGGGCCCGCGGGCCAGCCCTGTCCATTGCCGCCCCTACGTACATGGTGCATTAAATGCAATGTTAGATCAAAATGTTCTAATATTGAGACACTATGTACCCATGCGCAAATTATCCTGCCTTTTGGGAGTGTCCCTATATGAGGCTGTAAGAGAGGCTCTTTCAAATGTTTTGAGGGTTCTCTCTCGTCTCTCCTCTTGAGTTGTATTTTTCTATTCATCCTAAGAAGCCCTTGAGTCCTCACACATCCTAGAGAACCCCTCCAAGAATCCCAAAAGAAAACTCTTGTTCTTCATCCCCCTTATTTTCTTTCCCACTTTTGGAGGTTTCCTACTTTGATCCACACATCTTCATGGATCTTCTTCTCATCCTACATGTCCTTGGGTGTCAGAATATCAAGAAGTTGTGCCAACATATTGGAGGTCATGCACAAACCCGAGATAGAGTAAGAAGAAGCCACCGATGTCAACTATGTCCATAGCACTTAATGTTTTGATGTCAGAGCGCCAAAACATCCAAAACCTGATCTTTAGTCAACAACCCATTTCACCATAGTTTTTGATCTTCTATTGTTTTCTTTGTCATTTACTTGCATTTAAACATCAATTTACATGCATTTAATCATCTATTTGCGTCTTCATGCATCTTAAAATCTTAAAAAAGAGATTGGGATCTAATCCCAATTAGGGTTGTGTAAGCACCCGAAACAGGATCTGTAGATCTCTCTTTTCCGGCCCCTACGCTGTTTTGGAGACTTGGTGATGGGATGTTAGTATTTATGGTCGCCAAGAGTCAAAAGCTCCAAAATATAGTAGAAATAAATAAAAATGAAGAATAAAAGTGACCGTCGTACCTTTGGAAGCGGGGAGATTGTTGGGTTCCGACTTCTCCTCTCTCGACCGGCCGAAAGAAGAGAGCTTAATGAGTCCTTCATCATCTTTGATCCGGTTGAAGCTCCGCCTTGGCCGGATTTACCTACAAATGTCCATATGAAAACATAGAAACAAGTGAAAAGATCATTAGTTCTAGTGAAAGTGTAGAATCATGCTCAAATTCGAACTTAAACATGCAAAAGGGAAGGAACTGACCGGATTGGAACTAAATCTCAACCCCTATTTTTGATAGATTTTTAAAGAGGTATGAAGATGAAAAGGTGTGGCTTAATGCATGCTAAATAACATGTTAATGAAAGTTAAAATGAAAGAGGGGAGTAAAAGATCAACCGGAAAAGTAAATAAACTTAAAAAAATGCAAAACGGGGTCTGCCCCTGCTAGTGCCCCATATATGGGGCGCTAGTTGCAGGTGTCCCCTTTATGAAGCGCGTTGACCAAAGTC
Source organism: Cryptocoryne crispatula var. balansae (assembly GCA_036172225.1). Taxonomy (NCBI): domain Eukaryota; kingdom Viridiplantae; phylum Streptophyta; class Magnoliopsida; order Alismatales; family Araceae; genus Cryptocoryne; species Cryptocoryne crispatula. The sequence continues at coordinate 13,225,031 of CM069922.1, read as the reverse complement.
AAAACGCCCTATTTATGGGGCACCAGGGACTGGTTTCACAGATTTTCTTCCCTTCTTCGCGGCGTCGCCCCGGAGTGTAGGAAGACCTCCAAGACGAAACGGAAGCTCCTCCTTATAGACAATATGTAAATGATGCAAATGGTAGGGTGTTTGGTCGTTGGATGTAAGAGGAATGGTGAGTAGAGACTTTCAAAGTTGGAAGAAAACTATATTTCTGGATGGCTGAAACTGTAGGTTTTTGGGATTTTTGAAAGAGTTTTGGGGTGATTTGAGGGTTTAGGGAGTGTGCTGAGGGCTTAGATTCGTGGTATTGGATGAGTTGGGTGGTTGGACGGAGCTGGAATCCCCTCAAAGCTCCAAATGGGTACCCTATTTATAGCCAAAAAGAGGGCACTTTGGTCAAATCTGAAAACCAGTTCCACGCGGCAAAGCGTCCTATATATGGGGCGCTAGCATCATGAACTATGTCAAATCGATAAGACAGTCACCGTGTGTGGTCAAATCGATTGATCGAATCAATTTTACCAGGTGCCAGGCGCCCCATTTATAGGGCGCCCGGTGCCCTATAAGTAGGGCACCTGGTGCCCTATTTATAGGGCGCCTAGTGCCCTATAAGTAGGGTGCCAGGTGCCCTATACACAGGGCACCGCCCTCTTTGCAATGCACTGAAAACCTTAATTTTTTCAAAAAACTCGGTTTCCTTGAAAGGATAACCTTATATATTTCATGAAAACAAGAATTTAAGCTCTTCTGGACCAAAATTGCGTGTATACAAGTTGTTCTTTTTCTTTTGTCATTTCCTTATTCATTTTGATTATGTTACTACATTTCTTTTAGTTTTAATCTCTTTTTCATTTTGTTTCTCGATTCTTTCAAAAATTTAATGAGAAGCATATCGGAGTGAGCTATGTCTACACCTATCTATTTGAAACAAAAGAAATATCTCAAGCTCTTTCTCCTCAATCGTTGAAGAGAAAGAAATTAGAACCCACAACATCAAGCACACCTCCCTGCTAAGGAACGTTGGTCAACATTTTCATTTCTTCTTTTTTTTCTTTAAAAGTGTGTATCTCCTAATAGCCACATATACGTACGCTTCATAATTTCTATAATGTTTATTTTTCTTGCTCTTTTTCATTCCTTCCTTCCACACGACTTGAACTGATCCTCCAATGTCTGAGTGACACTGAGGGTCGAATGTTTGAGAATCAAAATGTGTGTGGAATGAAAAGGAGAAGGAAGAAGAGCACTTTCTACTCAAGCACTTAATAATTCACCCCCACTAAAATCTGTGTTCACAAAGAAGACTTGAAACTTTGTGATTTTACAAACTCAAACTTCTAGTCAAATAAGAATAATATTAAGACAACATAAGAGTATGCATTTACCCGGAATGGTGGTGCAATGATTTGGAAAAGTTCCAAGTAGAACACTGCAAACTCTACAACTAAAGCAAAATGCATAGCTATGGCAAAACTGCTTAGGGTGTTGTCTAGATGATGAAGTTTATCTCAGATTAGAGACTTTTTATTTTTATTTATGTTGATGTGTTGTTGTTTTGTAAAAACAATTGACTATTGCATATGCAATGGTGCCAATGTCTCATTGGAAGTCTAAACACTTATGAGGTGATACCACCCGATTAGAGAGATAGTAGATTGTGGAGATATAATCAAAGATAAACTATCTTTTATTAATAATATTGTAGATTCACTAATTAAAGTGTTAACTCAAAGTGTGTTTGAATATCACATCAAGTTAATGAAGATTAGATAGATGGGTGATTGACTTTAATGAAAGTAGAAGATTAATAAAGATACATACATTATAACCCAATCATATTTACTATAATTCAACATTTTTTGAAATATCACATTTAATCAAATTGGCATATCTTTATTACTTGCTCTTATTAGATGCATATATTATAATAAAGTTCTTCATCACATGTAATGATGATTGGATCATGATGAGGTCATAATAATGAGATCATTTATTTAGAGATATATAATCCAAATATTCTTAATCATAGAATCCTCGAGACATGACATTAACGATCCAAATATACTAGTATATGTGATGTCTTCTCATGAGATGAGAGTGATTGATCTCAATGATCATTAGTGTGAAAACACTTAGATATATGTATAGGTGTTCATTAGTGCAATGAGTACATTGAACTGACCAAATTAGAAACCTTTAATGGTATCTTCCCTAACTGTCTATTAAGATTTTATATCATCATAGTTGCATTGAAACCTTTATCCTGGGTTGCCAAATATGTTTTATTGAGCATATATATCTTGTGCTTTGTATCATTAATACAATGGTTCAGTATAGCTAATGGATCGAGTACAAGTGAAACTCGATGAAGACAATTGTGTGACCAACAAAGAATAGTTTACTCTTGGTAAGTAAAAAAGAATGCCCTATGTGTGATGATATTTTAAATCCCTACTCAGGATAAAGAGGATAATTGAAAAAGAAATTTTCTAATTGATCCAATTCTAAGTATAGAATCCCAAATAGTTGGTATATTAAAGGTTTATAGTCAATGTCACATCCTTTTTAAACTGGGGCATTAGATGAATGAGGGTTTATATCTGTACAATAACTGATAATGGAAAGGCTCAATGAATTTTAGATCATCCCAAAATTGTTTGGGATCGTGAGATGTGATTTGTACCTTATATGATCTAAAGGCCATTAAATATATTATCAAATAATAAATTTAATTTAAAAGAAGTTGTTCTTTTAATTAGACATAACTAAATAGACTAATGAGTCTAGTAGGTAACACACATTAAAAATAATTCATTATTATGGAGGCATGGACAAAATTTATAGAAATAGTAGCTTTTGTGAAACCTCTAAGTTCTATAAATAATAGAAAAGTGGGCATAACCGTATCAAGCCAAAAAAGCCAATTTTGACACTAGCCCTCTCTAGCACATTTTCCCACCTTGGAGGCCACGGCAAGTGGTGAAGCTCCATTTCAGACGAGTAGGAAGGTTCGACTTGCATGAGATCTATCTACATAGGAGGTTCTGGTGGATACCTCTAGTGGTCATGCACTTAGATGGTTTAGAGAAGATGGACTATTCTATGATCATTCTTCTTCAATTTTGAGGGGTTGGTTAAATCTCGTGAATGTATTTGAATCTATTCAAATTCAATTTTCGGTTTCGTCATTTAATTTTGATTGAGACAACGATATTGACATATGAGGAATAGCTGTTTTCACTGGGCCTAGAATGATTCATCATAGTTTTTACTTTGGAGATGTTGTCTACCTCTGCCACTACCTTTCTTATCAGAGATGAAAGAACATTGGTGCCCAAGATAAGTACGGGAAAGAGGACACCCCTACCGAATACCATTATCCAGACTAATGTGATCAAAATTATGACCATACAAATTAATAAAGTAAGACATATACTTCATACATTTTATAATAAAGCTGGCAATGTAGGGGGGAACTGAAGTTCAAAAACGTAAAATTGAGGAAACCCCACTTCAATTCATCGTAAGCTTTGTGTGCATCCAATTTCACCGTAAAGAAACCCACTTTCTCCCATTTCCATTTAAAAGTTTGTCATAAGCTTTGTGTGCATCCAATTATCGAGCCACCCTTCCACTTTTCTTATATATCTAACTCAAACAAAAATGTTGCTATGTTACTTAAGACAAAATGATGATTAGATAATGACTAAGGCCCTATTTGTTAGACATTCAGATTGTTTGATAAAAATTCTTGAAAAAATGGTATCCTCTTAAAAAGTGACTTAATTTTAAGTGGTTGGCTATAGCTTTTTTTATTTTCAAATGAGGTAAATAACTAAGATTTTGTATTTCACAAAAACTTTAAACATTTCATTATGTCAAATTAAACATCAACTAAGATGTTTGGATGGAATATGTGAAGAAGTGAAGATTGTATAACCTCAAATAAAGACTAAACCCAATCTACCATCTTCTTACTAAAAGAAAGTCTAATATTATGTATTTTATAGTATTATTTAGGTAGTTATCGTAGTGTTTTAATTATCTAATTAAGTAGTGTGCTTAAACTATTCATTAAAAGTATATGCATTTTTGTAGGTGTTTTAAGTTAATTTTGTTGTGTCTTATTAGTTTAAATAAGTGTTTGTATTTTATTTGTATTAGGTGTCTAATTAGGAGTCAATCAATGTATTGATTTTAATTATTTAGTGTGTTTGATCCTTCTTTAATTGGCCTATTCTTACCCTAGTTAATCTTCTAAAATGGTACTATTTTCCCATCTTTCCTTCTCTTTCTCCTCCCTTAGATCCTCCAAGTGCCCCCTCCCTCTTCTTCCCTTGGTTCTCCTCCATCCTCTTCAATTTTCTCTTCTTTTTCTCCCTCTTTTTCCTCCTCCCTACGTTGTCTCTCTCTCTACCGCAAGAGGCACTGTACAACATCGATGTTGACCACCATGTGACCACCACGTTATCCACTCCTTTTTGGAGTGATCTTCCGGTCTTGATGAAGTTGTTCTACTCCCTTGAAGGAGTCCCTATCTCTACCACCCGACCACGTTGGCTTGTCCGTGTGTTGGTCATTTCGTGGTGGTTTAGTCTTCTCTTGGAAATTTATATTTTCAAGATGACTCTCTTGTTAACTCGGTCGTATATTTTCAATGTCGTCGATGTATGGTTGTTCAAACTCTGTATCGTTCGTTGCTTAGTATGAATGAATTTAGTACTGTGTTTCAAAAAAAAAAAAAAAAAGGCATCCACGCCAGCGTCAGCGCCACCCAGCTGACTGCCCTTGGCCTTGCCTCGCACCCAACCACCCTCAGTTGCACCTCGACACCTGTGCCTAGTCGTCAACCGCCTGGACCCCATCGGCCTACAAGCCTACCCAGCCACCCAACGTAGCCGCCCGCCATCACCATGCCATGCCACTATCGCCATGTGCCACCCCTGTGCCACTGGGGCCCGATGCCGCCATTGCCCTCTGTGCACCACTAACACTGCCACCATATATACACCCCCTGGTGAGCCACCATGCACCGTTGCCTGCCCCCTCTCTCCAACCCCCCCTCTCTCTCTTGCTACAATAGACAATAATGTTCCTTTTTTTCTCTATTCTATCCAATAGTTTATCTTCTCTCCCTGTCTCATATTCTTTCTCTCACCAACATATTCTCTCTCTTATTATTTATCTTCTCTTCTATTTAGCAAGAAGAGAAGAAGGAGATTCCGTTCAGTTCTCGCGCCGTGCCATTGTTGTTTGACATTTTTCAATGTTGATCTTAAATTTTTAAGTGCCAATCTGATAGGTATCCTTGACATGTCTATTGTCATTAAATTGATTCATTGAATTCCTTCCATGATTCGTAGAAATTTAACCTTGTTGATAAGCTAGTATGTATGGTTATGGGTATGTATGGTTATGTGGTGGTTAGTTGGTGAGATAGCATGTCTGTTAATTGGTTAGATATGATTGGCGTATGTTGTAGATGGTAGTTAGTATGTTTTATTGTTTTTTATATGTATAAGAGCATGGTTATCTATAATGGCATTAAGTATGTTTCATATAGAGATGATGTGTTGGACATATATAATATGTTGTGTGGTATCTTAGATTGTTTAATGGCATTGTGTATGCATTTGTCTATGTGATCATCATGATGGCATGATGTATATGTTTATGTGGATAGTAGGTCATTGCATGGCATATCGTGCATTGTGAATGAAATGATGTAAATAGCTCATGGCCAAGCATGAGATGAATGTGATGGACTCATGGCAAGGCATGAATTGATATGAATATATATATATGCATTGAAATAAATATGAAAACCGAGTTATACTAGACTACTTAGTCGTGCCTGTTAGCAATGGGGATTAGAATAGTCTGGTTCATCCTTTAATCCTGGATATCACAATTTGACCTAAGTACACCACTGCCCAGACATACAATGAGATTTAGTTTAGCTATATGACTAGCTACTACTATATATATTAAATCTGGTGTTACCTAGTTGAGATCACAAGATGGACATTTTCCTTGCAAAAATAAAAAGATGTGTGTGTGTGATCCATTAAAAGAATGGATGCATTAGTGGCATGTGTGTTTTATTTAGAGAATGGATGTATCAGTAGCATGTATGTTCCATTTAGAAAATGTATATATTAGTGTTATTGTGGTTGGGGTTAGTACATCATGCTATGTACTTCGCTTAGTCTTGAATAGATGGTGTTGCATGATATGCATAGTAAATCTCAATTATATGTGTTTCATTGCATTGGTTCATTTAGAAATTGTATTATAGTGTGATATCTTTATTAACTTGGTCTTTTAAAAGGTTGTTGTGTAGTTAAGTAAATTGTGAAATGTTAAAAAATTAATTATGGCTTAGCTTATCACTATTACAATTTATGTGTAGGAATGGGTACTTATTTATATATCATGATAGGGCCTTATTGACTATCTAATTTGGCGAATGATAGGGTGTCTACTAAGTTCTTATGATTCACCCATGATTTAATATTTTTCAACAAGTCTTGAAGATGAGATTTCAGGAGTTGGACTTGAAGAGAATCCTAACTTTAGGTTTAAAGAAGAACAAGTGGAAGAACCAAATTTTGTGGATCTAGGGGATGTGTGACTTCACTTTGTTTAAATGTTTTGTTACGTTTTCAATAAAGTGACTATGTATAGTCAACTACCAAATTATTTGTGATTTACTTTGATTTAGTTTTTAGACTCTTGGCCTTAGTTTGGTTGGAACTATGTTATCTTACTTTGGTAGTTGAAAATATCATTTTGGATCAAGTTACTTTTTAAATAGTTGAATCTTATGAAATTGTGCAATTGAATGTGTTTTATTGATGTATTTTTGTTCTCAAATCTACTTTAACCAGGATTTTATCTCGTTGCTACATTTCAAGAAAAAATTGGATGCATTTATTCAAGGTGTGACAAAAAGACTTTAAGATTCACCTTATTTGGGAAATAAGGAAAATAAGGGGAACAACTCAGACTTATTCCAATGCATGATATTGTGGTAACTTATAATATCGTGTCTTAAAAAAAATTGAAATGTCCCCTTGTGCCACGTACCCCACCCCTCTCCCACCTTTCGTTCCGTTTTTTTTTTTTGTTGAGAGCGAATCATCTCAATCCCCCGGTGGAAGGAGTACCGTACCCTCAGTCTCCAATGAAAATTGGTCACAATGCCATGCCACTTAAGTGGTAAATTGCTATTGAAAAGGGCTAAACTGTTATCGACGCTTTGCTAACTCACTACTTATCGGTAGAGAGTTGTATTAGCTCGGTAACGAGTTTGTAAGGAGTCGGTAGTGATTCAGTAACGATTCACTGATTTATTAACCTGTTATCGACGAAGATTAAATTGTTATCGACGTCTTACTAACTCATTACTTATCATTTAAATAATTGATATCGTGACATTTTTTATTAGAGACTAAAGATATTCTCTCCATAAAAAATTGAGATGATCTGCTCTTATCTCGTGACCGCCTCGTCACCCCCCTGCCGCGTCGACAACCTTCTGGAAGCATCCCCTCCTCGCTCCTCGTCACCATCTTCCGTCCCATCTCTCTCTCTCCTTCCTGCCACGCGCTCACCACGATCACCTGCGCGGCCACCGGCCTCGCCCTCGGCTTGGTTCTACATGCCAGCACGTGTTCGGCACCCTCCTATTCGCCGCGTCATCCTGTCGTACATCCCCCTGCCTCTCGTCGCCTCGCCGTCATCTCCTTGCCGCCCCCGCTTCATCGTCTTCTCCTCTACCACCTCGTTGCCGCCATTTTGTCTCCTCCTCCACCTCGTCGTGGTCGCCTCCGCCCGCAGCTCCACCTCCTGCGTCCCCTTCCTCTGTTGTGCCCCGCCTCGCATGGGTTTTCTCCCGGGATTTTTTTTGAAATAGCACTGCTTTTTATTTTTATTGGCAAAATAGCACCGTAAAATTTAAAATTAGGGGAATAGCACAGTTTGGATAAAGTCGGAGTCACCAATTCCGACTTCCACCCGAAAAAATAAAGTCGATCTTCCTTAGTACAACTTTGGTGAAGTAGGATTCAAGTCGGATTTTGAAAATTCGATTTCTACGGAAAGGATAAAAGTCAGACTGTGCTAATCCGACTTTAAAATCTTATAATTTTTTTTCAGCGTCACATTCAATTTTACGTACATTCTTAAATTGTGATTTATCGGGTTTGAATTTGAACGATCTGTTCAGTCCAATAAAATTAGAACGTCGAAATACTTAAGATTAGACTTTTGGATATACCGATTTCGATAAATTTTAAATTATTAAATCGGAGCATGCTCGACCGTCCAATGATAAAACTTTCTCTTTTCAAAAATTTAAAAATTCAATCTTATAGTTTTGAATGCTCCGAATTCATTAGTCCAAGTGGATCTAACAAATTTTAATCGGAGTATCCGATTTTTTTAAGTGGAAGACAAAAAAATTTAACGCATTTAATACTGTACTGTGCGCAAAGAGCAGAAAAGAGATTTTCAATTTGTTTATTTTTTAATGTTGTTACGTAAAGCAGAGATTTTCAATTTTTATTTTTTTCACTGTTGCGCACAGTACAGTATTAAATGTGTTAATCTTTTTTTATCTTTCACATGGAAAAATCAGATACTCCGATTAAAATTTGTTCAATCCACTCGAACTAATAAATTCGGAGTATTCAAAACTATAAGATTGAATTTTTAAATTTTTGAAAAGAGAAAATTTTATCATTAGACGGTCGAGGATGCTCCGATTTAATAATTTAAAATTTATCGAAATCGGGACATCTAAAAATCTAATCTTAAGTATTTCGACGTTCTAATTTTATTGGACCGAACGGATCGTTCAAATTCAAACTCGATAAATTACAATTTAATTGTCTCTGCACGGACTTATGAAAACATCATTTATGTCATTCATGTGTAGTTTCATGCATTTTCATACGTAATATTAGTTAAATAAAAATTTATTTAAATATTATTTTTAATTACTAGAAATTGAATATATAATTGTGTGGTAATTAATTGTAATGTCTGTTTTAATTCACGAAATTGGAACTCTGACTTGTTATGATATTTATTATGATCTTGAATATGGTTAATAGTTAAATTGAAATGTAATTCAATTTGGCATGTTAATTATAAAATATAATTATTAATCATAAAATGTAATTAATTAAAATTTATAAATTATTTGAATCTTTATCCAGCATTGTTTTATAATTACATGAAATGTGGTTAAACAAAATTGTTATGATTTTGCTTAATGGCAGAATTATGGTTAATTGTGTGATTTTGTGAATGGATAGAATGATTTACATGACTTAATGACTTGGCTATCTGGTTGAGTTAAATTGCATAATTGGTTATTGCATTGTAAATTGTATGAGTAATTATTTGCTTTTACTTGTGAGATGTGATTGATGTTTTAATACATTCTGTGATGGAACTGTTACTCCTCCGGCCTATATTTAAAGTCTCCATGGGCAACGGATGATTTAATACAATTTGGTGCATCATTCGATTTCGGATATCGTGATTTATCTTAAGTATGCCTCTATCTAGGTGTACTATCGATTTAACTTACTATATGGTACTTCATATATATATTAGAGCTGGTGTGAGTCCTATAACATATTAACAATGTCCAAGTAGAGCATATAAGATACTTAGACAAATGGATTTGTGATAGGCACATGCAGGTCTAGGTGGCATGAACATATATATTGGTTTAGTCGGTAGTCAGGTTCATGTAGAGGCAGGTTTAATTGATAATTAAGTGGAAGGAATCCAATTTAGATAAATAAAACATGATAAATAGTTTATATGATATTATAACAATTGGTGAGTCTAGTTTATATATGTAATTATCAATTAGATTTGTTAGTATAATAGGATAGTTGAGTATAAGTCATATTGAGTCATGTTTGACTCACTCTTTCATTTATAGATTGTTTTTAGCCGATTGAGTACCCATCACCTAGAAAAGATCAGTTTGTAGGAGATCCTGCTCCTACCCAAGGATCTGAGGAGGTGTGATCTTCGTTATCTAGGTTAGTGATAATTTTTTGTACCTAGCAAATAGTGCCGGTTAGGTTTAAGAAGTGTGATAGCAGACTTTTGGTGGCTATGTTAGTCTTTTTGTGGATATGTTTGTAATAGATTTTTGTGATATGTAATCAGAAATGTGAAACAATTTCTGATTACCAAGTGTAGAGTTTGTGGTTAAAATGATTGTCAGGTTATTTTTCTATCACGAGTTTATTAATTTAAACACATTGTCACGTTCTCGGATTTTCGTTAATTTTTCATTGTGCATGTTATTATGTTAAATCCGGGGTGTGACATAACTAGAATGAAATATACGAAGAACAAATGTACTCCATCGCGGGGATGACCATCCCAAAATACCTAATATACGAAACATGTCTACATGGTAATACATTTTCATCTCCACTGCTGCTCGATGAAGAACAATCGTCAATAAGAAAAACTACACTTTTCACTTCATATTTATCACAAAAAACTTAATTAAGATCAATATAAAAGGAGTTAGTAAATATATAGATAATGGTTCATATGAAATAGATCAATAAAATATAGATGAAGTGTGTAAAATAAATTAGTAGACTTTTTACTAGTAATAAATGTGTAGTGTTCGACTTAAGTACATACTAGTCAAATCACGTGCTTCGCACGTGTTCGAATAATATATTATATATTGATTAGAAATAAATTTATAAGATAATTGAGATAAATTTTAGATAAGCACATTATAAAAAATTAGTTAAATTATAAATATTATAATTTACTCTTCAAATATACACATAAATCAGTAATCAAACTGACATTGATTTGAGCGACATTTATACGAATTTAACAACTTTGATTTATAAAGATTGTTTATAATATTATAAACCACTTCTTTTACGTTATTATTATTATTATCATACTTATTTATTTGCAACCAAGGTAAAGATTGATTGATTTTAGTTAGTTATGATATATTTTTATATTTCTAGACTTATACATTCCAAATGAAAATGAAGATAATTTCGAAAGCAAAATAAGATGCAAAGAATGAAAACATCCACCACAACCTAGCAAGAAGTAAATATTACAACATAAATTACCATAGATCAATCCAAAATAGGTAGGACGAAAATATTATGTCAATTAGATATGGACTAACAAAGAGGCCACTCATGTTTTTGATACAAAACTTTTACTTAGTCATCAAAATCCGAGTCATGATAAGCTACCATCTGTGCATGAATACATCTCAAAGAAGCTATATAAAGAGGTGAGTGAGGAATATGTTTTCAAATTTTACTTTGTTCCTAACAAGTCAGATTCCGAATTGACAACGTTAATGTGTCTCACCTGACCAACAAACTTTCCACTTCACAAAAAAAAATCATAAATGAAAGAAAGTGGGATCCTCTTGCATCAACAATAACAATGCACAAATGTTTTTGGCATATAAAAGAACTTGAATGGGAATGAACATTTAGATCTAGTATAATTTCCACTTAAACAAAACTCACCTTATGACGACATCACCCGATCCCAATTGTATTAGGAATAACAATTAATCCAAATCTTAATTGGGTCTACAAAGCCTAATTCTCTGGATTGGTCTACTACCGAGATCTATAGAAATTGCTCCAAATCCTAATTGGGTCTACAAAGCCTAATTCAAATTTTCAGTTAAACTTCAGAGATAGAAATTTTAAATTTGAGAATTTTCTTTTTAGTTAAGAACAAATTTTAAATTTGAGAATTTCATTTTTAGTTAAGAACTTACATCTTACTTTATTTCATTTTTACTTTTGACATTTTAGGTTTACAATGTGAACTGACATTTTTCAATTTTAGGAGAGCGGTGTTTTCTACATGGACGAGGTGTCAATCTTCGGTGCATACATACACTGAGATATCCTCTTTACTTCACTCTGGCAAATCTCCTTTAGAAAGGCAACACTGCAGCCTTGCACAGAGAGGAGATCGATGTTTTCTACATAGACGAGGTGTCATTCTCCGGTGCACACACCAAGCCCATAATGCAGGGCATATGGTGTTATGCGGGATGCAACGTGTTCTACAAGAATAGATGGCTGACGGAGGACAGTTGGTGGAAGAACTGGAGGACGAATCGAGCGACTCAATGTTGATTGGACGATGGGGGAGATAGGATGAACAAACAGCATTCGCCCAAGCAAACCTACCAGGAAGGGAGAGAGAGGGGGGCTACTGTTAATCGTCAACAGAAAGCGCGCGCGCGCGCGCACGCGAGAGAGAGAGAGAGAGAGAGAGAGAGAGAGAGAGAGAGAGAGAGAGAGAGAGAGAGAGAGAGACGATGAGGTTGAAAATTTAGTGAAAGGTCCAAAAGTAACTACTTTGATGACTCAGTTCACAATATGTTCCATTAAAAATTTATGAGATTTAAAGTAACTACTTTGATGACTTGGTTTGTGATACAAAGTTTTCTCATTTATTTAACTCTCTCAACTACCAACATCTTCAATAAAATATGAGAGATAAAGAGAGAGAGAATTGCTCAAATGATAACATTTTGTATTGCAAACCAAACATGTATATTTACATGAAGTGAAATGGTATAAGTCAAATGTGCTTTGGCCATTATAATGGAGATCAAAGATAATGTTGTGTAGCCCAGTAGGAAGTAGCTAACTCATACTTTAGTGAATAAAAAATAATTAATTAATAAATAAATAATAGAGAAATTTGCAAAGTAAAAAATTTTAATTAATGTAAAAATTATAAAAATATATATATTATAGAAACATCAAAAATCTGAAAGTTATGAAATCTAAAAAAATTAAAAGGGTAGGGATTCAAAATCTAGAAACTTCGAAAACTTGGAAATCTGAAAAGATTAGAAAAATGAAATTTGAAAAGATTGGAAATATGAAAATTAATTAAACACTTGAAAACTTCAAAATTCCCTGAGGTTTGAAATTCTTAAATCGTAAAAAGTAAAATCCTAAAGATACATAAAATCTTGACGTTCTAAAAATTGTGAAAGAAAGAATTTTAATCTAACCCAACCAACAGAGTTTTATTATTGATTTTATTATATTTTATATAGAAAAAATACCACAAAAAAATTTCATAATGGGATGTTTGTATGCATGATAAATTGGGATTTTATTACCATTTTATATTTTTGTAACAAAACTTCTTACAAGAGGTATTTGACAATCATTATAATTTTATAGTTTTAAAGAATTTTACTTTATGAATAAAAAAAGCAAGTGACACCTTTTTTTTATCTTGTCATCTCCCACCTTGTTTAGTCATATATGGTATCCACTATTTTCTTATTATCATATCTTCCCAAACTTGATAAATATATTTTAGTGATTAGCTTACACTTTATTTTGTTACAATCTTTTATCATGAAAATGTACAAAAAAATATTGTGCAACCAAACACCCTACGTGATGTAAGAGCAAAGTTAGGCCGTGAATGAATACATGCCAACCAAAATTTTAAATTTTATAATAGCGTAATGTAATTTATAAATATTAAAAATAAAATCACACAAATAAAAAATCAAGTCCAAACACTTTATGAATACATATAATTAAGATGTTGCCAAAATTTCATGTTACCTGGGAATCTATTAGTAAAATATTTTGTAATTTATCATCATTATGTCATAAAACTATTCGACCCTTGTTGATTTCACATTTATAAAAAATATCCCGTCATATTATATTGTTGAATCTTGTTTGACAACAATAAGTACTAAGCAATAAATAGATTTATCAATAAGAATATCATTTTTAGATGCTTTCATTTGTTACCTGTATTTACTTTTCTAGTAAATACATATTTAGATATTTTAATTTTATATCATACTTTAATAATGATATAGCATTTATATTTACACAAAATACATTATAATACCAATAGATAAAATAATAGAATGCAATGTTAGTTTTATTTTAAAAAATAGATAATATCAACTATGCGGTGTTGACAATTATTATAAAACAAAGTTTGTAAAAAGGGTGATTAACATTGCATTTCTTACACACACAAAATGAGACCGTATAAAGAATAATAATGATGTCAGATGTTAAGTTTAGAGTTCAGGTACACTTTATTAGCTATCAATATAATAAAATATCATTTTAAAATGTGACGAGAGTAGTGAATTTTGGTAATAGATATTTATTATCATGAAAAGGGTTAAATTATTTTGAATAAATTGAAATTTTGTCCTAATTTTGATTTTTTATAAAAATAAAAATAATTTTATTTATAAAAATATAATTTACATTAATCTATACAAAAATAAATTAATAAATGTCATATTACTATTACATCTAATCTAGCAACTTTAGTATTTACTTTTATTTTGTATTCTTTATATAACAAAATTTTAACTATTTATATATTTATTTATCACAAACCTAAGATACTATTAACCACGACTTCACCATGAATGTATTACTATTACATCTAATATACTCTGAATAATATTTATTTTTATTTTGTATCCTTTATATAACAAAATTGTAACTATTTATATAGTTATTTATCACAAACCTAAGATACTATTTAGGTTCAAAGAAGAAGACCACGACGAGTCCATGGTAAATATGGACAATAAAGATTATTTTTCTGAGGTATAATAAAATGGTATACACCACTAATCAATTGAATAGTGATAAATCAAAACTGTGAGGAGAGCGGATGTATCTAGACAACAAGGGAGGCTATATGCTTGTCGATGAAATAAGGACTCCCACTTCTAATAGATAATAGATTATAAAGATGATGCCTATTCATTGGTAAGTGAGAGAGTTTTCTCCGCTGGGCATTGGAAATTGGAGGGTGATTTGGACTACTAAAAGATAGTTGAGAGGCATTTTTAACCTAACCCTCTGGGTGCATTTTCTCAAATTATGAGTGCTTTCAAATAAGGAGTCAATTAGAAGCGAGAGTAGCATATGGTTATTGAAAATGTAGCATGCACATTAAATTTACTAAGTTCTCCGAGAATTAAGGATACACATGACCATGGTCTATTCTTCCCCTATTTATTGGAACTCAAGGTTGAAGCTGTTCAGATGAGTGCTTCCTTTTAAGCAGAAGTTGGCTGCTAGCTAGAGACGTAGAGAAGAAGCTCGCACAGCCTTCTCACGACGGGTCTTACTTGACTGCTTCCCTTCCGACGGAGCCCCTGCAAGCAGCCTCTCTCTTCTCTAGGGTGCAGCCGCCGCCGCCGCCGCCGGTCCTTGCGCTGCTGCCCTTGGCGTGGCTGCCTCCGCCGTGCCCGTTCTTCTGGGCCGTCGTCCTATACTTCCCGGCGCTCCTTCCGTCAGCTTTGGCGTCCGCCGGTTGCCTCACCTTCACCCCTCGTATCATCTGCCCAGTTCGGAGACGTCAAGAACACCGCACATACGAACAATGCGGATTGCGGATCACCAGCAACTGCTTACATATTTGCCGTACTTAACATCGGAATAGATGACGATGAAATCCCCTTCTTGAAGACCATTGGAACGCACAAAATCGCCTGCATACCGAGAAAATTCTAAAGCAAAGAAGAGCAAAAGAAGAGACAGAACAAGGATGAAGGAACGGTGGGGAACTCTCGAAGCCCTCACCAGTGTTTTCAAGTAGATACATTCTGCTCTTGTTGTTGGGCCAGAACCTGAATAGGACATCGATCACATCATCAGCACAAAAATGGGCAGATTAACCAAGTGATTAACTTGAACAAATCTGAGTAACATCAAGCAAGAAGGCGCCATATAGACTACTGTGTCGCTTAGAAGCCCCATGCAAACTTTCTTTTGGTCTCTTATCCACCAAATATGCACGAAAATCTCTCGGACCCCTGTCCTGTCAATCTCACCAATCTCATTTGGTACCCCCATTATTTTCCTAAGAAAATCTCCATTTTCTTTTACCGTGCTTTTCTTAATAAACTCCCCTTTGACCCTAACCTTGCCTTTTCTATTATTCCACCCTTTGCCCTGAAACTCTCAGTCATGTTTTGATTGACAGTAAGAAAGCTAAATATTGTTGGGACCATGGAATGCAGGACTGCGACTCTGATCTCAACCCGGTAGATTTTTGGACCGACCTACATAATTCCAACTCAGTAGATGTTTTAAAATTATTTTTTTTATTGCAATCTCTAGTTGACCCTATCCCAACCTGGTTCCGACCCCGATTGACTGGGATCTATTTGGGTCCAACTGACCCACTACCAACCTCCGACCCCACCTAGGGACTTTAAAAGTATACTGGACATTTCATACACACTGAGGTCTCTTAATCGTATTCTTGGTTTTGTTATATTTAATGCTAAAAGTTTCTCTATTTACTCAATTGTTATGTATATCACACCTATTATTATTGTTTGGTTTGTGGAAAGAAGTGTAAATGAAAGTATGACAATAAACAGGATTGCAAGGGAAATATTCTTTTCCAAAGTCTTTGCCTTATAGGAGACTTGGTTGGGCTCCATCATCCTAAGCAGGTCTCCACTATTGCTCAAAAAATTAAGCTAAGATCACTTGACATTAAGGACAACAAAGTGTATTCTTCCACCTATCTTTGTTAGCTGGACTCCACCCTTGCATGCATGATAAGCTTAAGCTAAACATTGATGATTGTATTTGAGACAATCCAGGTGAATTAGGCCGGTGCTGCCATTATGAGGAACGAGAAAGAACATTTTCTCTTGGCCTCTTATGTTCACTTTGGCTTTACTCACAGTATTGTTGCTAAAACTAACGCTATCCTTCTTGGGTTAGGGATATGTTATCAAGTTAATTTCTCAGATTTAAGCATTGAAACTGACTACTTATCTCTAGTTCATCTCATTCATTCTCCTTTGCTAACTACTCCTTAGATTCTACTTCCTTGGTGAAAGTCTCTCCACCGTCTCTTAATAGCTAAGATGGTGCATGTTTGCCATATGGTTCGACCAAGCAACAACGCAGCGGATGCTTCATTTTTGGTACTATATCAATATTGATATTAATATTTTCAAATGTTGGAATATCAATATCAAAAGTAATACAAGTTGTCACTTGTATTACATAATATGCTTTGTTTATACTATAAATTTTAAAATTGATACAATTAACCAAACACCTCTTAATGGTTCCTATCAATATCAATTTTAAAATTGATAGTGATAGAGGTATCTAATAATGTTACCAAACAGGGCATTAGTTAATTTTGCTTGCAACAGGCAATTAAATAGTTCTTTCTTTCTTTCTTTTTCCTTGTTACCCATATATTATGGTGTGTGGAGAAATTTCTCTTGATAAAACTAGGCTTCCCCATCTTAGACTCGTGGTTAATTAAACTCACATTTTCTTTTATGATACTATTTCTCTTTTCATAGTGGCTGTCGTTGCTTTGTTTTTCAGTTGGTTTGATTTGATTGAAATAAGCCAGACGGCCCTTCTCAAGAGACAGCCCGCCTATCCATTGTCTTCGAGCGCCTGTGCACCCGCACATGTCGGTATATTTGAGCCTAGCCAGCGCCCCCCTCCATCTTGTTGCGCTGCTCGTCCTGATCTCAAGCATGCACACAGGTCCTCTTGTGCCGCCTGCCCAATCTGGGGCACCAGGCTGCAGCTATTCGGAGGTTGGTTTGCCCATCTCCGGTAACCATGGACATCCCATTTGTGATGTGTCAAGCCTTGCCAACAGATTTGCCCCAAATGCTCCATGCTCTCAAACGCTCGACTACTTTATGCCCTTGGGACTGACCCCGTTATCCTTTACCACAGTTCGGATTGCCTCAATTCCTTGATGTAGGGAACTCCTGCAGTTCCCAGCAGGGTGACGTCACGTTGTGTAATGGAGGATGAGACAGGGGTATGTTTTAATGACAACGTAAAATGGGGGACAAGACCATTTCGGTAGTAGGTCAGTAGTTAGTCTTTGGAACTTTGGTAGCGGGTTAATAGGGGATCAGTAATGAGTCTTTAGAGTCTCGGTAGCAGATTTATAGAGGTTCAATAGTAAATCAACAGAGGCTCGGTAGGAAATCATCAGAGCCTCGATAACAAATCTTCAAAGTTTCGATAGTATCGGAACCTCGATAACAAGTCTTCAGAGCATCAGTAACAAGTTCTTGGAATCTCGGTAGTAAGTCATTAGAAGTTAAGTAGCGAGTTTGTTGTCATTACATGGAAGTCAAAATGGTGCCAGACAATCTCGTCTGCCATTTCATGTCATTAAAGCATATCCACGTCTCGTTCTCCATTACACAATGTGACATCACTTGGTTGTGAACCGTGGGAGATCTCTCCACTAGGGAATTGAGGCAATTCAAACTCTTACCACCTTAGGTCTTCAAATATTCTTATGGGTGGTCATTTTGTGGTCTTTATGTTCACTTCCACTATCTCTATGTACCATATCCATTGTTACTTTTTTCAGTCCTATCTCTTTTCTTATAGTCATGTCTTTGGTCCGGGGTAAGGCTCTATGTCCCCCTCGTGTACTTTTCCACATTTATTAATGAAATTTTCTATTTGAAAAAAAACATGTAGACTAATGCGACATTTGGTTCGGCCTTTCTATCATAAAATTAGGAGTTCAGATCATCTTAGTTGACCGAAGGAGATAATTTTCTCAGTCTCTAATGAAAAACAATCACAATATCATGCCACTTAAGTGACGATTAAGTATCAAGTTACTGAACTATTACTAAGATGGCTGAATCGTTATTTCAGTAACGACTTATTCAGGATTCAATAATGACTTAACAAGGATTCAATAGCGATTTAGTGACAATTCAATATCAAGTTACTAAACTATTACTTGACTCTCACTAAGTTGTTACTAAACTTTTACTAAGTTGTTATTGAACCGTTACTCGATAATAACTTGGTAAAAGTCCAATAACAATTTAGTAAGAGTCTAGTAACGGTTGACGTAATGATTTGATAAGATTTGATAAGGGTCTAATAATGGTTCAAAAATCGTTCAATAACGATTTAATAACTCAATATTGTCACTTAAGTGACCTAAGATCGTGACATATTTTGATTGAAAGATAGAGAGAACTTTCCTCGGTCAGCCATCTAAGATGATTCACACTCTAAAATTAAAGATGAGATTTTGAGAAGTGGAGATAAAGACAGATTTGAGACTGGATTATTACCTGGTCACTTAAGGAAGGCTAAAAAACAAATTTCACATGAGCGATTAGGTGACGGCGGAAGTTAGTGTGGTGATGTGGCCCTGTCTCATTGACATCAACAAGAACACCCACCGGTGTGGCTGAATGAAGGGATCCGGTATCATAGAAATTTTAAGATTAATTTCTCTATTTCGCATGAACTTTTGGAGAAAATGTCTAATACACGATGCCAATCAAACTAACACTGAAGACGAGAAGAGATCTTAGTATTAATGGCTGCTGGCTGACTATATTCGGGCGCATGGAACCCTACCTGTAGCGCATGTTCCAGGTACGCGAGGTGCTGATGTCCTCCATGGCGATGGATATGCCATCCCTGGCATCCAACTCCGGCAAGTGTAGCTCTGCTTCCTTCTACGTACGGCGTGCATCACCCACGAAGATAATCAGTATATACGTGTGTAGAGATAGATAGATAGATATAGAGAGAGAGACCTTGGGGAGCACAATCCTTCCAAGGCTGCCTACATCGCTCTGCTTGAGCACCTTCTGGAGGAGGAACCTCAAGCTCTTTTCCGAATTCCACCCCTACACAACAAGAGCGAAAAGCTCAGTCAAAAACCCTAGAAACCAGCTGTTGACTTCGATTTTTTTAGTTGGAAAGAAGAGGGTGGAATTGGAAAGACGTTCAGAAGCCAAGGATGGCCACCTGTCGCCTCTCCGAAGGATTGCAGCCAGCTGGGAAATTGTGCTGCCGCTGCTGCTGCATGGTGGCGTTAATGGCTTCTCCGGCCGCCGCCACCTGTTGGGACGACGCAGGCGCGGACGGCCAAGCGGCACCACAGTTGTCGTGGCCATTCAGCTGAGAGCAGACGACTTTACCGGGAAGAAGCCCAGAAGTGCATTGCTCGGGCGGAGGCTGCTGCCATGGCGGTTGGGTAGTGCTGAGCTGCTGGTGCTTCTGGCTACCCTGCCGCTGCTGGTGGTGCAGGGAAGAGAAGCGCCGATGCCTCGCCATCCTCTTCTTCCTCGCCTCTTTGGTGGCGGAAGCCGCCAGCCTCACGAGTGGTTCCCCCGGTCCGTGATGGAACAGCTGGCCGGCGGCGCTGTAGTGGGTGGGACGGCCACCGGTAAAGTAGGTTGACGGCCGCTGGCCGGCTGGCGGGTGGAATGCCGGGTACTGAGACTGCATCGGCAGCGCCCACGAGCAGATGGGCTGGAGGGCGTTGAAGGTTGGCGAAGGGGCGAAGGGCTGCACGGGGGTCGTCGTCGCGGCCCCCGGTAAGTATAAGGCGTCGTCGGCGCCGCAGTTGATCATGGGCGCGTAAGAGGGCGCCGCCACGGCGGTGTCTCCGGCGGGCACCCAAGGGTTGCATGCAGGGATTCCATGGCCGGTGCTGTCACTGGTGTGGACGAAATTAGGGTTTGTAAGGCTCAGGGAAGACGGCGGGGAAGACAAGGAAGCTATGTTAGAGTGCTGGTGATCTTCTCCTGCCAAGTAGGAAGGGCGTCGCTTCTTCTGGAGATGGTGGTTCTGCACCCAGGTGAGGATGAGCTTGAGCAGCTTCTTCATCCCTTCCCTCCCCCCTCCGAGATTTCGGGCGGCGCATTCGATTGTAGAGCGCCGGAGCCTGATGCTTCTGAGGTCCTGCGGCGAGATGGCCTCCTTGTTGCTCCTGAGCCACGCCAGGAAGACCATGGCAAGCTCCTCCGACGAGCAGCCGCTTCCTTGCCCCGCCCCTCCCAGGCCCTCTTCTAGGGTTAGAAACTGAAGCTGCTGCTGTTGCATCAGCTCTTGCTGTCGCCGCAGCGCGCGTTCATATTCTGGGTCCGGAATATCGAACAACCCTCCTCCGCCCATGGCGTCGTCGGCGCCATTCTCGCCCGCCTCTTCGTCGTCGGGGAACAATGGCGAAGGGTCCCAGCCAGGGTCCGCTGCGGCGGAGGCGGGCGGGACCATCTCCGCGAGGAGATCCATGCTGCTGTCGGAGTCGAGCGCCTGCAGCGCCAAATTCTTCCCGTCGGATGAATCGGAAGCCATACTCATCGACGCATCCCCCGGGGACGGAAACGACGACGGCAGCGGCGGCACCGCCGCGTGCTGTCCCTCGACGGCCCACGGCGGAGAGGACGAGGACGAGGAGGAGGAAGACGAAGACGGGCAGGTGACGTTCGACGGGGAGGAGAGGCACGGGAAGTCGGGGAGCGAAGGGAAGGCCTCGTCTGAGAAGATGAGATCGGCTTGGATCACGGACGCCATCTCGTCTTCCTCTTCCACGGCGAGGCCGGCGACCGCATCCTGCTGCTCTTCGTCGAAACAACCTTCCACCAAGCACAGACCCATGGCCTCCCTCTTGGCAGCTTCTTTCACCTGCTCACCCTTATCCTCCTTCCCCACCACCACCTTCTTATTCTGTTGCCGCCGCCGCTCAGCCTCCTGTCCTCCATGGTTAACAGATCCCATCCTCGCGCCCCCCCCCCCCCCCCCTCTCTTGCGTCCGACGTTGGTACTTGAAAATGGCCGGTGTGCGATCGAGACGAAGACCGCAAGCACGTGGCTGCGCGCCTCACCCGACTCGCGGGGTCGCCCTATTCGTCGGATTACCGCTTTCACGTGCGATGCCACTGCGCTTCACCTGCGTCGAGCCAGCTCCGGCAAAATTACATGGAGACCCCGACCTATTTCTATTTTTACATATATACAGTGAAGGCAAATAAAACCGATAAGACGCCGTGGCGCTTTAATTTGCTAAAGGACGGCTGATCTCAACCGTGTGTTCGCCATCTGTTGACTGCTTTACTTATTGGACGTGGATATACACAAGCAAATACCCTTGGATGATCAGACGCGTTACAGTCAAAGTAATCTACACGAGAACTTATACCCACAAATATATTGATATTTATACAGATTCAATTGATGATCTTGCTAGGTAAATTACCAAATTGGGTGAGGCGTTGTGAACCGAATGGAGTAGAAAGGCACGGTTTTATATAATTCCCAGATTTTATTCTTTTTTTCTTACCATGATTATCTGACCATATATACCACAGGCATAAATACGAAAATTTTGAGTTTAGATCACTACGGTACGTCGACCAAAGAAGAGAGTTTCCTCCGTTTTCAATAAGAGACAACCACGATCCCCGACCACTTAAATGACAGTTCAGAGATGAATCAATATAAATCATTATTGAACTGTGATTATTGCACCGTACTTCGTAATTATTCACTCTATTAGTAACAATTCTGCCCCTTTTATAATGAGTTACATTACAATTTGTAACGAGTTATACTATAATTCTTAATAGTTAAAATCATTACTTAAAGTGGTTGAACCATTACTAACAATAAATGAATCGTTATGAATCATAGTATAACCCGTAATAAAAAGTATTAAATTGTTAAATCATTACAAATTACAGTGTAATTGTTACTAACCCCGGTTCAATAACGATTCATGTCGATTCACTTTTGAACTATCACTAAAGTGGCTGATGGTCATCATTGTCTCCTATTAGATTAGGGACTGAGGAAACTCTCTCCTCCGGTCAACTACGGTGATTTAAACTCTAAAGTGTTGTTTGGTACAAGGATAACTTGGAGATAAACTTGATTTATCCCTTAAATTTTGAGTATAAACCAGATTTATTCCCATGTTATCCCGATACCAAACAACCCCTAAAATTTTTCTTGTTCGGCCCTTAAGGTATTTAATTATATTCTACGGTTTCAGTAACGTCTGAAAACTTGGGACCTTGGGTAGAATGGTCAATTACTTACTTAGCGTGGTATATGTCAAAACAAAGAAAACATCCGAAGTAATCGGTATAGAAATTAATACTCTCGAGAGTTTTCGCCTAAAACAAATTAGTTACCATCTATCAGAGGTAATTGGATTCTCTGGGACCTGAATGACTTGTTTATATGTATTTTAAAGAACCGGATATTATAACACCGACAATTATAATTTTCAAATAAAGCTTGGTTTCCTACCGACCAGACTTTAAAGGCTGGTGCCTCCTACGAGGAAGCCGGATCAACATCACATGAAAGCACCTAGCATCTGCTTTATCCACCCTTTTGTCAGGCCCTTCAAGGAAACCCTAGGAAAACAAAAGGAAGAGTGAAAATTAAAAAAAGATCAGTAAGCAATAAGCATACATGCGCTTATATGTATCTAACCTTCCTTAATGAATTTCATTATATATTATCTCTTTCTCGCGTGACAACACTCAGAATCCTTCTAATTTATATCTTACCACGTATCTGCGAGTAGGTAGTTTCCGGTAGCTGTTCTCCACCACCTGTCGGCGACGTTTCGGATAAGCCTGCCGGCGCCGGCAGCACGGAAGGGGACAACACGTACCTGTGTCTGTATGCATACATATCGATCGAAGCCGGATAGATAAAAGGAAAGGAGGAGGTGATAAATTAATAGGAGGAAAGAAGCAGCGAAGTTACCTTTTCACCTATAGAAAGAGAGTCCCAACGACGGCATCGAGACGGCACACACCTGGTTGAAGGCAATTGCCTGCATGCGCCTACCTGCTTCCTCGTCCGACACATGGCGGCGAAGGCGGCGACGCGGGCAGCCGGCCGGCTGTCCCCTCCCGCCTCCGCCATCCTCTTTTTCTTGCAGCTGTGAACAGGCTCCCCTCGTTTGATTGGGTGGAAACGGCGCCGGTGGAGGACGGGAATGCGGCACCACGCAGACGAGAGAGCGAGAGAGAGAGAGAGACGGCGGGGCGGGTGGACCGTGGAGGACTTAATATAATGCTGTTATGACCTTAATTTCTCTGGAATAAAAAAGAAATTTTATTGTTAAGGTGTGCTATTTATCAGATGTATTGTCACAAGATTCTTTGTACGAGCGAATCTTTCTATTTTAGAAAACGAACTACATTCTAACTATTAAATTGAAAGAGGGAAAATTACATCGATAGTATAAGACTGACACAAATACGAACTACTAAATTATAGACACATAGACTTACATCTAACAGACCCATAAAATAGATTTTGACACCAGCAAATACAAATATTAAAAATAAGTGTAGAACGATTTCGAGATTTCATCTTTAGCTTGATCGAAAGTTGTCACAAAAATACTAGACTTGCGCACAAATATGTTTTGACTGTCCAAGAGTAAAGACTCACTTCTAGAAGTTTGGCATATGTGAAGAGGTCGGATGATCACACCTTGAAGACGTGAATGTTATCTAAATTAACGACCTCACAGATAAGATCATTACAATATAATCGAGTCGAAAAAGGCCCCGAAAATATAACAGTAAGTAAGAACAAAACATGATAATATACTCAACGAAATAAAGACAAGACAAACTCCCCACCAAACACAAATAAAAATCTCAAACAGAGGACAAAGAGGTGGGATTGTCAAATCAAACATCAAGAATCATTAGGCTACGAGTAAAAAAACTAGACAAAACACAAAGATAGAAGATAGGTATATGGTTCCGAGATAAAGAGCTCACAAAGTTTCAAAACTTTCAAGAGAGAGATTTTGAGGCGAAAAAGAAGAAAATTTTACCTTGTTCGTCATAAAAGAGAGTAGCCGAAATAGTAGGTAGGCTCATCCAGTGGAAACACCTCCTCTCGTCCTAACATAGCTCCTTGCTCTTGCGAGCAGCACAAAATCCATCGGAACAAGCTCGGTGCACAAAACAGGACAAAGTCCGCAACGATGGAGCGAGGGGAGGGAGAGCGGCACCCCATCCGCTCCCCTTCCCCCCACGGTGGGGATGGCTCCGCGGCGAGCAAAACCCTCATGGCAAAGAGTTGATCTGAATATTTCGTATAGGTAAGGTTTAAGGACAAGAAATGATATGATGTGGGGACAAATTCTTAGCGATTATAACGAGGGACATTATAGTTGATCTGAATTTGATATAATTATTAGATAAATTTCAGAGTACATTAATTCATGTTTGAACTATCTTATTCTCAACTCAAAAGCTATGAGTTCCTAAATACTAATAAGGGAATATATATAGTGACCATTTTTTTATTAGATACACCTTCTGTATAAAAGGAACAATGAGAGTATATATATAATTAAAGGTGTACTTTCACATTGATGATGTGGATAGAATTCTATGATTTGCATAACGTACGTGTCTAATTTATACGTTAATTGATCCAAAAAGAGATTTATTTTGTCGATGACACTCACCGTCACATGAGTGGCTATGATAATTGATCTAATAGAAGAGTAAAATTTTAACAGTAGTAATATATATATAAGACACTTTTTATACGGAAAGAGAGGAGAAGGGGGAGGAGGATGTGCGGGAGTTTTTATTCACTCGCTGATCTTTTCTTACTATATCAATGAAAATGTCAACATATATATATATCCTGACATATTTGCGACTTTCATAAACTATATATTCAGTTCTTATAATTATTCAGTTCTTATAATTATGCGACTTTCATAAACTCTGCGTAATTCTTTCCGTTACTTTTGTAATTCGCGAATTCTATTCTCGTCATATAATAATCAAATGTTTGCCTTGAATGTATACCTAACTATTCATACTATGATTAGCCTTTCATTTACATAAAAAAACTGATCTGTTTGATGTGCTATCCCATTTCTAGTTACCTAGCATAAATATATATATATATATAGATAACTTTAAATAAGATTTTTCTACAAATAAAACATCGTTAGAATGACAGTAACAAATGTATCATTCTTGTGCTCGATCACATGTTATTAAACGTTGTTGTCAAATAAATCCGATATTATTATTTTGTGTTTGCCTATTTTAGACATTTATTTTCTGACTTATTGATGGGTAGTTCTCATATTTTCATGATTAGTTTTGTCTCATCGTCATTAAATTTTTGGTGCAATATTTTTTGAATGTCAACATGTACTTAATATTCCAATGGGTTCTCGAGATCCAATGGGCTATAAATGGTTTTAACACATTGAAATGGGACTAAATTAATGTCCCTATGAAAGTTTATAAGATTTGAGAGCTTATGATGCTTAAACATGGCCTTTGTTGACGTATAGGATCTCATTGAGGATGCAGCCCAATTATAGGTTGCTTTAGGACGTTCTCTAAATAATAATATATACATCATGATCTTGCCTAATTTTCGCTATCCATCAGATTTTTTGGAGAGAAATAATATTTCCGTAGACGTGATCATACCGTGTGCCCAGAGATAACTTATCTCTTATTTTAGTGAAGAGAAATCGTGCAAAGTTCAGCAAGCAAGGTTAATGACTAAAATAAGAGATAAAGCTATCATTATATAACTATTATATCATCTATTTTATGCTACATGTAATCGTTCATTAATAACTCAAATATTTATGCTTCATTTATACACACTACAGGAAACTGGGTCATTGGCGACGGGTTATTGGCGACGGCTTTTTTAAGCCGTCGCCCATAATGATAAAAGCGACGGCTAAACTAACGCCGTCGCTAATATTTGGTAAATAGCGACGGCTAAATTCAGCCGTCGCAAATAAAGTTTTTGGCGACGGTCGAAGCCGTCGCATAATACAGCGAACGTGCGTTTTTTCCCTCGGAAAAGCTGGCGACGGCGATGCGCGTCGCTACTAATAGGTGGCGGCGCTTGCCGTCGCGTACCTGCAAAACGTCCGTGCGGGTTTTTTCCTCGGAAAAGCGGCGGCGACGACGATACGCCGTCGCTACTAATATTAGTGGCGGCACGCTTAAGCCGTCGCAATACCCGTAACGGCGTCCGCGCGGGTTTTTTCCTCGGAAAAGCGCGGCAACTTGATGCGCCATCGCGACTAATATTAGTGGCGACGGCTTAAGCCGTCGCAATACCCAGAAAACGCCCCGTGCGGGTTTTTTTCCTCGGAAAAGTGGTGACGGCTTCATACGCCGTCGCCACTAATATTATTAGCGACGGCCTAAGCCGTCGCCACTAATCCATGGTGACCGTTGAACGGCCGACTTTTGTTGGCGACAGCGCGGCCGTCGCCAATGTAACTTATCTTGTTATTGGCGGACGGCTTCAAAAGCCGTCGCCAATAAGTTTGGCTTAAAAAAACCCTCGCCGCCCTCCTTTCTTCCCCCCCGCCGCGCGCTCTCTCTCTCTCTCTCTCTCTCTCTCTCTCACCGTCGGTCACCGCCGCCGCCGGCCGCCGCCGCCCCGGCCCGTCGCCGCCGGCCGCGCCACCGCCGGTCGCGCCGCCGCCGCCGGCTTGCCCCCCTCCTGCGTGGGGCACCCGAGGGAGAGCTACCTCCGTCACCACGCCGAAGGAAGCCTCCCCCCTTCCTTGCGCGCAGCCCGCGGCCAAGGGACCGAGCTGCCCCCCACCGCGCGCGAACCGCAGCCCCTCCCCTCGGCCCGCAGCCGTCTTCTCCCCCTCCCCCCACAGGCGCGCTCGGCCCCGCCCGCGGCCGTCCGGTTTTCCCCCCCTCGGCCCCGCGGTTGCCCCCGTCTCTCTCTCTCGTGCGTAGCTCCCTCCCTCTCCCTCGGATCTCTCTCTCTCCCCCCTATTTTCTCCGTCGCGCGTGAAGCCCCCCCTCCCCTTGCGCACGCGGCGCGCGAAGCGGCGTTGACCCCCCCCTGCGCGCGAACCGTGGCGCCTCCCTCCACCCCCGCCGGCCCCGCCGCCTGGCAGGCTCCCCCCCTTCTTGTTCCGCCGCCTCGGCCGGCCGCGCGCGCCCGGTGCCCCCCGGCCGCCCCACCCCCTCGCCCTGGCACGGCGCACGGCGAACCGCTCTTGGCCGCTCGCACACGGTGCCGGCGCGCCCCCCCCCTTGGCGCCGCTCATTGATCGCGTTGGGTTGCCCGGCAGCCCCCTAGCCACCTCGTTTCACGCCCCCTCTGCGCACGCCCCTGTGCACCGAGCCACACCGCGACCACACCTCCCCTTCCTCCGGATTGCTAAGTAAGCAATATTTTCCCATTTTATTTTATTTTTCACTCACTCACAGTATTCTATCAATGCTATAAATCCATCTACATGGTTATGCTTGCAGCTAGCATAGATTGAGGAGTGGAATCTTTATTAACCGGTCAAGGCGCGTGCTAATCTCGGAATACTGTAAGTAGTCAAAACTTAAAATTTCATATTAGTTGATTCTTATTCTGTAATCATCTCTTATCTTTTTTTTTTAATTTTTTGGTAAGGTACGAAAAGAAGGTCGACCTCCAACTCGTCCGGAGGTATTCCAGATGAGTCAAACGCATGAAGAACTCGATGGAGCAGTCATTTGGGATAATGACCAAATTCGTCTTATGATGGTAATTATTGATTATCATAACCTATTTTTCTTTATAATCCACAATTCATCGCGGTGGGATTTTAATTTTTATTCCTATTATTTATAGGAAAATATGCAAGGATTGATGAATCCCCCAGCATCTGAATCCTCGGATGCTGGGGTATCGCACCTCCACTCACCGCGGAGGAAGCTTTCGTATCCGTGTTTGGTAGAGATCGACCGGGACGGATCCGATGTGGTGGGCGAGGTGAAACTCGCCACACTTGGTATGGTGAGTCAAGCGGAGGTGCTTCTAGCTCGACTCGAAGTTCGAGAGCTTAGAGATCGAGTGGCGAGGCAAGGAGAAATCAATGAACGTTATGAAGAACAAATAACTTCATTGAAACAACAATTGGACAACCAACAGAAATCATTCCAAGATAATTTCGATCGGCTCAATGTGATCATTGAAGGCTTGACTCAAAGGTTCCCGACTCCTGATGTGCCATCCACATCGGGGCATCCTCCGCCTCAACAAACAGAGAACAGAAATGGCGATGACGACGAGGACTACGAGGATGCCGAGGAGAGTGAAGATGATGATGAAGATGAAGATGAAGAAGATGAATAGATTAAGATGTTTTTTTTACTCTCTATGAATGTTATTCATATGTATCAAAACATTTTGTGTATGAATGTGATTTTGAATATGGTATGTGAATATGAATTTAAATTTGGTGAATTTCAATTTTGGTATGTTAATGTGTGTTGTTTCATCCCAATGCGGTGTCCGTTCCGAGTTTGAAACGAGCAATCCGGCACCGAAATTATTAATATAAATCAATTTTTGGATTGGTAGATCCGATTTTAGATCTTTATGAAAGTTTCAAGAATGATTGATTTTCCGGATTGGATCGTATAATTGATCCAATCCGGCCAATCAAATTATTTTTTTTTTTCAGAAATTTATTATTGGCGACGGCTATATATAGACGTCGCCCGATAAGTTATTTGGGACGGCTAAAGCCGTCCCAATATTAAAACCGCCGTCGCAATACCGCAGAAAAGTGCGGAACCCGGTTTTTCCTCCGGTATTGCGACGGTTGTTTTTAATATTAGGGATGACTGTATGTCGCGTCATGCTCTTTTATTGGCGACGTACATACGGCCCGTAGCAATACCGAATTAAAATTCGGCGACGGGGTGTTTGGTTTACGCTTGCCATTTGCGACGGCTAACGTCGCCGTCGCAACTACAATTATTGGCGACGGCTGATTAGCCGTCGCCAATAAGATTATTTGAGACGGCTTAACCCGTCCCAAATAACTTCGTCCGCCGTCTAATCTCCTTATCGTTTGCGACGGCTTATGAGCCGTCGCTAATAAACTTACTAGGGACGGCTTAACAATAGCCGTCGCGAATATTATTGGCGACGGCGTTATTTGCGACGCGTTTGCGACGGCTTTGAAGCCGTCGCTAATATGTATTAGCGACGGCTTTTTGGTTTTTTGGGACGGCTTACGGCCGTCCCTAGTAACCTATTTTCTTGTAGTGACATTACAAGAACACGATATAATGGCTATGACTTCAAAAGGTTGCCTCCAATAAGTTTAGTACCAAGGACTGCAGGGAGGCCGTTGCCAGATACCATAGTCGCGATGGTGGAGGCTGTCGCGGAAACAAAAAGGAGACATGGAGAAGAGGGTTCGAAGAAGAAGTATTGCTCATTCGCGACGGCTTGCACAGGTGGTCGCAAATGTATTTTACTTGTGACACGAGGGGTCGACCTTTCAACTATGGAATGTGGGGTCGTGACTCGGACCGGTCGATTTTTGAGTCGACCAACTCGGTCCTGACCCCAAGACGCTGACTCTGTAAATATTTTAAATTTATTATTTTATTTTTATTTTTTGCATCCGGACCCGACCCGAGTCTCGACCCTAACTTACCCGAGTCGATTTTGAACCCAACCGATCTAATTCCAACTCCTGACCCCACCTATCTTACTTTCAACAATTAATGCGTTTTGAAAGCTGTTGCCGCTGACCACAATGTACCATTAATGTGATGATGCCATCGTCAATACTTTTACATATTAATTTTTAACCTGTGCGCCCCCTTTCCTTCTCCTTCTTTCTTCTCTGCTCTCCCTCTCTCACGGAAGGCTGCCCCCACCCACCATATATAGATGCTCAACCACCGTTGCCATCGCTGGTGTAACATATTCTCTCTCTCTCTCTCTCTCTCTCTCTCTCTCTCTCTCTCTCTCTCTCTCTCTCTCTCTCTCTCTCTCTCTCGTTTGATTGTTCTCCAACGGTTCTCTCTCGAACCAAAGCTACCACACCACCGGAGCCCCCACTTTTGCTGCTGGCCATCACATCCTCACGTTGAAACTCTCCTCCTTGAGGTATATATTTATCTTGATTAATATAGGATTGTTTTTATTTGGTTTTTGAGAATTTCTTTAGAATGCAATTTTAATGTTAGTATGTTAATCTAGTTGGTTTAGATTTTAGTTGCATGCGTTTTAAACATGAATGGAATAAGATGTTTGGTTTTATGTTAAAATTACAAAAAGTATGTTTTTTAATTGTTCCATTACATACTTATGTGAAGCCCTAGTTTTTGGGTTGTAAATGGGTCAGTTTTAGTAGCAAAATCACCGGTATATAATTCTAATTTTGATAAGAGTTAAGGTGTTAAATTTTCAATTTCAATAATTTCAAAATCGCTATGTTCCAATTTTGATCCAATTTTGATTCTATTATTGAGATTGGAACTAAATATGATAATTTTTAAAATTAAAATTTAATAATAATTTTATTTTAAAATGAGTTAATAATTTACATATAATTATTAAAATTTGATATTTTATGATTTTTTAACTTTAATTTAATTAATTTTACTTATATATACTTTTTTTATCGAAATCAGATAAGTGAAAATAGAATCAACTTTTTCTAATTATGATTCCAATAAGTTATTGAAATATTTGATTTCAAATCCGAAACTTATATAATATAAAAACAAGTTACAAACTCAATAATTTTATCGAAATATCATATTCCATTGACACGTTGTTTAGTGTTTTTAAGTCTAATTTGTTAGGGTTTATTTGAGTGAGATTTCATCTTAATTTGTTAATTTCGTTAGTTTAAGATTTATATGGATCTCATTTAAATGTAATTTTAATTTTTGTAAATCTTATTTATAAATGTTGAGTATGTTAAAATTTGATTAAATGTTAATTAATTTTAATTAAATATATTTTTGGTGTTTATTGACCTGCTTGTCGATTGGATTTCTTTGAATTTATGATTTTGATTTTATTGTAGTTTAAGACTTAATGTTTTTTAGGTTGGGTCTAATTGAAGAATTTGGAATTTTAAGATTTTAAATTTTGGATATTTTCTATTTTAACTATTAAAAGTTACCGAGTTGTGAATTATAAAAATTATCAATTATTATATAATCCAGAATTTTTAAAAGTGGAGTGGGATAAAGATGAATTTATAACTTTTAAGATCTTTCTAATCCAACCAAAGTAATAAACCGAATAAACTAGTTTGATTTCATTCTTAAGATTTTTCAAATCAAACTAAACAGGGAATTTGTTTTACCAATTTGGATTGATTTTTAAGGTCTTTCCAACCAAATCAAACTTGTTTAATTGTAAACCAACTTGATCTGATTTCTAAATCCTTTCAAACCAAACCAAATTAGTAAATTGAATAAACTAGTTTGAATTGATTAGACCTTTCAAATCAAACCAAACTGGTAAACGTAATAAATCGTCTTGGTTTGATTTTAAGCCATTTTAAAACCAAATTAAACTAGTAAACCTATTTGGTTTGACTTCTAAGACATTTCAAAAGAACCAAATTAATAAACTGATTTGGTTTTATTGCTAAGCCCTTTCAAACCAAACCAAACAAATAAATCAAATAAATAGACTTGGCATGTAGAGGCAGCACTCTTGAGCGTATGAGCAGAAGGCCCTTGGCCACATGAGTGACATGAGCTGTCGGCCATGATAGAGGGGGCGAATGAGGGCTCCCTTTTGTCCTCGCATCATCCTTGTCTTCAATCATCCAAATGGTAGAGATGGAGGCGATAGAGGTGGCGGTCGACATCCATGCACCATCGAGAGGTGGCCGCATCATCTTGCGGTCGTCCTTCTTCATCTCCTTTCTCTTTCTTCTTCGTCATCGAGTGACAGGGAGTAGGGGAGATGGCGGTGTGATCAAGGATGGAGGACAAGGAAGAGGGGGCCAAGGAGAGGTGAGGTGATGGCGGAGAAGTGTTGGATGGGTTTAGAGGTAAGGCAGGATATGATGATGGGGGTGAGCGATGGCATAGAGTGGTTGCGAGGGGGAGACGGAGATTAGGAAGATGCTTTGAAGGGTGACTAATCTCGATGGAATGGGGTTCCTAACTAGGGAGGTCGATAAGATGGATGTGCTAGGGGAGGGTTGATTGGCTTTGATGCTCGATGGTGGTGTGCGATGGATTTGGAGATTGATGGTGTGATAGAGAGGTGGGGAGTGACGACAAAGGCGACAACAGATGTAGAGGGGTTCAATGAAGCAAACGACATTGGCTCTTATCGGTATGGGAAGATGGAATATTAATTACTAACAAAATTGACACAAGTGACAAGGTTAGACCTCAATTAAGTTAAAACAAACATGACCTAATATCCTGTTTGGTTAGAGTTTCATTTTTGATATTATATCAATATTGATATTAATATTTTCAAATGTTGGAGTATCAATATCAAAATTAATACATGTAGACACTTGTATTACATAATATGCTTTTGTTTGCACTACAAATTTTAAAATTGATACAATCAACCAAACACCTCTTAATAGTTTCTTTCAATATCAATTTCAATATTGATAGTGACATAGGTACCTAATAGTGTTACCCTTGGTAACACTATTAGGTACCTATGTCACTATCAATATTGAAATTGATATTGATAAGAATCATTAAGAGGTGTTTGGTTGATTGTATCAATTTTAAAATTTACAGTGCAAACAAAACATATTATGTAATACAAGTGACAACTTGTATTACTTTTGATATTGATACTCCAATATTTGAAAATATTAATATCAATATTGATATAGTACCAAAAATGAAACTCTAACCAAACAGGGCATAATAGTGTTACCAAACGGAGTTTGTAGTAAACTCCATTTTTAAGATGGAGTGTCCTATCTTATGCCCGGTTTGGTTAGAGTTTCATTTTTGGTACTATATCAATATTGATATTAATATTTTCAAATGTTGGAGTATCAATATCAAAAGCAATACAAGTTGACACTGGTATTACATAATATACTTTGTTTGCACTACAAATTTTAAAATTGATACAATTAGCCAAACACCTTTTAATGGTTTCTGTCAATATCAATTTTAAAATTGATAGTGATAGAGGTACCTGATAGTGTTACCAAACAGGGCGTAATATATCTCTCGTATTGGCTCATAGAATTAGATAAGACGTGCCTCGCAACGATCGTTAAACAGCAAGAACAGCTGTTCAATTCAATTCATGTATAATAATAGGCGAAAAATGTATATATGTAAATTTTACTTCAAGACCATTCATTTGAAATTCTTCGTTTTAAGAATATGAATACAAATAAAATTCTGTCAACACTTGGTTATATACGCGTTATTTACGGATGTTTTCCGAATTTGCGTTTGGGCGGGTAAACAGGCTCCTGCTCTTTGACTTGAAGAACGACTGGGCGAGGTCAGCTCCGGCTTCCTTCTTCACCAAGAAAATCTCCCTCCCCAAGAAAATCTCCCTCGGTGCTTCAAACCCTCTTGTGCTGCCGCAGCGCCGGAGGAGGAGGTCGGCGATGACGGGCTGCTGCGACGTGGAGAAGTTATCTGCATGCCAAATGCAGCGCCACTGGGCCTGGGAGGTCATGTAGGTTCGGCGTTTCGGCAAAGAGGACCTGCGGGAGGTTGAGCGGGACTCGGGAGGAGGACATGGTGCTTCCGCTGGTGAAGCTCGGGGCGTTGGCTCTCAGGACCATCAGCAAGCCCATTGCTATCAGGCTAAAGGTAGAAGCGGGTCGCCACGCCAAGTTCCGCAGTTTCATCATCGCCATCGCCCAGGTACTCATCCATTCCCAATTCGCTCGCGCTCTTCCAAATATATCGTTTTTCCTTATTTAGGCTGGGAAAAATTGTCGATAGCGCTCCATTCTTTCTCTCCTTCTTATTTCTTGATTGGAGCATTGCATTTCACTTGGTAACGTACATGTCGTTGACGGTCATGCCAATTCTCATGCCAGACGGAGAGAAATTATTATGCTTCTGTCGAGACATTTTGAATTGTTTTATCGAACCGGAAGACAGCGTTTGCGCGTTTACTTCCTACCCAAGCCTCAAGTCTCACGGATGCTCGAAGTTCCATTTATTAACGCTTGGGGCCGTTCAAGGTTACCCTAGCGGCTGCAATCACTTGTTCACTCAGAATCAGAGGTCTCCCACTGAACTGTGGGAACTGGGAGCACAATGCCTGTCACATAATCAAGGATATATCGTTGCATGGTCCATTAATGGCCGATTAAAGGTTACAGACTCTTTAAAAATAAGATGGTATTGCCAAAGGATGTTATAAACAACTATCCTACGGCCTAGCCACACCTATTTTTATATTATATGCTTACATGCCAATGGTGCTTAATCAAAAGATTTTATGCAAACTAATTAGTTAAACAGATATTAACTTGATTCAAGTCCTATGTTGTCCGAGGTGTGAGGCACTCAAGGCGAAGGGAGGGTCGCCTCGCCCCAGGTACTTGAGGCGAGGTAGATATTTTAATATATTTAATAATAGATACTTATATACAACATTAAAACTTTTGAAGAAGAAAATAAAAAAAATTCACTTCTAGGGCTTGCAGGGCATCAAGATGTTAGAGTC
The DNA here is from genome assembly GCA_036172225.1 of Cryptocoryne crispatula var. balansae. Classification (NCBI taxonomy): domain Eukaryota; kingdom Viridiplantae; phylum Streptophyta; class Magnoliopsida; order Alismatales; family Araceae; genus Cryptocoryne; species Cryptocoryne crispatula. The sequence goes on along the minus strand of CM069922.1, from coordinate 13,189,677 downwards.
TTGGGGTGGATAATTGAGTATTGAGGGTTTCAGGGACGAGGATTTTAAGTTACTGGATCTGGGCCTTATTGGGTCTGAATCTAGGCAAGGAGAGCGAGGCAAGAAATGCTGAGAAGAGGTGTTTTCCCCTTGCTTCGCCTCACCTCAGTGTCTAGGTGCCTGAGGCAAGCACCTCAGATAACATAGTTTAAGTCTTTCATAGCATATTAGCCCATCCAGTGAGATGATTGCAAAAACCTGGGACTTGAGCTATAGTACATTCCATATTTTATCTCTTCAACAGCTGAAGCCAAACTGCTAGCCAATGTTAGCACTTTTGTTACTTAAGTTAACTGTAAATGTTTGGAATTCTTTGGATTTTGGGATGAATCAATAACATGACCGTCAATTAAAATGTCAAGCTTTTTACTTTAAGAGATGGAAGCTTTTATCATATTCTTTGTCATTGTCTGCAAATGTTAATTGAAGTATCAAATTTCAATAAATGCCTGGATTTTTAGGTACCACAAAATGGCGATGATTAATTAATATGCAGGAAGAGAATTACAGAAGCTGCCTGGAATTGTATGAGAAGTAGTGCTATTCAGATGCACAGTCCAATTTTACATTTTCTTTTGTAGTTCGGTCAGTGTATTTTGTTTATTTCTGTTTGCAGTAGCAAGAATGTGTTCCATACGAAATTACACTTTTAATTGCAGCTCGATGACATTGATTTTAAATTATATTATTTATGCTTAGATCACTTGCTGTTTCTCTTCTTTCAGCATGGTATTTACTTAATTCTGATGCACACCACAACAGCTGCAACTGAAAAAGGTTTTGTGCTTTGAATATTTTATCATGTTATACTTTCTAAATGCAGGCAAATCATAGGATCAGCACGAACATTCAGAGACGACTCTATGGTCATTCAACTGATGTACAAATTCGTCCCCTGAACGAGGAGAAAGCTATCCAGGCTGCCACAGATCTTTTTGGAGAACTGTTCATTTTTATGGTTAGTATTATTATTGCTGTTATTTACTCATTTATGCATTTAGCTGCAACGTAAACTTGTATTTTTGTGCATGCTAGAGGACCATGTACTAGGACAGTCTTGTTTGAAATTTACTTTCTTTGGAGCATTATTTGCTATTTGAAACTTTAAATATAAGATCACCCTTTATGTGTTTTTCTTTCATATTAGGTTGCTGGAGGTGCTGTAGTTTTCGAAGTGCAAAGAAGCGCAAGATCAGAAGCTAGAAAGGAAGAAATGCGCAAGCAGGAGCTAGAAGTAATACATAACTCTACTTATATCTATCTAGCACCAATTTTGCAATTCTGATTGCACACAAGCTGTTATTCTTATCCCTTTTAGGGGCCAATCAGTAGACAAAGCCAAATAGTTGTATATTTGGTTTAGAGTTTATGGGATTGTTGTTTCCTTAGTAAATGATTATGAGCATTGCTATCTTTCAGGACCTCACGCTGTTATCATCAGCTGTTAGCAAAGACTTCATTACCGAGTGCCTAGTTTCTACAATAACTTCAGTAGAATGCAAGGTTGAGGAGCCTAATATCTTTGAAAGTCAGCCAATTTTCTTCCTATGCCTGCAACTTCCTACCCAATTGAAATTGGGATTAATTCTGGAGTTCTAATGACCCCCATGCTAAAAAAATCTGCATCTCCCAGGGTCCATTCTTATAGGGATCATAAATTTAGATAAAATAACTGGAGTATCTTTTGAAGGTCACCTAATGTAGGCCACTTTGTTGATTCCAAAACATAAGGTAAACAACTATTGGAACAAGATTTCACCAGGGCAAGGACAGAAACAAAGATGCTCTCATACATTTGATCTTCCAGCCAATATTGTGTTATCACATTGTTGGCACCTAAATTTTCCAAAAATAAAAAATAAAAAGAAAGAATAAAAAAAGAAAGATGTAGATGCTCTTGCACCAACTGCGGGAGTACAAGCTTCCGAAGCATATGAAACAATAGGAATGAGAATTGGCATCCAAATAGGGTCTGATTCCCATTGAACCCCAATCTACCTTGTGCCGCCTCTCCTAATCCTATTAGGATTAAGACTGATTGATGTAAATTGAATGAGTTTTATGCTGCGAGAATGCCCAAGACCAAGCCTTGTAATGGGCTAGGTGATTGGGGATCAATGATTCCGACCGATCCAGAATATTTTTTTCTTCAAAAAAATTCAAAAAAAGTTATAAAAATTCAAAAAATAAGAAATTTACTAGAATATTTGTAAAAAATGAAATATAACATTAAGCATGCATAAAGTGTGATTCATACATGATAAGAATAAGATGCTAATAATTGTAACATGATAACATGGTAATAAACATGATAAGGTGCTAATAACATGCTAAGATGCAAAAATATAATAAGATGTAACATGATAACACGAAAAGATGATAATAAAAATATACATTTCATGACTCAATGTTCACTAATATCTATGATATTGACCTTCATTCTTTTTCTCTTGCTCCTGCCACAATTGAGTTGTTCCTAGTCTTCTTGTCAATGCGAGCGCATATCCATATGAAAATAATGCATCCTCCATCTCAATCAAGTCATAGACATCGGACTGTGGCACGTAAGTAGGCTCAGGAGGTGGAATCCATGGCCGTTGGAGGTCATCCAACACTGGAGAATCTAACTTTGCATAATGTGCAGGTGGCTGCTCATCATAGAAATATGGCCTTGGCCACCATGAGCAGGTGAGTCTGGAGCTGCTGCACTTGCATCTACTCCACTTACATCTCCCCATTCCCCTCCTCTTAGTTAGGTGGCCAGTATGCACTCCTCGTCATCATCAACTGAGGAGTGTAAAGGAGCTTGTGTATTGTCATCTGGGCTGACAAGACGTCACTTGATATCTAGCTTCTTTCTCTTCGCTTCTTCTGCTACATCATGTGATGACCCACAACCCACAATTTTTTTAGCTGTGCAAATGCCCCATTTTTCTTGATGTCACTTTTGTTTTTGTCCTCCTTGGACTGCGTAGCTGGGGATGGGGCTAGGGTTGGGGTTGGAGCTGGGTTTAGGGCTAGAGGCAATTGTTGTACGACTGTTGGGGCAGAAGATGGACCTGCTTAAGCTTGAGGAGTACGTGGAATATCCTCAGCTTCAACATCATCTAATTCTTCTTCTGCCTATGCACGGTTATTAGGATCAAACTTTGCTAGATAATCCATGGTTGCCCTCTCCTATCCAAGAAGCAAGTGAATGCTCATTCTGAAAGATTTGATCTATGTCAACCTCCTTAGGTGGTGTTTGTGCTCTCTATCTCTGCTCATATGTACCACTTACAAACTATGCAAATCTCTCTTCCGAGATCTTTTGTAGGTCTTTGATGTTCCTTATGCGTAGCCTTATGTTATAATGGCAGAAAACAAGCTTCTTCAGCCTATCAGAAGTCAACCTGATCCTTCTCTTTGTTATAACATGTTTGGGTGCCTTTGTTGAAAAATTGGTTGAACGCACAAAGGAAATATATTGTATGTACGAAAAATTTTGGAACCTTTATGGTTGTGCCATAATGTATAGTGGTTGGACAGATAAAAGGCAAAAGAAATTAGTGAACTTTTTGGTAGACTGTATCTTCAACCGTAAGGAAGATGCCATTCATATGCATAAGTTTCTTGTCAAAGTAATTAATAACGTTGGCGAATAAAATGTGGTACTAATTATGATAGATAATGCATCTTACAATATTTCAGCAGGGAGATTGTTGGTGAACAAAAGGAAACAATTGTTTTAGATACCTTGTACGGCTCTTTGTCTTGATTTATTGTTAGAAGATTTTTAGAAGATAAAAGTTTATGTTGATACTATCTCCAAAGTCAAGAAATTGACTACATACTTATATAACTATTCCCATTTACTAGATTTCATGAGAAAAAAAATAAAAGGAAATGAAATAGTAAGATGTGGAGTGACAAGATTTGTTACATCTTTCCTTACTTTGAAAAGATTACACGATGATGCAGTCAAAAGAGAGTTGAGAAGATTGTTTTCTTCGTATACTTGACATAAAAGTATGTGAGTAAAGATAAAAACGGGAAAACATGCGTCTTTTATTGTTTTTCAAGTAAAGGTTTGGCCCATAGTCGAAGAGATTTTGAGAACATCTCAACCTATCTTACAAATGTTAAGACTAATGGATGGTGATAAGAAACCAGCTGAGTTATTTGTATGTTGCAATGGAATTTGCAAAATAGAAAATTGTTGAAAATTTTGCAAGAAAAGAAGTAAAGTATGCTCCTATCTTAAAGATTGTAGATCATTGATGAGAGATACAAATGCAATGTTCTTTATGTTTAGCTGGCTTCTTTTGAATGTCAAATTCTATTTTGATGCCTAATCAAACGATCCCCCTTCAGTTGGAATGTACATTACGTCAAAAGTATATCACTTGTTATGAGGTCACGAGATAAAACAAACTTCTAGGTCATCTTTATTATTTATCATGTCAACTATTTGTTAAATAGTACAACGATAGCTTAATATGTATTTTGTTGTTAAATTGTCAACATAACTGATTGATAGATGTAATATGGTGGAGAAACACCTGAACTAAAAAATAGTTGCATTAAGGATTATCGGCTTATGTTGTAGCTCGTCCAATTGTGAACTTTATTAGAGCACATTTGAATTTGTAAGTATTTAATAATTTTGAATTTTTATATATGATCCTTATTTTTATGTTTAACTTTTAATTTGTGATGTATGTTTTATTTTGTTGTTTTTCAGTTTCATATTAAAAAGAGAAATTGGTTAGAGCATAAGAGGTTGAATGATTTAGTTTATGTGCGATATAACTGCCGCCTTTGTTAAAAGTTCATGGAAATAAAAAAGATCTAGAAAGATATGATCATATTTCTTTGGAAAGTTTAGATTGAGGAAATGAGTCGATAGTAAAGGAAAGCAATGTTTTTGTTCATCAGGACAAAGATGTTACGTGAAAAGATGTTGAAATTGTTATGTAAGTTTTTGAGAAAAGAGCACAAGGAGTCATTGACCAATCACGTGGGACAAGTACGTCACAATCTATGAAAACGAGGGGTGAAGATAATGATGAACAACATAGAGAGGATGATGATATAGATGATGATGATGATGATGATGATGAAGAAAATGTACCATGTGAGGAAATAAATGATGAAGACGTGGCGGCGCAAATGAAGAGGTTAATGCACAATATGAGACTTTAGAGAATGATATCTTTGGTTTTAAGATTTGAATACGACATTATGTTGTGAGTTGATATGTTGGATTAAAAGACTCTTTAAGTACTTATTTTTATTTTTAGGTCACTTTAGTTAATTGATTTGCTTATGTACTTTGATCTTCATGTTAGTTGTATTTTTTATTTCTATTTTTTATTAGTTTGTGATAACGTGGACGGCTTGTATAATGTATTTGCATATGTTGTTAACTTTATTTTTCAATTTTTTAGAGGAAGAAGTACAAAGACTATGTATCATTTGACAAGTAAATTTAATTTATATTTTTTATTTACGCATTTGAATATATAATATGTTTTTAATTTTTATATAAATTGTATTCTTCTATAATGTTAATTTTATTTGTTATTATAAATTTTTAAAATTGCTGTATAATTGTTAGTGGAATGAATTTATTTTTTTATTTCTACATTTAGATTAGATAAACACATATATATGTATATACATATATATATATAAAAACACTTAATGTTATCGTCTTGACCTCCTAGACGATGCCTAAACGGTGTCCTAGTCATGTAAGTTGATTTGACACTTTTGAATGTCTTAGGCATCTTGTCGCCATGACAACTATGGTACAAGGTGGCGTTCTTTTATACAGCCTTTGTACAAAAGTTTTATAAGAAAACCCTCCAAAAGCTAAACAACTATATTCATATCCTAAATTTAACATATTTAAAGTTATAATCTATTTTGATTCTAATGTATACTTTTAAACTTCTAATTTGACTTTGATTCTACTAATTTAAAACTCTTAAATATGTAAGACCCTAATACTATTAATATAATAATTTTGATGCTGATGACATTCGAATCCGACTAATGGTGCGAGTCTTCCTGAATACACCTTGCACATATCGTCTAGTTCAAATCGCATCAATGGGTTTGGTTAAGAAACCATTGAGAAAAGAACGCATCAATTTTATTCAAAGCATTCACACTTGGTTACATATCTTCTGCAAAGGGGCACATAGGATGTCACGACTCGGAAATTAAGCAACATAAAACCACAACTATGCAGCGGAAAACATAACATCGTGACAGTGGGAGAAATCCATCATTCGAATTTCATAACCCATATAAGCATGTAGATCAACAAACACAATCAAGTCTACAAAATTTCACAAGATTTCCAAAACTTGGAGTCAACAACTTAAAAACCAAGCCAACTTCATCTAGTTCAACTCCAACCAAAACTTAAACATTCAAAACAACTAAATTCCAAACCAAGTTCATTCATATGCTCTATCTTTAAAGAAAAATCACTAGATTGTTTAAGCACACAACATCTTAAGAGTACAAAACAAGCAACCTGATGAAAATAAAATATATCACTTTGCTCCAACTCCAGGAGATTCTGGTTCTTCCACGGCCTCTACTTGAGCCTCCAAGCCAATCTCCCGATCTTCAAAACATGCTGAAAAATATTAACCCACAACGGGGTGAGTTCGGGGACTCCGTAGGATTTACACCCTTCACCCATCAATCGGGTAATTAACATATAATCAAGCAATGGTATGTAACATATCTAAAATTGAGATGTAATACAAAAGTATAGAATGTCTTCTATATTAATCTCACAACCCATATCCAAACATAATTATCTTCAATGAAAAGGTTATGCCAAAGCCAATTAATTCTAAACCAATGCATACAAGACCATAAAACTAAACAAAAATCAACTAGGTGACCTCCAGACTTAACTTAACATGACCAATCTAAAATGGGACATATCTGAATTTTCCTAACTTATCAAGCTTTAACATCTAAACATAACATGCAATGAGCATAATTTCATGTTCTTTCTAAACCTATAGCCATATAGCAAAGAATTGGTCGTCTTGCCTTTTCACATCACATATACAAATCACTTTCACCAGCTCTAAAATTATATAGTAATAGCATATACTAAGCTAGCCTTTAGTGCACCTAGACAGTGGTGACACTTTGGGAAAAACCGCGGTAATCCGGGATCTGTGGGAGGGCCGGATTTATCTAAGATACCCACTGCCCACGGGTAATTTGACTAGAATAGGCCGGTGAAGCCTTCATAACATGTGGTACAAGAGTTCATAATAATTTTTCAGATCATGACACACCTGATTATCATATACACAAGACATAAACATTCATTCTAATGTCATCCATGCAAAACAAACTGTTTTTATCATAAACTAGACAAGACTTGTACTAACCGACTTGGTTAACATATTTTAAACAAAACTCATATTAAACTTGACAATATGAACCTAACTATATCATGCAAGACATATTACATAATCTGAAACCAAACCAAACAAATTTTATATGATCTATGCACATGCAATATCAAACCAAACTAGACATGCTTAATTACATATACAAGACAATTAATCAAAATCAAGTTTGGCATAACCAAAACAAGCTAAGTTCCGATGTCAACACCCATAATCTGACCTAAACAGGTTTCAAAAAGTGTAATTTGATGACTTATGATTTTTCCAAACCTCCACATAATTATATTTCGATTCTAGGTCCATTCTAGCACATAATCATATACATAAATAACATATGGTCAAATTTCATGAAGAATATTTCTACTCATCCAGAATCATGCCAAACAAGTTTCATAATATTCAAAATATCATTTTCAAGATTCTGGTTTCAAGGATTTTTGAGAAAAAATCACTAATCTTATGTCCAAAGTCTAAACTAGTCAAATCAAGGTCCATAAGTTAAATCATGCATATTTTCTAATCAAAATGGAGTCAAATACATAGACGAGCTTGAGAAACTTACTTGGAATCTTCTGTGAATTTTCCTGATGTTTCTGGATTTTTCTGCTATTTTTCTTGGCCTTAAATCTAATTTCCGGATTTAATAATTTCGAAAATCAGAAAATGCTGAACCGGCGCCGAACCGGGCGGTTCGACCGGCTGAACCGGGGCGGTTCGAAGGCGCTGGACCGGTGGCTGGACCGGGGTACTGGGCCAGCTCGACCGGCAGCTCGCGACGGCGGGGCATGGCGGCACTCGCGACGGCGGAGGCGGCTGGCGGAGCTCGCGGCAGCGTTTGACGGCGATGGCTCCGGTGACGGCGACAGGCAGGGGAGGGGCTGGCCATGACGGCGACGGTGAGAGGAAGGCGAAGGCCGGCGACGACGGCGGCGAGAGGACCTCTCGTGGCGATTCCGGTCGGAATAGGGGAGGTCGACGGCGGCGGTTTCTGGCGACGGCGATGGGCAGCGCGGGAAGGGGCTGGATGGCAACGACCTCAACTGCAAAAGAGGTGCCGGAGGCTGGAGATAGCGACGGGTGAGGGGCCGGAGACTGCGGCGGCAAGCGGGGGCTCGGCGGCGCTGGCTTCCGGCGGCGATGGCGACGGCGTTGGAGGAGGAAGGAAAGGAGAGGGGTCCGGGGGGGGGGGGAGATGGCACAAGCGAGCGAGCGAGCGAGCGAGAGAGAGAGAGAGAGAGAGAGAGAGATCCAGCGGGGGGGGTGCGTAACCGGCGAGGGGGGGCGGCGGCATTACGGCGGAGACGGCGGCGATGAATCCAGGAGGGGGAGGGAAAGCGGGGGCGGTTACTTAATTTTTTTTTTTTTAAATGCCAGATATTACATAGGAAGGCAAATATAACCCATTTGCCATCTCCATGCGTTGTGTAGCCTACTGTTCATGGGATTAATAGGCCTAGTAAGCCTTAAGAAGTTAGACCCAGCCTGGTCACCAGTCAATGTGAAAAATAATTCCCTATTCTAAAAATTTGGCATGCAGTTTTCTCAAGACAACCATGGAGAGGGCATTCAGGGAATATTCCAATCACTTGCCACGTCATCAAGCATATCCAGAATCTTTCTTGCCACCTTTGAAGATCAGGATTGCACCTGTCCTCCTAAGGCTGGTTTTACATCCTTATCTTATAAATGGTAAGCCCACGACCAACTGGAGCAAATTCTGGAAGGGCCGATGGGTGAAGGAGTCCTCAAAAGTAAGGATAGTTGTTGTGGCCGTATCCTGCAACTACCGTATCCATAGGCCAGGATTAATGTCTCGGATCTCGGCTTTGTCTCAGGGGGGTGAAAGAGAAGAGATCTCGGAGAGATCTTAAAAAAATCTCGAGAGATCGGATCTTAGATTCTCGGATCAAAATGCATATATGTATGAAACATAACATAATATCTTAGATATGAGTACATCAATGAATTTATATGAAAATATATAACATATTTATACATCAACTGTGTGAATGAACAATTACAAAACACTCTCAATACCAAAAAGATGATTTTTGTGTTTTTAAAAGATTAAAACTTGTATATAATCTTAATTAAATACCAATATGGTATTAAACTTGTAGCACATTTTTTATGTGATAGTATAAGTGATAGTGAGATATATTAATATGTTTACACTATCATAAACGGGAGCGCAGAGTAGTCGCGGATCGACCTATTTTTTTTGGACAGGCTACATGAGGTGAGATTTCGGCGATCTTATTTCTCGCCCCCCTTGGCGAGACCGAGATCTCACCGAGATCTTGGTGAGATGGCATTCCATGTCCATAGGGACTATCGCCGATGCCAACCAGCATGCATATTGGGCAGGAAAATCAATTAGAAGCACAGTCTATCCTAGAAGACAGCGAGAAGTCACCAGATAAGGTAGACTTACCGGCAATTGGCATCCAAGAAGATAGGTAGTGAAGGGATCCTTCCCAGCATGCACATGGCTTCTATATGAGAGCCAACTCCTTCCGGAAGCCTCTATGGAGCATCGGGGCAAGATAATAGCCAGAGGATACTAAATTTCAGCCGGTTAGCATCACAACTGGCCTCCTTATTCTGGTTTACCATCCGGAGCCTTCAACAGAAATAGGTCTTACCCCTGAGGCAATCTGAGGCTCCTTTCTAAAAGATGGTCCATGACACTCATTCAAAGGGTTCAAGATCACCACCAGTCCAAGGAGAAGAGCCCAGAGACCAGCTGCAGAAGCTCTATCAGCCACTTCTCGCTCATCGATCAAGGAGGAACTAGACTAGACAATCTGCATAGATGTCAAGTCTAAATCTACCCTTTGCCTGCAAAGTTCTGACACCCAGGAATGGAAAATTTGTATAGATGCCTGATTTGTTGAACCAAGTCCATCTACAGAAGGCTTAAACCGCAAACTGTGCAGAAAATCAGAGCATTGGCGGCAACAAGAGGCATCATTTTAGCCCAATCATTGGGCAGACAAGACCGATGGCAGCAGGCCTTTCAGGCCAAGACAATGCTTAAAACAGGCCGGATGGCCATTAAAATTGGTAAAATAAACAGTCAATCTAGTTGTTAATGATACTAGGTCCGGTCCTAGATATGCTCTATGCCTCAACCAAATTTAAATAAAACCCACAAATTAATCAAACAATCAAAACTAGTTGGAGGGGGGGGGGGCTAGGCATGCCCCTAGGTCTTGGCATAACTTAAAAAGAATTCTGACATATGGACTTGGGGGGGGGGGTGGAGGGGGTGGCCCTAGGCACACCCCTATGTTATTAATGTTGGCATATAAAGGTTAATCCCAAAAATGGTAAGGACCCCATTGTCATACGGTGCCCCTGATGCCATAGAGCCCCAACTCTATAGGACAAAGGGAGAATTGTACTCATTAAGCTATGGGGAGGCCGTGCATGTGTAATATCTAAACATGCCGAATCACAAGCTAACGTGGTTCATAAACCAATGGGAGGAGTCCCCAAATGCCTATCAAGGCCGGGGTATAGTCTATCCCATTCCATAGAAGTCTCTCCGTGTCGATCAAAGGCTGGGGTTTACTGCATCATAAGTCAATGGGAATAGTCCCTAATGCCTATCAAAGGCCAAAGGAGACTTAATCCAAAATTAATGCATAGAATGAATTCTCCAATGCCTATCAAAGGTTAAGGGGGTTCAATGCTAACTCATTTAATCTATGGGGAGTATGGTTTTCATGCCTTCCCACATGTATAGGTACTACAATTTGACCTAAGCAATGAAGAATGCTATGTTCAGTGCACATTTGATGTAACCAGGAGCATGATCAGTCTCATAAGCCCGATGGAATGCAAATAATAAAAAAGAGGAGAAGAAGAAAAGAATCCAGGGATTCAGCAAATTCTTTCAAAATCCTAAAAATCTGAAGAAGCCTAACTGCTGATCTGAAAACTCAACAATTATGCAGAACCTAAAAGTCGGAAGATTACAGAAACGCAAAATCTGAAGATAGAAAAACACAGAAACTAGACAATTCTGGTAATTCAGAATCTGATGCACTGAAATCTTTTGAACATCTGAAAATTTTGGGAACTTCTGCAAATCAGGAGTATGTCACTTTTACAAATATGCAAGCTAACGGGATCTGAGAAAACTTGATAACATCTAATTCAGTAAGACAGAAATCTGGGAAACAAAATCTGGAATAAAAAAACGATGATCAGAAATAAAAAATCTGGATTACTCAAATCTGTTAAGAGTGAAAAGTCCTGCAAGTTTCAGACTTTCTGCAAATCTGCAGCTCTACAAAAATCCTAAGTAAGCAAGTTCTGCATAAAAGTCTGCAAATCTGAGGAAGATAATTAACTCTAAGAATCGTCCAGAGTGGAGAGGTGAAAATGTGGAAGCTCAGTCACGTGAAATGTTCAGGAAATGTGAAAGTCAGAATATTCTGCAAATTGTCCAAATAGTATACATCTGAGTCAGAGAGTCACATTCTCAAATCAACTGACCAAACCCAAAGCTAAATTTTAAACTCTAGAAGTTAAAATGAAATTCATCAATCTGGTCAGCCAAAACAAGGAAAATCTAAACTTAAACCAGAAAGATATCAGAACTTAAAATTGCTTTGAAACTGAAAAAAAATTCCCATGTCAAAAACCCCCCAAATCAGGAATCACAATTCAAAGCACCCTGAATTCACTAAATCCCAAACCTCAAATCCTTGAATCCTTAAATTTGAAAGTTCAAATCCAAAATTCTAAATCAGAAGACCAATTGAATCCGAAACTGCTATTCTCAGATCAGAAACCTAAAATCTGAAACTTAAAATCCCAAGACCTGAAAGTTCAAAAATCTGAAAACTTATCAAAACCCAAAACCAAATCAAAACCTCTAAATGTATCAATCTAACGACAAGTTGAGTAAGATGAAAATCAAAACTTTTCAAATCAAAAAAAGGGGCAAGGCATTATGTCAAATATGAAACTAACTTGAAAACAAATCCCAAAAGTAAAAGACATCAAGCTTTAATGAAATAAACAACCAATCCAAAATAAACCAAATCCCCAAATGAACCTTATTCAACCCAATCAAACCTACAGAATGTTAAAGTCAAATCTATGAACTCTGATCAACTAGAGCAATGAAATAAACAAAAATATGGAACCTAAATCAAAAGAATCTTAAATGTTAAAATCACCACTCCCTGAAGCTGAAAATTCCGATCTAAAAATCTTAAATTGCAACTCAAATGCCAAGCTTCCAACCTAGAACGTGAAAATCTATGTAGGCCTAAACACAAATTGAATTTTCTCAAATACATTAAAACCAACACCATCCAAAATGAATCAAATTCTAATTAAACCTTAATCAATTTAAATCAAACATAAAACAACCCCAAAGATAAAAGACCGGTCTTCCCTCTTTCATTATCTTATTTCTTCCTCCTTTTCCCAAAGCTCTCTTCACAACGACAATGCAAACAATAGCCCTTTTCAACGACGTCCACCTCTGCTTTGTCTACAGTGGGCAAATCCTGTTGGCACTAACATACCGGCAGTCCCCGGACTGCTATACCCTCTTCGGCGTCGACAAAAATAGCTTCCACCTTCTTCAATGTCATCCACTTCTACCGCAACCGTGCAATGAATCAAATCATCGGCTCTTGGGTGATTCCTTCTACTTGTGGTCAGATCCAGACAGGTCGACTGATTGGCTCAGTGTCCACCTCTGACAATTGATAGCCTCTTCACTGCACATGTTTGGAGCTGAAGCACACGAAGTGGCGCTTGCTGCTGTCCGACGACAAGGTCGATCCTGTCGTCACTGTATCTGACCACGAGCAGAAGGAAGCGCCCAAGAGCCAATGATCTGATTCGTTGCACAGTTGCGGTAGAAGTGGATGACGTCGAGGAAGAAGGTGAAACTAGTCTTGTTGATGCCGAAGAGGGTATAGCAGTCCAGGGATCACCGGTCTGCTAGTGCCAAGGATCGCGGGATCGGAATCGGAATCGGAATCGGTGGGTACCGATTCGATCCGGATCGGACCGATTCCGACCGATTCAATGGAAGAAAATCGATCCAGAATCGGTAAGAAAAAAAGCAAAAAAAAAAAAACGATCCGATTCCGATTCCGATCCGATTCCGGCCGATTCGGACCGATTCTGGCCGATCCGACTGGAATAGCAAAAAATGAAAAAAAACGATCCGATTCCGATTCCGATTCCGATTCCGGACCGATTCCGGCCGATTCCGGCCCGATTCCTACCGATTCCGACCGATTCCGCGGAATTCATGCCGGAATCGGTCCTTCCGCATGGAATCCACCGATCCGATTCCGGAATCGGTCGGAATCGGTCCGATTCCACCGATTCCGTAAACAATGGCTAGTGCCGACAGGATTTGTCCGCTGTAGACGAAGCAGAGGTGGACGTCGTTGAAAAGGGCTACTGTTTGCATCATCGTCATGAAGAGAACTGAGGGAAAAGAAGGAAGAAATAGGAGAACAAAGGAGGGAAGACCAGTCTCACAACACCAGAGGTGGAGAAGGAGAAATCGGCTACTTGCCGGGGGTTTGGAAGGAGGAAGACAGCGCTACCTTTGCTGGGGTGGAAGGGGAAAGAGGAAACGGGAGGGAGGCGGCGGACCAGCTGAAGCCCCTACACGGGAGAAACCCAACTCCAAAAATTCTTCACTATTCACCATCTAATATTTACATCGGTCCTCCTTATATATAGAGAGAGGAGGTAATTAATTCAAAAAAAAAATCTTCGAAGGCTTCTATTTACGTATCTGTCCTTTCAATGACTCAAACATAAAAGGACCTAAAATTATAAAAATTCGTACTCATCACCTGGTCAGCCAAAACAAGGAAAATCTGAACTTAAACCATAAAGATCTCAAAACTTAAAATCGCTTTGAAACTGAAAAAAAAGAAATTCACATCTCAAAAACCCCCCAAATCAGGAATCACAATTCAAAGCACCATGAATTCCCAAACTGAGAATTCACTAAATCCCAAACCTCAAGTCCTCACATCCTTAAATTTGAAAATTCTAATTCAAAATTCTAAATCAAAAGTCTTATTGAATCCGAAACTACTATTCTGAGATCAGAAATCAGAAATCTGAAACTTAAAATCCCAAGACCTGAAAGTTCAAAAATCTGAAAACTTATCAAAACCCAAAACCAAATAAAAACCTCTAAAATGTATCAATCTGATGACAAGTTGAGTAAGATGAAAATCAAAACTTCTCAAATCAAAAAGAAGGGGCAACACATTACGTCATTTATGAAACTAACTTGAAAACAAATCCCATAGTAAAAGACGCCAAGCTTTAATTAAATAAACAACCAATCCAAAATAAACCAAATTCTCAAATGAACCTTAATCAACCCAAATCAAACCTAAAAAAATCCATAATGTTAAAGTCAAATATATGAACTCTGATCAACCAGAACAATGAAATAAGCAAAAATCTGGAACCTAAATCAAAAGAATCTTACATGTTAAAATCACCACTCCTAGAAGCTGAAAATTCCAATATCAAATTCTGAAATTGCAACTCAAATGCCAAGCTTCCAACCTAAAATGTGAAAATCTATTTAGGCCTAAACTCAAATTGAATTTTTCTCAAATACATTAAAACCAGCACCATCCAAAATGAATCAGATTCTAATTAAGCCTTAATCAATTTAAATCAAACATAAAACAACCCCAAAGATTAAAGACCTTAAGTCTTGACCTAAAATAAATCAAACTCCTAAAATAAACCCAATCCAAATCAAAACACTAAGTTTTGCATCCAATCAAGCTCATGGGCCATAGATCCTAGAATGTTTATTTTTTTGTAGATGTATGTCTTCTATTCAATGAATTGATATGGCGGTTAATCAACGCTGTTCGAATGGTTGTTTGATGTAATTAACATGCAACTTCGCAAGTCGGATGGGGAGAGATCAAGGACAAATTTTTAAAGAACTCAAACAACTTCAACAAATAAAAAAGTGTGGTTTAAGTTGTCCAAGTGATAGGGTAATCCTCAACACTTGGAAGATCTGTGAAATTTACTTTGTAAGTTCTTAAACACATACCACATCAACTGGCTAACACTCCTATGGAATACTATCTATTTTCATAGTTTTTAATGCTAAACCAAATAAAAGTGAAGGAATTTCTTTTTCACAAAGGAGCTATGTAGTCAGAGGCGAGAGGCGACCGAGGCGAGGGTGGGCTCGCCTCGCCTCAGGCGCTTGAGGCGGGCGCCTCAGGCGCCCGAGGCGACATTTTTTATATTGAACAACTTCTCAAAAAATATACATATAACATTGAAACTTTTGAAGAAGAACATAAAAAATACAAAAAAATCACTTCTAGGACCTATAATGCATCAAGATACTAGAGTCTCAAGGTAGAAGATTGGGCATTGGGGGTTTCGGGGTGGGGAAGGAGGATTTAGGTTGCCAAATTTGACTTTCGCAAGGTCCTCACCTGGGCGAGGCGAGATCTGCCGAGGCGAGGCGTTTTTGCCTCGCCTCGCCTCGCCTCAGCGCCTAGGCGCCTGAGGCGAGCGCCTCAGATAACATAGCAAAGGAGAAACAAGAATTTTCTTAAAAAGGAAAATTTAGTGGTTACATCACATCAATCAATTATTGGCTGTCTCTACACTGCTATGACTCAGACCTGAGAGGAAGTCCAGGGCCCAGGTATTTATTTAAGTTCTTTCTCTATTTCAACATCCTGGCATGATGGAAAGCCCATGGTGTATGATGCAAGTAGGAACTCTCTAGTTGGGCTCAAAGGATGAGAGGAAGCTAAATGCCTGTAATTGTAGGTGGGCATCTTTGCACATTATTCTAGCCATTGATGATTAATTTCTCAGACGTTCCAAGTAGTGTGATTCTTGAATCTTTCTACAAAGATTTGTGCCATGCAAAGCCCATATGCATTTAGCCTTCATATAACAATTTTGAGGATCCGATATGCATTCCTTCTATAAGACTTCTCTTTGTTCTTTCATCTTATTCCAGTGAGTTCTCATTATACATTGGTTTTTTTTGGTGATCATCTGATTGTCTATCACAATACTGCTCCTTGATGAACTGTCTTATTTGAATCCAAGGGTGTCAACACTAACACAAACTTTATAGTATATTCAGCAGTAGAATTTAAATCTCTAAAACATGGAATTTGATATGTCCAAGTTGATATGTGCAAGAGTTCTGCTCTGTGCTGAAGGTCTATGTTAACACTGTGAAGGGTACATGGGTCACTGGTTAATGCCGTTAATACATCAGCCGCTGGTTGCTGCACTGTACTAGGAACCACAAACGAAAGAGACTAGTTGCACCCGGTTGTTTTCTATTCAAACAATTATCATAGTATGGTGGACGGACGCTTACCTACGTTATATCTGGTAACTTGTCCCTGTAGGCGATGAAGCAACATGAGGAGGAGCTGACAAGGGAAATTGAACTTCTCAAACAAAGACTTCTTGAGGTAGAGAGAAGCGCCAGAAGTCGTGGACTCGCTGGCATTTTCAGTTTCAACCATGGGAACAATGCTGAAAATGGGGAATCCTCAAGAGAGAGAGAACATATGGCTTAGGAACTTGCCCGCTCAATGGAATTCATCATCCTGGCGTCGGCGCAGGTATTGGATTGCGCCATTTCTTATTTGTAAATACAAAGTATTCTTGTTTGGGAAGAGAGCTGGATTTTTCTTTCCTTGTGTCATATTTACTTTAATCGGAAGAAAATAAGTATAGGCTGGAAAAGGGTTTGTTCCCGAATGAAGTATGTACCTTGTTAAAGGTTGTTCTTTGTACCCTTCCAATGAGGTTTAGACGAATAGATGTCAGCTAAACTCAGATATTGCTCTTAATATTTTATCTGATGCCCTTGACAACAGTGACGTCACTGTAAGCTATTCATGTTTTATTATTTCGGTGTTCATTTTTTCTGTTTCTTTTAGCTGAATGAGAATCCAACATGCAAATCCAATCATACATAAAAGCTTGTCTTTTTCGATTGCTCAATCAAGCTATAACGTTTTATGCAAATAAATAAATAAATCTTACTTTTAAATTGATACAAATCATTAAGAGATGTTTGACTAATAATATTGATTCTGAAACTTGTATTATAAACGAAGTAATCACTAGTGTTCACTTGTACCAATTTTTATTTGATAATCTTTCCTTTTGAAATATCAATATTAACATTAATATAATATTATCCTTGACACTTTGACATGGTTCGGCTTGATTTAATTTAGGTTAAATCCTAAAATGGAGATATGTTGTGATACACACAAGAAGGAATCAAATTTTTTTTCCGCTATCATAGATTAATTTCTTATAAGATATATACAAGAAATTGAGTATATTACATATAACATGGCTGTTACTCATGTCGTCTAAATTAGATTATTTTTGATTGATTTAAGTCTCAATTTGGTTGATGGGTTAATTGAGATATGTTGTGACAATTAGGTTGTCATCAGGTTGATTAATAGTAAAGCAAATAGCTCAAGAGAAAAGTATATAGAGGTACAATATCATTATGTAAAAGATACTGTGTAGAAAGAGAAAATAAAAGTGAGTTATATCTTCACTAGTGATATAATTGTAGATTTTTTAATAAAGGGTATCTTGGCAAAAAAGTTTATTAAGTATGTTGGCTTAATGAGACTCAGAAATATGTGTCAATGATAATATTCGTGTATTATTCACGAGTTGCAAAAGAAAATATATGTATTTCACAGATAATAAATGTATATGAATATATATGTATCTCACAGATAATGAGAGTACATAAGAATGTATGTATAACTCATGGATAGCGAAAATACATATGAACAAATATGTATCTCATGAATAGTGAGAGTACATAAAGGATTTATAAACATCTCAAAATATAGAAATGATTATATTCTCACAAATAGTGAGTGTGTGATCGAAAATTACTTGGTATGGATGATCATGTGGGAGATGTTAGTATGTGGCCACCATCCAAGTAAATAGAGAATGTCACGTCATTCTAGAACTGTCGGAAATGGTGTTTTCGGAAGAACGTTGATGCGAGTGCAGTTGGGGCAGAGGTGTAGGTAGAAACACCTCAAAATGGAACAGAATCAAAAAACAGCTCTATCGATTTGTAAAGTCTCCATCTGAGCGCAAAATGCTGCTAGAAATATTCTCCTCTTCTTCCTCGATCTTGCTCTTTTTGGGTGGGAACCAACAATTATATTCTCAATAGTGAGTATATGATTAGAAACTACTTCATTTGGTTAGCCAAGTGAGATATGTTATCGGGTGGCTAATCTTCCCAATATTATCAAAAAGATGCACATGAAAGCACAACCATCGGAGACAGTTCCAACTAGATGAGGCAGATTAGGTTGAAGGGGTGGAGATAGAAAGAGATATCGCATCTATAAAAAGGAGAACTCCTGACTGGAGGACCACAATTGACGAACCCTCCATTGAAGCCCCAAACTAATTGCCAACAAAAATTTCCTCTTCTTCTTACTATCTCTGGTGGCTATATTTTCTTCACTCAGGACTTGTCGTTGTCCACGGCGACTGTGCAGCAGGTTGTCGGTGGCCACTGCGCCATGCCCCCAAAAAGTCTCAATATTTAATATAACTTTTTTTTCTATTCATGGAGTGCAAAGCTATATTTTGTAAGGCACCAAACAGATGAATAAATCACATATTCGACTAAGTGCAATTTGAGTTGGTCGTCTGAACATGAAGTAAACAAGTCTGTGGATCCAATCTAACGTTTTCAAAACAATTTAGCTGGTTTTTGTTTTAGCTTAATATTAAGATAGAGGCTCTTTTCTTTTCTTCTCGGCCTCTCAAACTTTTTATAATTATTCATTGTCCACACTCTTTTGTTATCATATGGCACCGAACATGATAATTTGTCTCAAGCTATCTTAAATTTTATTTTAAAATAAATTTCACTGTGGAGATATAAAAGATTCTTGTATTTAATTTCATGTATAAATTTTTATTTTGTAAAAAAATATTAAATTTAGTTAAGACATTTATTTATTAATCAACTTGTTTTTATTTTACACTGCCTTTACTAATAATATTAAACATCCCTATCACTAGTAGTTTTGAAATTTATATTAATGTTTAAACAATGTTTGAAAATATTATTTGAAACATCTAACACTGTCGATATTGAAAATTTAGAAATATTAACATCAAAATGCAAACCATATTATTTTTGATATTTTAAGTAGGACATTAACTAAAGGCAACAAATTTGAATTTTATAGGATAAACAAGAGATGAATTGGGACACAAGGATTCACGTGTATCAATATTGTTATTGATGCACTAATATTATATCATTTATAAATATAATTTTTAAAATTAATATAATGTCATTTTTAATATTTTAATAAAATAAAAAATTAAGTAATAATACCGAATACGTTTCTTTTGGTTCTATCTTCAAAAAGAAAATTGCCTTAAATTAAGGTCTCAAAATTTAGATAAGTTGGATATCCTATTTGTACCACACGAAGTATTATGCATTCTTCCCCTTTTTGATGGGATGTCGCAGCGGTCGTGACATCATGAACATCGGTGTGTGGTCCTAGGTTTGAACCCGAGTCTTCGACGAGAGAAAAGCCATAGAAACTAGTGTTAGTATGCCTTCTTTCAACAATCAGTATCCAAAATACCCATAATGTGTGAATCATAAGGGCAGAGGACGATAATTAGGATATCCTAATCCAAAACATAAGCATCATTTATAGACAAATTGAGTTTCAAATAAAAGACTATAATGACATATTCACGTAAGATAAAACTCATCCATCAATAATATATCCAAAATATATAGCTATCGTCATTTTCAAAATATAAGATTCAAATAGGAAAAAGTCACACAAGTAAAAATACAAAAAGTCTCCAAGAATATCAGTCACAATAATATAATTTAGAAACGGGACACACTAAGAAAATATATTACCGTCCGTCACCGGTAAATAGATGAGCTTCCGAGTTCCGAACATATGAACATCGGAGTAGATGTAGATGCCTTTTTGGTTAGAGAGCGGATCACCTCATGTGGGCTCCCGAGGGAGCCCCTCAGGTCACTCACAGAAATACATTGAATACATGATGTGATTGGTCTTAAATGTATTGACATGATGAGCATTCAATACATTTTTGTGAGTGATCTGAGGTCCTCAAAAGTCCACCTGAAGTGATCCGCTCTCTTTTGGTTAACGTTTTAAGAAATTATTTTATTTTTTATCCCGATAAATAAGTCACGTAAATGGGTGGCGCCCCCGCCGGTGGGCGGCAGGTCCACGCAACGATCAGTTTGGGCCTTGGTTTCTTTCCCGGAAGGATGAAACCCGTTCCGTCAAGAAACTCCGCCATTGCCGTCGGCGTTCTTCTGGACTTCCTCCCCCATGCGGAGGGTGGGGAGAAAGAAGAGATCGAATCCAGGTAGGAGCCTAACTGCGACCGAACTCCAATCGATCATCATCTGTCGCCGTCGTCGATTGCCGGCCATCGGGCATGTCAGCGCCTCTCGCACCATCGAAACCAGACGCGGGCATCAAGAACAAGGGGCATACTAAAAGGGCGCCAGGCCAGAAGAGGAGGCTACGCCGCGCATCCGCATGGTACGTCCTGGGGAGACCGCCGATGGAGGAGTTAGCGTCATGTTCCTCCTCCTCCTCCTCCTCCGCCGCCGTGGGTGGTTTCTCGGAGCTGCCTTACGAACTTCTGGTGAGGATCGCGGCGGCCTTTGACATACCCAGCCTGCGGGCGGCTAGCGCGGCGTGCAGGGCCTGGCGGGAAGCCCTGGCTCCGCTGCGGCAGGCGATGGTGCTGCTCTGCTGTGGCAAGCGCTTCAAGCACGGCCGTGGTGGCTGCCGGCCTGACCTGCGCTTGGCCCTCGACTTCTTCCTGAAGGGGGCTCAGCTGGTCTCTGCTGCCGCCATGGTGGACGCCGGCCTAATATACTGGGAGATGGGTTTGAAGAAACAGGGCCGCTTGCTATATAGAAAAGCTGCTGAGCTCGGGCACCCCGCCGCGCAGTGCAACTTGGGGATTTCCTATCTAGAAGGTTCAGTGCACCTATCGTACCTGCGCCATTCGAACCTCTTCGCGTTTCTCTTCCCTCCGCTGTTTCTTACTGCCTTCGATGCACCTCTATAGATTTTTTTTTTCTTTTAAAGTTAGCAGACACTTTGTGATGATTAATAGATCAGATTCGGCAAAATTTGCATCAACTGCACTACTTGGATTACTACATAGTACAGTACATACCCTCACTTGAAACCAAACATCCATCAAGTTCTATGAATTGTTCAGATTCGGTAGGTGGCTTAGTGAGCACATGTAGCATCCTGTTATAAGGATATGTTAAGAGGTGGTCAACAAAGGTCTTTTCCGCAATTCAAGAATGAATTATGTTTGAATTCATACTTTGACAACAAAAGGAGTGTAGGATCCTCTAGAATTTGTTTAAGGGAGCTTGTGGTCAGACTATAGAATCCAAGAGAAAACCAATAGCAGGGAAGAGAACTACCATCTATACCTGGTGAAGATTCTGAGCTGGAATATTGGGGGTGTAACTGCTAAGGAGAAGAACAGAGAACTGAGCAACATGTATGTTAGAGAAAAATTGGATGAAGTGGCCCTTCAAGAGATGAAAGTGGACTCTTTTGATCCTCATTTCATCCCTAATCTGTACAACAGTTCTCTGAATGGCTTTGCTTTATCTCTGGTAGGAGTGCAAATGAGCTTATTCACTTGCCAAGTAGCTCAAGACTTGGCTCAATAAAAGCTCCACTTGATGAAAGCTCGACTCAACTCGTTTATTATGTTAACTGAGCATACTTGAAAAAAAAAGCTAGACTTATAAACGAACCAAGTTTGGGCAAACCTCTATTTGACTCGATAAAGATCGTGAGTAGCTCGTTTAAATACTCAGTTAACTATTCAACTAAATATTTTTAAAAATAAATTTAAAATGCTTAAATATTATATAATGTTACTCAAGTATCTTATATAACTTGAAATTGAACTTAATCTGAGTTTAAATTCAAGTTTGAACTTCACAAACGAGTTTAAATTCAAGTTTCATAAACGAGCTTAAACTCAACTCAGGTTAAAGTTTCATAAATAAACTTAAACTGAGTTTAACAAACGAGCCTATATTGAGTTTGAACTCGATCTTGGGCCGAGCTGTTATTCGAGTTGAACTCAAACATATGTCCAAACTACTTGCCAAATATTGAGCCAAGCTTGAGCTCGAACATGCTACGTGGCTCGGCTCGGCTCGTTTGCACCCTTAGTGTCTGGCAGCTGGAAGAAGTGATGGCATTCTGCTACTTTGAAGCTCTAATAAATTTGAGGCATCAAACATCTTTTGCTGCAAGTATAATGTAAGCATACAATTCAAATGAAATATTTGCAATGAAATTCCATGTATATTTATGGTTGGCTGCTGGATATGTACAAGGGTAGTTTTTTGTTGAGCTTCAAAAGTTATTTTATTTGATTTATTATTTATAGGCCTCCCGGTGTATTTGTGATGATTATAATGCGGTTAGATACTATATTATCAAAAGTGATCATCTCAGTCACCTAAGTGATGGCTAGGTGCCTTGCCTTGGCCATAATCACCTGAGGTGATTGTCTGCTTCATTAGCCCGCCTAGGTAATTGCTTGGCCCAACTTGTTCATTTTAGAGCTCACCCAAGTTTGGTAAGAAACTTGACTAAAACTGAATAATTTAAGAAACCTACATTAATAAACGTGATCCCTACCTCAACTTTGCCTAATCCATTTAGGGTGTTCAAGCAAACTAGTCAAATCAGTAAACCAAACCGAACCGAACTGATAAAACTAGTTTGGCTCAGTTCAAAGACTTAGGTGTTTGGTTTTTTAAATTGAATTGAACCAGTGTCATTTTATCGATTTGGTTCGGTTTGGCACCTCCCCAAACCGAACCAGACCAATAAACTAGTTGAACCAGTTTGACCCACTTTATTATATATTATATTAATTTTAATATTTTATTATAAATTTAGGTTAATTAATGTAAAAACATAATTATATTTTGTAAATAAAGTATTAATCTTAATGTTAACTTTAATTAATTATTATAATTTAATTTAATTTAATTTAATTATTTTTTAATATACTTTAAACCGTTGAACCGAACCGTTTACAATTAGTTCAGGGTCTAGTTGAACCAGCTTAGTTTAGTTCAGTTAATATTTCGGTTCAGTTTTAGTTTTGAAATACACACATACCCCGCCCGTACACACTCTCTGAGCCCCCTCTCTCACAAACGGGTCGAATTTAGTATTGAAATCGGTAGGTTCCGATTTCGATAAGAATTTAGTGTTTCCGATTCCTTCAATTCTGATAATTTCAAAATGACTAATTCCGAATTTGATTTTGATATCAATTCTTGATGTTTGGTTAAGTTAGTTATTATATGCCTTTGAATATTGACAATCAAGTCCTATTTTTACAGTTGGATAATGAGAAAATACTGTTCTTTTTTGACAATCAAATTTGATTTCTTCAGTTTGACAATGACAAAATATTGTATCTTTTGACAACAGTTGGATAATGAGCAAGTACTATTTCTTTTGATAATCAACTTCTTTTTATATAGTTGGACAATGAGAAAATATTGTTTCTTTTGATCATCATATCCAATTTTTACTATTGGACAATGAGAAAATATGGTTATTGATCATCAAATCCAATTTATGCAATTGGACAACGAAAACATAATGGCCCTAGATACCAACAAATTCGATTTTCTTAACCATGAAAAAATTACTTTCACTTGATGCGAACAAATCCGATTTTCTTGCAATGAAAAAATAATGTATTTTCTAGACACAAATTTGATGTTTTCGAAAATAATACTTAAAGAGTAGGGCATGCTCCTCCGCCAGCAATGGGAACCCGTTGGGGCCCTGGGGGTGCTGAAGTTGCGGGAGATGATGAGTAGGAGACAAATGGAGAAGAAGTCAATGCCAAGGGAGTATGGCCTACTCCTCTGCTAGGGGCTGCCGAGAGGGGGGATCCGACATCCGGATGGGGATCTCGAGCAGGGGCTGCTTCCCCGCCAATGGCCACTGAGAAGAGGGGGATAGGGGATCGAATCAGAGCCGCCTAGGGTTTTATCTTTTCAGTTTTAAACCTTTTGTTCCCTCTTATGACCTGGCATACATTGGTACTTGGACTATACCGTTTGTTCCAAAAGATCAATGGTCCATATTCAACATCTTAAATGTTTTTATTTATCAGAATTGGTATTTGGTGATTCCGATTCGGATAACTTGTCAAAAATTTAATTCTAATTCCAACAATTTATCAAAATTTTTATCAAACCTCTATTTAATGATAAGCTAATCAAAATCGGTTCGGATTATCAAGATATCGGATATTGTTTGCAGTCCTAGTCCTTGGTAACTACCTTAACTTTTCTTAGTATTTTTGGTATAAAAGTTGAATGCATTTTTATATTTCTGATATTTTTTACTTTAGTTTTAAACTTGCGATGTTCCTGGCGATTTATATATGTACATAAAAAATAATAAATATAACTATGCATTAAAATTATACTTTGTCTCAAACGTCTGAGGCAAGGCAAGACCCTCCTTGCTTCCGGTGCCTCATGTATTGTGCCTTGGACAACATAGGTTAGACATCCTAGAGAAAGGATCTATCATTTGCATAGAACACTCAAGATGACTTTGTATGATAATTGGGCCAATCAATGTGGTCTATTAGCAAGTGCTTGTCTATAGGATATCGAACGTTTCAAATAATCTTTTTAAGGTTAATCAGTTTACTTTTGTCAAGGTTGATCTTTGTTATCAAAGGCAGCTGAGACAGTCACCTCAAGCAGACGATGTACAGCTAGGCTCCTTGCTTTGGACTTGGTGCTCCAGTGTGTCAGGGACATGGTTTTCCATCTCACCGAGATCTCACAAGATCTTGCGAGATTCTTGGTCTCACTAACGGGCCGAGAAACGAGATCGCCGAGATCTCGTCCCATGTGGACTGGTTCGTAAAAAAATCTTCAGGGGGCTTTGCCCCCCTGATACCCCGCACAAGGGACATTGCTTCCTTGACCCCCCATGACATGACTGCGCAGATTGATTTGCGAGTACTCTGCACCCCCGTTTATGTTAGTGTAAACATATTAATATATTTCACTATCACTTATACTATCATATATATATAAGATTCATCATCA
The DNA here is from genome assembly GCA_036172225.1 of Cryptocoryne crispatula var. balansae. Classification (NCBI taxonomy): domain Eukaryota; kingdom Viridiplantae; phylum Streptophyta; class Magnoliopsida; order Alismatales; family Araceae; genus Cryptocoryne; species Cryptocoryne crispatula. The sequence goes on along the minus strand of CM069922.1, from coordinate 13,163,937 downwards.
TAATTATATGTTATATGTTTAACTTTTATGAAGATCTATTTTAACTCTCTTCTCTCTCACATAAATGTACGCATTTAATTATAACCTAAGTCAAATAATGTTTTTAATGTATTCAAATTTTAGATTTAGATATTAATCATCAATTTATTGTACAAAGATTATATTTTATGTAATAAACAAATTATATCAATACAATTTCATTAATATTTTACTATCAATTTGTAATAAACATTCAAGAACAAGAACAAAAAAATGCTCTTAGTACCATATTAATATTTAATCTCGAGATTTCTTCGAGATCTCTTCTCTTTCACTCCTCTCCCTCCCAAGACGAAGCCGAGATTTGAGATGGCAATCTTTGATCAGGGATGCCATTGGAGGGGTGGAGAACTACTGGAGGGGGGTTGCTGCAGCTGGAATGCAACCCGCTGGACCCAATACGTCAAGACCACCGAATTCCCACCCTCCAGGGTTATCTTGGTCTCCAACAGCCTTCTTCTCTTCGATGGACTGGTTGCCTCTATCAAATGCAACCTTGGGCACCTGAGGTAGTGAGGTAAAACCTAGTGGTCAAAGATTGGGCCCTCGCCTCAGGCATGTCAAACCTTTGACTAAATAAGACAGCTTAAAGGTGTTCAGTTACGTGTGATCATAAAGCTGGATTTCAACATGTCCTCTGATAAATTTTCTTGTACACATTTATTTTATATTTGAGTTTGCTTCGCTTGCCTTATAACCTGATTGTATTGGTGAAGAATTGTTACTAAAGGTAAATTTTCAGTTATGTCAAATGAGGTTCAAACACCCTGCTATGCTAGTTCAAAGTGTATTAGATAAGGAATTGCATTCTCACTTCTATTTCTTATTATCTCTAATTTTCTGAGTCCTATGAGAAAAAGGGCTGAAGAAGCAGGCTGGATCAATTAGGTTATATTGAACCACACTGAATGTGGTGTTACTCACTTGCAGTTTGTTGAGGACACATTATACATTTAGAAGATGGCGTTGAATAGTTGTATTATCTTATACTCGTTTTGGGTTGCTTGTGTACAATTTTCTGATCTTAAAACCAACTTTGATAAAAGTTCTATATCAGGCAATAATATGGAGATTGTCCAGATGGAGAAGCAAAAAGGTGCTGTTATTGTTCTGGAAGGATAATGTATAGGATATCTTTACCCCAAGGATAGGTTTCCTCTTATTTTTAAGTTGGCAGTTAAAAATGGGGTTATGTTTTTAATGACTTCAGATGTGAAGGTAAGATATGGTACTGGTTCCGGATTGTCTATCTCAGAAGAAATCTAGAGGATGAGGAATTTGTTCCATCCACAGCTCTTCGGGCACAACTTAAGGACCTCTAGGTTAAATGGGAAGATAATGGTGGCTGATTTTGAATTGACTCCTTTTATCACATCATTGATAATGATAATCGGAATTTTCCGCATTACTGGAAAATGGAAGTTTTTTCTTCTCCAAATGTCAAGTGTTAAGGCTTTTTATTTGCCTAATTGCCGAGGGAAACGTTGTAAAGAGAATTTATTCGAAGAAATGAAAACCTATTTAAGATGTCAGAATGGTTGGGAAGAGGAATATGTAAATAATCTCTTCTTCACTTGTGGGGTAAGCAAAGAGAAGTCAGACATTTGGAAGCTTGACAAAGCAGAATTGCTTTTTTCTAAAATGTGCAAAGTATGTGCTTTGCTTTTGACTCTTCCAGACGCATGCCAACAATAAGGAGTAACAATAAGGAGTAGTGTTTGGAACCAAAGAATTCAAAGGAATGAAGAATTGGTTTGTCTTTGAATGCATCTTTGCCTGATTGGTCATGGATCACATAAGTTCTTTAGTGAGTAGTGTTTGGTTATATTCAATACTCATTTTGGTGGGAGAGATAATTCATCTCCATTGTATGGTTGTAGTTCCCTCTATAGATAACTCACTTTGTCTTGGAAAATGATGACGAGACCGCTATTGATGCCATTGATGTTGGTCTTGGCACACAAGAAAATTGGAGATGATGCCATTTTTGTTTGGCGAACGTGACATATTCATATTTAAAAATAATTTGTAGAACTTAGGATTTGTTTTTCTACATTTCCCTTTTAGTACTCAAGTGTCAATCAAGGAAAGCAGAATTATAATCGGAGACTAGATCGGCTGTCCCTATTCTAATCTGATCTGGATCGGTGGATTGGCTGATTTCATTGGAGAAAAATTGATCTAGAATCAGTCTGAACAGTTCTTCAAAAACTAGAAAAAGAAAAGGAAAAAAAACTAAGAAAACCATAGCAGATAGATTTCTCATGGAATTCCATTCTAATTCAACAAGTCTGGCACCTCAGCACCACAAGTACACTGCTGCAGCCTTCCACACCCATCACACTCGATATCACCAGAGTCATTGGATCCCATTGTATTGGGTCCATGGGGCCCAGTATGTGTTCCTTCTGGACCCTAGGGTGGGGAGGGCCGCAGCTGCCAAAGGCAGCGGTCACCAAACTTGGCCGATTCAGACCGAATCGGTCCTGATCCAAACCGATTCGGTCATTTCGGCCATTTCGGGAAGGATTCTGGGTGGGGTTCCTCTCTAAATCGGGTCGAATTATGTTGTTCCAATCCCGAAATCGGTCAATTCGGTGAATGATGGCATCAATGTATATTGAGAGTTTTAGGAGTGTAAAAAATGGGCTTCTATAAAAGCTCTTCTTGTACCCCCAATTGAATCATGAAAGAAGAAAATGAGGAATTAAGATGACTCCCTCTTATGCGTCCCCCCTCTGCCTCCTCCTTGTCTTGGCCAAAATTCCTTCTTCTTGTTGGTTCTCTCTCTCCTTCCCCACCCAGATTCCCCCGTTTCTCCTTCCACCTGTGCATCTCCATCTCTACGAAACCCCTCCACACCACACCTTAAAGCACAGGCCTGTCTCCAGCGCTGTGCAGACTCCATGACCTCACCAGTACCTTCAAACTACTCCAACTTGCAATGCAGGTAATTCTCTGCCCAGCGGAACCATTGCGCTTCCAGCAACTTTAGATCTTTGGCTACCAGTCTCCATCAGTTCTTTGGCACCAGGTCTCCATCTCCACATACCTGCAGAGCTAATCTGTAGCTGCACCATCTTTGTGCACGCTGGCTACGCATTGTCGCTCACTTCATCTCCTTGCGTCTTCTGCTTCCCTACCCAAGATTGACTCCTTATTCTTGGTTCTTCTTCCCTCTTTTCCATCTTCTCCTCTCGTGTGTCTCCCTGCCCATCCTTGCTGCCTCCTGTGTGGTGCCAGGTCACCTGGATGCTCTACCCTTCATCTGCAGCTGAACCCTGCCTGCGAGCTTTGTCCACCATTCATCTCCATGCTGATATGGGGTGTCTCGGATCTCAGTAACACCGGTAGCTACCACCCCCCTGCAATGGACAAGCACGACGACACCTATACCTTCTGGCCAGTGTGACACCGGAATTGCGACCTCCATGGTAGACGACATTGCGGATGCATCAGATCACACACGGCTACTGCAGTTGAGCCTCTGTGCCATGTTCATCGCGCACTTGCAGAGTTGGATCCGGCCCCTCTCTCAGTCGACCCTATGAGCAGGTCGGATGACAACATCAGTGTGGAGCCAGGCTGCAGCACCTAGCTGGCCTCTTTCAGGCAACCGGTTAGTCACCTACAGCTCGTTGCTAGCCTGGGCTGTGCCACATCGCCAGTCTGACCACACCTGGCCCAGTCATCCTGTCCTTTTGCTGCAGGTGAGGATCAGCAATGGCTCAACCACCACCATAGTTGTCAAGGCGCCCGCCTAGGAGGCACCTAGGTGCCACCTCGGCGGCAAGGCACTTTTCCAACAGCGCCTTGCCAGGGCACCTTGTCTGGGGCCAAAAAGGCGCCCAAGGCGCCAGCCTAGGCGGTCAGGCAAGGCGCCCTGGGTATTTTTACATGATTAAAAAAATAATTTTGAGGAGTTTTGCCCCTTGATACCCCTCACAATGGACACTTATTTAATGATAGTTTGAATATATTAATATACTTCACTATCACTTGTACTATCATACATATTTAAGATTTATGTTTATAAACATTTATTAAATACTTAATTAAGTTCTTTTTCAGCTCTTTCTTCTCTCTCTGTCTCACTTAATTTACCAAGATTAACTCCTTATCCAAAAATAAACACCCACACTTTCATAATTACATGTATAAGATTACTTGTATGTGAAACCTCGAAGATTTTATATTATATAAAAATATAGGAGAATATGGGTGTGTATGGCATAATATGGTTATCTTACCTTTGGCTACTATGAAAATACATGATATTTCATAGAAAATATTAGCCAAAATATGTGGTATGCATAAAATATGTATGTCGAGGTTTGGGTTCATGAAGTTTGTCTTTGGACCTCTCTCCATCGGAAGTTGCGAATTTCCGATGTTAATTACATCGAGATTCTCGAACACCCTTGATTAACTGTCGTAGCAACTCGTATACGGGAGAAAACATTCATCCACAAAATATCAGTGTATGGGGATTATGACCCAAGAAATTAATGGAATGCAGACTTAATAATTAAATCTGACAGCATAACGACCATATATGGTTAAACTTAGTATCTAAGCTTAAGAGTATGGGCAAGGATTCCAACAATACCTTGCAATAGACTAGTCTCTCAACCCAATGTTTTATATTAAGACATAGGTTGAATTATTGAGGCTAATCAAGATCTGAGCATATTCAGATCTAGATTGATTTCATATGAAATCCTGGCCATATGTGCCAATTTTGTGATTCAAGTCCTTTATTATTTAAGTCTTTATTCTTTGACTTAGTACATGTTTGAGAAGTGACCTTACCCACCAAATTTGGAGGGTCCAGGTATGATATACATCTGGATTTGAGAAGAGACTATGTTCTCCTCTCATGGGCTTCTAGATTTAGATAACCCCAGATTCCAAGTCTTGATATCCTAGATTCGATGAGATGGCATATACACCTTACCATACTACATTCAGATTTAGATTGCACAAGAAACTATGTCCGCAATCCAATACTTAGAGGCCCTTGGACCCTACTCCTCATATGCTCGCCCCCCCCCCTCTGGTTTGGCCCAAGTCGTGCGTAGGGTTTTGACATACTTCTTAAATCTGGTCTATGATCCAGGTTTTCACATAATTTCCATGGCTGAAGGCTTTACATAAGACCGGGCCTAGGACTTATTGATACCAGGTTCTGAATGTTAAACTCAGAGGATTATTTATCCCTCAGACTTAGGATTTTCAGTTCTTATTAGCACCCAGATCTAACCATATGTGATACATCAGAGATCCTATTAAGGTAAGCTTCACTCACATATGGATTATGAGCCCTTACCCGTCTCCTCATGATCTTAGATGTCTAGGGATGATGACCCGGGCTTACTTAGAATTCATGTCACCATATGATTGACACAGACATCAGCCCGGGCCCGGGTGCCCAACTTTTATATGTTACTAAGGTTCAGCCCTTTTAGCCGGCCCTGACATTGACTTCATGCGCCGGGATTTGCCTCATGATAAGGGTTAAATTTGCCCTACCTAAAGCCTACTCAAATCCGACCACAAGCCTGCCATACAGGGTCCTTATGCATAAAGATCCTGCAACTGATTTTTGGGCTACTCATAATCCGAGCCTAGATCATATTTTAGAGTCGACTCCATAAAGGGTATTGATTCCCAATTCAAAATTTTCGTATGAAACTCAGGCTTATATGAGCCTGAATCATGTTAATTAAGCCAGCAAAGCTTGGCTATTGGTCTTCTATACAAAAACTGTATATAGGGTATGGGATATTTAATGAGTCCATAATGACCTGGTTATATTTAGATCAAGGCTAGCCAAAATTAGCCAACACCCCCTCTTCTTATGACTGAGAGGCTTACCCGAATTCTGTACAAATTCCGGACCTTGGCTGTTATCCAAGGGGGGGGGACCCTCTTTGACTTGGGATTTATGTGCTCACAAATATTAATCTGAATTTGAGCGATTTGCTCTTCGAGATATCACCCGGACTCAGGTCTGCACCTGACCTTGATATGGTTTAATATCAACCCATGGGTTAAGTTCTGCCATGAGACAGATGTTGGATTAACCTTGAGATCCCTGAAATATTCATATCATTTGATGGACCTGAATTTAATTAACATGCTCTGAAGTTTGGACATTATATGAATCTTATGTGGAAACACATAAGAGGGGAAGCCTGAAGTGGATCTTTTCATAAATTAGCTAAATTCGACCAGATTTATGTGCGAAATGGATCATTCAATCAGATCTGGAACATTCATAGGTATGTTCCGATTTCTCATTCCTTCTTAAGCTTAGGATCCATCAATATCCAGAATTTGGTCCAAGTCTGGCCCTACCCATATAAGGGCCCAGAGTTTCTCCTCCTATTCTTATAGATAAGAATCTCAATATCACTGAGAGAATGAGAAAAGCTGATCTGCCATTGGCCTAGGACTGACTGTTATCCGATGCAAAGAATATACATCCCAAGACCTACCATATGATGGGTGCTAAGTTATGTAAGGACCCAGGCTTATATGAGCCTGAAATGTATGTCCCTTAAGGCATCTATATGGCCTCCTACACAAGCTGTCCATGACCTGTTTATGTTTAGGTCCAAGAGCAATCAAAATTTCATCCTTATCTACCCCTCGGACTGATTCAACTTAGAATTAAAATTCCGGAAGCAAAGCCATGTTATCCATGGTTGGAAGCCTCCTAGAAATTTATAGAATATAAACCTCCGGGATGGGGGTCTTAAAGTTCAGAATTCTGCACCGAACCTTGTCTTAGGCTCTGTCCACTAATGGAGGTTATATCTACTTTCTACAGAGCCTGAAATATGCCATATTCAGACCTGGAATAAAATCAGTTAAGTTTGATCATCATCCTATCATATGGAACTTCTGCATGGTCTATGGAATGACCTGACTATGTTCAGATCCGAGGCCAGACTTAGGATCAAACTCCAGAGGACTAAATCATATATCTATGTAGATCTCCGAAGCACCAAGTTATGCATTGGAGCTTCTTCATGATGGTTGTCACATCCCCCCTATATGAGGTCTGAAATCTCATACCCAGACCCGGGCTTATATAAACCTGAGGTGTATGATATTAAGACAACATAAGTTTGATTATAAGTTTGCCATGTGGGACCTACATATACATATGTGTATATGCCACAAGATCTCCCTCTCAGCCTTCTGCACAATCCGGATCAGAGGCCGGACAGAGCCCCTCCGTCCCCCTTACCTTAGGCAGGTCGGAATCAGGGCCGGATGCCCAATATTATACAGAACTTGATTCTCACCCCTTCATCCCTAAAGCATATGTTAATGAAAGCCTCTTAGCTAGGCCACTAGCCTATTATGTAAGACCTCCAAATGAGCTACATGATATGATACGAGATGACATATCATTTCATACCATAGACTTTAGTATATGGAATGGGCAGGTTCTGCCTATGTACTTCATGTATCCGGTCCCCAATATATGAGGTCAATATATATATATTTTTTTAGAATCTGAGTATTCAGAATCAAGCCAACATATTCTTGGAATCCCGGAGTTGAAGCTCAGTCCTGTCCCTCCAATTAGCTTCATGATTATTATCAATTGTATGCACATATGCATATGATGGTATTTGACCATCAAATATAGATATTTCGTCTGTACTATATGGTGCAGAACACACCCTTATGTGGTGAAGTTCACATTTATCATATCTTGAACTGCCCTCCACTAATGTAGAGGTTCAGTCCACAATTGACCCCCTTCTCCGTATGAATCTTTTGCTCTCCCAATGAGCCGAGCTCATATGCTCTCTTCATGATGGAATTAATTAAGGGGAATGGGCATATTGCCCCACTTTCTGTCCGAGACAGGTGGACTGAGCTATGTTTCTTCCCACCATGTTTTGGATTATAATATACATGCATTGGAGGTCACCATACTTCAAAGTCCCATCGATTAGAATGTTCATGGGGATTCTGCCCATTTATGTCCGGGCTTGCATTCTGTTTCTCCTTAGCAGTTTTCATTAGTGTCTAGGTCCGGGAATCAAAATTAATGGACCTGCCTATTTACCTTGTCCCCTTGTAATAGGACTTGGTTCATTTTCTTATGGATCACTCATATGTATAAGAGGATCCCTTGCTCACTATCATATACTTGGCTGAAACCATATAGTATGTTGGTGGAGCCGGCCTTCTCTCATTATGAGATAAGCCAAAAGGCTATATACAAACCTACTTAGAACTAGGCCTAATATCAGGCCTTCATAATGTCCTGTTATGGTCATAATCTCTTCATCTCATATGGTTCTTGCAACCAGGATATAGACATGAATACAGCACTGTTTTTTGCTCATCTTTATATGAGTATCATCATATATGTCTTGATCATGCTATATGGCATGTTACATATCCTCATTTGGTGGGGTGCACATATAACCATAGCCCCATTATATAAAATTTGCCCCACACTTTGTCTTCTTCATCATAAGATAGACCAAAAGGACCATATATATATTTGATCCTATCCGAGACAAATTTATGGAGCTATGTCCAATATTGGGCTCTGATCAGCCCCTTGGCATCCTCGGACCCTGAATTATGTGCTACCATGGTCGGATGTCATAGCTATGCCAAAGGCCCGGTTGGCCATCTCCTTCCAATTCCTTTGCTTTAGCTAAGGCTACCCGGGGAATCTTTGGTCCATCATGTGGGTCCCAAAGAGGCTGGGTATAACCTTCTTCCTGGCTTGCCTCATTGTATTGCTACTAAAGTAGTGGGACTTTGAGGGATATCTTCCATAATTCTAAAGCCGGGGGGGGGGCTGTTTAGCAGAGAAATGAGGGAGGAAGGGAAGGCTCACTCAACAAGTCTATAAAAGTAATAGGGGAGTATACCCGGGGAGCAATATGAGCTCAAATGTGGGGTCAGCATGAGTTTTGGGACATGTCCTTCCTCATGCTCCGGGGCTAGGCCCAAATATATCCAAGAAGCTTGAGGAATGGGGAAGGGGGGGTCTGTGAGGTCCTAGTACATATCTAGGAATTTGCAGGTTTAAATGGGGAGATCACCTACTAATATAGGAGAGTAATTGAGGGAATTAAGCTCCTGATGGTCATATCATATAAGGGAGGGGACGGCCTTGGCAATGGACATGATATCTTACCTCAAACCCCTCAAGACTTGCCCTTGATTCCCCTGCAGAGCTTCTCTTTCCACTGCCCCTTCCTTGAGCTGCACGGTTGTCCTCCTTGGCAAAATTCCTGCAGAGCTTCTCCTTCTCTTCCTGTCTCCTCTCCGACTCCCTTCCATGTGCGGGGGCTGGCCTTTTTATAGGCTGCTGGATGGGTGGTGTTCACCCGGGAGATGGGCTGTGAACGTGTAGTGGGCGCATGGTGGAAGTGGGGCCATGTTCTCCCAAACGTGGGGAGAGTGGGGCTTGACCAAGTCTTGATTGTGCTTGGGATGATCCTGGCCTTCGGTTGTCCTTTAATCTGCAGCGGATCCATCTCATGTTTAAGCATAGATCCCGGCCCTTGATTAAATGTCCCGGCTCCTCTCTTGATAGCCCAATCCAAGCCCTCCATATCTCTTATGCATAAATTGATTGGAGCTAGGCTTTGTTGCCTACGAGAAAGGAATTAACTCATTCAATCAAACATTCAATTAAGGATGGATCCAATGGAGAGGATCCAATTGAACCATCCTAATATACTGTCGGATTTGGATCCAGAACATTGTAACTCCAATTAAGCCATCCGACAGCCAAATCTGACCCTCGGATGTATGTCCCTTCCATCTCAGCCTTCTATTGGATATATGGTCCATCCGGTTGATGAAAGTCCCACTTAATCCAAGCCATCGATCCCCCTTATTGGATATTAATCTCATTAAGGATCCGGGATGACTTGACATCCGGTAATCACACTTGTTAATGACTTGTATATCGGATAACTCATTAACCAGGATCCATTGGATATTATCCTATTAAGGATCCGGGAGACCCATCTCACTACTCCGATGAGGATCCATGGATATTAGGATCCAATTAACTTAAAGATCAACCAATCCTGGCCATTGGATTAATCCCATTTGAATTCTCCCATTAGCACCCTCGCGGATCAACCTCTCTCCCTCTTTCTTTGCAAATTCAGTTGAGTCTCCCATCGGGAGACAGATTCCTTCTCATTCTTTCCCCCGCGAGGCTCCTTTTAAACAGGCCTTATGCCTTCTTCTGTCGCACCAGGTCTGTTGCAGCTTGGAGACTGCCAAAGGAGGTCATTGATCCTGGCGATTAAAGCTCCCGGGTGCCTCCCTCTTCCACTTGGGATCAAGCCGAGGAGGTGAGCCTCCTCCTATCTCTTCCCGGGTAAGCAATGCTCCAATTTTGTTCATTCATACTATGCCTTCTCTTCTATTTTCTGCCGACAACATCCCCATTGCTCCCATTGTTCCATACCATACCATATATGCATGGTCGGTTGCATAGAGATGCATTTTTTTCTCAATCTCCCATCTGTTTGGTGTATGTGAGGATCCGGCTATTCAATATATTGAATTGGGCTTTCTTCCAACTCCCGGGCCAAATGGCTATCCTTTAGCATGCTATTCCAACAAGCAATTCTGATTTTGGCCCTCTTTCTTTCAAATTTCTTTTGAGGACAGGAGACATGTTGCATGGATTTGGGGACCCGGCCCCTCAATGTGCTGGATTGGGTCCCTTTTAGTGGGATCCATGGGCCGCCCTCCCTCTTTTCATACATTATCCGGCTGTAAGCCTTATATTGATAGCATATCACCTAAGTGATCAATAGCCGGATCCCTCAAACAGGAGCCAATTTGGCTTCTGTTTGTGATTTCCGGCCCTCTCTTCTTCAGATTTCTGTGGGGAGCGTGTCTCCCTATTTCTCACAAGCATATGTTCAACCAAATGTATATATATCTGAGGCCTTCAAACAGGAGCCAAGGTGGCTTCGCGGTATCGTCCCCGACCTCCCCTTTTTCTTGGCTAGATAGGAGATATGTCCAATGAATATATTTGAGGACCCGGTCTCCTCCTAGGCTGGAAATCTCTGTCGGCAGTACCCCACATGTATGGCCGAGACATATTGTAATGTCCTAACTCTAAAAGACATATTTATCATATGCGGGGGAGGGCCTGCCTCTTCATATGTCACCCTTGGCCGGGGCTCCTTCTCATTTTCCCCACTGTTTTGTGTTGATCAGAGCATATGTTTGAAGGTCCGGCTTCTCCACGTGATGACTTGGATCTTCCTTAAGCTGAACCGGGTCTTCTTTCAATCCCCCTCCTTTTTGGCTGGACAGGACACTTGTCCTACAAGTATATGAATGCATTTAAGGACCCGGCTCTTTAATGGGCTGGATTGGGTCCCCCTTGGGTAGGTCTATTTACATGCCATCTTTCCATGTTGAGGTGAGCATGTCCGAGGCCTTCTCCTATTGCTTGTTTGGCAATTCACCCTTTGACTTATGCCATTGCTTGTTTGCGCAAGGTCCCATTACTGACCGAGGCTATCATCAACCTTTCTTCTTAAAACAGGAGCTTGGACCCCTTGAATTCATATAGAAATTCAAAGGTGCAGGATATATCTCATCTTTGGCCTTCTTATCCCCCTCTCTCAAGTACCGGGGGAGGGAAGCTGCTGGTCCTTTTTTTGGCCAGGATGGGTCTTAAGTTCCCCTTGTATATTCATACCCAATTATGCATACCCGGCCTTGGATATATGACCTTGACTCCTCCTTGATTCATATGCCGAGGGTAGGCCATAGGGAGTTGAGTATTTTTATTCTCCCATTGTCTCATTTTACTCCCATCCATGCTCTTATATCATGGTGTCCGGGTGCTTGTAGAGGGTGTTGATTGTGGGCCTTTTTTATGCCCATTGCCCTCTATCTTTTGCTTGGACATGTATGTGCCAAACTTACCCGGGCCTAACCTTATATGGCTTGGTTTCTTTCATGACTTGGCCATCCTCTATTTCCTGGATTCTTTGAAATTCTGCCCATATGTGAGTTGAATTTCATGTATTTGCATCCATCCTAATTTGTTCCATGTAATGGTATTGGGGTGGGGGGAATTAAGCATTTTTAATTCCCTCCCACTTATGCCTATGTTTCGCATGAAATTTTGAGTGCCAACATTGTACTATTACATTTTTTTTTCTTTCAGGGGGCTTCACCCCCTGACAATCCCCCACAAGAGGCACTGCCCCCTTGACCTCCACGACCTGACCGCGACTACTCTGCACTTCCCCGTTTAATAATGTTATAACAATATTTCACCATCACTTATACTATCGCACATATATAAATTTTATAATTATAAATGTGTTGTATACTTAAATTTTATAAAAATTTATTTAACTCTCTTCTCTTTCACACACACATCATATTTACTTATGTACATACTACATAGATAAAACACTTATATTCAATTATAACATAAAAATATAATTATATTTATGCTTATTTTTATGTATAACAACTCCCCGACTCAGCTTTTCTTGAATACCGCCTTAATCGCCTAAGCGACGCCTAAGCGGCCGCCTTGTCGCCTAAGCGGAATCGGTACCCTTCAATGCCTTGGGCGTCTTGTCGCCTTGACAACTATGGCCACCAGCCGTCAGTGGATCAACTTAGTTCGGTTGGTCTCAAGTCTCAACTCAGTTCAATCCGTTTTAATCTGGGTCAGACAGTCCAGCTTGGTTTAGTTGGTCCCATGTATTACAGAATCGTCGAAATCGGTCCGGAATCGGCCGATTCCGAAATTGGATCGGTGGATCGGAATCCATGCGGAAGGACCGATTCCAGCAAAAATTACGCGGAATTGGCCAGAATCGGTCCAAATCGATCCGATTCCGGCGATTCCGTCTGGAATCGGTCGATCATGACCGATTCCACAGAAGACCGGTCTGGCTGGTCCGGTTTGATTCCCTGTTCGACGGCCGCGGTCGATTCTGGCGATCTAGGACGGCGGCGAGTGCTCCAGCGGCGATTCTAGGGCGATCTGAACCTCGGAATCGAGTATTCCGGCGATTCCATCGTCGATCCCAGCTGTGTGCGCCGATTCCAGCGATTTCAACGGCGATTCGGCGATTCTAGCGATTCCAACGGCGATTCCAAGCTAATTCTTCAAGGGACTCCGCCGATCCAAGCTCCGATCAGCCTCGATTCAACCTCTTCTTCGATCCTTAGAAGGTTATTGGTAAGATTTCTTCGCCGAAAACTTCGTACGTCCATTCTTACGCATTTTCGACGAGTTCTAGCGTCGTTAAACTTGGTGATTTCCGACCGAACAAGTCCGTTTAAGTTCTAAACTATTCGATTGGATGTTCTTTGAAGAGAAAAAATTCTGGATATCCCGTACGCCTATTTTTACGCATTTCCGACGACTCCGAGCATGGTTAAACTCGGTGATTTTTGATCGAACAACTCCGTTCAAGTTGTAAGAACATCGATTGGATGTTCTTTGTACGGGAAAAATTCCGGATACCCCGTACGTTGATTTACGACCATTTCCGGCAAATACGTAACCCTTTAAACATACCGAATAGTGTGTTTGATGGGTTGTCTGCTTCCCGAACAACGCCTAAAGCAATTTTTATGTTACCTAATAATTTTTAATGCATTGTTTACAATTTTTGCAGGTCTAAGCATTGGCCGATCAAGGTGATGTAGCACCAGCACGTCCTTCTAACGTGGGTTGGGAACACGGGCATATGGTAGACCCGATCAGAAAGAGAGTACAATGCAAATGGTGTGGGAAGGAGATTAACGGGGGGTGTTCCGGCTGAAACAACATATTGTCGGAACAGGTGAAAATGTAAAAAAAATGTGATAAGGTGCCGAGGGAGAAGAGTGAGGAGATGAGAGGCTACATGACAGGTAGAGCCTCTCAATGGGCTGTTAGGATTGAGCAGAGGGAGGAGTTGCACGACGAGCTACTCCAGAGGAGGAGGGACCGAGATTTGCCTACCTGGAAAGGGAAAGACAAGGGGAAGGCACCAGCCGAGCCGGAGCTAAAGAGCGAGGACTCCACAGACTCCGAGCTTAGACATGCTAGGCACGCTAGCAAGCGTGCGTTTGTCGTGGACGAGGATAGGAGGAGAGGAGCAGGACGGTCAGGGTCCAGAGCTGACCCAACTCTTGGCCAATCAGCATCGGCTCGCCCTACTCGGGAGATGGAGGGATGGAGACAGGAGCCACACCGCCATTCTACCAGTACTTGGTTTACGCCGAGTGATGAGTACTTATTTATGAAACAGAGTGCCGGGCAGATGGGCATTAAACAAGCTATGAAAGGGGTGAAGGCAGCAGGAACGGCTGCAAAGAGAGCCGTTCGCCACATTGTGAAGTGGTTTTTGCATGCAGGTATCACTTTTAAAATGGTATTTATGTGTGTTTTATTTACTTAAGCTTAATTTTTACTTGATCCAAATTTCTTTTTTAACTTGATGTAGGCATCCCAGCACATGCAGCCACCAGCCCCTACTTCCAGACGATGGTGGATGCCGTGGGTGAGGCTGGACTGGGTTTGCAAGCCCTGGGCAGCAGGCATATATACGGCATTGGGTTGGATGAGGAGGTCCAGGAGTTGAAGGAGTGGATGGATGGATTTAAATTGGTGTGGAAGGAGAGGGGTTGCACAATTATATGCGACGGGTGGACAGGTATCACCAAGAGGAGTATGATAAACTTCTTAGTGTATTGTTCTGAGGGGACCACGTTCTTGAAGTCGGTAGACGCTTATGGGAAGATTAAAAATGCCGACTTCATTTTTTCTTTGATGGATGCGGTGGTGGAGGAGATCGGGGAGGATAATGTGGTTCAGATTATCACTGATAACGAACCTTCATATAAGGCGACTGGGAGAAAACTGATGGAGAAGAGGAAGCACATGTTCTGGGTGCCCTGTGCGGCACATTCTATTGATCTCATATTAGAGGATATAGGCAATGAGGAGAGTGTATCCACCCTTGTCAGGCAGGCGCAGACGATCACGTCATTTATTTATTCGCATCTCCGTCTGCTACATATTATGAGATCACACACAGGAGGGCATGATCTGGTTAGGCCTGATCCGACTCGTTTCGCCACGAATTTCATTACATTAGAGAGTTTACACCGGCACAGACATGCATTGGCTAGGTTCACGCAGTCCGAGGAGTATTATAACTATATGGTGGACCACCTGCACGACAAGAAAGAGCAACTGGAAATTCTTGTCAGGTCTTAGAAGCAGATCACTGACAAGAGATTTTGGGAGAGGATTGCCTACTACTTGGCAATCATTGAGTCACTGGTAGTTGTCTTGAGGTTGGCTGACTCAGATGACAGGAACCAGATGGGCACGCTCTACGATGCCATGGACCAGGCAAAGTTGAAAATAAAAGAGAAAAATCCCAGAGGTTATAAAAAATGGTGGAAGATTATAGATGACCAATGGGACAAGACTTTGCACCACGATGTGCATGCTATAGGTTAGTAGGTTAAAAAAATATTTGTGCTTACCTACTTTAAGTTTATTCAATGATTGTCTCATTCATAATGTTAACTATTAAATTCTTGCAGGATATTTTTTGAACTCCCGCATCTAATATGGAGGACAGGTGGTGAAGGACAACGAGGTGATGCGGAGTACACTAGCTGTTATTCAGCGTCTCTGCTGATCTCAGCAGGACGGGATAGAGGCTGAGATAGAAGTTAGAGTTTATTCAATACTTAGGAGTAGCTAATTATTAGACAACTAATGATTGCTTTTTAAAATTTTTTCAGATGCAGAAATATAAGATGAGGGTCGGCGTATACTCAGATGCTGATCTGAGATATTCGTGCAACAAAGTGTCACCTAGTGTATTAATTTATGATGAATATTTTATTTTATTTTTATATAAGTTATTAAAGATGATGGGCTAATTGTTTACCTTTTTTTTTCTTTTTTTTTGCAGCTAAGTGGTGGGTTCAGGTGAATACCAGGAGTGGATAAAATTTACTTGCTGCCATCGGTATCAGGATACTCAGTCAGAGCACCAGTTCCTCTCACTTCCTCTCATTGTGAGAGGAACTGGAGTACATTTAACCTGATACATATAAAAAGGAGGAACAAGTTGACCTCAGACCGGCTGGAGAAGCTGGTCTTCTGTCATTACAATATGAGGCTGCACATCAAGAATATCAAGGATCGACAGAAGATCAATAAAGAGCGATTTGCACACTTCGCAGGTGGTCCATACGACCAGAGGCATACCTCCGCCACACCACCACCTGAGGAGGTAGATATGGATCAGATATTCCAGGAGGAGCATACACTTGCCTCTTGGATAGAGGAGAGGGCAGCCAGGGATCATCCAGCTGAGTTTGATCCCGATGACCGTGCATGAGCTGAAGGAGAGTTGGATGGTGTTGAAGCCGAGGAGGATGCTCCAGTTCCACCTCCACCTACTTCTCAGGCTCAGGCATGGCCTTCTTCTGCCCCAGTAGCTATGGAGCAGCCACCTGCAAGTTTAACCCCAGCTCCAGTCCCAGCCGCCGCTACCCAGCCCATTTGTAATCCAGGAAAAATGAAAACAAAAGTGACTGGATAAAAAATGGGTGGATTTGCAAAGCTAAAAAAATCTTTGGGTTCTGGTACTTCAGAGATGGCTGAATAGGTGAAGAGAAGGAAGCTAGAGGTCAGGTGTCCTGTGAGCCCAGATGACAGCACGCAGGCTCTTTCTCACTCCTCAGTTGATGATGACGATGAGTGCATACCAGCGACGCAGCCATCAGCAGCAGCCCAGTCACCTGATTCACGGCATCCAAAGTCGTATTACACGCTGGATGAGCAGGCACCACAACATCATTTTATAGAGCCATAGTATCCAACATTTGGCGAGGCTCACCAGCAGAGGATTCCTCCACCACCACCACTAGCTCCACCAGAGTCTGCTTACGTCCCGGTCGTCCCGCAGTCCGATGCCTACGACCTTGATAGCATGGCATCGACATTATTTTCATATGGATATGGTTCCGGACAATATACAAGACTGAGCACAACTCAGGAGCGTCGACAGTAGCAAGAAGAGGAGGAAGGCCAATATCCATATCCTAGATATTGGTAGTAGATTGATATCATGTAAATTCCTATTTTTTATATTTTCATGATGTATCAATTAATTAGTTTTTGAATCAATGGATTGGAATATGTACTTAACTTCATTTCATGTTCATTAGTAATTATTCAATGTGGTCCTGTGGATGAATGTTAATCTTATTTTCAGAATTTTTTCTAACTCATTTCCTATTTTTTAGATTTTTTTCTGATTTTTTGAATTTTTTTGATGAAAAAAAAATTCAAAAAATTTTCGATCGAAGTCGATTCCTTGATCGATTCTCTTACCAAGAATCGGCCGATTCTGGCCGATTCCTAGAATCGGAACCGATTCCGATTCCGATTCCGATTCCGGAATCTTTGGTTGGTCCCAAGGATCGCGGGATCGGAATCGGAATCGGAATCGGTGGGTACCGATTCGATCCGGATCGGATCGGATCGGACCGATTCCGACCGATTCAATGGAAGAAAATCGATCCAGAATCGGTAAAAAAAAAAGCAAAAAAAAAAAAAAAAAAACGATCCGATTCTGATTCTGGACCGATTCTGGACCGATTCCGGCCGATTCGGACCGATTCTGGACCGATTCCGGCCGATTCGGACCGATTCTGGACGATCCGACTGGAATAGCAAAAAATGAAAAAAAACGATCCGATTCCGATTCCGATTCCGATTCCGGACCGATTCCGGACCGATTCCTACCGATTCCGACCAATTCCGCGGAATTCATGCCGGAATCGGTCCTTCCGCATGGAATCGGATCGGAATCCACCGATCCGATTCCGGAATCGGTCGGAATCGGTCCGATTCCACCGATTCCGTAAACAATGGTTGGTCCAGATGACTAATACTGTACAGTTCGGTCTTTTCCAGCCACAGTTAATTCGGTCTATTTGCGCATATGGGTGGAGTTTCGGCAGTTATTTATCTTGATAGAGTGTTAATAGATTGAGGTGTGCGACATTTCACTGGAAACTTTTGATAATGGAGGCTACTTTTGAGAAAGGCTCTTTATTAGTGGTAAATTGCTTAGATGAGATGAATGCTGCAACAGGAAAAATAGAATGCAGGGGAAAGATGTTTCCAATCCGGGATTACCATAAACTGCAATAAGTTTCAGGAATCAAGACATTGAAATGGGAGCATAGTGGGTGTTCAGGAAATTGCTTCTATCTAGGTTGTAATTTTATGGGGTGCTGAGGTCAAACCTACAAGGGGATCCTACAACTATGGAGAGTGGCAGGACAGACCATAGAAGCTGAAGTCACCTTGTGCACCCAAGGGGATTGGGATTCAGGACCTAAGATTTTTACTGATGACTTGAGCAAGCACATCTAAGGGCCGTGCTTGCTTGCAAAGTATGTGCTATAGGGTAGCCAGAGTTCCACATTCTGCATTTTGTGGCGCTTTAGCAATTTACTTTATAAGGCTGAAGTTCTTGGGGTAATAATTTTGTCCAAGTATTATTACTTCATGTCCTTTGTGATTAGCTTTTTGTTTAAGGTGACTGATGTTTACCATTTGCTGTAAGTGGGAGGTTGGTGCATTTGGTGTGAGTTTGTGTCGGGCTGTGTTTTTAGGTGATCAACCAAACCATAAAGAGGCTGTCAAATGGTTCTATCAAGCAGCTGAGTCAGGCTACGCACGTGCTCAATACAGCCTTGCTCTATGTTTGCACCGTGGGAATGGAGTAAGATGCAACCCATCAGAAGCAGTAAGCTGTTTGTTTTATTTGACTGTATTTCTTTGCCCTAGTTATCTGTCATATTTTTCTTTGTGCCACTACATGTTATAAATGTATTGCCCTTTGATCCTTGATCATGTTCAAGATTTACTACGTGATTCATTGAAAGTATATGGTTTGTAATGTTGGCTGCATATCATGTTGGGTTACATCATTCTTAGGCCACTTTCTTTTACTCACAAAAGAGTTCCTTCGTTCATTCTTGGTTTGTAGTAGTTTAGACATATCCTTCGTTCATTCTTTGGTTTGTAATAGTTTAGACATATCCTTCGTTCATTCTTCATTTCTTTGGTTTGTAATAGGTTAGGCATATATTTCTTACTTTCTTTACACTGTTCTGCATATCACATGATGTGTAAATAATGGAAGCTAGTAACTGGACTAATCACTTTCTTCACGTCTTGGAAAAAATGATTCTTTATTCATTGTGTTATTATTTAGTTATTGTTGTCTTCTGTAATCTGATGATTTGCATGGCTTTGTGATCGGGACATATTTTGGTAATTTTAGATTTTTTTCTTTTATTTGTGTCCCTATGAGGTCGAGTTTGTAAATAGATCATTTAGAGGTCTTTTCTTTAATTTTCCCCACTCCTTCTTTATAAGGAGGGTCGATGTACATGGAAAAAGAAGGAACACGGTGAAATTTTTGGAAGCCCTCTGGGTGTCTCCCGCGTAGGGGCTGCGGCCCCGTTTTCCCCTCCAACCCCGGCCAGTGAGGGCCGTTCCTCTCCACCTCCAGCGTAAGGCCGGCTCTTTTCCCCTTCCATCCTCCAAGTCCGGCAGGTAGCCGATCCTCTCCCCCTCCTCATCCTCTGGCCTCCGTGCCATTCCTCCTCCCTTCCCCTTCTCGGCTCGACAGCACCTCACCAGCCAGACATAGCTGCGATCCCCCCCTCTTCCTCCTCCGACGACCTCCTTCCTCCACGGTGGACAGTTTCAGTCGGTCCCCTTCCGATGGCGGCGACTCTCCTTCCCTTCGCGGATGCAGACGAAGAGAGAAGAAGAAGTAGAAAAAAGAAGAAGCGGGAGCTGCGGGAGGAGGCGGTCCGGCGATCCCCGGTTCTGCCTCCCTCCCGTGCGGCGTCCTCCCGACGTCGTCCCCGACCGCCCGCCGGATCCGCTTGCCGCCGGCGCCGTCGACGCACCGGGACCCCTCCCGGCCGCCGCCCCCTGTCCCGCGCACCCGATCGCCCCGGACGACGACGAGGTCGGGCGATGGCGTGCGCGCGGCTCCGTCCGAATGGCGACGACGACGCGAACGGCGCTCGGGCGAGGACGACGCGAGTGCAGCGAGCCGCGCCGCCCGCCTTTTGTCGCGGCCCACGCCCGCGTGGGTGCCCTGCGATGGCGCCACGACGACGGATGCAGCGACGGTTTCGATGCTGCCACGCAACCACCCCCGCGGGGTCCAGGAAGGCGCCACGACCCCCCCCCCCGGGGGGGGGGGGTACGCTCGCGCCCGGGAGCGCGGGCGATGCCCGTGACCGGCCGCCGGCTCGCCCGGTCACCGGCTCGCAGTCCAGACCGGCCAACCGGCCGGTTAAGCCGGGTCCAGACCCGGTTCACCCCGGTTCAGGCCGGTTCAAGGTGTTTTGAGCCGGTTTGGACCGGTTCAGACCATTATGGACCCGGTTCGGGCCTGTTTCGACCGGTTCGGGCCGGTTTAGGCCTATTTTTGGTTCGTTTAGGTGCTTTAGCGGCGGTTAGCGCCGGTTTATTTCGTTTTCGGTCCGTTTTGTCCGGTCTAGCCGGTTTGTCCCGCATCACTTTGACACCTAATTAATCCCATTTTTTGTTTTTACAAAAGCCCTTGTGGATTTCTAATAAAAGACAAAAAGGCAGAATCTATCTATACGGCCAAATTGACTGCCTGGAGGGGACCAACTAAGCTGTGGCAATCCTGAATGAATCAGTTGAACCAAGCCTCATTTTGCTGGGAACTGGACAAGACCGAGCCTAGACCAGGCTGAACGGACACCGGTCTAGAAGTCATTGGACTGGGCTTAGAGCCTTAGATCGGTTTAAATAGGCCTGGACCAGAGCTAAGCTTGGTTGACCTGGGTCCAATGTTTGTGACATCTTGAGGTGATCTTGAGGTGTTTTGCCAAAGTCTCATGAGGCGTAAGCCTTAAAACTTATTGAGGCATAAGCTTCAATTTAAGAAAAAAGGTATAATCTAAAAATAGTTAAATAAATTATCACACAATTCTTGAAATATAAGTCTCAATACTTATTGAGACATTAAGCACCAATTTAAGAAAATATATATACTCTATGAATATTTAAAAAAATAATCATGTACTCCTTGAACTATCTAAAATATTAGCATTAAAAAGTATAATTAATTACTTAAACTTCTATGTTATACGAATAAACAATGTTTGATTAATACTTCAGAGCATGGAATGCGGGGTCGGGACCAGGGTCTGGCCCAGTCAATTTTTGGGCTGACCGACCCGGTCTTGACCCCATGATGCCGACCCCATAGATGTTTTTACATTATTATTTTATTATTTTTTTCCCTGGCCAACCCAAGTCCCGATCCGGGTCCTAACCCCAGCCAACCTAGGTCAGTTTGGGCCCAACCGACCCGCTCTTGACCCCCGATCCTACCTACCTTGCTTCAGAGTATAAAGCATGTAAAATTTTGCTTCGATAACATTTAAACCTAAATAATGTATGTAATACTTGCAATTTTATACTTGAAATTTGTATTTTTATAGACATGGTAATTAAGTAAATTCTATAGATCCTGAAAAAATGTTCATAAAAAAAGGCAATGTGTGTCATTTTGGAGGAAAAAATGTATAACGGAACGGAAAGATGAACTTTTTTCTCTTTTTACATATGTTGATAGTTCGTAACTATTTTTCTCATTTTTTATTAAAATATCTTCAACCTTGAGGCTTATGTCTTTCTGCAGGTGAGGGTGTGAGGCATAAGTCTCATATGAAGAAAACTGTAAGCCTCATGTTTTGCCAACAAGGCGTAAGCCTCATGAAAGTGGTGATGAGCTTTGCCTTGAGGCTTAAGCCTCAACGCCTCAAGGTGGAGTTTTTTTAAATAATGCCTGAGTCTGAACTGGGTTAACTGGTTGAACTAAGATGAACTTGAGACGAATAACTTTGGCATGCTGATGGGGATTTGCTCTAGTTTAACTTTGCAGGTATGAATCACCAGATACAAAGGGTGCATGGGGACTGCCTAACCCGATTCCTGTGGCACGTCATTGATGGAAGGGCAGGAAAGCAGGGCAGGGCAGGGCAGGGTGGCAGTGAGGCTACACAGGGTGGTTTGGCACAGGGATCAATGGAGCGATCCAGTGGCTTACGATGATAGCAGGAGTCACAGGAAGTGGACATATGGAGGGGAAGCAGTAGGAAATGGCGAGGCAGGGGTGGAGTGACTGTGCAGGTCCTGCAGCATGTTTGAAATGCTAGAAGTGTGAACCATGACAACTTGGTGGAAGAAGTGAGGCGATGGGGACAGGGAGTAGAGACCGACATAGCTAGATTGGTTATCGTTGTTGTGGGTGAAGTATATGCACTGGATGATGGGAAGATGCTCAGGACTGAAGGTGTGAAGACCGGGACGTTGATGACACCATCCAAATGATTGGGAAGAACTTGGAACTGGTGCTCAATTGGGGTGCTCATAGGGATCCGAGGAGGAAGGTTGTCACCATTGTCTTCCATTGCAGGGTGCTCGGCCAAGCCAGGTACGACTAGGCGCAACATTGACATCGGACGGTGGAGGTTGGCAGGTAGGGGTGTACACGTTTTGGTTTTGTCTAGTTTTTGGCTTTTTTTTAATCCAAACCAAACTGAACTGGCCACTCAAACCGAACCAAACCAGTTCAATATAGTTTAGTTCGGTTTAAGACCAAAAATTAATTGGATAATTAAAACACTTATTTTTATACATATATACTCATTTTTTGTTATAAATAATTATGAACAGGACCAGTTCGGTCCAGTCTGCTTTGGTTTAAACTAAACAATGCACACCCCTATGGGCAGGTTGCAGGGTATCCTTTGCCAGAGGAGGATGAACATGGAAGCCGGAACACGGATAGATCATTTCGTTGAGATTTGAAACACCTTGGTTCGATATAGGGAATTGGTTGACAAGGATCAGTAAAGCAGGATGCCGAGAGGGGGCAAACAGTAGGAAGCCGGAGAGGGGACCAAGAGGAAGAAAACCAATGGGAGGAAGTGATGATCTGAAGAAGATCAAGCTGCCGGAGGAATGCTGGAGGTTAACCACAGAAAATCTGGGAGGACATTGGTTGCTCACCACTGAAGCAGAGAGGAAGTCGATCTGCCAGACCTTGTGTGTTTGGGCTGCGGAGGAGAGAGAAGACAAGGGAAGGAAGGTGATAGAAGGGGAGAGACCGTGAGGGAGGAACAGAGATTCCAAAACTGTAGAGAGAGAGAGAGGGGGTGATGGAGGGGAGAACAAGGCACAGACAGGGTGAGGAGGAGAGAGAGCGGGACATAGGAGGCATCTCATGCAAGTCATTCCCTTTTTTGTAAGTCATGTTCAATCGGGCTATATAGTAATGACTTTTATACAAGCCTAACATTTGCATTTTAATCCTCTTAAAATTTCTTATTGTGCATTAACACTCAAGAGTATTTAAAGGAAAATAGAGAAAAATGAATATTAAGTTTTACAAATTTTAGAAATATGAATACGCCATCTTTGCCAAATTTGAATGGCATTGTCCCCAGTTTGTATGCTTAATCATTCAAACAAATTTACTTGTGCTCCCTCTGTTTCAAATCTGGATAAATAAAAAAGGCTAAAGTAGGTGATAGCCACATAAAGATATTGTCATAATTTAATTTAAGATCTGTTTGAAGGATATAAATGTTGGTATGTTCTCTTCTTATGATGTGCTACTTCACAGGCCGGGTGTAGTGAAATATAACAAAGGTGTAGCATGTTCCTGACACATGATGTCTCATATAAGCACCTGAACGTGATGTTAAAGAAGGAAGGGTTCTCACATCAATGACGATTGTGGGTTCCAGATCCATGCTGTTACCCAAGTCCTAGACATTTCAAGGCCAGGGGGCCTAGTTTTTTACCATTCCAAAAGATTTAGTTTCAGTTGGAGTAGCATAAGAGTTTTATAGCCATGTAGTTTATCCAGTCTGAAACTCCAGCTTTCGTCAATTTACATAAATTTTCTTGTCTTTTTTTCTAACAATAACCATAAAATAGAGGCCACCTGGCAATATATTTCTTAGTATAGCTTACAGTTTCTGATAATCTCAATGCGTAATAGATTCAGATGGCTAGGTGAATGCTTTTGTGACGTATGATGTTTTTTAATCTAGTAATAAGTTATTTGATGCTGGACAAGAACGGAGACGCTGCTATCTGAATGTGCTAGCGAGCCCAAATAAGCAGCAAGAACTTTGATCGGTCCCAAAATGGACCAACCGAACTTGAAATCCGCTGATAACTAACTGAACCAGGCTAAAAGCCGTTGAACCGACCTTGAAATGCACTGAAATTGCCTGAACCGGATCTGTTTTGGTTGAAGGGGCACTGAGCTGGCTGATGCAGGACAAACCGGCTAGACCGGGCAAAATGGACCGAAAACGAAATAAACCGGCGCTAACCGCCGCTAAAGCACCTAAACGAACCCAAAATAGGCCTAAACCGGCCCGAACCGGTCGAAACAGGCCCGAACCGGTCCAAACCGGCTCAAAACACCTTGAACCGGCCTGAACTGGGGTGAACCGGGTCTGGACCCGGCTTAACCGGCCGGTTGGCCGGTCTGGACCGCGAGCCGGTGACCGGGCGAGCCAGCGGCCGGTCACGGGCGTCGCCCGCGCTCGCGGGCGCGAGCATACCCCCCCCGGGGGGGGGGGGTCGTGGCGCCTTCCTGGACCCCGCAGGGGTGGTTGCGTGGCGGCATCGAAGCCGTCGCTGCATCCGTCGTCGTGGCGCCATCGCAGGGCACCCATGCGGGCGCGGGCCGCTACAAAAGGCGAGTGGCGCGCCTCGCCGCGCTCGCGTCGTCCTCGCCCGAGCGCCGTTCGCGTCGTCGTCGCCATTCGGACGGAGCTGCACGAAGACGCCATCGCCCGACCTCGTCGTCGTCCGGGGGCGATCGGGTGCAGGCGGGACAGGGCAGGGGCAGTCGGGAGGGGTCCCGGTGCTGTCGACGGCGCCGGCGGCAAGCGGATCCGGCAGGGCAATCGGGGACGACGTCGGGAGGACGCCGCACGGGAGGGAGGCAGAACCGGGGATCGCCGGACCGCCTCCTCCCGCAGCTCCCGCTTCTTCTTTTTTCTACTTCTTCTTCTCTCTTCGTCTGCATCCGCGAAGGGAAGGAGAGTCGCCGCCATCGGAAGGGGACCGACTGAAATTGTTCACCGTGGAGGAAGGAGGTTGTCGGAGGAGGAAGAGGGGGGATCGCAGCTATGTCCGGCTGGTGAGGTGCTGTCGAACCGAGAAGGGGAAGGGAGGAGGAATGGCACGGAGGCCAGAGGATGAGGAGGGGGAGAGGATCGGCTACCTGCCGGACTTGGAGGATGGAAGGGGAAAAGAGCCGGCCCTACGTTGGAGGTGGAGAGGAACGGCCCTCACTGGCCGGGGTTGGAGGGGAGAACGGGGCCGCAGCCCCTACGCGGGAGACACCCAGAGGGCTTCCAAAAATTTCACTGTGTTCCTTCTTTTTCCATGTACATCGACCCTCCTTATAAAGAAGGAGTGGGGAAAATTAAAGAAAAGACCTCTAAATGATCTATTTACAAACTCGTCCTCATAGGGACACAAATAAAAGAAAAAAATCTAAAATTACCAAAATATGTCCCGATCATTGGCCCTAAAATGCAGTAAACCAGGTTGAACCGGTCTGAAAATGGCTTGAATCGCCCTGAACCAGGCCTGGATGAACTGAACCACGTTGAACCATCTCAAATGGCCTGAACCGGGTGGTCTGGAGCCTGGACCGGGCTGAACCGGATGTCTCAGGTGCGGGACCGGCTTGTACTAGGTGAATCATCCGGTTTACCCGGTTATACCAATCAGAGGGCCGGTTGGACCGATGTCTGGCCCGGTCTGGGCCATCTGAGCTGAACTGGCATCAGCCAAACTTTACCCCTCTGGGGTATCGTGGAGGCCCTCCACGTTGTAGAACCCTGGAAGGGGGGGTCGTGGAGCATCATCGTTGGCACCGGATGGAGGGGCTCATGGCAGACGGTCAGTGCCCACGGGAGTGTGAAGGTGAGCCCCGGGTGGGGTTCATGGCTGCTCACACACGCTTCTGCGGCTGCTGCATGAAGAAGCCCCAGGAGGGGGACGTGGAGTGCTGGAGGCTGTCCAGCGAGGGGAGACATGGCGGCAGGCTGGGCGTCCATGAGCACGATAAAAGGCATCCTGGCAGCCGGTCGTGTGAGCCACATGAGTGGCAGATCATGGGCTTGTCTTCGTTGCCTCTGAGCATAGTCGATGTCATCCAAATGGTTGGTGTGGTACTGCGGTGACAGGAGGTTGGCATTGCGGTGGTGTGGTCGGGGTCTTCCTCGATCGCCTTTCCTCCTTTTCTTTCATCTCTTTCTTCACCTTTGTCAACATCGCGGAACGGGGAACATTGCCCCTTAGTATTCATATGGGGAGGATGGTGACCGTGGGGCTAGAGGTGGCATGGGGAGGCTTAGGGCCAATGAAGGGGCATCCCTGGCCAGGTGCGGTGGCATTGGAGTGGCTTCAGAGGGAGGGCCTCCATAAATACCGGAAATAGGGGAGGGTTGGTTATGATGATGCGTTGCCAGCGGGAGTGCAGGGGGAGGGCACCTAGACACCAAGCGGTTGTGAGGTGAAGAGATTGGAGATGGGACTACTATGTGGTTAGGAGTCAAACGAGGAGGGATGAGGTGGCAGCATGAGTGGGTGGTGTGGGTGCCCTCACGAGAAAAGGAAGCTAGCAGAGTAAGTGAAGGAACCAGAAGGGGCCAAGGTGTTGGGGTTCTCCAGGGAAGGTGTTCATGGTAGTTGTGCAGAAGGGCGAAGGGATGCTGGGTTGCTCCGATTTGAGTTCCAAAACTACCCAAGGGCCTCAGTCGCTGACGACAATGCAAGACTTTCAGGCACAGAGGGGAAGACTAGAAGCCATTTTGGGTATCGCCCAACTCGACTCCTAGGGGCATCGATGCAGAACTGATGGGTAAAGATGATGGCATAACCGAGAAGGGGGAAGAGAAGAGAATGGCACGGAGGCCAGGAAAGAGAGGGAGGGAGGAGAGGGATTTGGCCATGGTTGCCAGAGGTGAGGATGGAGACCTTGGGGGTGGAAGGGATCGAGCCGAGGCCCTCCTATGCAAGACTCCTCTTTAAAAAATTCCAATTATTCTTGAATTCACATAAGGAGTGTGGACTCTTATATAGAGAGCCACTTTCACAAGAGTGACATCAAAAGGATTAATTGCAAGCAAGTCCATTAAAGGACTGAAACGTAAAAACAATGACTTAAAAGTAACTCCAAATATTAAAAAAATGCGGGGAATTAACTATAATACTATTAAATAAGAAAATAAAGATGCGATATCTCTTGGAAACTCGAACAACGACATCCTAGACCTTACTGTCTGTCAATTCCAACCCGGTCCACATCATTCTCTCTCAATTGTAGACAACTCATCCTCGAGTATTATAGTGTTGTACTATCCATATAGCCATGAATGGTACCAGGGATGACAATGGCACGATCAACAAGATGATGAGGTAGCATAATCTTCAAACTCTGAAGTGACCACAAAACGTGATCTAGACGGTGTTATAATAGCTGTAAGTGTTAGGTACAAGGATCGCCGGATCGGGATGGGATCCTGGATCGGTGGGGTCCGATCCGATCCGGATCGGATCGGATCGGACCGATCCAGGCCGATTCCAATGGAGCCAGACCGATCTAGAATCGGTCTGGATCAGTTTTTTTTTTTTTTTTTTGCTTTTCGAAAAAATATGGAAAAATCGCCAAAAAATCAATAAAAATACATAGAACTCAGGAAAAATGTGAAAAAAATATAGGGAACACTCATTCATATAAAAAATTAACAATCAATCATATAGAACACATATCAGCCCCAATCACAAAATAAACCACACCATTCCTCAAATAAGATACATGTTTTTACCAAACAAACATTCATACCCAGCTCCTCAAATTGTACAACACATTCTTCTTACCACTCATATTACATTGCGTGAAATAAACAAAGAAATACATTATACATACGCATCACCACCAACTATGGTAACGTCCGAGTAGGATGGATCCGGATCCGGATCTCGTCCCGGTCATTTTGATTTTCTCGCAAATCTCCGTTGATTAGGGTCACCATAATGGCCCGTATCCATAAGAAAATAAAGACGGGCCATGTCGGTAAACTCATAAACTCCCCGATCGGGGAGGTGGAGGTAAAAAAGACGGTGGAGGTGGATAGCCAGCTCACCGTCCGAGGCAGGCTCGGATAGGAGAAGATGCAAACTCGTCAAAAGCATTCAACCTCGTCCACCGTCCGCTGCCCCTGCCACTCGAACATGAGTGTCTTTTATCACTCAAATCATCTGGACCTGCTCCACTCGTCCGAGCACTACTAGTAGAGCCACCCTCACCTCCGCCACCCCCACCTCCACCTCCACCCCCTGTACGCTGTTGCTGTGTGGGTGGCACAAATTCTTCTTCATCCTCATCTGATGAAGGTGGCTGAGTGGCACCCCCTGTATAGGCTCTCTAATGCAATAAAATGGGTGGCAAATCTTGTGGGACCCGGTCTGATCAAATCATGACCATCGGTGTGCTGCCTCATTATATGTAAAAGTCGTGGATGGCCATAGATAAATGAGGTGATAAGTTGTCCTTGGTTGACCAAGGACTTGACATTAGCATCCCTACCAATATCTTCTAACATCAAGTCAATAGAATGTGCCGCACAGGGCACCCAAAATAAGTGAGGACGAGCCTCCAATAGCTTCTTTCCGGGCAGCCCTTATACGAGGCCTCATTGTCTGTGACAAACTGCACAATGTTGGCCTCCCCTATCTCATCCACCACATTGTTCATCAAGGCCAAATAGGTAATCTGCATTTTTCACCTGGCCTGATGCATCAACCGACTTCAGAAATACGGTGCCCTCAGAACAATACACAAGGAAGTTTATAAGTGACCTCCTTGTGATTCCAGTCCATCCATCGCACATTACAGTGCACCCCCTCTCCTTCCAGATGGTTTTGAATCCATCTATCCACGAGGTCGACTCATCGACCTCCTCACCCAAGCCTCGTTTCATATATATACTTTCGATGTCGCTTTCAACCCAAAGCCCGGCCTCCCCAATCGCATCAACCATAGTCTGGAAATATGGACTGGTGGCTGCATGGGCCGGGACACCTACCAATTCAAAACCAAGATAAGGGCAAAGAAGGGACTGTTATCAATAGCTAACCTAACAAATAATTCATATCGACAAGCAAATGCTAACCGTAACTTCAACAAATCTTTACCTCGTACGTAGAAAGAACTTCGACCATATGCTGGCGGCTTTTCGTCGCCCCGCCGATGCCTTCACCCCTTTAAATGCTTGTCTTATTCTCCTCGACCTCTACCACCCTCCCTATACATCGCAGTTGTCTCCCCGTCGGCATCGGTCGACCGTAATGCGACCTCCGACGGTGCTCCCGAATGTGCCTTGTCCCCGCCCCCACATCGCATCGTCTAAGCCGAACCTCCCCGCTCCTTGTCTTCGTTCCTCATCCTCACGGGCCCGAGCCCTACTCTCACAATGCCTTCTCCTAACTCCGGGCATCTTCCTCATCTAATGAAGACGGAGAATCAACTTGGACCCTTTCGCGTGCCGGCCCTTTCCTTTCTTGCCCTTTCCGGCCATAAGATCGGCGTCTCTCCGACCTAGCAACTCGTCATGCGTAGGTCTTGTCTCCGACCAATTCTCACCTCCCTCTCGTGATGCCCCTTCCAGCTTATATAAGCCCTCATCTCCTCCCTCACTTCTCACCCGTACTTTATCACACTTCTTTACATTGCCACCCGTCCCGGCTATAGCGTTGCTTCGAGCCGATACACACCTCCATTCATCTCTTTTTGGCACCACTTGCAGACCGACTCTTCTTCATTCGAATGCGGAGATGGCCATGTTGCCATCCAATGTCACGCCTCCGCGGGTCCGGTGCCATGCTCCTCGTCCGACATCTTATCTACAACACAAAACCATACCAATATTAGGCCAAGCAATTCCACCCCCTATCGGGGGTGAAATAATCCCCCCCAACGGGGGATTTTACGTCGCAGCCCCCCCCCACCTAGGGGGATCGAAAATGGGGCCACTCCCTTCGGGGTGATCACGAACACCCCGAAGGGGTGCTAATCACCCCTTCGGGGTGCAATTCCACCCCCATCGGGGGTGAAATAATCCCCCAATGCGGGACGATGCCGCAGCCCCCCCCCCACCTGGGGGGGGACCGTAGGGCCAGTTACCCCTTCGGGGTGATCGTCGAACACCCCCGAAGGGGTGCTAATCACCCTTCGGGGGTGCAATTCCACCCCCCATCGGGGGTGAAATAATCCCCCCCACCCGGGGACGCATGCCGCAGCCCCCCCCCCACCCGGGGGGACCGTAAAATAAATACCCTTCGGGTGCAATTCCACCCCCATCGGGGGTGAAATAATCCCCCCCAATGGGGGGATTTTACGGCAGCCCCCCCCCCACCCGGGGGGATCGTAAAATACGCCCTTCGGGGGTGATCGAACACCCCCGAAGGGGTGCTAATCACCCCTTCGGGGGTGCAATTCCACCCCCACGGGGGTGAAATAATCCCCCCCTAACGGGGGATCCCATGCCGGCAGCCCGGCCAGTGGGCCAAGGCCCCGGGGGGAGGGGAAAGGAGATCGAAAACCACCCCCCTTACAAACCTTCGCCGTTTGGGGGTGGATCGCCCTCCCCAAGGTGGATCGCCCTCCCCAAGCCTTGATTTCGGGATCGCCCCCTCCGGTGGCCGGATCGCCGGATGCCGGCCCTAGATCTCCAAGGTGCCTCGGGGAAGGAGAACAAGCCGGCGGGGCAAGCGGGGGGGAGAATCGGTCCGGGATCGACCCCAAATAGCGACGGACTTGAAAACAGTACCGGATCGATCCCGGAATCGGTTCGATTCCGGGTCTTCCGGTTTTCCGGCGAATCGGTCCGGATCGACCGATTTTGGGATCGATCCGGGTGGATCGGTCCGGGATCGACCGATCCTATCGATTCCGGCCGATCCAGCCGGGACTCCCGGCTGGATCGCTAATTCCGATAGGAATCGGATCGGTAGGTACCGATCCGATCCAAGAATCGGTCGATCCCGATTCGGATCGACCGATTCTGCAATCATTGGTTAGGTATGGATACTCTGTGAAGACATCCCTAAGTGGAACCTCGATAGTCGGTGCCTTGGTCATAGTCTTAGTGGTCTACCCTAACAATAACCTTGTGATCTATTTAGTTAGCTCGGCCTCAATAGTGCTGTCAGCCTGAGCTTCCGCAAGGTACCATTGCTCTATCGTCAACTCGATCAACAAGTCAGTAAGTTGCTTAGTCAGCCCAGTCTTAACAACTCGGTCAACCTCGATCTTCAGAGCACACTGTAGCTCATACGCTACAACTAACTTTGGACTAACCTCGTAGATGACATTGATAAGCATGTCAATCTGCTTGCAATAATCGGTTACAGGAAACAAGTGTTGCTGATGTATATCGACTCTCTTAGGGATTTGTACTCCTTGGACCGTAAGGTAAGTTCTCGAGCAAATAAGTCAAGACCAATGTGTCAATCGGCTAAACCGCTCATATCCTAGAATATAGTGCCCATAAGGAATAATCTCGCACCATGCCTTATCAATGTACCTCAGTGATCTCACTCGAAGTCTTACAATACGTGTAAACTGAACTTGATCTCGACCATGCTCTGATTTTCTAGTGTGATCATCTTAAGCAGAGGCTACAAGATACATCTGTCGGAATATCTGGATAAGAATACCGTGGCATGCATCTCTAGTGACAATGTGACATCAAACCTGAAGTGTCGGTGTTATGCACAACAAAAGGATCACAGCTTGTCAAAAGAAGCCGACATTGGCTTTGATACCAAACTAATGTGGGTCAAGAATGAAGATGCTGCCATCTGAATGCACTAGTGGGCCCAAGTAAGCTGCAACAACTCTGATTGGTCCCAAAACTGGAATGACTGAACTTGAAATATGTTGATAACTAACTAAACTTGGCTAAAAGCTATTGAATCAACTTTGACATACATCGAAATGCCCTAAATTGGATATGTTTTGGCTGGAGGGGCACTGAGCCAGCCCTAAAATGCAGTAAACCGGTTGAACTGGTTTAAAAATGGTCTGAACCACCCCAAAATGGTCCTAGATGAACTGAACCACATTGAATCTGCTCTACCTTATACTAGCTTGTACCGGGTGGTCTGGAGTTTGGACTATGCTGAATCAGACAGCTCAGGTGCTGGGCCGGCTTGTACCGGGTTTAAACTGGGTGAACTGGCCAGTTACCCAGCTAGACCCGTCAGAGGGTAGGTTGGACCAGCATTTGGCCCAATCTGGGCCATTTGGGGTGGGCTCATGGCTGCACACCCACTCTTCCGTGGCTTTTGTGTGAAGAAACCCTGTGAGGGGCTTGTGGAGTGCTGGAGGTTATTCGGTGAGGGGAGATGTGGAGGCAGGTTGGGCATCCACGGGTGCAAGAAAAGGTATCATGGTTGGTTGTGTGAGCCGCGTGAGTGGCAGATCACAATAAGGTTACAGGGACTTCTCCGTGAGCTCATCTTTGTCGCTCTGAGTATAGTCAACGTCATCTGAATGGTTAATGTGGTACAGTGGTGATGGGAGGATGACGTCACGATGGCATAGTCGAGGTCTTCCTCGATCGCTTTTTCTCTTCCTCTTCCTTTGTCTCCACCTTCACCTTCGTCGACACTACAGAATAGGGAATGATACCCCTCAGTATCCAGATGGGGAGGATGGTGGCTGACGGGACTGGAGGTGGCGTGGGGAGGCTTAGGGCCGGTGAAGGGGTATCCCTGGCCAGGTGCAACGACGTTGGAATGGCTTTGAAGAAAGGGCCTTCGGAAATACCGGAAACAGGGGAGGGTTGGTTTCGATGTTGCGTCGCTAGCAGGAGTGCAGGGGAGGGCACTAGGCATTCACAAGATAGAGAGGTAAGAGATGGGGCTACTACGTGGTCGGTCAGGAGGCGAACGAGGAGGGATGAGGTGGCAGTGCGAGTGGGTTGTGTAAGTGCCCTCGCGAGACAAGGAAGCCAGCAGAGGAGGGGAAGGAATCAAAAGGGGTCGAGGTGTTGGGGGTTCTTTAGGGAAGGTGTCCGTGGTGGCTGTGCGGAAGAGTGAAGGGGTGTCGGGTGGTCCCGATTTGAGTTTTGGAACTGCACAAAGTTCTCGGCCAATTACGATGACACTAGCTTTTCATGACGCAAAGGGAAAGACTGGAAGCCAATGTGGGGATCGCCGGACTTGGCTCCTAGGGACGTCAATGTAGGACCAATGGGTGAAGATATTGTAACCGAGAAGGGGGAATAGGAGAAAATGGCACGGAGACTAGGGAAGAGAGGAAGGGAGGAGAGGGATAGCTGCCTAAGGTGAAGATGGAGACCTCCGCTAGAGGGGGTGGAAAGGACTTGGCCGAGACCCTCCTACATAAGACTCTTCTTCCAAAAATTCCAACTATTCTTGCCTTCACGTAACGGGTGTAGTCTTTTATATAGAGAGTCACTTTTACAAGAAAGACCACTCCAAATGATTGAAATGTAAAGATAATGACTCAAAAGTAACTACAAATATTAAAAGAAATACAGGGAATTAACTATAATACTACTAAATAAGAAAATAAAATTGTGACTTATCCTGAAAATTCAAACGGCGATGTCCTGGACCTTCTCGTTCATCAAATCCGACCCGGTCCTCATCATAATTCTTCAATAGTTTCTCTAAAAAGTCATTTTTTGATATTATATCTTTTCACTGTTGAAAAATTTTCATGCAGGCAAGGTGGTTTCTGAGAGCTGCACAAGCTGGAAATATCCGTGCCATGTATAACACTTCTATATGCTATTCCACCGGGGAAGGCTTGCGACAAAGTCATAGGAGGGCTAGGAAGTGGATGAAAGTGGCAGCTGACCGTGGCCATAA
This sequence comes from Cryptocoryne crispatula var. balansae, assembly GCA_036172225.1. Taxonomy (NCBI): domain Eukaryota; kingdom Viridiplantae; phylum Streptophyta; class Magnoliopsida; order Alismatales; family Araceae; genus Cryptocoryne; species Cryptocoryne crispatula. The sequence continues at coordinate 13,129,796 of CM069922.1, read as the reverse complement.
AAAAGCTCAGCTTGAATACGGACTTGAGCTTTTCTCCGTACGTATAATAAGTTCTTATTTGTCCTGCTTTTTTAATTATTTGTTTTTGTGGTCTCATTTCTTACTTCAGTCATTGAGAACAAGTGTTAAAGAACATATAAATCATAGTTTTGGCCCTACATGGATGTACTGTACGTTCTTCCACGTTAAATGCCATGACATTCTCGACAATGCTGTCATAGTCAAGTTGTAGAAGTTTTGCCATTCGGTGCATGACAGATTTAAGTTGTAGAACCTATAAGCTGTTATAACTTAGTGCAAGTCCTCTGAGCTGACTAACTTAGTTATTTGTTAAAAAAACACATGCTATACTTTTGACGTTTTTTTAAGGAAAATTATCATTTTTTATTATAATGCCCAGATTCTGGCCTCTGGGAAGTTTTTATGAAATATGTACCATGCAGATTGAAAGGGAGGTTTCTCCCTAAACCAACAAGGCTGCAAGCCTGCAAGGACTGAGGCTACAGGAACTTAACAGAAAAGATTAGGGTACCTTTTGAGGAAGGATAAACACTTCAATACAAATAAATTAATAAAATCAAAAATATTTCTTTGGATACTTTTTTGCACGAATGAAGAATATTTCTTGATAAAAAGTACGGCACTTTTCACTTAGCTTGTTCAATGTTTATATTTCTGGGAAAGTATTCACTTTCTATATCATCCGAGTGATTAGATTACATGTATGATCATTGAACTTGAAGATGCTCCTTTATTATTCCTTGTCGTTATCAGTGCCTCCAGGCTCCAGCTCTCACCCCAGTTATACTTGAATTTGAGATTAAATGCTTCCAAACTACTTATCAGTGCTAATAATTTTTCTTACAGTCCGGAGATCTTGTTAGAGCTTTAGTCTACCTTGAACTTGCCATGCGTGCGGGTGAAACATCTGCCATAGATGTTAAAGATGTGATACTGCAAACTCTTTCTCCAGAACTGACAGCTTGTGCCATGTCGTTAGCCGATGAGTGGCAGCCACCACTTTCTCCTCGGCATCACACAGAATGTATGTTCTTATCGTCTGAAAAGTTTATTTTTAAAATTTTTTATACACTTCAGATGCCCTTTTTTATTGTAATTTTTGCCCCTGGAAATCTAGTCTGCTTAGAAGGTTACGTTTGGTTCTATTTCTTTGCAGGATATCAAACCGTTCCTTTGGTACCAAGAAGTGTGGATGTTGTTCCAGTCTAAAATGAAATTGTGACCTGGGTAGACGCTTGTGTAAATTTGCCATATTTCATGATCTCTGTCATCCCACTATCTGTATAAATCGGCTACACTTCCTCAAACATCGTAACGATAAAAGGAGGATCATTTCAACAAAAGGGGAGCCTGGTCTTCTTCTATCTATGATCTTTTGAAAAGGATGTCACTCATGTTCGTAAAAAATCAAGATGGAACAATTATCTACTCCTGTATTTAATAACATTGGATGAAGAGGCAGCTTGTTGACAAAATCTCCCCTTGAAGCCTGGTGACATGATGCCAGTTTATCAAGGCAATGACACCTTTGTAGCAGAGGTGCAGTTATTTTATGTACTTCGAAATAGGTCGTTGGAAGAGTGGTGTGCTCCGGTCATTTATGATGCTTTCAGTTTTCCGTGATTATCCTTGCCCTTAGGCTGTTTTATTGCCTGCGGATTTCATTCGTAATTCTGGTATTCTCAAGGATGTTATTATCAAGGGAGGTGGGGTCTGGAGTTGGAGTCGGGACTGGGTCAGTTTGGCCCCAAACCGACCCGGGTTGGCTGGGGTCGCGACACAGGTCGGGATGGGGTTGGCTAGAGTCGTAAAAAATAATAATAAAATATTACTTACGGAGTTGGGGTCTTGACTCTTAAGGTCGGGATCGGGTCGGTCGGCTTCAAAAGTGACCGGGTCGGGATGGGGTCACGTTCCATGGTTATTATCTTGGTGCCTGATAAAATCTGAGATTCACGATTGGTAATTAACAAAGGATGACGTTTTTCCTCTTTTTTTCCTTTTTGTCACCGTATCTGGTTTTTTTCGTCTTCATGTTTGGTGGCAAACTCGTGTAATAGGCTCCGCTACTTTCTTATTACCTGTTTGACGGCAGTATTAAAAATAATATTATATCAATTTTATTATTGATATTTTTACTTTTAGATATTAGTGTCAAAACCAAAATTGATACAAGTTTAGGCTTGTACTGCATAACAATTTTTTTTGTATCACAAAGTTCCAAATTTGATATTATTAGTCGAACATCATTTTGTAATTTATATCAATATAATTTTTAAAATTGATATTGATAGAAATATCTAATACCATTATCAAACATAATTGTATGACTTTTTGGTTAGAATTTTAAAAAATAATATCACAAAAGTGAAAAGAAACAATATCAAAATTGATAGAAGTTGACATATTTATTACATAATATATTTTGTTTGTATTATAAATTTTAAAATTGATATTATTAGTTAAATATTTTAATGGTGGTTATCAATATCAATTTTAAAATTAATAATAAAAGATATATTTAATAATGTTAACAAATGAAATCTTTAGCAGAGGTGTATTATGAAGAGGCACTCATCGAGAGAAACGCTTGCCTTCGACTTTTGCAAGTATTTTCAAGGAGTATGCTTGTGGGTATAATGATATCTTTTCAATGAGTTTTTGTGCTTGACGAGAGACATTCATTGTTCCCTTGCCGTATGTTGCTGTATATCACCTCCTAACCAGTCGGCTTATTTGATCTAGAGCCTCTAATCCAAAGTCTAAAAAGGATTTAAAATTTTAAAACAAGTGTTAAAATTATAAAAAATTATAGAAAATATGCATTATCATTTCAAATAAAAATATTGTTCAAATGTTATATTTTGGGTCTCTTTCATGAAAAGCCATATTAGATCCGTTGCAATATTTGGTGATCTGATCTTACATCCAGTCCGATAGCCAGTCCAAGTCAGGTGGTGTTTGTTTAGGCTGAATATGAACAATCTAACTTCTTAATCTCACTTCTAACCTCAACTTGTGGTTCAAAAAGTAGTAAATTTGATTAAGGTATGAGAGATAAGCATGTTTGATAAAACCTCTAATTAAGATCTTATCTAGGATGAATTCATTTCAAGACAACGTGAAGTACACATGAGAGCATGAGCATACAACTTAGATAACATCCTTAATACAAAATTTTGATGTTATAATATTTTACAAAAACATTAATACGTATAAAATATTTTAAATACATTAAAAATAATTATTACAAACAAAGAGATAAAATCTTGAAATAAAATGTCTTATTAACCAAGTTGAATATGATAGAAATATATACTTTACAAGTCAATCATATATGACATGATTCGACATTTCTAAATATATCTTATTCAATTAATTAGGCAAATCTTCATTATAAACTCTTATTAGATGTGAATATCATAATGAAGTCATTGATCAAATACAATGATGATTAAATCATGGTGAGATCTTGATGATGAGATTGATCATCTAAAGGTATTTGATCTAAATAATATTCCTAGTCATAGGATACTTGAGACGGGACATCAAGGATCCAGATAGACTAGTATATGTGATGTCTTCTCATGTGATGAGGATACCGTTCTCATTGGTCATTAGTGTGGAGACACTAAGATACACATACAGGTGCTCATTAGTTGAATGAGTTCACTGAACTGACCGAATTAGAAACCCTGAATGATATCTTACCGAACTGTCAATCAGGGTTTTTTTTATCATCACGGTTGCATGGTTGGACCTTTGACCTGAGTCGCCAAGGATACCTTGTTGGGTGGAACTCTTGTGCTTTGATCATTGACTTATGGATCACCATTTAGATGGTCCAGTATAGCGATGGATCGAGTACAAGAAAAACTCGATGAAGGCAATTGAGCAGACAACAAGGGATCGTCCACTCTCGGTAAGTGAGAGTGAATATATTATGGGATAGTACTCTAAATCCCTGGCCAGGGTAGATAGGATAATTGGAAAAGGAGTTTTCCAATTAATCTAATTCCGAGTACAGGATCCTATAGAGTCGGTACACTAAGGAGTTGACAGTCGATGTCGTACTCCTTTCCAACCGGGACATTGGATGGATGAGGGTTTATATCCATGTGGTAATTGATGATGGAAAGGCTCAATAGAGATGAGATTATCCCCATAGCCATTTGGGATCATGGGATGTGGCTTGTACCCTTCATGATCGGTAGGCCGATTAATCTGTTATCGGATAACAGATTTAATTAAATTAAATAGAATTGTTCTATTTTATTTAGGTCTCAACCAAATAGGCTATTGGACCTAGTGAGTTACACACAAAAGAACTTATCCACAAGTATAGGGACAACGACATAATTTATGAAAATTTTAGGTTTTTATGAAAAAATTCAAAATTCTCTATAAATACTAATAGTTTCAGCCAAACCCTATCAAGCAAAGGGTGAAAATCACGTCCTTAGCCTCCTCCCTACCTCCTCCTCTCTCTAGAAGGTGTTCATGGTTGATGGAGCTCTGTTAGGGAAGAGTTCTCAAGGTCGGCGCGAAGGGAGAACCTACTATAGATGAAGTTCGTATGGATACTGCTGGAGATCGAACATTTGAACAGTTTGAAGAACTTAAGAAGTTCATTTCCTTCCTCTCTATGGGATTATATGAATTCCTATCAGGTATATTTGAATCCGTTTGATCAATTTTCAGTTTTCATCATTCGATTCTGATTGAGACAGATTCTAAAGGAACCCATAGGAATCGTCACTTTCGTAGCACCAAATTTTTATGGACGAATCCTTACAGAATAATATGCAAACATCATTCAAAAAAACATTTTTATATAAAAAACTTTTTAAATCCATATACACCCGTCACCCTGATACTGATCACGCTTGACGATAATTTCCCCTCTTTCTTTGTTTCTCCCATGTGACACAAGAAAGGTTGACCAGAAATATGGACCGTTGGGTAGAGGGGAGAAGAAGGAGGGTCATGTTCGAATAAAAAAAGTTTGAATGTTCCTTCGGAAATGATTAGAGTTTATTTTAGATAATAGAGTTTTGGTGAGAACTTTGCTCGGTGGTTTTACCTATGGTAGGTGGGGTGGATTGGGTCGGTTGGGCTCAAATCGACCTGGGTTGGCCAGGGCCGAGATCGAGTCAGGTCAAGATCGGTGGAAGTCACAATAAAAAAAATAAAAAATAAAAATTTTAAAATAATCATGGGGTCGGGATCGGGTCGATCGACCAAAAAATTGATCGAGTCGAACCCGAGTCACGACCCCATATTCCATGAAACATACTCCAACTTCTGTTCTCTAATTGAAGTAGAGAAAAGGTGTACATTCAGAGTAAACAAATGGCACCTTAAGTAGTCAGACGTATCAAATGGTATTGGATGACATGGTCAATATCTAGCTAGGTTGGATCCAATCTGGTCTTGATCGGTCGGGTTCATATCAGCCAAGACACGAATTGATCAATCTCATGCTTTTCCTTCTTTTGTCTCATCTACACTGTATATATTCATTGTACTTATCATTTTCTTGTATATTGGTCTTCCCACTTAAGTAATATCCTTAGTGACCTTAGCTTTAAAGTGGATAGTTATAATTTGATCCTATAAATCAAGACTATGATGGGTATTAAGGTTTCAGGGATAGAAAAAATAAATAGGTTGGTGGTAAATTATTATAGTTTGAGATATATGATTTAGGCTCTAAGGGGTTGTTTGGTATGGAATTAAATTAGGGATAAACTTGATTTACCCCTAAAATTTAGGGATTAGACCAGGTTTATCCCCAAAAAAATTGATGCCAAACAAGCTTTAAGTGGGTGTTTGGTGAAATGGTAACTTAGCGATAAATCAGGTTTATCCCCAAAAAAAGTCGGTGCCAAACGTGCCCTAAGGGGTTGCTTGTTACAAGATTAATTTTAGAATAAACCAAATTTATCCCTATGTTTATCCCAAATTAATTTGATACCAAATGTGTTAATCTTGTAACAAATAACCCTAAGGCTATGTTTGGTAAGTAGATAATCATGAATAAACTTGGTTTATCTTCAATTCTCTATTTGTTTTGCAAATAAAATGGGATTTAACATGGATTAACTCAATTCGATTTATCCCAAAAAATGAGGATAAAATGAAGGATAAGTCATCCCATCTAGTATATGAGATATTTTATCTCTAAATTTTTTTCAAGGGATAGCATCCAATCTAGAACATGGAATGTATATTACCATTTATGAATTATTTATGACATAAAGTTTAATTTTATATTCACAGTCAAAAAATATATATCAATATTAATTTTAAAATTAATATTTATATATCATATCAAATATAGGAAAAGGTTATCTCTAAACATATCCTAACTCAAACCAAAAGATAGTCACAATGAGTGATTTATCCCTATCCCCATCAATTTTGTCCCCGTAGCAAACGGAGCCTTTCTTCTTGTTGATGGGAATTATGTATTTTAAGAGTGATTAGGGTGGTGAATTTCAAAGTTATCTCAATTCCTTTCTTCTTGTTGTGTAGTTCATCGTATTGCTTGTCCATATACCCACAATCAGAATTGTATTTCGGAACACAAACATAGACATCTTGTTGAGACTTGCTTAGCACTTTTAAGTAATTTTGGCCTGCCTTATAAGTTCTGGGATGATGCAATTTTATGTGCTGCTTATTTAATAAATATGTTACCCACTTTTGTTCTACAAGGTTTTCCTTTATATGAAAAGTTGTTCAAAAAGTCTCCAAATTACAAGTTCTTACAAGTCTTTGGATGTGCATATTATCTACACTTATAGTCGTATAATTAACACAAATTTAGTTTACGGTCTGCATGTTATGTGTTCTTGGGGTATGGTATGGATCACAAGGGATGTAAGTGTTTGCAACCAATTACGGGAAGGATCTTTATCGCTCGAAATGTGATTTTTGATGAAGTTACTTTTCTTAAAAAGTTCTTATTGCTACAACTCCTCCCATGCATGACAGAATTCAGCCTATTTCAATGTTGATTCCTATTAATTCATATGTGTAGTCTTTACAACCGATGAGTCTCAGTCCTATTAATGTTTGTTTTGTTGATACAACACATGCTTTTCATGTTCCTACTGATACCCTTGTTTCAAGTCCTCCTGATTCAACACATATTACTTCTACACCACCTATTTCAGCAGATTGTTCAAATCCTCTTTAGGAACTTCATTCCCCTGCATTACCAGAGTTCGATTCTCCTGCTTTTGTTTCAAATTCATCTACTGGTCCAAAAAAATACCAATCCTTGGCAGAAATTATGGATACAACTCAATCAATTCTTGTTACTAAGTCCAGCAAGTATGCCTTGATAGTTTACAAAGACAATGAGCCAGCTTCATTTCGTGAGGCAAAAAAATTTCCACAGTGAAGAATTGCTATCTCTCAAGAATATTCTGCATTGCAAGCTAATAGGACTTGGCTTCTTGTTTCTCCTCCTCCTCACAAGAACATTATAGGGTGTAAGTGGGTATACAAAGTCAAGCGTAATTCTGAAGGGAAGGTGGTTTGGTATAAAACTCAATTGGTTGCCAAAGACTTCAATCAAGAGTTTGGTCTTGATTATAATGAGACATTTAGTCCTGTGATAAAACCAACTACTATCCGACTTATCTTGTATGTTGTTGTTACAAGAATAATTAGGAAACTTGATGTCAATAATGCTTTTCTTCATAGGAATTTAGATGAAGAAATTTATATGATACAACCACCGGGGTTTGTTGACAAAACTTGTCCCTTACATGTTTGAAAACTTATAGAAGTCTTTATATAGATTAAAGCAAACCCCTAAAGCTTGGTTTTTCCGGCTCTATTCTCACTTGATGTCACTTGGTTTCAAAGTATCAATTTGTAAGCCTTCTTTATATCTTCTTTCAAAAATTCTGTTATAGTGTCTATCTTAGTTTATGTGGATGATATCATCATCACTGTTAATAGTAACAGTGCCATAAAACAGATTGTCAATAGTCTTGATAAGGCTTTCTCCTTGAAAGATTTTGGTGATTTACATTTTTCTCCTTGGTATTGAAGTGCACCATGATGCTCACGGGCTATATTTTACGCCCTATTTGGTAACACTATTAGGTACCCCTATCACTATCAATTTTAAAATTGATATTGATAGGAACTATTAAGAGGTGTTTGGTTAATTGTATCAATTTTAAAATTTGTAGTACAAACAAAGCATATTATGTAATACAAGTGTCAACTTGTATTACTTTTGATATTGATACTCCAACATTTGAAAATATTAATATCAATATTGATATGGTATCAAAAATGAAACTCTAACCAAACAGGGCATAAAGCAAGAAAGATATATTCTAGATCTGTTACAGCATTCTCAGTTGCTTGATTCTAAGCCCTTCTCAATGCCTGTTGTTGTCAAAAACAATCTATCTACTACTGATGGGGAACTGTTATCCAACCCAACATATTATAGGAGTACTGTTGGATCCACACAATATGTTACCTTAACAAGACCTGATATTGCATACTCTGTCAATAGGGCCTGTCAATTCTGATAGAAATGTATGCCCTACAAGCCAATCATATATGATATGATTTGACATTTCTACATATATCTTATTCAATTAATTAAGCAAATCTTCATTATAAGCTCTTATTAGAAGTGAATATCATAATGAAGACCTTGATCAAATACAATGATGATTAAATCATGATGAGATCATGATAATGAGATTGATCATCTAAAGGTATTTGATCTAAATGTTCCTAGTCATAGGATACTTGAGACGGGACATCAAGGATCCGGATAGACTAGTGTATGTAATGTCTTCTCATGTGATGAGGATGACCGATCTCATTGGTCATTAGTGTGGAGACACTAAGATACACATACAGGTGCTCATTAGTTGAATGAGTTCACTGAACTGACCGAATTAGAAACCCTGAATGGTATCTTACCGAACTGTCTATCAGGGTTTTCTATCATCACGGTTGCATGGTATCATCACGGTTGCATGGTTGGACCTTTGACCTGAGTCGCCAAAGATGCCTTGTTGGGTGGAACTTGTGCTTTGACCATTGACTTATGGATCACAATTTAGATGGTCCTATATAGCGATGGATCGGGTACAAGGAAAATCCGATGGAGGCAATTGAGCGGACAACAAGGGATCGTCCACTCTCGGTAAGTGAGAGTGAATGTCCTATGGGATAGTACTCTAAATCCCTGGCCATGGTAGATAGGATAATTGGAAAAGGAGTTTTCCAATTGATCTAATTCCGAGTACATGATCATATAGAGTCGGTACACTAAGGAGTTGACAGTCGATGCCGTACTCCTTTCCGACCGGGACATTGGATGGATGAGGGTTTATATCCATGTGGTAACTGATGATGGAAATGCTCAATGGAGATGAGATTATCCCCATAGCCATTTGGGATCATGGGATGTGGCTTGTACCCTTCATGATCGGTAGGCCGATTAATCTGTTATCGGATAACGGATTTAATTAGAATTAAATAAAATTATTCTATTTTATTTAGGCCTCAACCAAATAAGTTATTGGGCCTAGTGGGTCACACACAAAAGGACTTATCCACAAGTACAGGGGCAAGGGCGTAATTTATAGAGATTTTAGGTTTTTATGAAAAATTCTATAATTCTCTATAAATACTAATGGTTTCAGCCAAACCCCATCAAGCCAAGGGTGAAAACCACGTCCCTAGCCTCCTCCCTACCTCCTCCTCTCTCTAGAAGGTGTCCATGGTCGATGGAGCTTCGTTCGGGAAGAGTTCTCGAGGCCGGCGCGAAGGGAGAACCTGTTGTGGATGAAGTTCGTGTGGATACTGCTGGAGACCGGACGCTTGAACGGTTTGTAGAGCTTAAAAATATCATCTTATTCCTCTCCATGGGATTATATGAATCCCTATCGGGTATATTCGAACCCGATTTGATCAGTTTTCGATTTTCATCGTTCGTTTCTGATTGAGACGGATTCTAAAGGAACCTATAGGAATCGTCGCTTCCGCTGCATCAAAATTTCATGGACGATTCCTTACAAATTCTTGGCTACTCCCACTGATCTTCATTAAGATATCTTAAACAGACTTACAATTTTGCTCTTCAGATTCAGCCTTCTTCATTCAACTTGACAGTGTTTTATGATTCAAATTGGGCAGGGTGTGTTGATGATCATCGGTCAACCACTGATTTTGTCATTTATCTTGGTTCTAATATTATTAGTTGGTGTGCCAAGAAACAAAAATGGTCACAAGATCAAGTACAAAAGCAGAGTTAAGATCAATGGCAATGGCCATTACAGAACTTCTGTGAACTGTTCACTTGGTTAAGGAGTTATCTCTTTCTTTTCATTCTCCTCCAATTTTGTGATGTGATAATGTATCTGCCATATACTACAAATATTATTTTTCGAGCCAGGGTTAAACACATTGAAGTTGATTTTCATTTTATTCGATAGCTTGTTCATCATAAAGAAATTCTCATTTGACACATTTCAACAAAGGATTAGGTGACAGATATATTTACCCAACCTTTGCTTGTTCAGAATTTTTACTTTTTTAGAACCAAGTTGAACATTTTGCCCATGCTCAACTTGAGGGGATTGTTAGGAATAGTGTACGAGAGGTTGACCCAGGATGATGTGGAACTATTGACTGTCTCTGTGCCATGTAATATCCACGTCATTCATCATGTAATTAATGTAATTCTGATGAATACATATATATGCAGGGCCGACTCACACATTGGCGATGTCGAGCCTTCATCCCTTGGTCTGAGCTCCCGCCTATTCCACTCTCGTCTCTGCTTCTTTGTTCCACTTCTTTGATTTTAGATCCAGCCTCAAGCCTACGCACGTGCGCTAAGGAGACCCAGGTCCAGACTATGATAAAGGTATAGAATACTTCTCCGGTGGCCAATATGGGATAAAATCCTTCAACACTCTCTCTCTCTCTCTCAGCCAGCCACCACCGTTAGAGCCACGATAGGAATACACGGGGTAGGGTCGAGCGAAAACATGAGCAAATCCATCGGAGGACAAAGCTTACTGTCTTACTAGCTCTGATATCATGTTAACCAACCCAAAATCGTGGTCCTGAGTTAGAGTGGCCCAGGCTTATAAACATGGGTGTCTCCCCTACTTTGTCAATATGACACTATTCTAAGTAGGAATATATAAGAATGTATATACATATCACGTATAATGAGAGTGCATATGAATATATATATATATGTATATCTCACTAATAGTGAGAGTATATGAAAAATGATTTGACTGAATATGTTTAGAAATCACTTTGTTTTGTTAGCCAAATGAGAGATGTTAGAACATGTCTAACCAATCGGATGGAATCGGAAAGATGTTAGAGATGAACAAGTTCATCTGCACCGGAGAATGCAGAGCACCGGAGAATGCAGAGACAAGAGCAATTGGAGCGGATCTGAAAGTTGAAATGCCTCTAAAAGAAAGAAGGTTGGGAAGAAAATTAAATTTGAGATCTCCCCAAAACATTGTCAGAAACAAATATTTCTCGGGAACAAATATTTGTTTTTGAATCTCTTTCCTCTGGGAGTTTCATCTTAATATCAACTCAATCTATTTATGGGAGTTTCATATCCAATTACCTTTTGCCCTTCTAAGTGCTTATGGGGTGTTTGGTTGCATGATAATGAAGGTTTTTGTTTTAATTTTTAAAAATTGTAAGAAAACTTGTTAAAAGAAGTGTTTGGTAACCATGACAATTTTATGTTTTAAAAGTGATTTTCTTCTTAAACAAAAAAAGTGGGTCTCACTTCTTTTTTTTTCTTGTGGTCCCCCACTTTGTTTGGTCATGTGCGGTAGTTACTCTTTTTTGTAATCACATCCCTCCAAACATGATAATTTTATATCATGAGTTGGTTCACTTTTTATTTTAATACAATTTTTTATCATGAAAGTGTACAAAAAATTATCATGCAACCAAACACCCCATTAGCCACTCATCTTGTGTGGTGTGGTGTTACAGTATAAGAATATATTGGGTTAAATTAGTAAACTACTAGCTTATTTAATTATTTTCTCAGTGATTTATGTTAAAAAATTCGATATTAAACTACATGCATGATTAAGCGTAATTTCACGGCACATGACTTTCTTGGAATGTACGTAGCCTGCAGTATGTTTGTTACGCATATTGAACAGCTAATTCTTTAATTCTGTAGTATTTTTTTCCTGTCACCTTATTTTAGTGGTATTTCAAATGTATTTTCTACATCTATATCTTAATGGGTACCTTTAATTTCATCAATACCCTTGTAAAACACTTTATACTACCGTATTTGATTTCAAATTAATGAGATATATATATTTGATTGCTTGATAAACTTGAATTTTTGTTATAAAAAAGTATACCTTTGAACTAAATTTTGTTGAAAAATATGTTTGACAATCAGTAAAAAATTATTTTATTTTTAAAAGAAAAATAAGAAAAAATTTTCTCTGTAGTCTAGATCCTTTAGTTATATACATGATCTTATTTCTTTTTTATGAAAAAAATATGGTATTTAGAATTTTAATTATTTTAAATTTTATTTAAATGTATGATTTTCGTTTCTGCCACCCTGCAACTCAGCTTCATTAGGGTCCCTTTGTTTACACGGAGAACCTACTCCATGCGTCAGTTTTCAGGAAAATATTTTCAACGGACGTATTTGGTTCACAATAACGAGGATTTTGGCATCCGCTTGAATGGAGCGGATGCTGTTTTCCGTGGTATAGCTCTCTTTTAATAAACTAGTTAAAATTACGTGCTTCGCAGTGCGCACAAAATTTTGATATTTATAAAATAATATTTTTTGTAAAAAACAATATTTATAGTTAATTTAAGTATGAACTAATAGTTGATAAATTCTAAGTTACTTTTTATTGTTAAAAAATGTACATGAAAAAATTTATGCGATTTAACATTAAATCAAAATTCATCTTATCATTTTAATACATTCACTTGGAAAATAAATTTAAAAAATTTACTTCGATAGACCATAACATCAATATTTTTAAAAATATATATAAATATACGTGTTGACATAAAGAATATTTTATTTTTAATGTAAAATTAAAAGATCGTGATTAAGTTCATTTACTTACTTGCTTTAATGATGACTCTCTAATAATTAATTTTTTTTCTTTTTACGAGATAGAATTTCTATACATTAGTGTGTGGGTTGCAACAAGTGATCCGTGTGTGGGTTGCAACAGGTGATCCAAACACTAAGATGCACATATGCTGCGTGTGGGCCGATTCAAGATCTCAGATCTCAAAGTTCCAAACGGAAAAAAAAGCCAAACACCATCAAATCCAAAAACTAAAATCAAGGGGCTGGGGATAACATATAGGGTTACAAAGTGCATGATTAATTCCACCGTCAGAAAGGGCGAGATGATAGATGTAGACATTGATTTCATCAAAAGAGAAAGTGAAAACATTTTATATCTGACATCATGATTAAATATTTCACCCTCGGCGATGGCTGCTGTGTGCAGCGATCAACCTTCACAGATGGCCCTATCATATGTTTGCATTAAGGGGGCATGTACTCCACAATCACCAAAGCGCCAACTGCTTCAAGTGCCTGCCACATATGACATATCGAAAGCGTCAAAATAAGATCGATTATGGCTCAAAATTCTAGTATTCAGCTAAGTAATTTCATGAAAAACATACAACAGTTAATGCTAGCAGAGAAGAGAAACTGAAAAAAAAACAAACAAAATGGTGAAGGTGTGACAAGTGAATGCAGCAGAATGGAAGAGAGTTGGTAGGTAGGTAGACAATGGTTCCATTCAATTGGAAGCAAACGGGTTACATAGAAGGGCAGTGTTCGTTGACACGAGAAGACCAAGAACAGATCTATGAAAGACCATCACTTGAAAATAGAAGAAACGGGTGTAAAAAAGAATACAGTCATGAATGCTAAGGGGTATATGGAAGAGAAGAGTCAGGTTCGTTAGTATGTAAATGCCTTTTCATGAGATATGAAAATCCTTCAAGATTGTCTAAACCTGAAGAATTGAAGATCGACAAAATCCAAGACTCCAAAAGACGAGGCATCTGGGAAGTACGAGAATCTGGCAATCCTTTAAAAATCAGAAAGTTAGTACGCGATATGAGAATCTAAGAATCTGAAAACATGTAAAACAAAAAATCTATCAAAATCAGTCAACCAGAGACATTTAAACCATAAAACCTTAAAAAATTGAAACTACAAACGTTGGAAGTTCATAAACTTGAGGGTCTGATAAAGAAAGAAAAGAACAAAGATTATAATATGAATAAAGGTTGAATATAAATAAAAAATCAAATAAACTTCAACTGAGAGGGTACGAAGAATTCTTTAAAAGAAAATTAGTCTTTAAATGTTGTCATAGTGAAGAAAAATAAGCAATGAATAGAATCATCGATGCATAAGTTTGTTTAGAAAATGAACATCACAATTTAAATCATGGATAAGGTCCATACAACAGTTGTCCTGAGAAGGTGCATTTTACTAATATGCATTCCTGAAAATTCAGCTTTGATTGGTCTTGAGAAACATTTTCTTCAGGTCACGCACAAAGAAAATTTGTATTAAATTAACAAGGTGCACATGATGATTTAAATTTAAACATTTCTTTCTGAAAATCTCTAGAACCAAACTTGGAGAATTATACATGGACAAAAACCAGACTATCTAGCATCTTAAAATTCTAAGTGTAAACTACAAGATAAATTACACATCGTGGGTACAAAGATGGAATGAAAGTATCACTGGAAAGGGAATCATATCACTAAGACCACATGTGGAAGAGAGCTCACAACCCGGTCCACTTCGCTAAGTGTATACTCTTCGCAACTGGTGAGTAGAACCAAGGCTGATGCTGGTACAAAAACAAAGACAAAAATAGAATTCTCCATTATTCCTAAGTTAAGCAAATACCATGTTAAGCAGAGAATTCCCTGATCCTTTGAATAGAAGACTGGTATGTCAAACAAAATCTCGTATCAGACTGATACACATGACACCATACATCATATTTGGCAAAAGTTTACAAGATAACTTGGGCAATCGTTCAACCATTACCTATGAGGCTCATTTACACCATCAGCTCGATGTATAGTTATGCAAAAACTACCAGTTTGAAAACCATGCAACATTAAGATACGTATAACAATTATCACAAGTGAATCAATATTAAAAATAAGGTAAATTTAGTCATTCATTAACCTTTAAATTGATCATTTCTAACTTCAAGCAAAGGTGAATTTGGCATCTTAAATTTACGAATTAACTTGACTTCGTAATTCTTCCGA
Source organism: Cryptocoryne crispatula var. balansae (assembly GCA_036172225.1). Taxonomy (NCBI): domain Eukaryota; kingdom Viridiplantae; phylum Streptophyta; class Magnoliopsida; order Alismatales; family Araceae; genus Cryptocoryne; species Cryptocoryne crispatula. The sequence goes on along the minus strand of CM069922.1, from coordinate 13,114,418 downwards.
TCACTGTAGGTAAAGTAAGATGCTTGCATTGATCATGCATAAGAAATGTAGATATTATATGTTTATGATTTTGAAAAATTAGTCCCAACGCTCCTAAGATTACAAACACATAATGACTACCAGTCACATGTCTGCTCTGGCAAAATGTCGTCTTGACCCCTCTTCGGCAGACTTGTATGTTATCATACATTATTGTTAAGTAGTGTGAATAACTACCAACCTCTAAAGGAGCATCGAACTCTTCTACTTCATGGTCTATTTGCTCATCTTGTAAATTGGTGTCAAGTGTCAACTACACACTTATGATACCCAACTGCATATATTTATTGTTTAAAAATTAAATGCACAAAAATGGAAAAAGATAGAAATATAAAGAGTTGAACACACAAGACAAAATCATGCAACAAAATTTCATGTAAAGTGCATCACTTGAAAATTGAAACATTTATGCCTCCAATAGTACTCATCCTTTCCTCTCAAGACAATCCTCTGTATAGACAAAGTACCTTGTCGTACCTGTAAACATAATCAGAATTTCAATTGTGAGAGTCATTTGAGTGTAAAATTAGCCAGTCTATCGCTCGACTGTGTGCATGTCATGGTTGGGGTGAGTCCAAGATTACCCTTCGAACCATATATTGTAAATGTTTTTCCAGAGCCAATTGCCCATATGTAAAAATACACACATTATACCCTTCTACTGCTGACTGCACTAAATACTGCATTAACATTGCATAAGGTTGGAAGCAAATAAAAATACGAATACAAATAAGTTCAGAAATGGCAATGAAATATTCACTTTTGTGTCCTCAAAAACATCATCTTGCGTAGCATTACCATCAAAGACATGATCATAAAGATGTTGAAGCACAAGATGGAGCAGGTCAAGATTTCAAATTATGTAGACAAGTATTGAATACGTTACATACTAAAGCCTAATAACTAAAGAATAAATGTAAGAATTGAAGCGAGAAACAAAGTGAGAAATAGTGGTCTAAACTCTAATGTACTTACCTGATCATCATTCTTTTTAGACTCCTCATATGCCTTAGATAACTCCTGTGCATGTTTCTCATATACATCAAGATTTCGGGGCTTGACAGATTGAGCATAGTCTCCATTAACTGATCCATTAGCACCAGATCATGCTTTTGAGTATCTACGGAGCATTACATCATTTATTCGTGTCCGAAGAGCAACACAAATTTCTTCCCCTTACACAATTGGAAACCAAAATATAGTTCTGATTCTGCACCCTTTCATATTGAACTTTCAAAAGAAGTAGGATAGCCTCAAGTAAAAAAATAAAGTTTTAACATAAACCTGTTTGGTTTCAAACTGGAAAAGTCAAATTCACATAAGCATGCATATAAAACCAGATTTTAAAATCGTTAATTCATAACCAAAATCAAAATCAATTCTCAAATCGAGTTTGAATTCCAACTCTAAAACAAATTCAAATTCACAAAACAACTTTTAACTGAAACCAAATGAAATTAACTTGAATCAAATTCCCCAAATCAATCAAATACAAATCAGGAAGAACCCAGACAAATCTATAATCTAAAAGTTGTAAGATTCAAAGAAATTGAAACACTTTCTAAAATTGATACTTGTAAATTCATTTGTAAGTTCTTGGAACAAGTAAGCTCTGTTAGTATGGCAAGCTATGACTCAACGACGCTCTAAAGTGCATTTGCTAGTATCACAAAATGACGTATTTTCAGACTGACTGTAGCTTCACCATACGTGCGAACAAACATACGTATATATGTACACAGATGGATACATATTTGTCAACATATTCATTCAAATGCACGGCTCCAATTTGCGTTGAAGAAGAAGAGCATTGACCGACCACCCAAGAAATGCATAATAGATTGGCTAAAAAATCGATATAAGCTGAAGACATTGATGATATTGATATGAGATGATTATGAACACTCGAACAAAGAAGAGATTAAAATCGCACGTTAGACCAGAGCCTCCATCGTCGAGAACAACACCAGATCAGCCAAGACGGCCGAAGTAACTGCCAGACAACGGGAGGCGCCAACGGTGCTTGGGGAGAGGGCGGCCACATCCGATGAGGTTGTCTCCAGAGGATCATCGAAGGCAGGCGACACTGGGGAAAGAGACATACCGGGCATTTCACGGGGCGAGGCGGGCGTCAGGTCGAAGCCGCGGGGTGGTGGATTGTATGCGGGAGAAAGAGTGGTTGTTGCGGTGGACGGAGCAGCGGCCTGCGAATGAAGGAGGCGAGGCGCCAGTCGTGGTGCCGGCTCCGGGTAGGACATTGATGAACTGATGTGTGTTAGATGTGGTGCCAGCACAGGGGATGGAAATGGCTCAGACGGCGAGGCTGGAGTGGAGGAAGGAGACGAAGCGATGTAGGGTGACACTGATGCCGGTGTAGGCAATGGCAACGGCTTAGACGGGGAGGGCGCCGGAGATGTTGGTGCCGGTGCTTGAGAGGGCAAGTATGGCCGAGGCGACGACAAGGGTGGAGGTGGGACAGGGGAAGGAGATGGGAGGATGTGGTGCGGGTGTGGCGACGGGATGGAGGCAAAGCGTGTCGTACGACGTGGTGGGGCAAGGGAAGGAGAGGGAACCGGCAACGGAGGTGGAATGCGGTGGCGGATACCCTGTGTCAGCGTGGGGACCGCCATCGCCTGCGTGGCGGGGGGTAGGGATGGTGCCGGGGCCAAAGAGGGTGTAGGCCACGCCAACGCCACGTGCTCTGCGGGAGAAGGCGACAGAGAAGGAGACGAAGCGATGCCGGTGTAGGCAACGGCAGACGGGAGAAACGACGGAGAAGGGGGCAGAGAAGCCGCGCTATCATCGAAGCCGCTGTGACACTCCATCGGACGGATGTAAAATAAATTTGGGTGATCGGACGTTGACAATCGGGAGGACGAAAAAACGGGATCGCCACTTCTATATACTAGGTTAGATTAGATATATAAAATAGATATCACCAATTTTAATAAGTTTACTTTTTAAAATTAATTTTTTAAAGACATATATCAGCAGATAGATAAATTCTTTTATTCTTATGTGTTTGAAAAATAAAATCATTTTTTTGAAAATATTTTTTTTACCGATCACTAATTTAATAAATTTATTGATAAAAATTTAACTGAAACTTGAGATAAAAAATGTTTAAATTATTTTTAATTAAATTATTTTACATAATAATTACAAGATCTTTTGTGTTAAACTATTAAGTAGTGCATATTTTATTTATTTGCTATTTTAGGTTTCCAAAATATGAATTTTGAGTAAAACAATTACATAAAAAATTTAGTTCTAAAAATATTTTATCATATAATTAATTTTAAAATATAAACTTGATATTACTGACTATATATAAATATTCAAGTAAATAAATGACTATACTATGGTAAATTTTATGTGAACTTTAAGAAAATGATGCAAAGATATCTGAATGACCGAAAATAATTTAATAAAATGATTCAAAAATAATAAAGTAATATATGTTGTTTTTAAGAAAAATACTTGACTAATCTCTAAATAATAAAATATGTTTTAAATTTCATTGAAAATAACTTCATGCAAAATAGTTTCCTTGATTTTTTTGCATCAAGATTTTGCTATAAATAAATAATTTAATTATAAAAATATTGATAAAATTATCTAATGATGTTATGTTCTACTTGAAGCATTTGATGAAATTTGACAGAAAAGTAACTACAGACAATCCAATGAAAAATAATCACAGATAATCAAATAACTAAAGATGTTTTCAGTTTTTATGGAAATAGTTTCCAGTGGAAGATATTTTCTTGGGTTTTAATTTTACTTGAAATGAAATGGACCTTAATTTCTCCAAGTTGAAATCGAGTTCCCACCCCTTCACACTCCATTTCGGCTTCCCGGCCTGGGTAGCCGTCACATTACGAATATGCCCCACCGAGAGAAAGAGGTCTGAGTTGCGCTGGCGTCCCAGCTAGGGCTGTAACTGGAGCGAAGCGGATAGGACGTTTTCGTATACACTCCGTTTAACTATTCGGATAATTCGTATCCACTTCGAATCGGATACGAATACGGATCAGATATTATAAGTCAGATGATCTTCGAATTTAGAACGAATATGGATAATATCTACTTCGGAACGTTATATTTAATTAATATATTTAATAATATATAAATACATAAAAATAAAATTATAAAATATAAAATTTATTATATATTATTAACATTAACTTAATATATTAATATATAATATAAAATATTTAACTATATTTGTAAATATAATGATTTAAATATATAATTATATATATTATGCATATATTATCAAAGATGCATTCCAAGTGGATCTTAAATGGAGCAGAACAGATATTTCTGTGTTTGTTTCGATTAATATTTGGATAATATTCATATTTGAATATTCATTCCGACGCATATCTAAAATCTAATATTATCTATCTAATACAAATTCATAACTAATTCCAATTTTATCCGTGTTCATTTAGAACCTACGTGGCGGTAACGTGACGTCGTGACAGTTCTGCCGTACTCTGACGAGGGGAGAGAGTAAGAGACATGCCTGCGCGTTATGTGCAGCTCTGCTTTGCCACCGCCGGATCAGGGACATAGATATAAGCAGGGATACCATATTTGAATTGACAAATTAAATAGAATTGATCTGTTCAGTTAAATTTGATTAGATTTAAATTATTTTTTAATTTAATTAATTTAAAATTAAATTAGATCAAATTTAATTAATTAAAATATAATAAAAATTATTATATCATCGTTAAAAATGATATTTAAATAGATTGAATAATAAATTAGTATTTTGTTTAATTAGTTATAATTTTTAATTTAATATACATGTAAAAAGATAATTAATTTATACTTCATCTAATTTTAATTTAACTTGATTCGATTTTAAAAAAAATGTTCTAAATTAAATCAAATCAACTCGTGCGCATCCCTATATTTTATAAACGATACCCTACGTATGTTTGTTCATGTCTCTGATCAGTTCGAGACAGAAGTGCGAACAAATCAATATACTTCGCAAGTAGTTCAAAACTTCGTGTCAATAAAAGTTAAACTAATTTATTTATGGTGATAAATGATTAAGTTTGAACAAAAAATTAAAGTTTGTCTTGTTAAATGAGTTGAGTTTAGAGTAATTTATGCTCGACTCATTCAGCTCATGAGTAACTCAGGTAAATATTCAATTAAATATTTATTTTAAATTTATAATCATTGATAATTATATATTCAATTAAAAAAATAAATTTGTTTTGAATTCAAATTTAGATCGAATTTTATAAATAAGTTAAAATTAACATTTGACGAATGTTTTTGTTATTTATTTTGAGTTTATAAATGAATTGATTTTGATTTTAAATATGAATGTGGAATGAACTCGAGTCTTATTATTATTCAAGCCTGAATTTGAAGTCAGACTCCATTAAGTAACTATCAAGTTTGAACAAAAATTTAGTATAATCTAAACACTCGAGCACAAGTTCAAACTTGATTAAAATAGATGAGTTGAATTTTGAACAACAACAAATATTACTCTAACTCATTTACATCCCTTAGTTATGAGAGAGAGAGATGGATTATGGAATTAGGAGAGGAGGTATGCACTGCAGTTGGGGATGCAAACGTGCTCCAGTTTCTACAAATATATTGTTTTTTTTAATTCGATGATATATTTAACGGAGACGAACTTAATCTTGAATTTGAATAGCAAATCAACTTAAATTCAACTTGCATTCAAGTTCAAAATCGATACAAATTTGTTTATAAAAGTCAAGATCAATCAAAATTACCTGTGAAATTAAAATTTAACTTATCTGTGAAATTTGAACTATATTTTAAATTCATGTTAATTTTTATTTTTCACTTAATTCATGTATCTAAGTTATAATTAGATATTAACTCGTACGCAGGCCCAGATGGCAGAACGTCACTGCTCTGACATCATCGTCTGAGAGCGAGAGCGGGGGTGCGTTGAGGACCTGAAGTAAAGCTGTGCCACCGCCGAGAGCGAGAGCGAGAGAGAGAGATAACGGCGTTAGGGGGTCCGCGTTACGATAACAGCTCTGCCATCGTCACTTATTCAGCAACTCTGTAGTGACTCGCCTTTTTATGGCAGCTCATAATGCTGTTTTTCGATTTCAAAAAAGAAAAAAACAGCTCGGCCATCGTCGTAATCAACAACTCTGCGGCTCTGCCATCCTCGTCTGCACAGAGAGAGAGGAGGAGGAGGAGGGAGATAAATACGGAGAGATGCAGAGAGATAACTGGGTTACGTCTGCCTTGTGGTAACAGCTCTACCATCGTTCCTCGTTTATCCAGCAACTCTGTAACGACTCGCCTTTTTATGACAACTCTTAATGCTGTTTTCCGATTTCAAAAAAAAGGAAAAAAACAGCTCGGTCATCATAATAATCGACAACTCTGCGACTCCATCGTCGTCATCTGCATAGAGAGAGAGGATGAGGGAGATAAATATGGAGAGAGATGTGCATTTCGGTAACTGACGCGGCTGTGCCATCGCCAGAAGAAAGGGATGGGTAACCGGATTATGAGAGAGAGCCGGGGGTGCCACTGCCGGAAGAGATAGACGGGATTACTTACTGGATTAGAAAAGAGAGAAAGAATGCGTTGCGAACTAGGACCGTAAATAGACACGAATAAAATTTGAAATCATTTCGAATTTGTATTCATCTAAATAAAAAATATTTGACCTTAGATATTTGTCGGAATAGATATTTGAACACGTATATTATCCTAATGTTAATTAGAACAAACACGAAAATGTTTGCTCTACTCGGTTTAAGATCCACTCCAAATTTATCTTTGATTATACTGCATAATATATATAATTATATATTTAAAATTATTATATTCATAAATATGAATAACTATTTTATATTATATATTAGTATATTAAGTTGATGTTGATAAATATATAATAAATTTTATATTTTATATCTTTATCTTTATGTATTTATATATTATTAAATATATTATTTAATTAATATTTTAAAATGGATATTATCCGTATCTATTTTAAATGTGAAAATCATCTAATTTATAATATTCGATCCATGTTCATATCCGATTTAAATCGGATACGAATTATCCTATCACGATCACATCACAATTTTACCATCGTCGTCTGAGAATGGAGAGGGAGACAGAGGCAGAGTAGAGAGCGAGAGATGTGCGTTGCAGTAACTGCGCAGCTGTGCCACCGTCTTAAAAGAGAGAGAGAGAGAGAGAGAGAGAGAGAGAGAGAGAGATACCGGATTTGGAGAGGGAGATTTGAAGGGGGCGTCCCTGCTCCATATCCGCCTTTTCGGACCTTCGCGATCTGGTCCAGCTCCTTCCTCCAATCTCCACTCGTCGCCGTGCCGTCTGTCGCCGGAATTTCCACGGCCATCTCCGATGGCGTCTGCTCTTCTTGCACCAATCATGAAACGGAGAGCCGCAGATTCTGAATCCGATCGTCGGTGAAGAGAGAGGGGTTGCAGTTTTCTACTTACGAAGGGGAGGACGCTTATGGGGTGTTTGGTTGCATGATAATTTTTTGTACACTTTTATGATAAAAAATTGTATTAAAATAAAAAGTGAACCAACTCATGACATAAAATTATCATGTTTGGAGGGATGTGATTACAAAAAGGAGTAACCACCGCACATGACCAAATAAAGTGGGGGACCACAAGAAAAAAGAAAGAGGTGAGACTCTCTTTTTTTGTTTAAGAAGAAAATCACTTTCAAAACATAAAATTCTCATGGTTGTCAAACACCTCTTTTAACAAGTTTTCTTAAAATTTTTAAAAATTAAAATAAAAACCTCAATTATCATGCAACCAAACACCCCATTATGTCTTTTCACCTTGAGCGAAGTTTGATTTATTAGTCTGACTGGAGTCCGGACAAAAAAGACATTTTTTGAAATTTGGGTGAAACTTGATTTAACTCAAATAGAATGCTAGTCTACAGTCAACTATATTATGACCATAATAATATTTTGATAAAATCTAATTGATTACTTCAAACAATAAATATTTGCGTACATCAACTCCCGATCCGTTTAGGAGGATCGAGCTTAACAAAAGGTCCGAACTTCCAATATCTTTGGAGCAAAGTTGGTGTCGTGACATGACCAATATACCCTCGTATGTTGGCTGTTACGATCCTGACTACGGACTTTTGATAAAATATTTAAAAGATGATTAAATTTAAATTAAATCATGATAAAATGAGGTATAACAATTTTGTACTCTAAATATAATAACATTTTGTAATTGTAAATGTAACATGGCATGATAAATTGATTAATATTTAATTTTTTATATTAGATTTAATTATTAATATAGATTAGAACTAATGATGACTAATGTATGATCACGATCAAATTAACTTTTTGCTTCAAATGTAATATTTCGGGTTTTTTAGCATTATTTAGGTTACTATCATTGTGTTTTAATTATTTCCGTGATGTGTTTAAATTATTTTAAAATATTTTTTTAGATACACAAGTATTTTTTATATAGTGTCTTCTTTATTTAGCAAATCATTATATTTTATTCATATTAGGTGCTATCTAATTATTTAGTCTCCCTTCTTTTTCCTCTTCTTTTTCAACTCTTATTTATATCCTTCTTCCGATGATTTTTCTCCTCTTTTTGATACCCTAAATTTCACTCTCCCATCTTCCCCTCACGAAACCGCCGGCCGCCTCTTCTTCCCGCACCCCACGAGCGTCTCCGCGCAGTCAACCGCGCGCACTTCCGTGCACAGTCAGCGTCGCTGCCTCGCTGTCCGCACCACCACCCTCGCGCGCTTCCGCCAACGTCAGCGCCGCCTCGCCGCGGCCAACGTCGCCGCACGCAGCACCTTGCGTCCGCTGGCCGTGCGCCCTCCGTGCGCCGCCGCCCCTATCGCCGACGTAAGTATTCTCTCTCCTATCTATTCTTCCATCTCTCCTATTATCTATGATATTATTTTTTCTTAATCTTTTCTCTATATTTATTTTTAATTAATATTAAAATCAGTTGATTCTCTATTTAAATCAAAATAGAATCAATTAATTTTAATTATGATTTAATTTTTAATTTTTATTTTGATAATTTTAAATTTGTTAATTTTTATCAAAACAAAATTAAAATGTCGTATGATTCGGTTTACATCCGTACGTCTATGTTATTGGTTCTGGTGGCCGCTCAAAATCCCCCGACAGGCGGGCGGCGTAGGGCCGCGTATTTACTCCCGGGTCGGCCCCGGTCCGACCGAGTCGGCAACTCGGAGCGCAACCCCATTCGTTCCGGAAAGGATCGAACGGAATGCAGCGGCCGGGCGGCCGGTTGACAGATTTCGGACGCGTCTAACCAAACCCCAAACTCGCCGTCCCCGGGATAGGGCTGTAAACGGATTCGGATAAAATCCGGATTCGGTTCGAATTCGTATTCGGATAGGCGGATATTATCCGTTTAAGTTGCTCCGACGGATAGTTATTTCGGATTCGGATATTATCCGAAAACTAAACGGAGCGGATTCGGAATCAGTAGATCCGCTCCGGTTAAGATCCGGTTCGATCTGAGCCATTAGATGTAAGATCCAACGGCCATCTTTAAACCATAACATTTCACCTCCGAATCCCTAATCCCTCCAGCCGGCCAGCGCCCGACTCCCCCATCCCGACATCCCGCATCGGCGCATCCTCGCGGCGCCTCCCGAGCACCCCCCCCGTTCGGCCTCCCTCCCGAGCATCCCGGCGGCGGCAGCATCCCCCCCCCCCCGTTGGGCCTGCGGCGGCGGCGGCTCCCGAGCATCCACCCCCCCGTTCGGCCGGCGGCGGCGGCGCCTCCGGATCACCCCCCCCCCCCGTTCGGCTGCGGCGGCGCCTCCGGATCATCCCCCCCCCCGTTGGGCTGCGGCGGCGGCGGCTCCCGAGCATCCCCCCCCCGTTCGGCCGGCGGCGGCGGCGCCTCCGGATCATCCCCCTCCGTTCGGCTGCCGGCGGCGGCGCCTCCGAATCCCCCCCCGTTCGGCCAGCGGCGGCGGCGCCTCGGATCATCCCCCCCGTTCGGCCGGCGGCGGCGGCGCCTCCGGATCACCCCCCCCGTTCGGCCGGCGGCTGCGGCGGCGCCTCCGGATCACCCCCCCCCCCGTTCGGCTGCGGCGGCGGCGCCTCCGGATCCCCCTCCGGACTTCGCCTACCTCAACTAGGGAGCCGAACCGCAGCCGGCCGGGAGCTGCGCTTGGTCTTGGTGCAGGGGAGGGGTAGAGAAATCCCTGCTCCATCCTTCGCAGTTGTCAATGGCGTCGATCTCTCCCTCCATCCCTTCCTGGTAACAGTTTCTCGGTCTCCATGTTCCGCCGTTGGGGGGGGGGGGGGCGAAGCGGATATTATTCGTATCCGCTCCGTATTCGAGAGATATCCGATTGGGAAGATCCGCTCCGTATTCGAATTCTAACCGGAGCGGATATCCGATATCCGAATTGACTAGCGGAGCGGATTCGGAAATGGCATATCCGCTCCGTATCCGCTCCGTTTACAGCCCTACCCCGGGAGAGTCCAGATCGTTTCAGTTTTCGAGTAGAGAGAGCTTGTTGTGCAGCTTTCAATGACGCGTAAATATGTGATGTTATGTAAGTCGAAGTAAAGAGTATATTTTAATGATCGTGTAAAATAGATGTGACACGGTTCGATAGTAAATCAATAAAAAATCGACGGTGAATATCTAAAATTTCGTTAATTTAATAACGAATCGATAGGTCGATAATAAAATTTCAAAGACTCGATAATAATTTAATAAGATTTTGATGACGAATTTTGATAATAAATTTTTAAAGATTCGATAATAACTTAAATTAGACTCGACGAGGAAATCTTGAAAAATATAAACAGCATCGTATCGTATCCAATAAAGAACTGAGGTGATCCGAACTCTGCCCTCGGGGGCTCGGCTCTGTCGTACGCGGCAGGTGGGCAGCTGCCGCAAGGACAAGGAGCAGAGCCGACGGTTGTTGCCAACTGCCGGAAAAGAACAGCTCTCCCTCTCGACTCGCCGGCGGAAGAGGGACGGCAGAGCACGGCGGTCGGGCACCCCCTCCTCCTCCTTTCTTTCTCTCGGCGGCGGCGATCGAGCGCTCACATGGCGCACAGGAACAGAGGGGGAAAGGGCGTGACGGAGGAGGGCTCCATATTTATCTCCCTCATCCTCTCTCTATGCAGATGTTACCCATCCCTTTCTTCTGGCGATGGCACAGCCGCGTCAGTTACCGAAATGCACATCTCTCTCCATATTTATCTCCCTCATCCTCTCTCTATGCAGATGACGACGATGGAGACGCAGAGTTGTCGATTATGACGATGACCGAGCTGTTTTTTTTTTTTTTTTGAAATCGGAAAACAGCATTAATGGGATGTTTGGTTGCATGATAATTTTTTGTACATTTTCGTGATAAAAAATTGTATTAAAATAAAAAGTGAACCAACTCATGACATAAAATTATCATGTTTGGAGGGATGTGATTACAAAAAAAGAGTAACCACCGCACATGATCAAATAAAGTGGGGACCACAAGAAAAAAGAAAGAGCTGAGACCCTCTTTTTTTGTTTAAGAAGAAAATCACTTTCAAGACAAAATTGTCTTGGTTGTCGAACATCTCTTTTAAAAAGTTTTCTTACAATTTTTAAAAATTAAAATAAAAATTTCAATTATCACGCAACCAAACACCCCATAATGCTGCTTTTCGATTTCAAAAAAAAAACAACTCGGCCATCGTCGTAATCAACAGCTCTGCATTGCCATCGTCGTCTGTATAGAGAGAGGAGGAGAGAGATTAAATACGGAGAGAGATGTGCATTTCGGTAACTGACACAACTGTGCCATCGTCGGAAGAAAGAGATGGGTAACCGGGATTAGGAGAGAGAGGGGGGGCTGCGTCGCGGTAAAAGCCTTGCCGTGCCAGAGGCGTGCCACTGTCGGAAGAGAGAGACGGGATTACTGGATCAGGAAAGAGAGGGGGACTGCGTTGTCACATCACAGCTTTGCCATCGTCGTCTGACTACGAAGAGATAGAGGCAGAGTAGAGAGCGAGAGATGTGCGTTAACTGTGCAACTGTGCCACCGTCTGAAGAGAGAGAGAGATTACCGGATTTGGAGAGGGAGATTTGAAGGGGGCGTCCCTGCTCCTGCTTCATATCCGCCTTTTCAGGCCTTCCTGATTTGTTCCAACTCCTTCCTCCAATCTCCACTTGCCATGCCGTCTGGCCATCTGTCGCCAGAATTTCCACGGCTATCTCCGGTGGCGTCTGCTTTTCTTGCACCAATTATGAAACAGAGAGCAGCAGATTCTGAATCTGATCGTCGGTGAAGAGAGAGGGGTTGCAGTTTTCTACTTGCGAAAGGGAGGACGCTTATGTCTGTTCACCTTGGGTGAAGTTTGATTTAAGGTGTATTTGGGTCTACGTAAAAATTCAAACAATTAAAAATATTTTTAAGTCACAAAAATAAAAATGCTTTTGTTATAGATTACGGATGAGCTAAGGATAATGTAGATTCGCACTTCTATATATTTGTTATAGATTAGAGACGAGTCAAAGATAATATTAATGAATAATGATATTATTTTTAGGTCATAAAATAAAAATAAATAAAACTCAGATAATTAATGCACATGAATACACATATTTCATGGATAATAAGAATATATAAGAATGTGTATACATATCACAGAGAACGAGAGTGCATACGAATATACATATATCTCAACATGAAAAAATGATTTGACATCTCAAAATCTATAAATAATTATATCTTCACCTACAATGAATTAGTTTAAAAATCACTTTGTTTTGTTAACTAAATGAAAGATATTAGAACATGTCTAACTAACCTGTTAGAATTGGAAAGATGTTAGAGATGAACAAGTTCATCTGCACCAGAGAATGCGGAGACAAGAGCAATTGAAGTGGATCTGAACGTCGAAATACCTCTAAAAGAAAGAAGGTTGGGAAGAAAATTAAAATTGAGATCTCCCCGAAACATTGTTGGAAACAAAAATTTCTCGGGAACAAATATTTCTTTTGGAATCTTTGTTCTTTTGAAGTTTCATCTTAATATCAACTCAATCTATTTATGGGAGTTTCATATCCCATTACCTTTTGCCCTTCTAAGTGCTTAGCCAATCATCTGGTGTGGTATGGTGTTACAGTATAAGAATATAGTGAGTTAAATTAGTAAACTACTAACAAGTTCATTTAATTATTTTCTTAATTAGTGACTTATGTTAAAAAATTTGATGTTAAACTGCATGATTAAGCGTAATTTCACGACACGTGACTTTCTTGGAATGTACATAGCCAGTATGTTTTGTTAAGGATATTGAACAGTTAATTCTTTAATTCTGTGGTGTGTTTTTTCAGTCACTTTGTTTTAGTGGTATTTCAAATATATTTTCTACATCTATATCTTAATGGGTACCTTTAATTTCATCAATACCCTTGTAAAACACCTTATACCACCGTATTTAATTTTTATTTCTTTATTGATACAAGCAATTTTACTTTCAAATTAATGAGATGTTTGATTGCTCGATAAACTTGGGTTTTTGTCATAAAAAAGTATACCTTCGAATTAAATTGTGTTGAAAAATATGTTTGACAATCAGTAAACAATTATTTTATTTTTAGACAAAAATTAAAATTTATATTTTTCTCGGTAGTCTCGATTCTTTAGTTATATACATGATCTTATTTTTTATGATAAAAATATAGTATTTAATTTTATTTAAATGTATGATTTTCGTTTCTACCACCCTGCAACCCGGCTTCATTTAATTTCTCCAAGTAAATGGAGTTCCCACCCCCGAGAGAAAGAGGTCTGCGCCGCACTACCACCGTTAGGACTGTTCACTATCTAGCTCAACTCAAAAAATTAAACTAAATCAGAAGTTTAGTTCGATTTAGTTTGATTTGAATTACCAATCGATTTAGTTTGATTTTTAGAGCCTTTCAAATTAAACCAAATCACTAAACCGATAACTCGAATTAGATTAAATATTTTATTTTAAGTTATATATAATACAATATCTATGTGTCTTTTTCTATAAAAATAAATTTGTTTGAAGAGTTTTTTAAGACAAATTAATGAAATGTATAAACACATACACTAAATTTTAATAGAATGTAATTTAAAATAAAAAAATAAAGTTATATATTGACATATTTACTTTATCTTAATAAAATATGGTTTGAACCGAACCGAACTAAATCAAACCGAATTAATTTGATTTGTTTTGGTTTGATTTGGGAGATAGTTTAGTTTGAGAAAAAAATACTCAGAAACCAAACTAGATCATGAACACCCCTAGCCACCGCCGGATCGGGGACAGAGATATAAGGAGGGATACCATATTCGAATTGACAAAGTAAACATAATTGATATGTTCAATTAAATTTAAAATATTTTTTAATTTAATTAATTTAAAATATTTTTAAACAAAATTAAATTAGATCAAATTTAATCAATTAAAATATAATAAAAAATATTATATCATCACGAAAAGTGATAGTTAAATAGTTTTAATGATAAAATAATATTTAGTTTAATTAGTTATAATGTTTAATTTAATATGAATGTAAAAGATAATTAATTTATACTTCATCTAATTTTAATTTGAACTAAATCAAATTAATTTGAATCGGTTGATCCGATTTAATTTGAAGACGAGGTTTAGTTCGATTTGATTTAAAAAACATATTTTAAATTAATCAAGTCAACTCTTGCGCATCCTATACTTGATAAACGATATTTTAATATGATTTTTCATGTCTCTGATCAGTTCGAGACAATAGTGCGAACAAATCAATATACTTCGTAAGTAGTTCAAAACTCGAGTCAATAAAAGTTAAGTTTTGATTTGAACTGAATCAAATTAAATTGAATAGGTTGATTCGATTTAATTTGAAGACGAGGTTTAGTTCGATTTGATTTAAAAAATATATTTTAAATTAGTCAAGTCAACTCTTGCACATCCTATACTTGATAAATGATATTTTACATATGATTTTTCATGTCTCTGATCAGTTCGAGACAATAGTGCGAACAAATCAATATACTTCGTAAGTAGTTCAAAACTCAAGTCAATAAAAGTTAAGTTTTGATTTGAACTGAATCAAATTAAATTGAATCGGTTGATTCGATTTAATTTGAAGACGAGATTTAGTTCGATTTGATTTAAAAATATATTTTAAATTAATCAAGTCAACTCTTGCGCATCCTATACTTGATAAACGATATTTTACATATGATTTTTCATGTCTCTGATCAGTTCGAGACAATAGTGCGAACAAATCAATATACTTCGTAAGTAGTTCAAAACTCGAGTCAATAAAAGTTAAGTTTTGATTTGAACTGAATCAAATTAAATTGAATCGGTTGATTCGATTTAATTTGAAGACGAAGTTTAGTTCGATTTGATTTAAAAAATATATTTTAAATTAATCAAGTCAACTCGTGCGCATCCTATACTTGATAAACGATATTTTACATATGTTTTTTCATATCTCTGATCAGTTCGAGACAATAGTGCGAATAAATCAATATACTTCGTACGTAGTTCAAAACTCGAGTCAATAAAAGTTAAGTTTTGATTTGAACTTTGATTCGATTTAATTTGAAGATGAGGTTTAGTTCGATTTGATCTAAAAAATATATTTTAAATTAATCAAGTCAACTCTTGCGTATCCTATACATGATAAACGATATTTTACATATGATTTTTCATGTCTCTTATCAGTTCGAGACAATAGTGCGAACAAATCAATATACTTCGTAAGTAGTTCAAAACTCGAGTCAATAAAAGTTAAGTTTTGATTTGAACTGAATCAAATTAAATTGAATCGGTTGATTCGATTTAATTTGAAGACGAGGTTTAGTTCGATTTGATTTAAAAAATATATTTTAAACTAATCAAGTCAACTCTTGCGCATCCTATACTTGATAAACGATATTTTACATATGATTTTTCATGTCTCTGATCAGTTCGAGACAATAGTGCGAACAAATCAATATACTTCGTAAGTAGTTCAAAACTCGAGTCAATAAAAGTTAAATTTTGATTTGAACTGAATCAAATTAAATTGAATCGGTTGATTCGATTTAATTTGAAGACGAGGTTTAGTTCGATTTGATTTAAAAAATATATTTTAAATTAATCAAGTCAACTCTTGCGCATCTTATACTTGATAAAGGATATTTTACATATGATTTTTCATGTCTCTGATTTCGAGACAATAGTGCGAACAAATCAATATACTTCGTAAGTAGTTCAAAACTCGAGTCAATAAAAGTTAAAGTAATTTATTTATTGTGATAAATGATTAAGCTTGAACAAAAAAATAAAATTTGTCTTGTTAAATGAGTTGAGCTTAAAGTAATTCATACTCAAACTCATTCAGCTCATGGGTAACTCGAGTAAATACTCAATTATTATTTATTTTAAATTTATAATCATTGATAATTATGTATTCACTTAAAAAATAAATTTGATTTGAATTCAAATTTAGATCAAATTTTATAAATAAGTTAAAATTAACATTTGACGAATGATTTTGTTATTTATTTTGAGTTTATAAATGAATTGATTTTAATTTTGAATAAGAATGTGAAGTGAACTTGAGTATGATTATTATTCAAGTCCGAATTTGAGGACACACTCGATTAAGTAACTAATCAAGTTTGAACAAAAATTTAGTATAGTCTAAAAACTCGAGCTCGAGCTCAAACTTGATTAAAATAGATGAGTTGAATTTTGAACAACAAAAAATATTACTCTAACTTATTTGCATCCCTTAGTTATGAGAGAGAGAGAGAGAGAGAGAGAGAGAGAGAGAGAGAGAGAGAGAGAGAGAGAGAGAGAGATGGATTATGGAATTAAGAGAGGAGGTATGCACTGCAGTTAGGGATGCAAACGTGTTGGAGCTTTTACAAATGTATTAATTTTTTTTCAAACTTGAAAAATATACATAATCGAGATAAACTAAATCTTGAATTTGAATAACAAATCAACTTAAATTCAACTCACGTTCAAGTTCAAAATAGATACAAACTTGTTTATAAAATTTAAGATCAATCAAAATTAGTTGTGAAATTGTAATTTTAATTTATTTGTGAAATTTTATCTACATTTTAAATTCATGTCAATTTTTATTTTTGACTATTTTCATATATCTAAGTTATAATTTATTTTTAAAATAAAAATTTAATCAAATTACTCATAAACTTATCGAGCAAAAAGAATTTGTTCATATTTGACTTATTTAATATAATAAATTTTATTTTATATTCAAATATTTATTTAACTTAACAAACGAGTTGAATCTAATATATAGAGTTTCGAATCACTTGCACAGTATTAACTCGTACGCAGACCCAGCCACCCAGGTGCCAAAACGTCACAGCTCTACCATCATCGTCTGAGTAGGGAGAGAGAGAGGGGGGTAGGGGTGGGCACGGTTCAGTTTGGTTCGATTTAGACCATTTTTTTCAAACCGAATCATCCTCTCAAATCGAATCGAATCAAACTGAATCAATTCGGTTTGATTTGGTTTAAATCGAAAATAAATAAATAAATTTAAATTAATTATTTTTACTTATATATACTAATTTTTAAGTTAAAAACAAAAATAAAATTATTTTATTGCAAAATTTATAAAAATATTATTTTTATTAATACTATAATAGTTTTTTATATTTTTTGATTAAGTTGGTTAATGGTTTGGTTTGGTTTAAATCGGTTTGGAGGTTTTCCAAATCAAATCAAACTGAAAGGGGCTCCAAACCGAACCGAATGGGATGGTTCGATTTGGTTTCTCGGTTTGAACCGTTTTGTGCCCACCCTAGGGGGGTGCGTTGCGGTAAAGCTGTGCCGTCGCGCGTGCGCGCGCGCGAGAGAGAGAGAGAGAGAGAGAGAGAGAGAGAGAGAGATAACGGGGTATACGTTGCGGTAACAGCTCTGCCATCATCACTTATCCAGCGACACTATAATGACTCGCATTTTTACGGCAATTCTTAATGTTTTTTTCGATTTCAAAAAAAAAAAAAACAGCTCGGCCATCGTTGTAATCAACAGCTCTGCCATCAGGGGTGTAAACAGAATCCGATAATCTGAAATTTCGATTCGATTCTGATAAAAATTAACGAGTTTGGAAACTGTTTTTGTATCCTATAAGTTATCAGAATCGGATATTCCGATAGCTTATCGGAATCGAAATCAGAATGAGGTGATTCCATTTCTGTTTATCCGATTTCGATAATAAATAAATAAATATAAGGAAAAATAATCAAAATAAAGTCAAATAAATCATAAAATATAATAGATAAAATGATAAAATGATAAAAATAAAGTTTTAAAATATTATATCAAAATTTATTAAATATATGTGAATTATTAATAATTTTTTGTATAAAAATTAATATCTATTATCGAAATCGAAAATTATCAGATTCGATTTCAATTTCGATAACGGAATCGGAATCGGATTGAAATCGGAACATGATAATTCCGAAATTATCGAAATTAGAATCGAAACACCTTATCCTTTATCAGAATCGAAATTGAATTCTGTGATTCTGCTACCGAATCTGACTCATTTACACCTTTATCTGCCGTCGTCTGTATAGAGAGAGGCGGAGGGAGATAAATACGGAGAGAGATGTGCATTTTGGTAACTGACACAGCTGTGCCATCGTCGGAAGAAAGAGATGGGTAACCGGATTAGGAGAGAGAGAGGGGGGGCTGCGTCGCGGTAAAAGCCCAGCTGTGCCAGGGGCGTGCCACTGCTGGAAGAGAGAGACGGGATTACTGGATTAGGAAAGAGAGGGAAACTGCGTTGCGAACTAAGACGGGAAATAAATAAGGATAAAATGTGAATTCAGTTTGAATTCGTATCTATTTATTTAAATAATATCTAATTTTAAATATTCATCCAATTAAATATTCAGATACGAATATTCATCGAATTAGATATTCAGATACGAATATTACTCGAATGTTAATTATAATAGACACGAAAATATTTACTCCGCCCCATTTAAAATTCATTTCGAACCTATCTTTGATAATATATATTCACAATATATATAATTATATATTTAAAATTATTATATTTACAAATATATTTAAATATTCTATATTATATATTAGTATACTTTAAAAAATATATGATAAAATTTATATTTTTTATTTTTTTTTTCTATATATTTCTATATTATTAAATATATTAATTAAATAATATTTAATTAATATTTCGAAACGAATATTATCCGTATCTACTCCGAATTCGAAGATTATTCGACTTTTAATATTCGATTCGTATTCGTATTCGATTCGAATCAGATACAAATTATCCAAATAATTAAACAGAGCCAATACAAAAATGCCGTATCTACTCTGTATCCGCTCTGTTTACGATATCGTTACGAACACATCACAGTTTTGCTATCGTCGTCTGAGTATGGAGAGGGAGACAGAGGCAGAGTAGAGAGCGAGAGATGTGCGTTGCAGTAACTGCGCAGCTGTGCCACCGTCTTAAAAGAGAGAGAGAGATACCGGATTTGGAGAGGGAGAATTGAAGGGGGCGTCCCTGCTCCTGCTCCATATCCGCCTTTTCGGGCCTTCGCGATCTGGTCCAGCTCCTTCCTCCGATCTCCACTCGTCGCCGTGCCGTCTGTCGCCGGAATTTCCACGGCCATCTCCGGTGGCGCCTGCTTTTCTTGCACCAATCATGAAACGGAGTCTGATCGTCGGTGAAGAGAGAGCGGAGGATACAGGCTGGTTTTCTACTTGCGGAAGGGAGGACGTTTATGTCTTCTCACCTTGGGTGAAGCTTGATTTGGGGTGCACTTGGATCCTTGTGAAACAGGTTAGATGTATCGACTTCTCTCCATTTACTTACTGAGTAGCGTGTTTATTTGATTCCACGTAAAAAAGTGGTCCACGGAAAATATTCTCTGTTGACTGCGCCGAATTCTTGAATACCGCATCCGCAAAATTGCTCCTGACGCCGTTTCCGCCTGTTACGGACACATACGCTTTTTGAACATCCACGGTACAAAGTTTAGAGGTAACGTTTGTGTTATAATTTGTATTTATATATATTGATTCAAATAATTTATAATATTTTTAAATATATCTTTATAAAAACTAAAAATATTAATAAATGTTTCCATCTATTTTTTATCGAAGATTATCTTCAATATGTAAATGTCTTTAAACTAATATTAGTTATTTTTTGTTAAAAATATATCTTTGTAATATTCTATTTTTTTGGTAGCATCAAAGATTATCATCACAGTGTAAACGTATTTAAATAACATTACTCACAATTTTTTTATTTTTTGTTAACAATATCCCTCTAGCATTATAATTTTTTTTCTTCTGGCATCCTCTAAGTGAGGATATTTGTGAAAAAAATATCAAAAACTTGAATAATGATGATTTACATATTTTATGTGTAGTATTTTATTTTTTTAGAATATATTATTTCAATCATTTTAAAAAGTTTGAATTCTATAAAAACATATTTATAAATAAAAATTATAATTTTATTTGAAAATTTTATATAATTTTAAAGAAAACCAATATAAGATTTAATATATTAAGATACCAACTATTTTAAAAATAGAAAGTAACACCATGAAATTTTTTGTAACTTTTTTTGGAAATCATTTTCAGGTGAACTAAATGAGACATTTGTAATTTTTTCCACTGAAAACAACTTCCCATGTAAAAGATTTTCGTAATTTTTTCTTTTACGCTGAATCAGACGCACCCTTTAGTCTGGCTGGAGTCCAGACAAAGAAGACAATTTTTGAAACTTGGGAGAAACTTGATTTAACTCGATTAGAATGTTAGAGTCTAAAGCCAACTATATTCTGATTATAATAATATTTTAATAAAATCTAATTGATTACCTCAAAGATAAATATTTTTTTATATTTACTTCAACCAATGAATAGGCCGTGTTTGTGTCTTACCCGTACACCGACCAGGATAGATACGCCACTTCAATGGGAGCTTCGGTTCAAGTTTACGTGAGCTGATTGATAAAACTTTGAATCAAAACTCCACCTTACTCTGTTTACGACCTATTTAATTAGAATATCAAGTATAATATTATATCGACATTGATATTGATATTCTTAAAAGTTAGAATATGAATATCAAAATTGATACAGATTTAAAGATATAACATAGCATGTTTTGTTTACATTATAAATTTTGAAATTTAATATAATCAATTGACGATTGTTATCGATATTAATTTTAAAATTGAGAGCGATAGGAATATTCAGCAATGTTACCAAACAAGTCTTACGTAATTAGAACTTGAGTTTATTTGAAAAACTCTGTTCATATTTTAACTTAAAATTTATTCTTTAAATTATTAAACTAACATAATTAATATTTTTAAAATAAATTCTTATTAAAATATATTTAATCAAGTTACAAGTAACTTTTATTAAGTACAGCAAGGATATATTCGAACAAGACTTGTTAATAAATCTTTCTTTTTTTGTTTTAATTTGTTCATTTCACGGCTCAATCAAATTTTTAAAGAGTTGAATTTCAAACTGCTTGTTAAATTCATGTTCGTACCCTATTACCTATATATAGAGTTTCAAACCTACTTTTAAATTATTTTAAACACATTTATCAAACCAATTAATATTAATATTGTCTTTTATTTTATATTATGTAATACATAGTATATAGAAGAAATAATTAAAATAACAATATATAGTATACGTGAATATTATATTTTAAAATAAATAAATAATATATCCATCCAATGGTAGAGTGGAATAATCAACGAACAAAATCTATCGCAAGTATTAATCAGATTTCAAATGACTTTTTATTTTCAAAATAAATAATATTGAGTTAAATATAATTAAGGAATTATTAATATGTAACAATTGACTTGACTCTAGAGAATTAGAGAATAATTTATGGTAGAAGTTAAATATAAAGAAGATATATTCTCGTCCTTTAAATATTTACAAAGTAAAATATAATAAAAAATTTAGAAAATACCAGGTAACGGTCGCCCTCGAGGAAAAACCAGCGATCAAGGCGCAGAGCATCTGCTCCTGGTCACTGGTCTCGTCTATCTAGAATCGTAAACGGGTCGAATTCGGTAACGAAATCATTGAAATCCAATTTCGATTTCGACAAGGGTCAAGAGATTTCGATTCCGATGTCGATAATTTCAGAATCACTATGTTCCGATTCCGATTTCGTTATCGAAATCAGAACCCAATTCGATAAGTTCAAAAATATATATTAAATATTAATTTTATTTAAAAATGAGTCAATAATTCATATATAATTACTAAAATTCGACATAAACTTTTTAAAATTTACTTTTATCATTTTATTAATTTATATATTATATTTTATGATTTACTTAACTTTGTTATATTATATATAATTATTTCCCATCGAAATCAAATTAGCAGAAGCGAAATCAATTGATTTCGATTTCAATAAATCATCAAAATATTTTATTTCAATTTTGATAATTTATAATATAAAAAATAAATTTTAAATTTATTAA
This sequence comes from Cryptocoryne crispatula var. balansae, assembly GCA_036172225.1. NCBI lineage: Eukaryota > Viridiplantae > Streptophyta > Magnoliopsida > Alismatales > Araceae > Cryptocoryne > Cryptocoryne crispatula. The sequence continues at coordinate 13,091,784 of CM069922.1, read as the reverse complement.
TGTTCATCTGAATCTAATCAAAATACGGAGACATCGGATTTCGTTTACACCGCCTGCGTCGATGTTATTAGTTTTGACGGCGTCTCTCCCTCTCTGGACGCTGGCAGCGTCCTTCACTCGCCATGTTCCGGTGGCGTCAGCTTTTCCTGCACTCATCGCTGCTCCTTTTGATTCTGCATGAAACGGAGCGCAGGTTCTGAATCTCATCGTTGCAGAAGACAGAGAGAGGTTGCAGGTCAGTTTCTACCGGCGAAAGGGAGGACGTCTGGGTCTTTTCACCTTGGTTGAAGTTTGATATGGCGTAGGTGAAGCCTTTTCGTCGGAGCCCAAATAAAAAAAATATTTTTAAAAACTTCGATGGAAATTGATAAAGTCCCGATTCAACTCTATTCTGATTATAATAATATCCTAATAAAATCTAATTCATTATTGTTTTGAATAATAAATATTCTTTTATCCATACAAGTGACCAACATAGTACATCGTCTCTTATTATGCTCATTCATCTCTCTGTGCAAGTAGGTGTTAGTGCTTGTATCTCACGGATCTCGATAAATACTCGACTCCACTTCAACGAGAGCTCAAGTTCAAGTTCACGTGAGCTCATCTATAAAGCTTTGAATCAAAACTCCATCTTAACTTGTTTATGACCTATTTTGTTGGGATATCAAAAATAATGTTACATCAATATTGATATTTTCAGAAGCTAAAATATAAATATTAAAATTGATATAAGTTGGAAGATGTATTATATTATAAAATTTGAAAACTAATACAACCAGATGATCGTTGTTATCGATAGATATCGATTTTAAAATTTAATGCAATAAAGTTAGAACTTGAGTTTATTTGAAAAACTCAGTCTAAAATTTAACTTAAACTAAATTATTAAAATTATTTAATTAATATGTTAAAAATAAATTTTAATTAAAATATATTTAATCAAGTTAATAGTAACTTTTATTAAGTAGAGCAAGGATAAATTTGAAACAAGACTCATTAATGAATCTATCCTTTTTTGTTTTAATTTGTTTATTCTACAAGTTCAATCTAATTTTTATAGAGTGAATTTTGAGCTACATGTTAAATTAAAAATATCAGTAAGTTTGTACTTTATTACCTAGATATATAGTTTTAAACCTACTTTTAAATTATTTTAAATCTATTTTATCAAATCAATTAATATTAATATTGTCTTTTATCCTATTTTATGTAATATATAGTGTACACGAGAAATAATTAAAATAACAATATATAGTATCTGTAAATATTATATTTTATTTAAAAATTTAAAATAAATAAATAAGTAATATATCTATTTAGTGAATAAGTGGAATAATCAACGAAGAATATCTATTTCAAGTGTTAATCAGATTCCAAATGACTTTTATTTTTAAAATAAATAATATTAAGTTAAATATAATAAAAAATTATTAATATGTAACAATTGACTTGACTCTAAAGAATCAGAGAATAATTTATGGTAGAAGTTAAATATAAGGAAGACATATTTTTTATTCTTTAATTATGTATAAAAGTTAAAAATAATTAAAAATCTAAAAAATACCACGTAACGACCGCCGTGGAGGGAAAACTAGTGATCAAGACGTGGAACGTCCTGCTCCTGGTCACTGGCCTCGTCAGTGTTACTGGCTCTGGCAACGTCTCTCCCTCCCGCTCTCTGTGTAGCGACGGAGAGGGGGGGGGACTGGGGAGGGACCTACCCGCTCTGTGTACTCTGTAGCGACGGAGAGATATAGAGAGGGGGGAAGAGGGGGCGGAGGACGAGTAGTAGGAGGCAGGAGGGAGGCGCACACTCTACTACAGCAACAGAATGAAGTTCTCCAGAGGAGACGAGGTGGAGGTGGGCTGGGAAGAGGAGGGCTTCGAGGACTCCTGGTACCAAGCCAAGGTCACCCGCATCATGTCCGCCACCGGCCGCTACTCCGTCGTCTACGACCATGTCGTTTCCGACTACCCTGCCGAGAACCACGCCCTCCTCCGGGAGGTCGTCCCCGAGTCACGCCTGCGGCCGCGGCCGCCACGCCTCCAGGAGCCGTTCTCACTACACCAGCCCGTGGACGCCTGGCACAACGACGGATGGTGGACCGGAGTGGTGGTCGCCGTGAGGGGGTCGGCCCGCGGGGGTGCGGGCGAGGAGGAAGGCAAGACATACACCGTGTGCTTCCCCGTTGCGCGCGAGCAGGGGGAGTTCGGTGCGGGGAGCCTCCGCGTCCACCTCGCCTGGGCCGACGGCGACTGGCTCCGACCCAGCTCTCCGGTATGGCGTCTTCTAGGCTCTTCTTCCCGTCGGTCGTCACCTCACCTCTTCCTTTTTCTTCTCTCCCGATGTGGCGCTTCCGAGGAGGTGACCTCTAAATATTTGAGGCCCGTTTCTCTATTCCATTTTCTTTCTATTAGTTACGATTGCGTAACACGGATGGCATGGGCGGGATTGATTCTTATAACAGGACATCCGATCTACCCCCTAAGAAGGTGATTACCATGCCTGTTCCTAATCTGTCCCTAGTTCATTCGTAAACATAAGCATGCAGAGTATTTTTGTGGTCTTTAGCCTACTGCTAACCACGTTGTCCGAGAGGCAAGATGCCAAAGGCAAGGAGAGTCTTGCCTCGCCTCTTTGCGTTTGAGTAAAGGTATACATTGTGTATTTTTAATTTGTTATTTTATATGTACATCTACGAGACACTTTCAGTATCATGAATTTAAAATGGAAATAAAAATGTCATAAATATAAAAATACCGGCAATTTTTGCACCGGAAAATGGAGAAAGCGTAAGGGGGTTGACAGTGTTGCGAGCCTGGGAGAGGGGTTGGGACTGGATGGGTAGGGCCGTGGGGGAGATAGGGACTGAGTAAACGAGGGAGTGAGGGGCCAGCAGAGGGTCAAGAGGGGCTGAGAGAGATTACTTTTTTTTTGCTTCCAGAAAAGAATTAATAGAACTGATGTGATGGTAACCATTTGAGCCGATGAACTTAGTAATATTATCTATTGAGCAATATCATATAGAAGTCTAAGTTGCGAATATCATATATATACAGATATATATATATATATATATATATAGAGAGAGAGAGAGAGAGAGAGAGAGAGAATAGGAAGTTGGAGAGGGAGTAAGAAACAATTGCAAACGGATTAACCCGGGCATCTTACCCACTTTGGGTGGATTCCAGGCAGGTGAGCTGAGACACTTCAAGTCACCACTAGGTGGGCTAGGCGAAAGATGAGGCAATCATAGCTAGCGATCACAACCAAGGTGAGGCACCAAGCCATTGCCTTGCTTCATCGTCTAGGCAACTGTGGGTGATCAGCTTTGATAACATGGACTCTTAGATGAGAGTTTTTGCTTGTAAATTATCTTTTACTTGCACATTTCTACTATGTTGTTAGGTATGTGCAAATGTTATTGTCTTGTGGAAAGGATAGAAGAATCACCCAAGAGAAAAAAGGAGATGTACAAAGGAAAAAAAAAATCAAGGAACTTGTTCCATTATTTGTGTGATAATACGTGCCATTATTTGGCATAGTTATGTTCACGTCTATTTATGTCTTGTACTATTTTTTAATGATTAGTTAAATAATTAATGGCCCTTGATCAACAAGAAAATTAAAGTAGGAAGTTAACCTGCATGGGTAGACTTTGCTGTTGAAATAAAAAATCTGCAAATTAATTAAAAGCACATGGCATGCTAAAGAATCACTTTAATCATAAGTTCATAATTCCAGTCCACTCCAATTTTGGGTAGAATAGAACCTCATCCCTGTCATAAGTTCTTACTTTTTTGCATTAGTTATGGATGAGATGAATTAACAAAGAATATAAAGATGAGTATCATGATGTATGATATTTGCACACAATATTGTATTTATAGATTAAATATAAAAAAGAGATGAATTAAAAACTAGAACCATAGAGACATTTTAGAATGATTTCGATTAAGTAGAACTAAAGTAGAATATATACATTGTAAATTTAACAAAAACCAAAGTAGAGGAAAATGGAGAGTTAGTTTGGATGGAGTAATATTATGTCAAAATATTCAATTTAAATATTTTAATTTAATTATTCACAAAAATGTAGAATGTGAAGAGGAGGTTAATCATAAATTCAAAACAAGGTTGATAAAGTAGATATTAGGTACAAGGGTTCCATGTGATAAAAATATTTCACAAAAGTCAAAAGGAAAATTCGTTGTATATGTTGTGTGATCAAAATACCTTAGTAACATTAAAAGAAAATTTTATTGTACATAAAACCTACAATTTTGTATGATAGTGAATGTTGGACACTAAAAGAAAAAAAACCATATTTTCAAAATAAGTATTATTGAAATGAGAGTGTTAAATAGATGTGTGGTCATACTACACAACTCAACTCGACTTGGGTCTTAGTCTCAAATTATTTGAGGTTGGCTATATTAATTCCCTTTCTCCACTTATGTCAATTTTGAGTCACTTCATATGTATTTAAATTATCTAAATTATATTGAATTACACTTCTCCAAGTTGACCTAGGTCTATCGCACCTTCTTTGTTTATGTTATTTTAGTATTTTTTTGATCAGTACACAACAACCAATTATCCATAACTCCCTGAGAACATCCAACCATATATTTCAATTTGACATTGTACAACTTTACTCAGATGGTCGATTCGTTCTTTTCATATGGATATGGGTCAATCATGATAGATCACTCTCAGTTGGGCATACAAGAAAGTAAAATAAGTGAGAATACCAAGTACGAAAGTTAATTCCATATATATTAGTGAAATGAAGATGTAATATTGTATTGTATATTAATAAATCATTTGTATGGTTGTACAATGTTACTTGTTATCCTTCTTTATTACAATAGCATTGTCATTAAGTCATTAAATTATATTCACTTGGCTTAAAGTCTTAAAATCTTTCATAATGGCTTGAAAGTGTGTTAGATATTATTTTTGTATTTTTAACAAATTTTTTAGGGTGTTTCTTATTTTTTATGATTTTAGTGATTTTTATGAATTTTTTAGATCATACAAATAAAAAAAACTAACCCTGACTGATTCTAGATTGAGGGTTTTGGAATTGAATTTTAGATTTAGGGATTCTCGGAGATTTGACTTGATTAGGACCTGATGTTTTCATCTTTAGGCTTTATTTTGAGTTTAATTTGAATTGAATTGGATTCTTTATTTGAAATGACTTTTATCTAGCTTATTTCTTACAGTCATGGAATACCGGGTCGGTGATCGGGTCGGCCGGGTCGGCCGACCCGGTTGCTTTTTGGGCCGACGGACCCCGACCCGGCTCCGACCCCCCAACCCGGTTATTATTTTAAAATTAATTTTTATTAATTTTTTCTCGACCCCGACCGACCCGAGGGCCCGAGGCCGACCCCCAAACCGACCCAGGTCGATTTTGGGGCCGACCGACCTTAGGCCAACTCCCGAGTTTTCCTTCCTTGCTTACAGTTAAGGCTTGGTATCTTTTATCTTTAGAGATTATTTCTAAGGATTTGGTTTATATTGGGTTGTTATGTCTCCTCCTCTTTATTAATGGATGACCAATAGATTGGGATTTGTCAAGATGAAGGGAATTTTCTTCCTATTTTTTTGATCCATAATCTGTATATTTGGGTAAGATTGGAATTTCATTATTGTGGATTTGGGTTTAATGAATGCAAGCAGGATATATTTTTGGGAAAATTGATCTGCAGTCCATTTAAGAAAATGAGTTTCATCCCTAATCCGGCGACAGCTTTTCCTTCACCTGCAGTCCGCATGTCCAAATTTTCTTCACATGTAATCCCTTCTGTCATTCACAGATACTTTAAAATGTCAAAATTACCCTTGTACCAAATAAATAATGCGATAGAGTTCTTCACTTCTTTCGATGAGATATTAAATATTATAGTATCTCATTTATAAGTTTACGTACTATAATATTTAGAGATAACTACTTGCAGGATTAACGTATTTAGAATATAAATTATAATATTTTATTTATAAAAACTCTATGTTATTACGTCTTGCTGATCGTATTTGATTTATAATTATAAAATTTTAATATGCTTAAAACAAAAAATTACTAAATTTGATTTATATAAATATTTAATTTAAATATAAATTATTCATATATTTATCTATTTATTATCTCATGTTAATCACGTATGATTTATAACTACAACATATTACTAATCTATCTAAAAAATATTTGTTATGTAGGATGATTATATTAAATAAAATATAAAATATTCATATATTCATTATGTCCCAAAAATATTATTAAATTTGTAACAAAATTTATTATATATGATTTCACCTTTATTACTATTAATAAAATATTATTATATTTGACTTATATCAAGATCTAAATATAACGATAAATTTACACATGTTTTACGTATGTCTCCATATTATTATTTTTAAAGTATTTGTATATTGAAATTAAAAAGAGATTAGACAAAGGTAACTTCGTAAGAGAAAAAGGGTATAAATGTATTTTTCTAAGAGAAAGTAACAGTTAGCTTATGATCACCTTCGGAAATGAAGTGCAGACGATGAACTTTTAAAGAAACGGACTTACTGTTAAATTGATTTTGAAAATGGACATACTGTGAAAGCAATTGTGTTGCAGTGGACCTGGTGTGCATTTCCTCTATATTTTTTTACTTGATGCCGTCTGATGATAATTTTTTTAGTTCATCGTCTAAGCAGTTTTGTTAAACTTGTTTTCTTGATTCAGCATTGGGTTGAGTATATTTGCCTTGATGTATTGATCTCTTTTAGATTAGTCGTGCATGGTACAATTTCTGGTTTGAGAATTTTTTTGTTTGATACCTCGTTTGTTGGATTGAGAGCTTGGGCTCTTAGTTATTAAGAGAATGAAGTTTATGGGGTGTTTGGTTGCATGATAACTGAGGTTTTTATTTTAATTTTTAAAAATTGTAAGAAAACTTTTTAAAAGAGGTGTTTGACAACCATGACAATTTTATGTTTTGAAAGTGATTTTCTTCTTAAACTAAAAAGTGGGTCTCACCTCTTTCTTTTTTCTTGTGGTCCCCCACTTTATTTGGTCATGTGCGGTGGTTACTCTTTTTTGTAATCACATCCCTCCAAACATGATAATTTTATGTCATGAGTTGGTTCACTTTTTATTTTAATAAAATTTTTTATCATGAAAGTGTACAAAAAATTATCATGCAACCAAACACCCCATTAGGTTTCAAATCTTCAGTTTGAACACCAGTTTTAGGTTCTTTCTCCCCAATTCTTCTAGCTATTAGACTTTAGGATTTTTCAGATTAGGGTCCCCTCTTCCAACCCTGAGATCCCTTGGCCCTTTGAGGGAAATCTGTAAATTAAAGTTTCTATGAGACCACAGGTTTCTCTTATTGCTATCAGAACATTTCAACTCAGACCAGACTTCACTCCCCTTTGATCAAACCGACTAGATCATATTTGTTGTTTTTTTTGTCTCTAATCATCATTTGGAATTTACCTATCTTGGAAATGATCAAGTTGATGGGACTTCAATGATCGATAATTTCATCTATTAACCAGGATTTGATCACCTTGAGTTGAACTGGGTTGATGGGGCTTTAATGATTTCATCCATCAACCGGTATTTCCCATAGGGCAGAACCGGGATGATGGGGCTTCAGTGATTTCATCCATCAACTGGTATTTCTCACATGGTTGAACCTGGTTAATGAGGCTTCAATGATTTCACTCATTACCAGATATTTCTCACAGGGCTAAACTGGGTTAATGAGGTTTTAATGATTTCTTTTCATTCATCAACTTGTATTTGCTCGCCTTGGGCATGACTGAGTTGATGAAGTTTCAATGATTTATGATTTCATCAATCGATCTGTGTTTGCCCACCTTGAGCGTGACTGAGTTAATGGGGCTTCAATGTTTGATGATTCATTCATCCATCAATTGGTATTTACCCACCTTGTGCGTGATTGAGTTGATGCGGCTTTAATGTTTGATGATTCTTCCATCAATTGGTATTTTCCCACCTTGTGCGTGATTGAGTTGATGGGGCTTCAATGTTGATGATTTCATCCATCAACTGGTATTTGTCTATCTTGGGCATGACTGAGTTGATGGCGATTTCAATGTTGATGATTTCATCCATCAACCCACCTTGGGCGTGACTGAGTTGATTGGAATTCAATATTATTGATTTCATCCATCAACTGGTATTTGCCCGCCTTAGGCATGACTAAGTTGTCCCCTTGAGGAGATGCCTTGATATTTAGAGCTGCCACCTTGTTGAAATTAATATTATTATGTTTTAGAATTTTATGTATAATATGGCTTAATGGGTTGGTTTTTTTAATGGGACTTAGCCTTTTGTCCTCCAAGGAGATGCCATTAGGACCTATAACTCCATAGTTTTGATTTGTTCTTTCTCTTTGTAGCTTCTTGGGTCTCCTTGTAGCATAATGGGCCTGATTTGATTTGGATTTTGGACCGACTTTCATCCACTAATCGGTACTTTCCTGATCGGGAATTAACTAATTTAATGGGCCTTAATGTCATTTTCTTCTTGAGGAGATGCCATGGGAACTTATAACTCTCCGGTTTGATTTGATCCTTTGTTGATGGGCCTTAGCTCTTAATGAACTCCTAAGGAGATGCCATAGGAACTTATAACTCTTGTGTTTGATTCTTTGTTAAAGGGCGTTGGCCCTTAATGGGCTCTCAAAGAGATGCCGTGAGGACTCGTTAACTCTTAGGTTTGATTCTATATTCATGGGTCGTAGCCCTTAATGAGCTCCCAAGAAGATGCCATGAGGACTCGTAACTCCTAGATTTGATTTTTTTGTTAATGGGTTTGTTGACACCAAAATTTTCACAATAATTTAAGTTGCGTCAGTCTTCATTCAATTGGGATGGCCTAAATACTTGTCTCAATTCAGGCCCATAAGACGTTGATTTTAACCCAAACTGATGTCAGCTGAACAGTGCCTTTTTTCACACATCCGATGGACTAAATTCCAGTTCTAAAATGAGCCCATTAAGATGGTGTTGAACCGGTTATTTTTGACAAAAAATACCGACAAGCAACACATTTTTATAAAAAAAAATAATAACTCAATGTGCACACATGTATTCCTTTACAAACATGTTTGTACAACTTACCGGAATTTAAATCCGAGGACACAAATTCCTCGAAATTCATCCGGATCGTGGTCAAAAAAAATGATGAAAATGAATGACCACTGAATACAATGGAAATAAAATGAAATAAAAGACGATGTCGTCACCCTTTCCGATGTCGTCGCACCGTTGTTGGAGCTGTCGGTCAAGACGGAACGAACGCACGAAGCACCGCACGACAGTAGAAGACCGCTGCCGTTGATCTGTCTCCCCGACCAGTGTCGTCACAGGTTGCCAGGACAAATTCCGCAACCGTACGAACTGTCGTCGACGTCGGAAGGACTTCGACGCCGCTGCCGGAAACCTGCCGCTGGTAGGTTTGCTGCATACAGGCATTGTCACGACCCGGAATTTAATTAACATAATCACAAATATGCAGCGGAAATACACAACGTCGTGACAGTGGGATGAAACCCAACACTTGGATTCCACAACCCAAACTTAAACAATTATGTTCATAAGATCCAATCATACAAGAGAATAAAACCACACTTCTAAGTCTAACCACACTTTTGTTCAAGAACAACCAAGACCATCTATCTAAGTAGAAAGTACCAAGAATCTTCAACTGCAAATGACTCTGAATTCCTTTAGTTCCACCTGAACTTCATCTTCATGCTCCTTGATCCTCAGTACCTGCTGAAAAATTTATCCCACAACGGGGTGAGTCCGGGGACTCCGTAGGAATTACACCCGTATCCCGCCAATCGGATACTAATATATAAACATGCAATGATAGATAACATATCTAAATTGAGATGTAAATACAAATATATAGAATGTCTTCTATATTTAACCATAACCCATAACCAAACCATAATTATCTTTTAAGGAAAAAGACTATGCCAATGTTACTCAATTCTAGACCAAAACACACAAGACCATACAAGCTAGACAAATGACCTCAAGACTTAACTTAACAAGACCAAAACAAAATGAGACAAATCTGAATTTTCTAACATGACACAACTTAACATTCATACTTGACACACAAGTAACATATTTCATATCCTTTCTAAAACACATAGCCAAAGAGCAAGAAATTGGTCGTCTTGCTTCACATGTACAAATGCATTCACCAGCTCTAATATATATAGAAGTAACATATACTAAGCTAGCCCAAAGTGCACCTAGGCAGTGGTGACACTAAGGGAAAAATCGCGGTAATCCGGGATGCGTGGGAGGGCCGGATTCAACTAAGTTACCCGCTGCCCACGGGCAATTGACTAGAATAGGCTGGTGAGGCCTTCATATCACGTCATATCTCAAGAGTTCATATCATAATTTCAAATCAAGACATACTTGACCATACCATGCATACATGACATAAACATCTAATTTCATAACCGTTCATGCAAGACATAACAAACTAGACAAGACATATGATAACCCGACTTAATTGAACTTGTTCTTAATAATAACTCATACTAATCATGACCAAATTGACATTGACTAACTATACATAGCATAGCCCATGATCTAAAACCAAATTAAACATATTTTTCCATAAACTAGACAAGACTTATACTAACCGACCTGGTTGACATATTCTAAATCAAACCTATACCAAACTTGACCATATGAACATAACTACACCATGCATGACATAATACATAATATGAAACTAAACTAACAAAAATTTACATGACTTACATACATGAAATGACAAACCGAACTAGACATACTTAAACACATATATCAGACACTCGACCTAAGTCATGCTTGGCATAAATTAAACAATTCAAATTCGAGGTAATCAACCACAATCCGACCTAAACAGGTTACGAAATATGTGATTTGATGATCCATGATTTCCCAAATATACACACAATTATAATTCAATTCTAGGTCCAAAACTAGCATATAATCACATACATAACTAACATAAGGTCAAATCTTATAAAACATATCTCTACCCATCCAGAATCAAGCTAAACATGTTCCATAATTTTCAAAATAGTAATTTCAAGATTCTAGTTTCAAGGACTTTTGAGAAAAATTACTAATCTTAAGTTCAAAGGCCAAACTAGTCAAATCAAAATCCATGAGTTAAATCATGCATATTTTCTAAACAAAATGGGATCAAATAAATAGACGAGCTTGAGAAACCTACCTGGAATCTCCTGTGAATTTTTCGGATTTTTCAGAATTTTCCTGCTATTTTTCTGGCCTCAAATCTAATTTCCAGATTTATTAAATTCCGAAAATCAGAAAATCCTGAACCGGCGTCGAACCGGGCGGTTCGACTGGCTAAACCGGCGGCTGGACCGGGTGGAGCTGGGCCGGGCGGAGCTGGACCGGGCGGCTGCTGGCCGGTTCACCTTGGCGGCTCGCGACGGCGGCGACGGCGGTGTCGACGGCGGCGACGGCGGGTGGAGCTCGCGACGGTTCCGGCCGGAACAGGGGACGTCCCGGCAACGGCGATGGCTCGCGGCGGCAGCGGGATTGGCCGGCGACGTCGAAGGCAACCGGCGGACGATGATGGAGAGAGGGGGAGAGAGAGAGGGAGAGAGAGAGAGAGAGAGAGAGAGAGAGGGGTGTGGCGCAATGACGGCGCAGCCGGCACGGGGGATGGGCGGGGGGGCTGCGCGGCGGTCGACCCCGCGGGAAGGCGGCGGGGGACGCCGGCGATGGCTCGGTGGGGGGGGACGTCGCGTGGTGCCGGCGAGGGACGACGGGGGGGTCGGGCGGTGGCAGCAGGCGGCGGGGTGGCGCAGTGAGTGAACCTGGGAGGGGGGGCGGAGTTGGCAGCGCTGGCGGCAGTCAACGGGAGACGGCGGGTGGCCAACGGAGGGGGGAAGGGATGCGCGCGGCGGCGCCTTCGCACGGCGAGGCGGCGGGCGGGGGCGCGCGGCGATGATAGGAAGAGAGGGAGAGAGAGAGCTTCGACGGGGGGGTGTTCTCGCGGGGAAAAAATATACAGGAGGAGGAGGGGAGACGTCGGCGTTACAACCGGGATGGGGGGCTTCCGTAACCGGGGAGGGAGATGGAGTCCGAGCAGGAGGTTAGGGGAGGGAAATCCGGCAACGGTGGGCCGAAGGAGGGGGGGGGAGGAGAGAGAGAGAGTCTAGGTGGGAGGGGATTCCGCAGAGAATTTTTTTTTTTTTCCAGATATTACAGGCATGTCGATGGATAGGGGAGAAGAAGAATAAGAGACGGGAGAGCCCTTGCCGACGTCTGCCGAGAAAAAAGTTCCGACACAATACTTGCCGTCAAGAGAAGCACCGCCACGAAGGCACGACACCTATGCAGAGCCCTCCCACCATGAGAGTGCTTACGTGCACGTGAGGGGTCTCCTCGAGCAGAGGAGGCCGAAGGAAGGACCGCCAGGCGCCAGGTCCCTGCGCTCACACCAGTACCGCCGGGAAGGACTATCGCCGCGAAGCCTCCGCCGGGAGTCTCCTGCGCGGCCTGCGGAAGCGAAAACGGGAGAGAACCGAGAGGAGAGGAGACGGCGGGTGCGGGTGACGCCAGCAAGAAAAAAAAGGAGGAAAAGCAAAAAAAAAAAGCGCCCGCGCGGGTGCGACCGACCGCGTGGGCCGATGTGCCGTGCGGGCGCACGGCGTCGCGCAGCAGCGGCCAAACCGGGCTCTCCCCAGTTGACCAGGGAGATTATAGAAAAAGAAAAGAAAGGAGGAGAGCCGTGGCTTTGGCCAACTGGGGGGGTGAACTTACCCCCCCCAGTTTGACTTAGTCAAACAGTGCCAGAAAAAATCAAAAAAAGGGGAAAATGGGGTAACTTCACCCCACTCCGGTCACCCCCCCCCACTCCCACAAAAATGGGCTTAGTGGGGTGACTTTTTGGGACCAAAATACCCCCGAAAATCCTCTATAAATAGGCTTGAAGTGCTGTACGGAGAGGGGTTGGCATTTTGTGAGAAAAGAGAGAGTTGGGAAGAGAGAGAAGCTCTACATTCTCACTCCTTAGAAAGTAAGAAATACCTTGGTTTTGTGCTACCTTTCCATAAAAGGGGCTGATTTTGCGCTACCTTTCCATAAAAATGGGCCCAAAATAGTGAACTATTTTGGATAGAAAATAGCCAACCCAACTCCGGTCTAGCCGAAATGTTGCCGAAATGTTGCCGAAATTAAGTGGTTTTGCGCTACCTTTCCATTAAAAGGGGCCCAAAATAGTTCGCTATTTTGGATAAAAATAGAAAACCCAAGTCGGTCAAACCGAAATGCCGGTCAAACCGAACGGGAATTCAAATAGAAAACCCAAGTCGGTCAAACCGACATGCCGGTCAAACCGAACGAGAATTCTAAATGAAAACCCAAGTCGGTCAAGCCGAAATGCCGGTCAAACCGAATGGGAATTCTATATGAAAACCCAAGTCGGTAAAGCCGTAATGCCGGTCAAACCGAACATAAGTTATGGCATGTATTGAGGAGAAAGGCTGGAATGCCCTCTCATTTGTTGTACTTCCATGTACTCGGATCGACATGAAATGAAATTCAAGTTCGATTGATGTGTTATGTTACTCCAAAAGTGACATTAAATCCCCATGGACTCCAAGAGATGGAATAAACTAAATAAATTATTCAAATAATTTTCAAACTTAATCAAATAATTAAACTTGATTAAATCAAATAATTAAATCAAATCAAATAATTACTTATTTATTAACAAAAATGCCATCATAATCAAATCAAATTCATGCCATAAAATCATACATAAAAAATGACTACAAATGGTTACAAAACATGTTAAGTTTAAATCTAACTTAACCATGAAAAATTAAATCAACCCAAATAGATAATGCTACTTAATTAAATAAGTATGTATAACTAAATTCAAATCAAATAAATGATCAAAACATTAATAAAATGTTAACATAATCCAACCAAAATTATGTCATTAAATAATGCATAAAAAATGTCAACCAATGACTACAAAAATAAGTTATGTTGGATTAAAATCAACCATGAAAAATTAGAGTGATCAATATTATTAAGAACAAACCTTAATAATAATAGTAAATTCACTTAAATCAAGCAAAAATGCTAACAAACACATAAAAATGGAAATTAATTCCTACAAACAAATAAAAAAAAGAGATCAACTCAAAATTGTCTAAGTCAACAAATGACCAAAGACACAAACAAAACAAATCAAATCAAATCACAAAGAAGAAGAAAATCAATGAACCCAAACTTAAAAGTTTGAATTAAGTTCAACCAAATTCCATCTCATAAGGCCATGAGGATATGTCTTCCAGCTTTGTGCTTATGTGGATGAATGACTTCCGTTCAATATGTTGCTGTGACGGTCAATCAAGGGTATTCGAGTGTTCGCTCGATGTAATTAACACCGGAATATCGCAAGTCCGGTGGAGAGATGTCAAAATTTATTTTCAAAGAACTCAGATAACCTCATAAATTAAATTGTGGTTCAGATCATCTAAGTGGTGGGTGATACCCATGTCGGCACTTAGCAAATCTGTGGAACCATCGGTGTTCCTATAAAATAATACCACATCAAATTAGCTAATACTCCTATGAATACCACATATTTTCATAGTAGTCAATGCTAGCCTAAAGTCAAAAAAGAATTTTCTAAAAAAGGGAATTCTGACAACGAGAGAAGAAAATTCGAGGTTCCAATAGATGGCCTTCCCTTTAGCCTATCTGGTCGTTACGGTATCGTATGGCCAAGAGTATTTGGGAGAAATCCCAACCTTGCCACCTCTACAGCTAAATTCAAGGTCATCTCTTCCTATTTTGAAGAGAGACAGTAATATTGGCCATTGGAGACTCTTCTACAGTTTGAGCTAAGGCTGGAGGCAGCATGATATTAAATAAAGAGGACCGTCGAGACTCCTTCTTGGTTTAGAAGATTGAAGCGAGTCTTGTAAGATTCTTGGCGGCAAGGTTCGATTGCTTCCAGGACACCCGAGCAATGGAAGACCAATAACCATTGAGCTTGGCTCTCGCGGCAAGGGAAGGAAATTGGAAAGCAATACGGGTACTGCAGATTCCCCCGATTCTGTCTTGAAGCCGGATTCCTTTTTCGGAAGGTGTCCCGATAGAGGAGGGTAACTCGGAAGCTTATATAAGTATTTAAAAGGCATGCAAGTCAGGAGAGGCCAAAAAAAGAGAGAGAAGGGAGGTTGCGAGAAGATCCCGAGGAAGAAGAGGGAGCAAGAGAGGCCCGCACCTATCCGATCTTCTTGTCGGAACTGTCGGAGCTGTCGCCTCTACCTATCGAAGCCGAAGAGCTGCCGGATCGATTTCCTCGTCCCGTTGGGACCACCAAAGGCGCCTTTCCCCTTCACCGGAGCCGTCGGGATCACCGAAGGCACCTTTCCTTCGCCAGAGCCGTTGGAGCCGTCGAGCTCGCCGCCGCTTCCGCAGGCCGCCAAGGACACCGTCAGGGCCCTTAGCCCCCTCCAATGTCGTCGTCAAGCGCCTCCGCCTCCCCTAGAGGAGCCGGTGGAATCTCTTCCAAGCCCCCTAGTCGCCGATTGCCGCTTCCGCCACAATCAAACAACAGGCAAATCCGTCGGGTGAACAGCGTCGCAAAGGGGGGGAATTATTTTTCCCCTCACTTTGATCCACTATGGCTATAAGGTGGGGCCCGCCGACAAGGGGCTATCAAAAAACATGGAAATATAGGCCCTCAGCCCGCCAGAGGTAGTGCGGCGATGGGTTGTCGGGTCAAAGAGAAGCCCAATACCTCATCGGATGAACAGTGTCTGAAGTATTCAAAATTAAAAAATTAAAACAAACAATCAAGAGAAATTAATAAAAAATCATAATTTAATTCAACAATTGGGACTAGTTGGGGTCAACTAACCATCCGCCCCTACGTCTCAGCTTAACTTAAAATAATATTAAATTTTAGACTAGTTGGGGAGTCGACTAACCATCCGCCCCTACGTCCTTTTTAAGGTAGATATACAAAGGTCTATTAAAAAGACTCCAATGTCTTACCACATTCATTAAGTTATGCAAGGCTGTGCATAATCAATATGCCGTCATGCCGGTCATATGCTAATGAAATCTATAAAAATAGTGAGAGAAATGCCCATATGCCTATCAAAGGCCGGGTACATTTTATCCTAAATCAGTGAGATAAAATCCATAATGTCTCAAAGATTGAATGGGTCAATCTTATTTCACTCAATTCATGGGAATTATGGCATCTCATGCCTTCCCTCCATATACTTGTAATTTAATTCAAGCAATGATAAGCTTTCATGTTCGGTTCACATACTGGCACTGAATGGAAAAATCAATGACCTCTTTACCTTGATGGAATGCAAGGACCTAAAAGAAAAGAAAAGAAATTTCAATGACTTAATAAGTCTGGGACTGAAGTCTAGAAGCTCATCCAATTTCAGTACTCCGATCATAGAACTCCAAATCAATTGTGAAAGCATATGAATTAAAGACAGGGAATTCAAGTGCACAATTTGTCAACTTCTAGTCTAGGTGTATGGAATGAGCAGATCTAGAATGCCCGAAAGTTGGAAAGACCTGTAAAATTCAGAAATCCAAAAGCTGAACAGAACACAAAAAAAATCAGTCAAAGCTCAATCTAAAAGTTAAACACTGCTGAACGTGACCACCCGAGAGAATCCCCAAATCTGAGTCTCCCAGAAGGACACTCCAAACTTGAATTCGAAAGGAGCAAGCTCAGAAAATCTCAAATTCCAAATTTACATCTTAAACCAGAAATGTCAAACTCCAAAAGAATGTAAGAAACTCAAATCAAAAAAGGAAAAAGCAAACTAAAGCGAGAGAAACCAGGATCCTAAATCAAGAAGATCTTAAGTCTTAAAGTCATTATCTTCAGAAAAAATCAAACATTTCCCTAAAGCAAGGAAATTCCAAATCCGAACATTCTCCAACAAACCATAAACTCAATCAAATCCCTAAATCAGGATCAAGGTAACTTCAAAAAACAAAATACCAAACCAAAAGTCAAATTCATAATATGATAAACAGGTTAACCAAACTCAAGATAAATTCTCAGTATATTAAATTTCAAAGATCAACCCAATTTCCCTGAAATGAAAATTGAAATATATTTGTTAATTCACACAACTCAAACAAGGTGAAAAAGAAATCTGATAGTCACCAGAAAGCTGAAAAACATTAAATTTTCAATCCAAGTCTCGAAACAGGAAGGTACCAAACCTTAATAATACTAAACAAATAAAATCTCCATATAAACTTAAATAAAATCCAAAAATATCCGGAAACTACCAAATCTCACCATAGCTTCAAATAAGAAATGCATTTAAACCAATTTTAAATAATTTCAAAGTATCAAGCTACAATTTAAGCAAATCTGCAATCTGGCGGTTCCAAACAAATTAGACCAAGTTAAATTCAATTAAGACTTAAAACAGGTGATCAAGAAATCAATTCAAATCAATTTTTTAAGTCCTTAACTCACAAACAAAAAGAAACAAATCTTCTAAAAGAATCAAATCAGATTTCCTAAATCAAACTCAAACCCAATTTCTCAAATTAAACCCAAATCAATCTTAATCAAACAAATTTAAATATTTCAATTGGAATCAGATTTCTCAAATTAAATTCAACCAAAATTTAACCAAATAAATTAAATATAAATCAAACTGAATTTAAACAGATAAGAAAAATCCAAATTCAACCTAGATTAATCAAATCATTCAATCCAACTCAAATTCAATC
This sequence comes from Cryptocoryne crispatula var. balansae, assembly GCA_036172225.1. Lineage (NCBI taxonomy): Eukaryota > Viridiplantae > Streptophyta > Magnoliopsida > Alismatales > Araceae > Cryptocoryne > Cryptocoryne crispatula. The sequence goes on along the minus strand of CM069922.1, from coordinate 13,073,939 downwards.
CAAATAAAAAGCAATTCATAAATTAAATTCAAATCAATCAAGCTCAACTCATACTAAATTCAAATCGATTTAACTTAAATCAAACTAAAATTAAGACACATTAAGTGTTTGCATTCTATCAAGTTCATGCGACGTTGTTCCTATGTGTATGCTTATTTGTTGTGGATGTATGTTTTCTATTTCCATGGATTGCTATGGCGGATAATCAAGGATATTCGAGTATTCTCGATGTAATTAACATCGGATTTTCACACCATCCGATGGGGAGAGGTCAAAATCAATTTTCAAAGAACCTAACAACATCAACCTATATTTTTATATATCATTGACCTAGTTAATACTTTTATAGGATATCACATATTTTTCTAAAAAGTTAATGCTAAGGTCAATCAAAAAAATCAAAAAATGGAAAATAAATTTTCAAAACAACGAAATGTTTTAAAATTTGAGGTTTCATCAAGGCCTTAACCCTTAAATGAGATTTAAAGGAGATGCCACGAGGACTTATAACTTCTGGGTTTGATTTTTTACTAATGGCCTTTAGCCCTTAATGAGCTTCAAAGGTGATGCCATGAGCGCTCATAACTCTTCTTTGTTAATGGGTTTTAGCCCTTAATGAGCTTCAAAGGAGATGCCATGAGGACTCATAACTCCTAGGTTTGAGTCTTCTTCTTTGAAACTTCTTGGGCTTGCTGTAGCATAATGGCCTTCGTGGTATTGCCTTTGATCATTTTTCTTGTCCTCCTCCTTATAAAGTATATTTCATGGGCCTTTTGTGTAAATGGGCCTTGGACCCATTTTGAGTGCTAGAATTCCTCAGAAACATTATTGGCCCAATTGCTTTCCTTGGAGTGAAAATCCATTGGGATTAACCATAATCAATTAACCTTGGTCTATTTATGCCATTTGAAGCTTATTGAAGCATAGCATGGCCCCATTTGACGAGGAGCCATTCTGTATGAGGAAGCTTGAGCATAGTTAGTCGGGGTGTGAGTGGCGTTTGCTGTGAAGAACTTCATAGAATTGGTGCCTCTAAAGACCTGGTCGGCAATTACAGAGCTCACTGAGGTTTATTTTGTGTCACACTAGACATAAGTAAGGGCATTTCCTCTCGCTTTGGTTCGGTGAAAGTTTGGCCAGTACCATGAACAATTTGCAAGAGATGGAGCGGTAGACAACAACTCGTCGCTTTTCCTTGGAAAGGGGCCACGAGTGAAGACGACGACTTGCCAACAGCACCCAAATAGTCGTTGGGTCCCCACCATTACTGCTAGGACGAAGCTTTGTGCAACTTGTGCTGGATATGCAAAGATGAAGGAGCCCATCTTCGGACTATTTGCCACAATTGAGAATGGGTGAAGGTGTCGATCATGATGCCGCGGTCATTGGCAAAGATGAAGGAGCCCATCTTCAGACTCTTTGGCATAGCCTAAGCCAAAGTTGAAGGGGTTGGAAGGCTTGAAGCCCATCATGGAGTTGGAATGTGAAGACGACGTGATGACCTCCTTTCCTTGTTGAAAGAGGCCCCTACGAAGATGATGCCACAGATGATGTCGCCTTGCTTGGCGGCCGTGTAGATCAAGGGGAAGAACCCCCTCCTGCAGAGAAATGACACCTCCTAGGTGCTCGAGATCGGCCCATTTGGGCCTCGTGAAGATGAATGCTAAAAAAAGACCATTGCCTATGGCCTCACTTGCTGGCTCGGAGATGAATGGGATAACCCTCCTCCTTTTGAAGTGGAAGTCCTCTTTTCCTGTAGAAGAAGCCTCCGTGAAGATGTCATCTCACTTGTTGGATAGAAGATGAAGGGGAGGAGAGCAGTGGTCGATGTGGACCGCCGCCATGGCCACTGGTGGAGGCAGAAGAGCTGATTGCTGGGCTTCTGGTATAACCCTCGGCGGGAGGGATGTTGTTGAAGGAGTCCCTTTGGAGATGACCAATTGATGTTGGCTACACTTGTTGGCTTCCAGATGAAGGGGACTAACCCAGCTTGCCTAGAGAAGGCACAATGGAGGGGGCATGAGATGCGCCACCGCGGTGAGGGGGGCATGACCTTCTTGCTGGTCTGAAGAACCAGCCAAGAAGAGATTGGAGGAGGGGGTGAAGCTGCAACCTGCGACCAGGGCTTCTGCCATGAGGAGGACCTTTGCTCCCTGATTTTTGTGGGGCACCAACCACAGGGAAGAGACTGAGACTTTGGCTGCGCTCGTTGTGGGAGAGGAACGATTGGGGGGGGGCTGTGATGAGTAGGACCTCCGCTGACTCTCTACTAATCCCCTCTCGGAGAATGAGCTGTTGGGCTACGATCACGACGAGGAGAGGTAGCCAAGGAGAATGGAGGGGCCGCGAAGGAGGGAGAGGCAGCCAAAGGAGGAGCCACGTTGTGTGCGCTTGCTACGTCTGCCAGAAGGAAATGAGCCGAGGAGGGAGAAGTAGCAAAGGCAGAGTGGTCACCAAGGAGGAAGAAACACTGCTTCTCCCCGTTTTTCTCCTTTTTTTGTCTTCAGGACGTGTTGACTGGGTGTGCGGGGACATGTTGACTGATGCATGGAGCCTCCGCAGGAAATGCTTCCGGAAGGAGAGTGGATCACCTTAGTTCCTGGGTGGAGGGAGTACCCTCAGTCACCAATGAAAATCGGCCACGACCCAGGCCACTTAAGTGGTGAACCGCTACCGAATAGGGCTGAACCGCTACCGACGTCTTACTAACTCACTATGTGAAATTCCTCAGCGCACATGCGCTTTTGGAATTTCACATGGTATCAGAGCTGGTCAAGCTGCAGGCTCTATCCTCCGGTGGATTTGCTCATATTTTCGCTCGGCTCTGCCCCGTGTATTCCTATCGTGGCTCTGACGGTGGTGGCTGGCCGAGAGGGGGAGTGTTGAAGGGTTTTATCCCATATTGGCCACCGGAGGATAGTCCAATGCCTTTATCATAGCCTGGACCTGGGTCTCCTAAGCGCACGTGCGTTTTTGGAATTTCACATGGTATCAGAGTAGGTGGGTGTAGGCTCTGTCCTCCGGTGGATTTGCTCCTATTTTCGCTCGGCCATGTCCCGTGTATTCCTATCATGGCTCTGACGGTGGTGGCTGGCCGAGAGGGGGAGTGTTGAAGGGTTTAATCCCATATTAGCCACCGGAGGAGTATTCCATGCCTTTATCATAGCCTGGACCTGGGTCTCCTTAGTGCACGTGCGTTTTTGGAATTTCACACACTACCCATCGGTAACGAGTTGTATTAGCTCGGTAACGAGTTTGTAAGGCGTCGGTAGTGGTTCAGTAACGGTTCACTGACTTGTTAACCCGCTACCGACGGGGGGTTGAACTGCTACCAATGCCTTACAACTCACTACCCATCAGTTAAGTGGCTGGTATCGTAGTCTTTTTTCATTAGGGACTGAGGGTACTCCCTCCACCTGGGAACTAAGGTGATCCACTCTCGGAAGGAGAGCGGAGCATTTTTGCTCTATCCTCTTCAAGGCCTAGCCCCTTCTTGCTAGGCAAGGATGACAATGCCAGGTGAGGTGTGGATGACATCACGGGCATGCATGGCATGGACTGCTGGGCATCCTCCTCTGATTTTTGCTAGAAGATTGTGTGGAGGCGACATTTCCACTCTGTTTGTTTTTCTTTTCCTTCTGTGTTGTTTTTTTTTGTTTCTTTTTTTATTGCAGGTAGACACAGGGTGCCAGGTCACAAATTTTTTTCTTTTTTGTTTTTTGCAAGTTGGAGACGTAAAGTTCACTTTGCTCTACCTTCTTTTTTTGTTTGCCACTTTTTACATGCACACTTTTTTTGTTTATATATATATATATTTATATTCACTTTCTTTCTCTTCTTTATCAATCCATTTTTCTATTTTTTTGTCTTTCTGATTTTTCCTTCTCTTCTTTCATCTTTAAAAAAAATCTTTGAAATTCAATGACATTATATTTAAAAAAATGTGGTTAACAAGCAGCCTTATCTGTTATGTTTCTCCTTGCCTTGATATGTAGTCCATCGGGGTATTTCTTGTGCTGGTTTGGGACTTACTTTGACATATTCTTTTTTTTTTAAAGAGATCTGTTTACGGGAAATCTGGAACCTATTAAGGGGGATGACAGGGCCTGATTTCAGGGGACTTCAGGTCTGATTTAAGTGACCGGGCAAGGGGTCTTGTGAACTACCTTGGGCTACTCAAGGGTGGCATTGACAGTTTAAAGAGGGGACTGTCTTAAGGGGTCAAAACAGTAAGAAAAGGGGCTATTGTGCACAGGAATCGGGGTTTTATATAAGGGCATGCTTGACTTGCTTAAAGGACATGCTCTAAAGGCAAAATTGACAAATGTGAGGGCTGTCCCTTTCTTTCCCTTAAATATTCCATTTTTGAAACTTGTATAAAAATTAGGTGCCAACAGTGTCATATCCCTTTCACCAAGGATTGTGAGATCTTTGTCATCCGTTCCGTCCAGGACTCCCTTCCACCATTTCCACTGCCACACCTACCAATTATCCAGATCTGTACCTCTAAGAGCTTCCCCATATAGTCATCCATCTTCTGCCACGCTGGCAACAAAGCAGGTATGTTAAATGGGTGTCTGCGTGCACATGCAGTAAACATGCATCTCACATGCAAACTACACAGCCTCAACCTCACCAGCGAGCTTGCCCTGGATCAAGCTATTGCTGAGGCTGTGAACTGGCAGCCATGATGGTTGCCGTACCTTTTCATAATGCCAGCCTCTATATTTCATGCGTGTTTCGTTTTTTGCTTAGCTAGTAGTGATGTCATGTCACATTTTAATTGTACTAAGCCAACAAACACTTGTTTGCACTTTTTTGGGTGTACAAGCATCAATTTTGTTCTGTGAGCCAGGCTGAGTGCCTTATGGTATGTGGGATAGTGTTATCAGTTAATGTTCTAAGAAGTGTTTATTAGTTCCTTTGCAGCTAAGACATACTAAAGATAGTACCATTCTGTGCATGATGGTACATGGTATTTCATGATTGAGCTTGTATGAAAATGTTGCTATTTATTCACCAGTCACTAGGACATGATTGATGACATGCAATTTGCCACTAAATGTACTAGTGGTTGGAGATCTATTCTGTTTGTGAGTTGATGATATGTTTCTGGTTGGATGCTAATAACAATCTGTTTTTCTCATTTGGAGTATCCTGGCAATTTGTGTTTTCATGAACTTTCTCTTTTACACCATATTCCTTCAGGTAGTTGCTTGATGTTTTTTTCTAAATTTATCTAGTGTGAGATATGATCTTCTTTAATTTCTAATGGGGCTGCAATTTAAGTTCATTTCCTGCAACCTTAGTATCCAAGTTTGATTCCTTTATTTTCTCATGAGATATACAAATTGAGTTTTTCTTTATTATCTATCGTTTCTATCCTTTCAGAGCTCAGAAGCATTGGCATTTCCAGTAGGAACACAAGTTGAAGTTCATTATAGACTTGGAGTTTTACCTCCTATATGGTTTATTGCAACTGTTGAAAAACACATATGGAAGAACAGTTTGTTACTAAAATATAAAAGCAGGATAGATTACACTAGAGGGGGAGAGCCCTTTAGAGAGATAGTTGATATTCGGTATGTCCGACCTTGTTCCCTTGTCTCTGATGTCAGGAATTTCAGCATTTATGAGGATATTGAAGTGTTTTATGATGATGGATGGTGTACTGGGGTCATATCACGAGTATGTTCTAGTGCAATGTACGCAGTACTATCTGAACATTGGAAGGGAGAAATGGAGTTCCATCGGTCTAAATTGAGGCTGCGCCGTGCATGGATAAATTGCTGCTGGATGGAGGGTTCTAAGGTTTGTGGTTCTTACACGACAGTTTACTATTTTGCAGAAAACACTTTTTTGTTTCCTGATTTCTTATCTTAACATGAAAAGGGGGAACAGAAAGGTTGGTTAGTTAGTTGATGCTGTCTTCATGTCACATTATAATGATCTTTCTTATTAATTTATTTTTGTTAGCGACTTAGAAATATCTAACATGTCTCAGGTGTGATCATGCTACTACTTGTTTTTGTTAGCATTGGCTTTCCTTACAGTATGGTTCAGACTATAGTGTTATTTCCTCTTGAAGTATCATGCACATTAGACTGTTGATATTTGTCTGTTATTGCAAAAGAATATTTACTTTTATGTATGTTTGCACGAAGCAGGCCACGCCCACCAAATTACGGAAAAGAAAGTCAATTGGGCACTCTTGTGGGATTTTTACCAGAAAGGCTGATTGCAGATCTCATGTCTCTGGTCACATCTCTATATCAAGCCATAGTGAAGTTAGAATCCCATGGTCAGATACTGGCATGGAGAATGTGTCCACCGATGGAAGGCAGCTGGATGATTGCAATGGTCAAATGGGAAAAAGTACAATGGAAGATGACACGGTGTTTCTAAATAACTTGATCAAGGAAAGGGCTCCAGTGCAGGTAGTTCAAACACAGAAAGAATTCACAACTCATCTAGGAGAGAAGGGGAAATCGTCAACTGTTGATAGATTAACTGTTACATGTTCTTGGTTCAAGAAGCGACGAAGAGGTAAAAGTTTCCAAAAAACTTAACTTTGTATAGGACGATCTCAAGTACACCATTATGTAGATGTAGTCTTTCTTTCTATTGATCTTCATAACCAATTGATATAATAATTGTAAGTCCATGCTCTGTATCAGGCATTTCAGAGCATTGTTAAAAGTATCATAATGGGTTAAAGAATACCAATAAATTATGAAATATATTATAAGATTCAACTCCACCGTGATACTTAGAGACATGGACATAATTGTGCCATCATTTCAATTTTTATTTTATTAACATTTTGTAAATACTTAACTGAATTTTGTTCTTAAGATTTATTCTTATTAATATTATTCACTTAAATTTTATAGTTGAATTTGATCCAACTTAATATATTGTTAATGAAATAATTTTGGTTAAATTATGTTAATATCAAGAAAGACTGGGTTGGGGATCGTTATACATAAAAAGATACATAAATATAATTATATTTTTATGCTATAATTGAATATGAGTGTTTTATCTATGTATATAAGTAAATATGATGTGTGTATGAAAGAGAAGAGAGTTAAATAGATTTTTATAAAATTTAAATATATAACACATTTATGATTATAAAATTTATATATGTGCCATAGAATAAGTGATAGTGAAATATATTAATATGTTTAAGTTATCATTAAATAAGTGTCTTTTGTGAGGGGTATTAAGGAGGTAAAACTCAAAATTATTTCTTAATCATGTAAAAATACCCAGGGTGCCTTGGGTGCCTAGGTGGGCGCCCTGGGCGTCTTTTTGGCCCCACACAAGGTGCCCTGGCAAGACGCCGTTGGAAAAGCGCATTGTTGCCTACGTGGGCGCCTTGACAACTATGTGTCTAAGTTATTTATTTGATTTGGGATTTTGGTTATGCATACTTATTTAGTTAAGTAATATTATCTATTTAATTTCATGGTTAAGTCAAATCGAACTTCAACATATTTTATAACAATTGGTGGTCATTTTTATGTATTATTTTATTAGACGAAGTTGGTTCAATTCACTTGACATTTTATTAATGATTGAATTTTATTTCATTTCAGCTTGAATATATGAGTACAATAAATGAGGAGACATGTAAATCTTGTTCCTCGTGAATAAAATTGATTTTCATCATCAGTGTCGTAGAGTGTTATGCATATTTATTATGCATTACTCATTTTTCGACAGTTTGACAGTATTTCAATTGGACCAAGTCTGATTTTCTTGATATAGTCAAAAATAGCTTGCTTGCATTTGATATGAGATTATGAGGTAATTTTTGAGTTCGATCGATTTCAGCAGCATTTTGACTTTACCGAACTTGACGGCTTTATGATTTTTGAAATAGCATAATTTGCATTTTAAATGCGGGATATTTGATCTCCTTTTTTTGGAAAAAAGTAGGATCAAAACCGGTTGATTTCAGTAACATTTTGACTTGACCGAAAGGATGGTTATATGATTTATGAAGTAGCATAACATAATTCGTCTTAAAAAAGTGGCCTATTCGGTTCTCTTTTGGAAAAAGATAGGATAAAAATGGATAGGCATACTTCACATCAGGCCGAGTTCTACCTTTTTTGTAAACATCGGGGAGTGTTCAAACAAGATCGAGAATTGTGGACTTTTCTCTCTCCTCTTCCCACTTTCTCTCTCCTTAACAATAGCCAACCCTAAATGAGCTCAGCTTCAATGAGCTAATTCCCTTTACGCATGCACCCTTAGGCTTGGGGAGAGGTATTTTGGTCCTAAAAGATCACCTCACTGATTCTATTTTTGCAATAACGAGGGGGGTGTGCGTAGGAGGTGAGTGTACCTCTCTTGTTTATTAAATTTTCGGAGCCCTCACTGTTTGACCGGTAGTCAGCTTGGTAGTACAGGCACCGCGGTGACCGGACCCAGATGATGGCGCGTGGGCGTACCGGTTGGGTGGTCATGCGGCGTGGGAGGCCACCGGCCTTCCTTTTTCTTTTTTTACTTTTACTTTTGTTGTTGTTGCTGTTTTGACCATTTGATTGTCAACTGTCACCCTCGTCTCTCTCTCTCGGCTTCTCTCTCCCCGACAGCAGCAAGAACACACGAGGGTTCATGGTGGCTTCACCCGGTTGATATTCACGCATCGGCGGTGGCGGCAATAGACCCCGGCGGCGGGTAGTAACGTGCGAGGGCAGCAGCGGTAGAAGCTTCTCTCACTTTATTCCCTCTCCCCGAAGCAGCAGGAAGTCATAGTAGGCCCCTCTCGGCTGGGCCTCACGCGGCGGTGGCGGCTCCCAACCGCTTCTTCGACGGCAACAAACTCCGACGACGGCGATAGAGGGAGACTGCGGCAACGACAGTGGGAGTCTCCTCCCTTATCTTCTCTCTCCCCAACCGTGACAAAGGCCTGTGTGCGATAGGCTTTCATGTTGAGTCCCTTGGCGGATTTCACACAGTAGCGACAGTGGTTCCCCACGGCATCTCCGGCAGCAGCAAGCTCCCGACGACAGCGGCAGCTGGATAGGTTGACAGCGGCGAAGTCAATCGCTTCCCCCCCGTGCTTCTCTATCTTTGGCCCAACGGACACCGACAAGGGATTTCCCGGTGCCCCCCCCCCCCTTTTTTCTACGACAGAGGTCTCCTTTGGAGTTTTTTTTTTTCGCGGCAGCTGTGGTGGTTTCCGACGGCAGTGACAGCAATAGGAGGCGAAGATGGCCAATTCCCCTCCCCTTGCTCTCTCTATCTCCGTCTCTTCGGGCCAACCGCAATAGGGAGAATCCCCAGTGATGGGTCTTCGCGGCAGCTCCCCTACTTGACGGTAGTTCCGGTGGTCAACAGCGGTGGCCGGAGGTGTCGGTAGCGGCAGCAAAGGAGTCCCCTTCTCCCCTATCCTTTCACCTGGCTCTCCGCAAGAGTGTGCGCAGGAAATCTGCGCGTGAAGGGGCCGGCCTTCTTCTCGGCGTATAGGGAGCCCTTCGGGCCTTTTCTTCCTTTGACGTGGTGCCGTCAGTTCCCGCCGTTGATGGTGACGGCAGCGAAGGACCTTCAGTCTCTCCTTTTCAACAACGTCAATGCGTTGATGGTCTCCAGATAGCGGTAACGACCTTGCCTCTATCTTTTCCTTTTCCAACGGTTGATTTCTTCAACCTTTTCTCGATGGGTTTCATTTTATTTTCGAGGAGGTTTCCTTCAGCATTCTTGAAGGTTTGCTAATTCATAGCGACCTGTCGGGGCTTTGATCAATGCGGTAGGGGTTGATCCCCTTCAGATCTGGTTTCGTTGTACTGATATTGGTACTTGTTGATTTGGCACGTATGCTTTCACGTTGTACATGTATTTTTCTTTTAGGAGTTAAAATTCCGGTTTCACATCACCTTATTTGTATGTGTTGTTCTGATATGTCATGAATGTAATGCAGTATAGAGCTGCTAGTTCAAAGCTGACTTTCTTGCAATATGATGTTGACGGTCTTGTCATTTTCCAGGGCAAAGAGGGGGAACATTTTTTTCTAAATCCTCAAACACTTCTGAAGTTAATTTTACATGTAAATTATATGAAGTAAACTTTTAAGAAGAAAATTTTTTTAGTTGAGAGAATCCATTGGTTTTGAATGGAGAGAAAATCCATTTGGCTGACCCTAATTAATTTTGTATTAAGGTTTGAGTTGAGTTCAATTGGCAATTATTTTCTTGGCACATCAAAGTACCGCACAGAAATCTTCTATTAGGTATCTGGATTTCATCTCGCAATGGTGCCATTATACGTGTTGATAAGGTCCAAGGATCATGAAATTTGAGAATGCTGGTGGGTAATTGAGTTGAGTTGAGCCGGCCATTATTTTCTTCCACATCAAAGTACTGCATAGAAATCTTCTATCATGTATCTGGATTTGCTCTCACAATGGTGTTGTTATGTGTTGATAAGGTCCAAGGATCATAAAATTTGAGAATGCTGGTGGGTAAGCTGCACCCATCTATTTTTAAGATTTCTATGTCCACCTTGGAAAGCTGAAAATGTTGCATCAATCCTTGAGGTTTATGCATGTTAAATTGGATTCGTGCATGTGGGATGAGAGAGGTGTGAGGTTATAAATAAGTCCTCTGTATGTATTCCTATATATTGTTGACATGATATAATTAAACTTAACTATAATTTATATAATTATTTGTAGATTAAATAAATATTCAAGTAAATATTAAATATTTAATGAAGTGGTTATAGAAGAGCTTAATCGAGTACTTAAGTGAGTGGTTAATCAAGTACTTGAATTAGCTATTATTAAGCTTTATCGAGTAGAGAAGGGGCTTGCTCAAACTCAACATGTTACAAGTCAAGTGTTTTGTTTGGTTCAAGTTTGCTAATTTACTAAATTGAACAGGCCGAGTTCAACTTTTGTTGATTCTTGAGCTATTTGTTGTGTGTATAGGCTCAGTTGCAACTCTCTAGTTGTAGGGAAACACTCTTTCCTTGTTTTTGTCTTGCGCTGCTCGTGTGTCACATTTGTCGGGTTCAAGATCTTGTGGTCTGAGCATTCTTCACCTTTCTTTTCACTCACATTTTCATTTCCTGTGGTCACTCTGGACTGAAGTTCAAAATTTACTCAGATTTGCTTTTCTAGGACCTTTTGTTAGAAATATGTTACCACCAGAAAAGTCAATTTCATGACTATCGCGGAAACTGGATACGGTTCATTCATAAATTGGAAAGAAATATGAAAAAGATAGCAACAAATCATTTTTTTCTAGTGATAATGTTAGAAACAAAAAGAAAACATATAATAATGCCAAAAAATTGGAAAATTTCAAGCTATGCAGAAACACTGTTCACAAGCATTACATTAAGAAAAACTCTAGCACTCAAGTCTAGAGAAAAATGATGTCAACAGGAGCATAGCAGGTTAGAGATGACACATGTATAAGTAGATAAGCTGGATGACATGTCAAAACATATTTTTTTCCCGGAGAAATATCTCTTGTTTCAAGTTTCAAGCCATCCAAATAGCCCAAAGAAATGCAAAGAGACATCCAATATATCTACAATCCCCAGCTAAATTGTCTGCTTTTCTATTTTTATCTACTTATTTCCAATGCAAACACTATGTCACATACATCTCATTATAGAAAGGCCCACAAAAATCTATGTTTGTAGAAGTATCCTCCCTTTTCTACAAATTCCTAAAAAACTTTTGAAATCTTTATGTACCCATGTTGAATCAAAGGACTCTATAGAGTAAGAAAAATTAGGTAATAGATCCTAAAATTATTAAAACTATATAAAATAAAAAGTATTTTGGATCAACTAAAATATAACTTCTTGCATTTTTATCCCTACCTTCTATAAAACTAATTGCTATAATATATTGAAATTACCCAATTTTATCATTGTAATATTTTATTTTAAAATGATAATAAACAGGTTTAAAATTTTTATATTTAAAATTTATTTTAAGATGGTACGGAGAATGTGTAACCTCACATGGGTAGACAGAATCCACAACGAGTGCATTTAAGATAAAGTAAGAGTTGCATAAAACAAGAATATAGTAAACCAGAGAAGACTTCATTGGTTTGGGCATATTAGGCAATGTCCTCTCGGGGCGCCTGTTAGACAAGTTGAGGATGTTGCGGTGCAAAAGAAGTGGAGAATAGGCCAAGTTAACGTAGCATAGGCAAATTCAATATAACTTGGAGGAGCTAGGCATATTAGAGGAGCTAGCTGAGGATCGTCTAGAATGTAAAAGATAAATTCATGTAGCCGACCCCAATCATTTAGGATTAGACTTTGAGTTTGATATTTTTGAAATTTTTTGAATTTTTGTATAAAAATAATTTATTAAAGATTGGATGCAGTGTAAGGCCATCTCAGATCCTTGTCAGTTTGTTGGTCATATCAATTCATATGTAATTGGGAGCAGAACTGTGTGTGCTCCCTTATTGGATACTTCCTATGCCACTTTCAGAAAGTAGGAAAAGAACTTGGGCCCTAGGCTTTCAAACTGCAGACTGAGAATCTTCATGAAGAGAGTGGCACATACAAACACAATAAGAGGGCTGCAGTGGCTTCAGCTGCTTAAAGGAGAAAAGTTGGGATCTCACAGCACATGTTAAGAATCCATCTGAAGTCATTTTACAACGTGGTTATCATGTTAACATTTTAATAACCAGATTAAATATCCTCAAGTTTTTTCTACTTATGGGCACTACATCAGCATGAGAAGAGAAGAAATAGAGATTTCTTCAGAGCAAAATTTCTCAATAATAAAACAATTTTATAGGTCTTCAATTTTGACTACTTCATGAAGTTAAAGAGTACCTACTAAAGTGATCTCCTTTGACAATGCCATTTTGGGATTGCTATGAATATCTGCCAGACTTGTGCAACGTTTTCCTTTTTCTTCAAGTGTTAGCTAGCTTGATTGGTTTAATGTAGGGAATCATTTGTTGGGCCTATTGAGAGTATTTGTAAGGTGTCTACCTCCCAGGGGTAGCTGCTTGGCTTCATTTAGGTGTGATTGTGATGTAACCTCAAATTTAACAAAAAGATTAATTCTCTTGTTTTGGAAATTCATTTTCCTCTTGAATTTGAATTAGACCTTAGCATTGACTTTGTAAGAAAATAGATGATATTTCATAAAAGTACTAACTAGGGTCAAAATTATGTGTTGAGGTTGTTAGGTTCTTTGAAAATTTATTTTGACCTCTCCCCGTCGGATGGTGCGAAGATCCGACGTTAATTACATCGAGATAACTCGAATACCCTTGATTATCGTCATAGCAATCCATTGCAGTAGAAGACATACATCCACAGTAAGTGTTAGGAATGTTAATCATTCGGTTGATCCAGGGTGAGGTGGCAGTTCGGATGCCACCTGTATGTACACTCTGGCATTCTTTTGCCATGTCATTTGTAACATTGTAACTCAATTCATTTCAGTATAAATACAGAGTATAGTGAGGCGACTGACCCTATCGAGGGCGGCCTGTTTTTCCCGCTTCCTGTGCTTTCTCTTCTCTGCGTCTTCTGCATCTTCTGCATCTCAGTTTTCAGATCTGCTACATCGGCATCTCACATTCTGCACAAGGATAGCAGATTTAAGTTGGTATCAGAGCCAAGGGCTGTGGACCCCCCTCCGTCAACCGTCACCCGTAAACAGTGTACACGTGTCAAAGCCAGAAGAGCTTGCACGTGAGGGGGCGAGTTAGAATAGTGCCATATTGGCTAGGTAGGGGAGGTACCTATGCTTATAAGCCTGGGCCTCTCTAACTCAGTACCGCGGTTTTGGGTTGGTTAACATGGTATCAGAGCCAGTATCTCCATGGAGTCGCCAGTTCAAGGTTCTTCAACTTCATCGGTTCTCAGGCATCCTGATGTTTCATCTCTTCCGTTTGCTACATTCCTCTCATCTTTCAGTTCGATTTCAAGTATTTCACATTCGATGACTATTAAATTGACTGGGGACAACTTTATGTTGTGGCGTGCTCAATTTATACCTTTTTTGGAGACCTATGAATTGATTGGTCTCGTTGATGGTTCCATACCATGTCCTTCTCCTGTTCTTACTGATTCTTCTGATCGTTCTGTGGGGCATCCTAATCCGGATTTCCGTATTTGGAAACAGTTTGACAGCTTAGTTAAAACTGTTTTGATTTCGTCTGTGACCGAATCAGTCCTTCCTCTTGTCATTGGACACAACACGTCTGCTGGTATCTGGAAAACAATTTCTGATACCTATGCCTCTGCATCTAAGGCACGTGTTCTGCAGTTGAAATTTCAGTTACAGCATTTAAGGAAGGGTGCTATGTCGATTAGTGAGTACTTACAGAAATTCAAGATGCTTGCCAATTCTCTAGCAATGGTCAATGAGCCTGTGCCGTCAACTGATTTACTCTTAATGGTGTTAAGTGGTTTAGGCACAGAATTTGATTCGTTTATCACTGCTATTACCACACGATTGGATACTGATTCCCTCTCGTTAGATGACATTCAAGGAATGCTTATGAACCATGAAATTTTCTTGAAACAGAGGCAGTCTCATTTAACTGAAATCAGTGCTAATTTTGCCAAATTAAATGTGAATGAACATCAGCAGCAGCAAACTACTTCTACTAGAGGTCGGAGTTACAGAGGAGGTTTTCGTGGACGCAATTCTGGCAGAAATTATAGGGGTGGCTATAATAGGTACCAAAATCAGCAGACTGGACAGTCTTCTGGACAGTTTTCTGGACAGCATCAGAATGGACAGAATCAGTATAATCTCCCTACTTGCCAATTATGTGAAAAACGTGGCCATATAGTTCAACAATGCTAGAGACAATTTGACTTCAACTTCAAACCAAATACTCCATCTGAATATGTTCAACCTTCACCTCAGACTGCTCAGCCGTATGCTCATCTTGCTGCTACCAATACTGTGCCTACTACTAATGATCCAAATTGGTACCCGGATTCGGGTGCTAACAGTCATATGACACCAGACTTAGGTCTCTTAAACAATCCAGTGCAATATTATGGACAAGACACAGTTCAGATTGGAAATGGAGATGGATTACATATTGCAAACATTGGTCAAACAGGTTTTGATAATTTTAAGCTTTGTAATACTTTGCATGTTCCTAGCTTATCTAAAAACCTACCGTTCGTGTCACAATTTACAAGGGATAATGATGTGTTTTTTGAATTTTTCCCTGATAAATGTCTTGTCAAGGATATTCGGACCAGGACACTGCTCACTCAAGGAACAAATAAGAATGGGTTATACCGGCTGGAGGTGACAGGAAGAAATGCTCGACCCACTGCTCTCACTGCTGCAGCTCTGCATCAATGGCACCGAAGACTTGGACATCCAGCTCTTCGTACAGTTTATCAAGTTTTGAGTAGTTTTAACACACCTTATAGTGTGAATAACTCTTTTTTTTGCTCACACTGTGCAATCGCGAAAGAATCATAGACAGTCTTTTCCCTCTTCGTATTTTGTTTCCCAACACCCTTTACACCTTGTTGCCTCGGATGTTTGGGGCCCGCTCCTTATATTAGTAATAATGGGTTCAAGTATTATGTTTCCTTTATAGATCATTATACAAGGTTTT